>OZ012704.1:39094583-39757083 GCA_963942595.1 Cylloceria caligata | reverse complement strand
TTATTCCATTTACGTAGTTTTAGAAAAGTGCGTTTTAGCAAACGCGACAACCCATTTAAAAAATAAATTGAGTGTTAAGCTCCGTGCAAGTGATATCTAATCACTTCACGAATGGTAGAATCGAAACCCGAATTGAGACTGGAAATTATTCCATTTACGTAGTTTTAGAAAAGTGCGTTTTAGCAAACACGACAACCCATTCAAAAAATAAATTGCGTGTTAAGCTCCGTGCAAGTGATATCTAATCACTTCACGAATGGTAGAATCAAAACCCGAATCGAGACTGGAAATTATTCCATTTACGTAGTTTTAGAAGAGTGCGTTTTAGCAAACGCGACAACCAATTAAAAGATAAATTGAGTGTTAAGCTCCGTAAAGTGATATCTCATTATTTTACGAATTATAGAGTCGAAAACCCAGACACACTGGAAGCAATTCCACATGCGTAGCTTGTAGGAAAAATTCTGTAAGCGAACGTGAAGATCGTACAAACAACGAGATCATCCCACGAACATCCTTCCTACCCTGTTTGAACTAACAATCAATCAGAAATTCATCAAATAATTCCGTGCCTTCAGCACCATAAAGAAAAGAAAGAATTACCCAATCAGTCAAAGAACCAATGATGAGAGGGTAACAAAATCGCATGTCTCACAAGGACTAATGCGACACGACAAAAACATAAACTGAGGTCCCACAAATAACAACAATAAAAACAACAACCAAATAGATTGATCGCAAATCCATAAAAACACAGACACTTCTCACTCCATCCAGCCCAGAGCACGAACCGGTTTCGAGCAAACTCCCTCTTCCATACGATCTCGAAAGAAACCGCTCGAAACAAAATTAAAAACTACGCGATTTCACGCCACCTCCTGATAAGAAGCGCGTAACAGCGAAAGCTGAAAAGTGTGTAAAAATCGCGAAACGTTTCAATATATACAAAAGTAAAAGAACATTTTTTACTTAGCATTGTCTGAAGCATCATCGTCGTCGTCGTCGTTGTCCTCAAACTCCGTGGACGCCTCGTCGATGTTGAACGGCCGCTGAATTATATGCTGTTCCACCAGCTCGGCAGCCTCTCTGTCGTCGTCGTCGGCGCTATCCTAGTTCCCGTCCTCCTCCTCTTCCTCCGCGCTGTCGCCGTCGTCGTCGTCGTCGTCGTCGTCGTCGTCGGTACTTCCACCGGCAACTGCAGACACGTTGTCGTCGTCATCATCGTCGTCGTTGTCACCCATGTAGGCATCGTCGTGTTCGTCTGCATTATCGTTGTCATCATCAGCGATGCCGTCGGTATCGTTAGTGCCAGACGCCGCTGCTTCATCGACATCTATTTCATCCTCCGTTGTGTCGGTGTCACTGGTGTCACTTGAAGTTAATAAATTGCGTCATGCTGTAACGAAAATTATTTTCTATTAGAAATATTATTTGTAAACATGTTGTTTAATAATATACGTTTCAAAACATAATACACAATTCACAACATGGTTAATGTTTTCGGTATAATTCAAAACGTGTTCACTATTCACCATAAAATTTTTCGATTCTCATTATAAGGTCCCGCAGTGGTGGATGAAGCATCCCTCCATGGCTCGCTAGATGCTCTACAACGAAACGTTGTGCAAACGCCGATCCGGAGAAGACACCCCTGTTGAAGGCTACAGTAATACCTTCAACACCACCTTGACGAAGCACTCTAGTGAACTCCGTAGTCAACCAATCGAATGTAAAGTTCGAGATATGCGCAAACCACCGCACCGTATACCGTCGCACAAATCGTCGATCATGTATGATAAAAGCACGAGCCGTTGCACGCACTACTTCCAAAAGTGAACGACGCGGAAAAACCATTTTTAAAAAGCGAGATAAATTGGATAAATACAAGAGCAAAACAAAACTGTGGTTGCACTGCTGCGTTTCAACACGGAATTAGACGAAAATTTTGATTTTGTTCGCTTTTATATTTTGACCCCCTCTTCTCTAGCTAAAAATGCATTTTGACTTTTCACCCTATACGCTGTATAATCTAAGAACGGTAGCGAAAGTTCTTTTAAGAATAGTAAAAGTTGAAGTCTATGATGTGCCCTGTTATATTCAGGATCTACAGTCATCGTACCCCTGGTGTCTATTCATAAAGATACCTTCATATCGTATTATGCATTACACAATTCTGTGGTAACCATTTTGAAAACCTTCTAAATACGAGTCTTTGCATTCCTACGTTTTCTGTGATAAGCTGTGGGGGCGAGCATTAGTCATTTCAATTTTTATATATATCTGTTCACAAGCCAGTAAATATGAGCTCTCGTACTTCTACATTTTCGAAAGCAACCTGTATTGTCAGAACGAGCATCCCTAATTCATGTATACACCTGCACTTTCTGTCTACAGTAGCGTAGACTTGTTTACTTAACAGTAAATACATGCTCTCGAACTCCTTCATTTTCGGTAGCAGTCTGTATTGTCAGACCTCGTATCCCTAATTTTAATGTATACACCTACACAGTCTGTCTACAAGACAGTGCATATGACGTCTTGGACTCTTGCATTTTGGAATCAAACTGTATTGTCAAAACGAACATACATAATTAAAAATATTCATCTGAACAGTCTGTTTACAATGTGACTAATACGATACTAGCAGAGGGTCTCGCAGGAAGCTGTACACCTGTTTTCCTCCCCGCTCCATTCAATAATATACAATATGGTTATCCATACTTACCTATAAAATGAATCGTTGAAAGGGTTAACCGGCAGTCAGGCCCGTGACACACTAGAAACTACATCTAGCAGCGATAGATTTCCGACCACCATCTCTTTCGTCAAGTTTACACGTGTTGCTCAATATCAGTTCCGCCGATATGGGTGTGGCCGCCATGTATCGGCTTATATCTGCAGATGAGAAGAAAAATCTCGAGATGCCACTGCTTCTCGGTACAACATACAATCTGAATTATTCAGAAACAAAGAAGATAAGTGTGGGACTTCAACCGCGTATGAACGGCGATGTCGTACCAATCATCAAGCTACAGAATAATAACTCATCGGGAGGAATCATCCTCGATATCACTACCTGGGGTAAACTACAAGATGCACTACCTGAAATAGACTCATATTTCAAGGAGTGTAGGAATTATGGTAAGCGCACCGCTTACCGTACCCCAATCACCCTCAAATTTGGAGACTTCGAGGTACACTTTACAACATCGTTCGGGTTCAAATCCATTGAGTTCGATCCGTGCATTGATGAGTCAACCACTGAGGACTGTGTCGACCAGAACGAAGAGAGCCAAGTGGAACCACCGCCAGCAAAGAAGAAGAAGAAGAACATCTATTCACCGACTATAGTGATGCAGAAGAAATCATTTGACGGTTTATGTGCCGTAACAGTGTGCGTCGATGAGCGCATGAGACGGCTTCAACGCTACACCTCTTATGTGAAAAACTGTATCGAAATTCTATGCGCTGAATTACTTATTCATATTCCCGCTAAAGAGCTAGCCGAAAATGTGGATCAAGTGCGCATTAGAGAACTCTTAACACAAAATAGCTCTAATCTGTGTGAGGCTGTACGCCATCGAGTCGATCCTTCATTCATTGAATATTTCGATATACTGTTCCTGGAGTTGAAGGTATTTTGTATTCCATTCATAACACACGAAGTGAAAAAAACACTCACAGACATTTCACTAGTAGCTACAAATCCGATCGAATAATAATCGGAGAACGAGTGTACAAACTAGTTAAAAAGTAGTATTTAATCATTCACATAATAACACATGTTTATAAAAGATAATAATTAATTTTACTACTTGTAGATGATAACATAATTATTGTATGACTTTGTATTAATTATGTGCTTCCCCGTCTCGTCGTCATTCTATGTTTCGCTTAATCTACATTAGAGTTATTAAAGCTGTATACATAATGCTATTGTCAATAAACATATTTGTTCTTCAAATGTTTTTACCTATTATTATTATTATTAATATCAATAACTGGTTTTCAAGTATCGAAAGATTTATTTTTAATTAGTGTCAAATAGTAAAAAAGCAAAACCTCGGATGTGTAGGACACGACCGGACGCCAATCTTTTTACCGATGTCAAGCTACAATCTTCTTTTTCGATGGTAGGACCCAATCTGTGGTATCACATGTAGGACCCAATCTACTTATCGATAGCTGCACCAAATCTACACTACCGCCCGTCGGTAAGTCGCTCTGTTTTTACCTACTGTCGGTAATATACCTCCTGTCGATTATTAAGAATAGATTGCGTATCGGCAACAGCCGACGATCCAGCGTCCGACAGATGGCTCACGTGTCGTCTAGGTGGCGTATCAGTCAGGGGCTTAGGATGGGGTGACCAATCAGGTGCAGGGATAGGTGGGGGTAAGAAGGTGGGAAGTTCAATCACAAGCCAGCAAGGAGAGGGGAGGCCACGCCTACAAGTCTCGCGATCTTGGGCCCTATCTACTGTTGTGCTTAATATGTCGAAATGTATACCAAACAAAGAGCATTCGCGGACAGCATTAATTTTTTGTTTTTATTTGAAGAAAACTGTTGCTGAATCGTACTGATTATTTCGTGAAGCTTATGATGAATATGCTCCATCGCAAGATACGTGTGAACGATGGTTTCGGCGTTTCAAAAGTGGTGACTTCGATGTTGCAGACAAGGAACGTGGAAAGTTGCCAAAAAAATACGAAGATATGGAATTATAAGCATTGTTGGACGAAGATGATTCGCAAACACAAAAACAACTCGCCGAGCAATTGGGTGTTAGTCAGCAAGCTGTTTCCAATCGGCTACGAGAGATGGGAATGATTGATAAGACCGGCAGATGGGTATCACATGAGTTGAACGACAGGCAAATGGAAAAGCGCAAAAACACATGTGACATTTTGCTCGCTCGGTACAAAAGGTAGTCGTTTCTGCATCGTATAGTTACAGGGGATGAAAAGTGGATTTATTTTGAGAATCCCAAGCGTTAAAAATCATGGGTAGACCCAGGCGCAACATCCATATCGACCGCAAGACCGAATCGCTTTGGCAGAAAGACGATGCTCTGTGTTCGGTTGGACCAGAGAGGCGTGGTCTATTATGAGCTATTTAAACCTAGAGAAACCGTTTGTAATATTATTTTATTTTTGAAATCATTCAAGGTATATTTTTATTGACATAAACAACTAACAATAGCAAAATATAACTTGATAACTGGTTGGGATCTATATAGATATATATCTTGGTTTCCAAGGCATTCGATTTAATCAACGGGATGTATAAGGTTTATTAGGCAATTTAAAAAGGCGCGCCTAGTAAGGTAAATTCATTTAATGCATCGATTTTTGCTAGGATACCACATTATTAGTAAATATATCACCTTAATAAACCCCCATTCCATTTAACAATATTTGTATAGTCATATTATGTCCTCGCTCACATCCACTCAAAAGGTTATTCGTATATCCCATTTATGTCCGTTACTTATTATTCACGAAAATTTGATTTACGTAGTTATATCACGTCCATATCCCACTCAAACTCTAAGAGTGTCGTCAATACAGGTATTTATATATATATATACATTATAAAGGTTACTCATCTTGGATTTTATGGCGTAATGGTTTTGAGAGCCCCCTCTTATTATTCTGGGCGCGGCGTTCGTTGAGGTGACGAGGTCCTTCAGTCCAAAAAATGAGACGTCGGTGAGAAATTTAATGGATGAGACTTTATTGGAAACAATACTATTGATAGAGCGTTTGTATGAGAAGATCTAACGCGATCGACAGCTCGACGCAACCTGCCTTTTCCCTCGTCACTCTCTGTCCTATCATTACCGCTCACTATCATCCCCACTATCCGAACACAGCGGCTTGCGAGTGGGGTATTACATCCGCAAATCCATTACATTATCCCCCTTTTTTTTTGGAAGAGGTGATAAACGTTTCCCGAGTACAAAAAAAAATTTTGAATTATCCTCAAATGTCCTACAATTACACCAATCGACTCCACCCCACTAAGGGTCTCGTCCTAAAGCTTATAACTATTTACCCTAACTTACAATTAGTACTATACACTCAATAACCGTATCATTTCGCACATCACCATCGTTAATTAAATATAAATAAAACGGAAGCAATAACATAGTCAATAAGGAGATTAAGCTCGCAATAAAAGACACAAGAACAGAAAGATTCATTCGTCGCTAATACAACATCCAATATATACACAGTTTTTTGTGATAAAACTCGTGGTCTACTCGCATTCGTTATTACAATATACCTCTTTAGAGTTATTCGTCCATACTATAAAGTCTAACTACAAACGGAAGTGGAGAAGGATGCTCCCGCGTGAGAGAGCACAGCGTGTCGTAATATTGGTGATAAACAACTATTAAAAACACAGTAAATGAAATACGAAAAAACAAGTCAACATACAGACACAGATTTCTAATCGGCGGACCGATAATATTTTCTTAAACTGGTACGATTGTAAGTGCCCTTAACGGCGTTATTTTCGATATACGCTAGTTCAAAAGCATTGGAACCCTTGACATTATTGACTTTGTAAGGCCCTTCAAATAAGTGGAAAAACTTTTGTGTAACATGATCAGCGTTACTCGACAAATGAGGAACACGTAAAAGTACGAGATCCCCACACTTTAAATCCTCTGGCTTCGTAGCCTTTTGCTGTTGTCGCCTAGACTCGAAATTCTTGAGAAGGCGTTCCCTGGCTAATATCAGTCGACGTTTTTGCGGCATATCTACAGACCCCGGAAAGCTTACGATTCTAAAAATGTCATCATCCGGCTTCTTTCCATAATGAAGCTGATAAGGTATGCACCCGGTACTACAGTGAGTTGTATAATTTAATAGCGTCTCGATTCGCGGTATGTATTTTGACCACGAGGTGTGCCGCTCTGCACATAGGGTTCGAAACAGACGTCCCAATTCACGCATCACCCGCTCAGTCGGATTTGACTGAGGATGTCGTATGGAAGAAAAAACCACTTTTATACCGGCTTTCTCAAGTGTATTTCTCCATGCGGCAGAGGTAAATTGAGACCCATTATCGGACAAAATGCGTTTGGGCTTACCAACAAGTGGAACATAGTCTTCTAGTATTTTCTTCAACACAATACGAGTAGTAGCTTTCTTTACTGGATAGAGCCGAACCAATTTGGAAAACGCATCCATTACTACAAAAATATACTGAACCCCACCCACCGAGCGTGGTAGAGGACCATAAAAGTCGACCGTAAGCAAATCATTCAAAATTTCGGAACTGACAAAATTGTATCGGCCTTCCACGGATCGATTCAAATGTTTCACTCGTTGGCACAAATCGCATTGTACCACGTATCTTTTGACATCTTTTGACATTCCAGGCCACCAGAAAAATCTTTTCAAATGACACAGGGTTTTATAAACTCCGAGATGAGCGAGTCTACTGTGTTCCATCTCTACAGTAATTTTAATAAGTATTTCGGGAATTACGATGCTCCAACAATTCGCGAAAGAACTACGATGAAACCAAACTTCATTATGTTGTTGGAACTCATGATTTTTATTTAGCCGCGTCACGATTTCCATGAGCTTTTCATCTTCTCTTTGCAGGCGGGACATGATCTTTAATTGACTTTTCAAAACTGGACTCAATTCGAGTAGACAAATCATAGATAAAGAGTCAATTTTACAATAACCATGTACAGTGGTGTTACTCGATATCATCTTTGAAATCATGATTGTGTCAGGCTCTCGTTGAGCGTAAGTTTTGTTGGGATTTCGACTCAGGAAATCCGCTACATAATTATCCACGCCTTTGATATGTAGTGTCTTGAAACAATATTCCTGCAAAAGAAGACTCCATCGGGACAAACGATTCGTATGAAATGGAGTTCGATCGAGGAATATTAAGCTCTGGTGATCGGTCATAACTTCAAAGGGCTTTCCCATTAAATATACCCGAAATTTATTTAGCGCATACACTATCGCAAGCAACTCCTTCTCCGTAGTTGTATAGTGCAGCTCGGCCGGTATTAAACAACGACTGACAGCTGATATCAGCCTAAGATTTCCGTCATCGTCGATTTGATGCAATACACCACTTATACCTTTATCTGATGCATCGGTGTAAACCTTAAAAGGACGGTCTGTATAATAATGTGAGAGGTGCACCACTTTTAAAAAATTTTCCTTCAGTTCTCGGAATGCCTTATCCAAATTCTCGTTCCAATGCCAAGGCGTATCCTTTTTTAGGAGGATTCTAAAGGGATCCAGGTACCTCGCATGGCCTATACTGAATTGTTTGTAGTATATACAAACACCTAAAAACCTTTGGAGGTCCTTTAGCGATTTGGGTACCTCGAAATCTTGTATTACTGCAAGTTTAGAGGGGTCAGGGCTAATTCCCCGTGGTGAGATGACAAACCCTAAAAATTTTACCGATTCCCGACATAGTTTTGCCTTATTCAAATTCAATGTGAAGTTGGATTTTTGCAAATTCGTGAATACTATTCCCAAATGTTTTAAATGATCGTTAAAATTTTCCGAGGTTATCAACAAGTCATCGATATAACACGTCAAAAATTTGTTCGTCTCATCACCCAAAGCCATATTCAGCGCACGAATAAAACCACTCCCCGCGGTCTTTAATCCAAAAGGGATCCTTTTAAAATGATAGAGCGTCGAACCATGCAGAAAAGCCGTATATTTTCGCGAGTCAGGGGTTAAGGGGATTTGCCAATAACCACAAGTCAAATCCAATGTCGATAGAATCTTTGTGCCACGATATCTTTGTAATAATTCTTCTATTCGCGGAGGAGACTCATTATCCCCCTCTGTTACATCATTTAAATACCTCGCGTCAAGACAAACGCGAACCCTTCCATCAGATTTTTTTACGATTCTTAACGGATTTACGTAAGAGCTGGTCGAACGCTCTATAATGTCATATTCGAGCATCGATTTTATCTCCGCATCAACAGCCTTGCGATAACATAACGGAATCGGATATGATCTCCTGACAAATGGTCTCAATTTTATTAATTTTATTTCGTGTTCGTAAATCGTAACGCAACCTGGTTTATCGGAAAACAATGATTCAAAATTTGAAAGTAATTCTACGACGGCTTTCATTTGCTCCGAATCTAGCGATGTGAGCATTCGCGCGAGAGAATCCGAATCAGTAGAGGAGACTTGCACGTCACAATAAGGTGTAAAATATTTGTCACAGAGGATGACATCGCAGGGATCATTTTCATTTTTATTTTGGACACGATTTAACTCTGTGTCCCAACTGTTCGTTTCTTCCGTAGCATTATTCGAACTGTCGGACGCCGTGATTTGACTCAATTCATGCGTCTCAACGTATTTATTCGAGAGCCTTAGCGTCTCATTGCTTTTATTACTATCAAACTTACTCGAATTTATGTTAGAAGCGAGATCGTCTATTTCTATGATCGTGATGTAAATATTTCTATTGCCTACTCTCGATACCAGTCTCTCTACTGGTTCTTCTTCAAACATTACTAGTTCCGGATCTAAACGTTTTCCTCGAATGGATATATTTAATGTATCGTAATCAATAACAGCTTTGTTTTTCCGCAACCAGTCGTTACCAAGAATCATTTCTGACGTTAAATATGGTATTACGAGGAAAGTATGCGCTATTGTCAAATTTCCGATTTTAGTCTCGATGTATACCTGTCGCTTGACCGTCGTTTTCTTTTTTGTAATGGCCGTTGTCACATACACGTTTGTTAGCGGCAATTCCTTCAAGGCACTAACCGCCTTTAGACTTTTGTGAAATTCTTCCGAAATAGCCGTGATCTGACTGCCCGTATCAACCAGAGGGGAAATCAATGTGCCAGCCACGTTAATATTTAGCCGAGGAGATGGTGCAATACTCTCACGCGAGCGATGCGGCTGGGTCATATCACCATCGATATCTTTCTTGAGATCTTGTGAAAAATCATAGAATTTGGGACACATTACTGGATCTCTCAGTAACATGTCCGTCTGAAGTTTAAAGGCACATTATTGATTGAGTCAAGAGCTCTCGCGTTGTATGTGGATTGTTGCACAGGTTGATAACTTGGGGGAGGGAACCTCATGTCTGGTATGGAACTCGTAACAGGGCCCGAAGGTTGTGCATACGCACTACTGGGATAGATTGGATGTTCAAATCGATAGTTGTTTACTGGCCCATAACTCGACCTTTCGTTCCGCCTACGATTATAATTATATCCCGTCTGGTTTCCTTGAGTATGTATACTATTGATTCGATTTGATCTCATTTGATTGTTTTGAGATTGCTGATTTCCATTACCACGCCAATCTCTATTTTTCTCGGGTTCCGCCTCACTTTGAGTAATATCTAGCTGAGCTAAAACCTGCGCTACTAATTTAGTGTCTGCGTAGTTTAAAGTTGCCAATGCAATCTGAATTTTTGGGGAGAATTGTTGAATAATTGAATAGTTTACTTCGTATTCTGATAAAGGAGGATCGAAGTATTTCGCTTCACGGATTTGCTTTAATAGATATGTCCGCATTGAACTTTCCTTTGACTTGTATCGCCGCGAAAGCCATTGGTTTTTGAACTGTACTTTAACTGGTATTGAATAAAATTCTTCAAGGAACGCCGCTCTGAAATGTTCGATAGTCTGCAAATTATTTTTATTGATTTCGAACCATACTTTGACTCGACCTTCTAATAAACCCTCAACTGCCAACATCTGATGTTCAGGTCGAATGCTTTTGTACCTTAAAAATCGCTCAATTTCGTCGATAAATTCTATCGGATTTATCTCTTCCGTGAATTTTGGAGTTTTTATGTTCAAGTTTAAATACTGAAAATGATTTACCAGTCCATCGATCAATCTGTCGTTAGCGTTTACAGCTGGGGCCGGTACATTGTTTGCCTGCATTCGAACAATGTTTTCGGCTTCGGCAAGCCGAGCCGCTTGTTGACGTGCCTCTTCGTATCGCCGCTGTTCGACGCGTAATCTATCTAGTTCCAACCGCTGTGTCTCGAATTGCTCTTGAGCATCTCTCAATCGAGCCCATTCTTCCTCGATTCTTCTATGTGTATTATCTTCGCCCTGAGTCGACATGGTATTTGTACTATCACCTATAGGTCGATTAGTATTAGAGCCTTTCTTAATTATAAGACCTGATTTCTTATGTGTCAACTTTGTTCGCGAGCACGGAACAATAGAAGACGACAGAGCAGTGTTTACTTTCGACTGAGATCGCGTAATCCGCGAGGCTGAGATCGAAACGTTTCTACTCGACATATATTATTTTTATTTGAAAATTATTTATTCATGGGTGTGGCCGTGGCCTCGAGTTGGGCGCCATTGTAATATTATTTTATTTTTGAAATCATTCAAGGTATATTTTTATTGACATAAACAACTAACAATAGCAAAATATAACTTGATAACTGGTTGGGATCTATATAGATATATATCTTGGTTTCCAAGGCATTCGATTTAATCAACGGGATGTATAAGGTTTATTAGGCAATTTAAAAAGGCGCGCCTAGTAAGGTAAATTCATTTAATGCATCGATTTTTGCTAGGATACCACATTATTAGTAAATATATCACCTTAATAAACCCCCATTCCATTTAACAATATTTGTATAGTCATATTATGTCCTCGCTCACATCCACTCAAAAGGTTATTCGTATATCCCATTTATGTCCGTTACTTATTATTCACGAAAATTTGATTTACGTAGTTATATCACGTCCATATCCCACTCAAACTCTAAGAGTGTCGTCAATACAGGTATTTATATATATATATACATTATAAAGGTTACTCATCTTGGATTTTATGGCGTAATGGTTTTGAGAGCCCCCTCTTATTATTCTGGGCGCGGCGTTCGTTGAGGTGACGAGGTCCTTCAGTCCAAAAAATGAGACGTCGGTGAGAAATTTAATGGATGAGACTTTATTGGAAACAATACTATTGATAGAGCGTTTGTATGAGAAGATCTAACGCGATCGACAGCTCGACGCAACCTGCCTTTTCCCTCGTCACTCTCTGTCCTATCATTACCGCTCACTATCATCCCCACTATCCGAACACAGCGGCTTGCGAGTGGGGTATTACATCCGCAAATCCATTACACGTTAATACTAAATGTTACCAACAACAATTGACCGATTTGAACCGTTCGCTGCTTGAAAAACAGGCCAAAATACCGAAAAAGGCAACAGAAAGTCATTTTTCTTCATGACAATGCTCCATCACATATGGCAAAACCGGTTCGCGACACGTTGGAAGCACTCAGCTGGGAAGTTCTACCCCATGCGGCTTACTCACGTTACTTGGCTCTTTCCGATTACCACTTGTTTGCATCGATGGGTCACGCACTTGCTGAGCAGCACTTTGGTTCGTACGAAGATGTGAAAAAATGGCTCGATGCATGGTTCGCAGCAAAAGGGGAAGATTTTTACTGGCGTTTTATTCACAAATTGCCCGAACGATGGAAAAAATGTATAACAAACGATGGAGCATACTTTGAATACAGCACTTTTTATCATTCTTCCGAAATTAACATGTTTTTTTAGAAAAAAAAATCCGCATTTCATACTTATACACCTGGTACTCTCAGATGTGCATGCTTTAAGTCATTTATGTCCTAATTTGCAATTGAAATGACCGTCAACTTCTGCTATTCCACGCTTTTTTTGTACGGTGTAACAGCATAGCCATTATTAATTTTATCTTGCCCGGTATCTTGCGCGATATCTATTTCAATATCTTGCCTAATACGTAACAGGGCAACGTTTTCTTTCTTGATTAATATACATCATGAATACATGTTATATAAATCAAAACAAAGGTGAGAACAAGTTAAGTATTAGGTGAGAACAGGTTGAGTATAAGGTGATAGCAAGATGATAGTGATGTGCGAGCAAGGTGAAAGTAAGGTGAGCGGACAGTGAGAGTAAGGTTAGATCAAGGTGAGAGGAGCTTGGGATCAAGGAGAGAGCAAGTTATGACGAATGAGTGGGACTTTAGGATGAAAAGGTAAACACCTTAACACTCTTAATTCCCCCAGCGTGTAATTAGACAGATATTTTTTTTTTGATTGCGTAAACAGGTTGGAAAATCAGTTGTGTTTTTCACTTAAGCCTACTAGTTTCCTTTCCGAGACATCTACGTGCTAATCAGCGAACGAAATCGTTGCTGATATAATAAAATATATTATCCATCAATGGTAACCATGTACCGTCGGGCCATCTTCGCGGACTTTGGACTCGTACTGGGTACGGTTATTGCAATTACGGTGTGCGCAGAGTCGGGATCATACGATTTGGGCGAGAGGTCGCGTACCCCCCAATAATTTTACCCAGTCATTCGTGGCTCATCACGCCGTACAAACGTTTTACCTGAACAGTATTATTAAAACTTTTTGCAAAAAAAATCCGCCAGAACAAAATAATAACTAGTGCAAATCATCAGAGTAAAAATACGTGTCGGGAACAAAACAAGTATATATATATTATTATATTTATTTGTACCAACGGAATTATACTCAGTGTGAGTAAAGTGATAACAAAGACGGCTAATGGTGAAACAGGGTGGCAGGGCCATTAATAGAAGTGGTATCCTGATTACCAAAAATATCGATTAACTGGAGAACAGTTAAAGAAATCTCTATGGATCTCCACGAGTTAAGAATAACGATCACGGAGTCGGTACCCCGCAAGCCAGGAGTTAATTTAGCTGTCGACGCGTCCATTCGATCTTTGAACACTGTATGTCTACAGTCACTTGATGCGAAGCGTACTCACTCACACTACTAACGTTGCGGGAGCAACAACAAAACGCCACAAATAAGCTAAGTGTGTTGTATAGAATACGAATCTTTCTGATTGTTATCGATGGCGTGTACGCAAGATCGACGCGAATTTTTATAGTATGCTAGAACGATGGTAATGAAACGAAAAAACAATCACATTTAATTGTATTAGACTGTAGTGACCTAAACATGGATCCGTTGTACTTGATAACATAACTGTTCTATGGAACTTGTTATAACCGTTTGCTCACTAAATATGTCTTGTTAATGATGATGCTTATTAATCAGAACTTTCGATTCTGCATGAACATTCTTGTATGAAATTGATGATGCTTACTAATCGAAAGTTATATTCTTGTATGAAATTGATGATGCTTACTAATCGAAAGTTATATTCTTGTATGAAATTGATGATGCTTATTAATCGAAAGTTCTATTGTTGTATGAAATTGATGATTCTTATTAATCGAAAGGCCTATATTATTGTATGCAATTGATTATCTTTATTCATAGAAAGTTCTTTATTATTGTATTAAAATTGATGATGCATATTGATCGAAAATTCGCGAGCATTGTATGAAACTGATTATGCTTAATAATCCAAAGCTCTCGATTATTGTATGAAATTCATTAAGTTTATGGATTGAAATTCGCCATTATTGTCTATAACCAATAATTGTTACTTGATCATGCATATATCTGTTACGAATTACTCTTCGTCGTGCCGAGAAACCCCTAAGAACAATTTAGCCTTCTCATAAGGTTGCACAAATATTAGAAAGAATGATTACACCTAAAGTAATATACAGAAATCTAGCAAATCAAAGAATAGAAAAATAAATAAATACACATAACATTTTTTTTAATGAAGCATATCACTCCAGAAGGTGTTCGAAATACCGTCCGCCCAATTCAATGCAACAGATAGCACGTTGCAGCAGATTATTGTTTATTTTCGCGAGCATTTGGGAGGTGATTGTTTGGAACACCAGTTCTATTCTTTGCTCCAACTCCTCGCGGTTGGCTATCAGCGTATGATATACGACGGGCTTTTCGTGTCCCCACAAAAAGAAATCCATGGGATTCATGGGGCCGGGCAAGCTTCGGCAAGAAGACCATGCTCTGTGTCTGGTGGGACCAGAGCGGTATTGTGTATTATGAACTCTTGAAGCCCGGCGAAACCCTTAATACACAACGCTATCGCCAACAAATTATTGATTTAAACCACGCATTAATCGAAAGACGACCGGAATGGGCCAGAAGACATGGCAAAGTGATTTTGTTACACGACAATGCGCCGTCTCACATAGCAAAAGCCGTGAAAGACACCTTGAAATCGTTTGGATGGGACATCCTTCTGCACCCGCCGTATTCGCCAGACCTGGCGCCATCTGACTATCACCTCTTCGCATCAATGGGGCACGCGCTCCCAGAGCAGCACTTCAGCAATTTCGAGGAAATTGGAAAATGGCTCGACGAATGGTTTGCCGCAAAAGACAAGCAGTTTTTCTGGCATGGTATTCATAAGTTACCTGAAAGATGGGCGAAATGTGTAGAAGCCGATGGCCAATATTTTGAATAAAGCAAAAATTAATTTCCCTTGAAAATTACGTGTTTTTTTTTATCAAAAAACCGGAAAAAAACTTAGGCATACACCTGGTATACCTCGTATAAATAGATAGGGTACAAGATCGCGAGACTTGTGGGCGTGGCCGCCCCTCTCCCTGCTGGCTTGTGACTGAGCTACCCACTGACGCCTCACCTAGGTGACACATGCGCCATCTTTCGGACGCTTGTTACCGATGAGCCATATATTGTAAATATTCTACAAGCGGTATGTTACCGACAGCAGGTAAAACGGAGCGACTTACTTACGGTTGGTAGTGTAGATCTGGTGCAGCTATCGATAAGTAGATTGGGTCCTACATGCGATACCACAGATTGGGTACTACCATCGAAAAAGAAGATTGTAGCTTGACAACGGTAAAAAGATTTGCGTTCGGTCCTATCAGTGATAAACAGATTTCACTACTTAACACTAATCAAAAGTAGAATCTTTCGAAACTTTAAAATCAGCTAAAATAGTTATGCTAAGTAAAAACACGTGTAATTCTTTTGAAATTTGATAAAAACTGTTTTGTTTATTTAAAAAGATTGTCAGACATATAAGAAACGCTTCTCGCATTTTCGCGAAACTCAGGATTTATAATTACAGCCTGTACAGTTCCTGCGAGCTGGTGCTGGACCGTCGATATGCGTTCTCGAGCCTGGTGTGTTGTGATGTAAACGGCACAGCAGGTACGTGGAAACCTCAGGGTCATTCTTGAGATTCCAGGTAGTTTGTGCCACAGAATAGATATTTTTGCTCCCCAATATTTCAACAGCAGGGCTTTTGGGATGTACTCGAGCTCCTGTTTGGTGAATTTCCAAGGATCCTTGGAGCAGGCGATCACGAGTATACTGTCAATGGGATCCATTATGGTTACGAAATGAGTAAAAGATGATTTCACCAAGGCGTTTTCTTTTCAACTAACCTTTTCTCACCTGCTACGGTTATATATACACTCGACCATTCTTCCACCACTCTTTATTGTATTTACAGCGCGCACGCGCCATTATAGGAATTAGGGTATCCACAGCTGTTTTCTGATGGTATACAAATACTGGCTAGCGCATCCTCCAACTTTATTCTTATTTCATCGGTACGCTCCTAAAGTTATATATACATAGACATCAGGTGTGTGTCATCGGAGAAAACGCAGCATAGGTGAGGGTGATTTTCGAATAATAATGAGACAAAATATACAATGCGTAGAATTTATTCATAGTATTTTACGAGTAGCATCCAAATCGTTCTGTACAAGTTTGTACACAGTTGTTTCTATTACGTCCGTATCCCTTTATACCAGGTGTATGCATAAGTTTTTTCCGGTTTTTTGGTAAAAGAAAACACGTAATTTTCAAGGGAAATTAATTTTTGTTTTATTCAAAATATTGGCCATCGGCTTCTACACATTTCGCCCATCTTTCAGGTAACTTATGAATACCATGCCAGAAAAACTGCTTGTCTTTTGCGGCAAACCATTCGTCGAGCCATTTTCCAACTTCGTCGAAATTGCTGAAGTGCTGCTCTGGGAGCGCGTGCCCTATTGATGCGAAGAGGTGATAGTCGGATGGCGCCAGGTCTGTCGAATACGGCAGGTGCGGAAGGATGTCCCATCCAAGCGATTTCAAGGTGTCTTTCACTGCTTTTGCTGTGTGAGACGGCGCATTGTCGTGTAACAAAATCACTTTGCCATGTCTTCTGGCCCATTTCGGTCGTCTTTCGATTAATGCGTGGTTTAAATTAATAATTTGTTGGCGATAGCGTTGTGTATTAACGGTTTCGCCGGGCTTCAAGAGTTCATAATACACAATACCGCTCTGGTCCCACCAGACACAGAGCATGGTCTTCTTGCCGAAGCGATTTGGCCTTGGTGTTGAAGGACCGGCTTCGCCAGGTGAAAGCAACGATTTTTTCCGCTTCGGGTTTTCAAAATAAATCCATTTTTCGTCACCCGTCACAATTCGATGCAAAAATGATTTCCTTTCGTGGCGTTGAAGCAGCACTTCACAAGTGACTTTGTGATTTTCTATTTGACGTTCATTCAAATCGTGTGGGACCCATTTACCGAGTTTATTGATCTTCCCCATTACTCGTAAACGTCTGCTGATTGTTTCTTGTGACACATGTAATGCTTCTGCTAATTGCCGTTGAGTTTGAGTTGGGTCATCATCCAATAACTCCTGCAATTGCTCGTCTTCGCATTTTTGTGGTTTACCAGAGCGCTCACTGTCTTTCGCATTGAAATCACCACTTTTAAATTGTCGAAACCATGTCTCACATGTTCTAATCGATGGAGCGTGTTCACCATATGTTTCTACCAGCAAACGTTGACTTTCAGCAGCCTTTTTCTTTTGATTAAATAAGAAAAGCAATGCGTGCCGCAAACGTTATTTTACAAAACTCGACATGATCACTAAACGATAAAACAAAGACGCTAATTTTTGGCGGACTCAACTTGTGTGTGTTTGTAGGTTAATGTCAGACGAACAAAATGACGTATGTGTCAAATTAATGAGCTGCGTACTTTTCGCTGGCGCCATCTCTTAGTTAAACCTGAAAAAACTTATGCATACACCTGGTATTTGTTCGACTTGGCTTCGGTAAAGTACCGTTATTTCATCGTTAGCCGGTACAGTTCTACCGTACAGCGGTATCTCGGTACTGACACATGATGGCGTGATATCGTCGAATAAATAGTCTACGCTTAAACTTTTATTTATAGCACTGTCTTTAATCGATGTGTCGCAGTTCGGTGATTTTTGGTTATTTTTAATCAACGTTTAATTATCGAGAGGTTGCGAATAAATAGAACTCACTGCATCGAGTTCTTTGAAAAGGAGCCACGATCGGATTTTTGCCGCGTTATTTAAAGCACACTTTACAATGTCTTCTTTCGAAACACCATGATGGATACAGTAAACATTATTGACGGGCATATTTTTTAGAGACAGACCCTCATATTCTTCCAGATTGATGATTTTACGGCCCAGGACATCCCGTAAAAGCTCTGCTTTCTGCAAGCCTCTTGTATAAATACGTAAGGCGTAACGACACATCAAACGCAAATTAACGTAGACTTTTTTCAATGGTGTATCACCGTCAAGCCATTCCAGTCCATGTTGAAAACACGTCAGTTCATTGTTGCTCGTACGTACTTGCCTTGGCAGAGCACCAAAATCGTATGGTGGTGCGACAAGCCAGTGACCATAATGTTCCTCTTGAAGAGTCGTCACAGCTATCTCCTTTGGCAGAAAACGGTTGTTTGCATCGTAGAGTGCTTGAATATCTACTATAACGTCCATTATGAGGGTTTGATGTAGACTGATACTAGGTGTGGCTCCGTAGACGCGTTTTAAATACTTCAGTGGCGCGCAAGTGTGGTGCCCTCTCACGCACTCAAATCTGTAATGACCTGTCGTGTGGAATCTATTTCTATTACATTATCATACTCGGCGTATACATACAATTTAATGTAGATATCAACGGTGCTGCAGACCGTACTTCGATCTTTACACTGCCGTGTTTTACGAGATTCCAATGACCGAAGCAACTTGCTGATAAGTCTGGTGTCAAATCAAAGACATACAGGCAGTAACCCTTTGGATAGTCACACCTGGTAATATCTAGACCCTCATTCTGAAAGTGTATACCGGTACCGCTAAAGAGTGTGTGATAATTGTCTACCCAATTTTCGTTGCCGGCAAACGACGGTTGAAGAGGTTTACTAGGTATTTGTTGACCATCGACGTATAGAGACAGGAAATTTATCGAATGATCATTAAAGTTAAATGGGTTTAACGTTGTACTGCCGTTGAATGCACGGTTATTCACAAACCCAAGAATTATTCGTTTAGGTAATTGGCCTAGAATAACGTTATCCAGAGTATCGCCAATGATACCGCTATGCATCGTAAAAGCTTTAAAAAAAAAAAGCTATCAGCACACCTGGTGCAATTTTTGCTCGACGGACGAGTAATGTTGCCTCGGTGATATGAATTTCACGTGTCACACCAACAGCAGGAGCCTCCATAAGACAAAATTCGTCTTTTGAGCATACAAGGCGTAGCCGTACCTCCACACCGTTCAACAGAAATTTATCCTGATTAAATACATCACAGTGTAAATGTCCAATCATATCTAGAGTCCGCCCATTCTTTATGTACTTTTCACGATTATTCAAACCGATATTAGGGCTATTCGATGCACCTGGTAGAGTGTCAAATATACCAGGTGTGTCAGTGTACCAAAGTGCGGTCGTTAAGTGTAAATTCTTAGCAGCCGGTCCATAATTGAGTAACGTTTCAATATATGCTCTGTAGGGGTATGCATTGTTTGGTGGTGCCACGAGTTTCTGGTTAAAATATACGTCTACCTGATTAAAAAGGCTATGTAGAAAGTTATTAACAGGTGCTACGTTGTATTGTGATTCACCTGTTGGTATAACCTTAATATTTACAATAATCATTGTATGAGCCAGATCCAGGTATTCTTCACCGTGGCCAGGTATGACAAATTACAATGGTCCGTCATCCGTGAGGGTTGACACAGGCTTGTAGCGTATCCATTGTGATGCTTCTATAGCCGTCTGCGTTGGAGGTATGGTAAATAAGTTGAGCTCCGACTTTATACATTCGCACGAGTGTGAGTGTAAGGACGACATTGTTAGACACTTCCAAAAATATCGCTGGTCTTTACTCGTTTGCGCCTACTACTACTGATTCCTACACCTCTCTTTCTCTTTGTTGTTGTCCTCTTCTTTTTAGTCTTTGGGCTACCACGATGTTTTTTTGTAGTACTACGTCTACGTCTCGTTGACTTTTTCTTCTTCTTTATTCCTAGCGACTTTTTCGAAATAGCAGTACGTCTTTTCATCGTCCGCGTAGGTGACTGTCCTGATAACGACTGCAACATGCGCGCTCGCCTACAGCGTTATATCCTGAACCATTCATGAGAAGAGAAATTTTTTCATTGGCTTTTCGTTGTAAATTATCTCCAAATTTGGTTGCACGTCGTCGCAATGACTTCCTGAATGGTATTTTGTGGCCGCTCACATCCTCGATAACGTGTAAGCCCGTGCGAATGGCTTCTTTCCCTATAGCATTAGCACCTCTGGTCAATAGTGGTAAACACCGTCCCAATCACCTGCGGTAATTAGCTAACAACACATGCGGCGTGTGAGCTGAATTGTGCGCATGAGTCGCGGTGGCACACACTCGCTCATAAGCTTATGAGCTGGCGAATGTGTGCCTGTATAAGCTGAACCGCGTTTGTGCACACGTCTCATAAGCTAATAACTACGTGTGGAGTCGCACCGCCGCCGCCGCTGCCGCCCAGGAGGGTCATAAGCTTATTGTATACAGTTTTGCATCTTAGCAACGTAGATTCGAATAAGTGAAAAAAATAATGGATGTGCGCTGGAAACATCCGTGGACGTCGCTGGTTTGTGGCCCAACAGGATGTGGGAAAACAGTTTTTGTGCGAAAATTTCTAAAGTTTATCAATTCAATGAGCAACGTTGAATTTGATCGAATTATATTTTATTATGGCGATACTCTCGATCCTGATACCGCTTCTCTGAATACCATATGTGAACAACAGCCGTCGCCGTCGTCGTCGTCGTTGTCAATTACTAAGAGTATCAGTAATAAAAAATGTAAAATCAAAAAATTGAATTTAACGAGGGCCCATCGCAACAGGAAGATTATTCGGGTGATAATAACTTGAAAAAATTGGTTATTATCGATGATTTAATGCGTGAATCCTCAAATAATACAATTGTCGACCTTTTCACAAAAGGTAGCTGTTGGAAAATCAGCTGGCGCACGGCGATCGATAATCGTCGTGCGCCTACCTGTTGCGCTGCTTTACTACGCGGTGTTCGGTTGAGTCGAAGATAGCCGAAGCATGGGCTTCGCGAAGCCGAGGATGTGCCTCGTTGGCACACCGCGTCGAGCGAGAGGATGTCTCTCTCGCTTGACTTCGGTTTCGCTCACCGGCTATCTCGCTCAACTGACTCCAGCGCCCAACGAAACTTTCATACTCGCAGCCATCTCGAGAATTCGGCACTTTTGCGACACACATCCACTGGACAGCACGCGCATCCATAGGACTCTCACGCATATTTCTCGGACATTATTCATCGGATTTGCTCAACCTCTTGCTCATCAGGACTCATTGTTCAAGGTAAGAGTGCTCTGGCGTAATTACGTAATTAATTCACTGTCAGAGAGGAGAAAATGGTACATCAGCACTTGGTCTCACTCGTGGCGTGCGTTGCAGCATATGCTGTACCACGTTCTCCTCATGTCGTTTTGCCGGCTTAATTAATATAATTAAGCATGTGCCTCATATTCACTGTATTTTCCCCCAGTAAATCTGCTGGGGGAGTACAGTGAATATTTCTTGCTCAACCATATAGCCTCAATATCTGTTTGCAGTATGCTAAGCAGTGCTGATTGCGTAGCTGGTCGCACACAAAATCACTGCACTCAAACACAGGTTATTGTACATTCTCTCATTAATTCACTGCAATCACTTTGCAATACAGTGCTGAGTGTTTGCAGTGAATTACACACAAAGTTTCGCATTCAATGGCATCGGCGTGTCGTGCTGCGTAGCTGTTGCTGCGTTGCACGCACCGCTGTCTCAAATTCATATTCAGCACACAATTGATATAATTGTGTGCTGCTCACATTATAAGGCCAGATTCAAATTACTAAATCATTTGTGGTTTTGCACTCACCAGTCGGAGCGTGTCATGCAGCGTAGCTATCACTACGTTGCATGCACCGCTTGTTCATGTATTCACTCAGCGCACAATTAATATAATTGTGTGCTGCTCAAACTATGACAATTTACTGCTCAATTTGTTACTCTTTTTCATGACTTGTATTTGTTGACAAAATTTATATTGTGGATAATTTTCTGATTTAAAGTTTTTTTGGTCTTAATTTTATATGTTTTTCGACTGGTGTTATTATAAAAATTGTATTTCTATAATAAAAGAGGAAGGTAGCAAACCGCTTCCTCAATATAACATCTCGGTGTCTGGTTTTATTTTCCTCTTGCCTCGAGTGAGTCTTCATCATGTTCCGATATATTCACAGGTCGGTCAAGGTACATCCGGAATGAAAATCTCAACAGTAGCCATCATAAAAATATTAGTGTAATTTTTATAACACAAAATATTTTCCATCAGGGTCATGGACAACGCGATATATCTTTAAACGTCAATTATATCGTTATATTTAAAAACTCACGTGATCGAGCACAAATTAGACATCTAGCGAGGCAAGTATACCCCGAAAACCCACGCTTTTTAATTGAGTCATATCACGATGCGACCACACAGCCGCACAGATATCTAACATACTGTTGGATCTTAAACAATCGACACGTGATTATTGTCGTTGTCGCACAATGATATTTCCCGATGATCCTCGAATGTTGGTCTACATGCCGAAAAACTCTCGTCAACGTATTTAATTGGAAGCGCAAGTAGATACCGCATCAGTCAGTAATGGGGATGACTCGTGTACGCATCATCATCATCAACATCATACAAGGAGTTATTTTTCAACGAACCCCACCTATTGTGAAACTACGCTAATGATGGATAGCGGCAGCAACAGCAAGAAGAAGAAAAATAATACGCATTACATTCCATTCGATGAATGCTGTATAGCCCTGCTTAACGCTATTTGTCATTCGAATAAAAAACAGTGAAAAGCAATATTGCGTAATGCCGATAAACCTTTAATCAATTGTATCTGTGAATGTGCGTTAAACATTCTACAAAGAGTCATTTGTGTCAAGTCAAGTGTTAAAAAACGTTTTAAAAAATATAAAAATATACTTCGACAGCTTGTCTCCGGGTGTGTGACAAAGCAGAGTGGTGGTGGTTGTAGTAGAGGCGGTCGTAAGAAACGGCAATATAATTGGCGAGCGAAGAAACGCTTAATAATTCAAAAAGGGAGTGGCGTTTTTTTACCACTTTTACTGGCTCCCATCATCACAACTTTGTTTAGTAAATTGTTTGACGGTAGTGGCGCTTGAGAAAACAGTTCTGTGTGTTACGGATAAAATTATTAATCATTTCCATTCACGTAATGGAACATGCGAAAAAATGTCTTTAGTGCCAATGACCGAGGTAAACGATGGTATTACCGATGCCATCGGTCGTTACGACGAAATTCCTATGAGCGGTTCCGGCAACGATCGTACACCAGCAGCTAACGAGAAAACAGTGCAGACACAAGGTGATCCTGTTTCAAGACTGGACACTGAGTTATACAACATTTTTAAATCAAACAAGTATGGTGAAGACGACGCTAGTAAATGGAAAGAGTATTTACAAGTGTTGCAGCGTTATTTATATCTCGTTGGTTCGAAAAACGAATCGTTTTCACTACCGACTCCATCATCCACGCCTGAAACATCGTCTGAGCTGAATAATACAGAATCCACGACGGATGCTGACATCGTTAATAGCGTTCCAAATATGTATAAACGTCGAGCGACTGTACTATTAAAGTTTCTACGCAAACCCACGAGTGATGAATCAAAAAACATAAGATGTGACAAAAGAGGTTGTGTGACAATAGACAGTATTCTCGTTCCAAATTCTAATATTGTCGACCTTATAAACGATGCTGTACGAGGTAGAAAAAACTTCAAAGCAACAGGTAGACGGGAGTTCATCGTTAGTCTACGAGCGAAGAGCGTTCCACATGAATTCATAGGAAACAGCGCATTGTGGGATTTAGGTATATCCAGTATTTCTCAAAGATGAAAACATACAATTTCGCATCGCACGTAATCTTGATGTAAAAGCCTCGATTGTCGAGCGTTTTAATCGCACTCTCAAGGAGCGGATGTAGCGTTACTTCACACATCGTAATACTCATCGTTACATCGATATACTACAACAAATGGTTTATGCGTGCAATCATGCTATACATTCAACCATAAAAATGCAGCCGGCTGCTGTGACACTGTATAATGCCGATACAGCAATGCGTAATATGAGAATCAGTGCTGTGAAGCGACGTGAAAAGAGACGTTTCACAACGTATAAATACAAACCCGGGGATTACGTTCGAATCAGTAGAACTAAAGGCACCTTCGAAAAAGGTTACGAGAAAAATTGGCGTGAAGAAATTTTCCGTAACAAAAAAGTTTTACATCGCCAAGGTTTGTATGTGTATGTGTTGTGCGATCTCGAAGACGAGACTATCGATAGTTTCTTTTACCCCGAAGAATTGACGGGTGTTCATGAGAAACGTATGGAAAAGAATAAAGAATTCAAGATTGATGAAGTTTTGCGCACAAAAGGACGCGGTGCGAAAAAACAAATTTTCGTGAGTTGAGTGGGATATCCGGCAAAATTTAACTCGTGGATACCAGCGTGAAGCGTTCACGGCCTCGAATAAAAGGAAATTTGTGCAAAATGCATGACGATGACAATTTTTTTCTTGTTCTGCCGAGCAACAGCAGTATGAAGTATTTTCTCGAAAATACGAAAACACATTTTACAACTCAATTGCCACGCGAAATATCGTTAAAGGGCCATTGGGTTGTTGGCTTATCGGAAATTCATATACCCTGTACAATGACGCATTTACAAGAAGACGATACGATAAACGGTTGAGTGGTTTGTGAGAATAAAGAAGTTACTACAAACCGAATACCTCGAGGGTTGTACAAAAATCATGAGGAAATTGTGCAAAATATCAATTTACCAAGGCTGCGAGAAGCAGGCATAAAAATTGTAAATGTTGAAAGGGCCAAAGGCTACGTTGCCATTGAGGCTGAGGTAACAGACTCGTTCCCTGAGCCTCTAGGCTACCCCGGTGTATTACGAGTGAGTAGTAAAATAGCGCGTATACTGGGCTTCGAGAAACACGAAGAACTGCTGCTTGACCGAGAAACCCCAGGGGGTCTTTATCTGCAGCTTATGCGGGGCGTTCCACGCGTAGGACGAGTACCAGTCTGTATAAATAGGGTTCTACCCGATCAGCTTTTTGACTACACAGATATTTGTGTACCGTATACGGTAGGTGATACACAGACAGCACTACTCAGGATTGTAAATTTAAATACAAAAACCTACACGTCTGGTACAACGCAAGTAAAAAGTTTCGCATCGTCAAATTACATAGGTTTACTCAGCAATTGCTTCAGGACGATCGAGGTGGATATAAGAGATCATTTGGGTAATCCTATTGCATTCGAGTATGGAACGTTAACGCTCACGCTTCATTTCAAACGACTCAATTAGACAATATGTGTGCTCATTATACGGGGTATTATGAGAATCAAATAGGGGGTAGACACGGTTGTATAGGCAACGTGTTTGCGGGCTCCCCACATCAGCGTGGTCACGGTATCGGTAGTTTTCTCGGGGGTCTATTTCGAAGTGTTTTACCACTGTTGACCAGAGGTGCTAAGTCTATAGGGAAAGAAGCCATTCGCACGGGTTTACACGTTATCGAGGATGTGAGCGGCCACAAAATACCATTCAGGGAGTCATTGCGACGACGTGCAGCCGAATCTGGAGATAATTTACAACGAAAAGCCAATGAAAAAATTTTTCTTCTCATGAATGGTTCAGGATACTATATAACGCTGTAGGCGCAGCGCGCATGTTGCAGTCGTTATCAGGACAGTGACCTACGCGGACAATGAAAAGACGTACTGCTATTTCGAAAAAGTCGCTAGGAATAAATGAGAAGAAAAAGTCAACGAGACGTAGACGTATTACTACAAAGAAACATCGTGGTAGCGCAAAGAATAAAAAGAAGAGGACAACAACAAAGAAAAAGAGAGGTGTAGGAAACAGTAGTAGTAGCCGCAAACGAGTAAAGACCAGCGATATTTTTGAAAGTGTCTAACAATGTTGTTCTTACACTCACACTCGTGCGAATGTATGAAGTCGGAGCTCGACTTATTTACCATACCTCCAACGCAGACAGCTATAGAAGCATCACAATGGATACACTACAAGCCTGTGTCAACCCTCACGGATGACGGACCTCTGGAATTTGTCATACCTGGCCACGATGAAGAATACCTGGATCTGGCTCATACAATGATTATTGTAAATATTAAGGTTATACCAACAGGTGAATCACAATACAACGTAGCACCTGTTAATAACTTTCTACATAGCCTTTTTAATCAGGTAGACATATATTTTAACCAGAAACTCGTGACACCACCAAACAATGCATACCCCTACAGGGCATATATTGAAACGTTACTCAATTATGGACCGGCTGCTAAGAACTCACACTTAACGACCGCACTTTGGTACGCTGACACACCCGGTATGTTTGACACTCTACCAGATGCATCGAATAGCCCTAATATTGGTTTGAATAATCGTGAAAAGTACATAAAGAATGGGCGGACTCTAGATATGATTAGACATTAACACTGTGATGTATTTAATCAGGATAAATTTCTGTTGAACGGTGTGGAGGTGCGGCTACGCCTTGTACGCTCAAAAGACCAATTTTGTCTTATGGAGGCTCCTGGTTTTGGTGTGACACATAAAATCCATATCACTGAGGCAACATTACTCGTCCGTCGAGCAAAAATTGCACCAGGTGTGCTGATAGCTCATGCCAAAATGCTTGCAAAAACAACCGCAAAGTATCCTATAACAAGGGTTGAGGTTAAAGCTTTTACGATACATAGCGGTATCATTAACGACACTCTGGATAACGTTTTCATTTAACTTTAATAATCATTCGATAAATTTCCTGTCTCTATACGTCGATGGTCAACAAATACCTAGTAAACCTCTTCAACCGTCGTTTGCCGGCACCGAAAATTGGGTAGACAATTATCATACACTCTTTAGCGGTACCGGTATACACTTTCAGAATAAGGGTCTAGATATTACCAGGTGTGACTATCCAAAGGGTAACTGCCTGTATGTCTTTGATTTGACACCAGAGTTATCAGCAAGTTGCTTCGGTCATTGGAATCTCGTAAAACACGGCAGTGTAAAGATCGAAGTACGGTCTGCAGCACCGTTGATATCTACATTAAATTGTGTGGTATACGCCGAGTATGATAATGTCATAGAAATAGATTCCACACGACAGGTCATTACAGATTTTAGTGCGTGAGAGAGCACCACACTCGCGCGCCACTGAAGTATTTAAAACGCGTCTACGGAGCCACACCTGGTATCAGTCTACATCAAACCCTCACAATGGACGTTATAGTAGATATTCGAGCACTCTACGATGCAAACAACCATTTTCTGCCAAAGGAGATAGCTGTGACGACTCTTCAAGAGGAAGATTATGGTCACTGGCTTGTCGCACCACCATACGATTTTGGTGCTCTGCCAAGGCAGGTACGTACGAGCAACACTAAACTGACGTGTTTTTAACATGGACTGGAATGGCTTGACGGTGACACAACATTGAAAAAAGTCTACGCTAATCTGCGTTCGATGTGTCGTTATGCCTTACGTATTTATACAAGAGGCTTGCAGAAAGCAGAGCTTTTACGGGATGTCCTGGGCCGTGAAATCATGAATCTGGAAGAATACGAGGGGCCGTCTCTAAACAATATGCCTATCAATAACGTTTACTGTATCTATCATGATGTTTCGAAAGAAGATAATGTGAAGTGTGCTTTAAATAACGTGGCAAAAATCCGATCTTAGCTCCTTTTCAAAGAACTCGATGCAGTGAGCCCCGTTTATTCGCAACCTCTCGATAAATCAACGTTGATTAAAAGTAACCAAAAATCACCGAACTGCGACACATCGATTAAAGAAAGCGTTATAAATAAAAGTTTAAGCGTAGAGTATTTATTCAACGATATCACGCCGTCATGTGTCAGTACCGAGGTACCGTTGTACGGTGGAACTGTACCGGCTAACGATGAAATAACGATACTTTAGCGAAGCCGAGACCAACAAGTAGTCATACCATCTACTACACTACCGTCGCCACCACCACGTAACGCACACAAACAGTAACAAGCGCAACCGCACCACCACCACGCAACCATCATCATCATCAGCAGAGACGTCGCCAATCGCAACCCCACCGTCAACAGCAGCTGTCCAAACAGTATGAACAGTCTACAGATATTCGATGCTCTACAACGAATATCTGCTCAGACGAGAGGAGTGTTCTCAGCTGATCGCACCCCGAGTCGCTGGTCTAGACCCGCAGCATTGGTATTAAACACAGACGATTATAATCTACCGGGTCGACACTGGGTGGCTGCTTACGTTGATAAAAATGGCCATGGAATCTTTTTCGATAGTTATGGATTGCCCCCACTCATCAAGCAACACCATAACCGTCTACGGCGAAACTGTCAAAGCTACAAGTGGAACACACAACCCCTTCAATCACTCAAGTCTAAAGTGTGTGGTGAATACTGCCTTATGTTTCTTGATTTTATGGCTCGTGGTAATACTCTGGATGCTTTTATTAAACATTTTACGACAAATATGTTGAAAAATGATCACATCGCTGCACAATATTACAAACGATTGAAATATTCAAACCGTAAAATAAAACGTATGAAAAATATAAAAAAACAATAATATAAAGGGATACGGACGTAATAGAAACACCTGTGTACAAGCTTGTACAGACCGATTTGGATGCTACTTGTAAAATACTATGAATAAATTCTACACATTGTATATTTTGTCTCATTATTATTCGAAAATCACCCCAACCTATGCTGCGTTTTCCCCTATGACACAAATCTGATGTCCGTGTATTGTAACATAGTTACACACATGAGCATAGCAATAGATGCAGTAATTATGATCGTGTGGTATAATAGAGTTATACTCTCGAGTCCACGATATTATGTCGAACGGCTATAAGAGCCGGTATCGATTACGAGGATGTAAAAACACCTGAGCGACAGACTCGGTACAAATGTACCGAGGTTCGCGGGCAATAGGCCATCGAACTCGAGCGAAAAACATGCTACGTCACGCCATCGGAATTCTCTCGCTGACATAACAGCAGGGCAGCGACCAACTAATTTGGCTAGGTGGTGAGGGGAAGGCGGTGAGCGCGGCAACGGTAGATCGCAAAAGCCGAAAAGATGCGATAGATTTGAAAATTACGATGAAGAGTAGGCAGAGGGGAATGAGGCGAGGGGAAGCGTATAAAAGAGCCTGCGCGGGGAGAGGAAGCTCTCTTATCCTCGAAGCTAGTATAGCAGAAATATAAAAAGATAAGTGGAAAAACTAAATAAGAATTAACATAGAGAACGGGATAACGAATTAGTGAAATTAAAACAAAATTAGCAATAAATAAAAATAGGGATAGCTTAAGTGAGGGTGCGGGTAGATCGGTGTGAATAGGATTAATGAATACCGTTAAGCGTGTAATTTATAAGAGAACAGGATTAATGCATTAAATTAGGAGGTTCGTGGAAAGGAGGAATACATTAAACCGTGTGGTCTTTAAACCAGCTGTAGCGACGGAAATGATACGAGCATATGAGTGGAAGAACGACAGAGCGAAAGTTAAACGGGTATAAGTGAGAAAGAATTGTACACAGAGTTTATACACTCTGTACAAGTAGTGAACGTGTGCGTGTGGCGGTGTAGGTGCGGGAAACGAATCGAAGCCAAGGTGTGAGTGTGGAACCGAAGCTCGAGCCCGCGGATACCGAGAAGTCATGCTCGAATAAGAAGAAATAATGATAACTAAAATCGACGGAATCCCCGAGTTTTCGATACCGAGTAGAATATAGAATTAGGAAACGTTAGAAAATAGATAGAGGTAGAAATAAGTGCATAAGTTTAATCAATACTATAAAAGGAAACGTATAGGAAATAGAAATAAAAGCGTAGGTCATAAGCATTGCCCGATATAATAAGTAAAATAAGTGTGAAAGGTAAAGAATTGTAAGTAGAGTTGATACACTCTATCTAAAGAGCGAATGCGAAGCGTCATAGCAACAAGTATGAAATAGCTGTGCACCGAGGGTCCGACAACACAAAGGTGCAAGAACAATAATAAGCCTACGAGAGTACCGAGAGAGGTGAACATAAAATAGATTATAATCGTCGAAATAACTGCGGAAATTACGGAATTAGATGGACATTTTGTAAAATTCGAGTAACCGTAATCAAAAGGGACGTTTTTACGAAATTGTTTTTCTTAGAATAAAGGCCTACTGTTAACCACTAAGAAGTCTAAATTAATTAGTCCTGTGATCGAGCCCGAATTCCCACGAAAAATAAAATATATGATAACGTTAAAATTACCGTTACATTTGGCGCCCAACGTGGGGCTCGACACAACTAAGAAAGACTGCAGTGGTTACATAGGGCGCGCGTTAGAAGAATAAATTCAGCGAAATTGAAGTATGGAAACAGGCGATCAAGCGAATCTCTCGACAGAGCTCGAAGAGTTGCGAATGATGGAGAGCTTGGAGGAACAACATCGGCATGATGAGGTTGCTGAAGGTGGTGAAGCGTATATATGGGAATCCACGACAGCTGATCACCTGTTAGATGACCGGCGAAAGAAAGATCGGAGAAATATCCAACGTTTATCTGGAATTACGCAAATAACAGAGAATGAAAACGTATCGGAGGATTTAGAAAGTAACCGAATAAATAGTGGAAATGGCAGTACGCCGAGGCAAAATGACGGGACTGTGACTATTCCACCGGATCCGATTGGTGTCGGGGATCTGATGCAATTTCTGCAGAAAATGGAAGAGAAAAGCGACGGGAAATTCGCTGAAATAATAAAGACGCAGCAGGAGATTCGAGACGAGTATCTAAGTAAGATAACGAGTCTGAAGGAGGCCACGAAGGACGCTTTGAAAGAAGGGATCGCAGCAGTAGAGTGTCGGACGGATAGAAAAATCAAAGAAGCGCAGGAAAACATACTGGAAAATCAAAACGTCACAAATAACTATATCCAACAAAAGGTCGCGGGTCAGAAGGTGACTATGGAAAAATTGGAAAAAAGGACACAGGAAATGATGGCCGAAATCCGAGCAGCACAAGAAATTACCGAGAACCAAAATAAGAGGATTGAGAAATTAGAAGAGTCATCGCGGAGAACTAATACATCTATGAGTTTCGGACAAACTATCGGAGGAGGTTTGAATGTCACACGACTATATACGACAGCTCAAAAACCACCGACCTATAATGGTGATGGGAAAGAAAGACCGATGAGATTTTTGAAGGAATTTCGCGAATTTTGTATCGCAGGAGGGATCGAGGATACTGAAATTCGGCACGCCATCGGAACTGCCTTGAAGAGAGTGGCGAACGATTGGTGGCTCGTGGTGGAGGGCGCAGTACACGACCTTCAAACATTTGAAGAAAAATTCCGTGCAAGGTACTGGGCTCGTGACATGCAGGACAAAGTTAAGAAGAATTTAGAATTCGGATCATTCTATACCGAAGGTCAGGCGTTGACGCGGGCTGAGTATGCAACACGTGTGATCGGTAACGCTCGAGATTTGAGTGAAAAATTGAGCGATGAAGATATTATACGTCGTCTTGCGAAGCATTTTGATGAAGAGGTACGCAGTGCTGTAAGAGTTCGACAAATCTGCGATATCGACGAATTTTTGGAACTCCTAGAAAGCACGGACGTGGCAGGCCCACTAAATTACCGAAGAGTGACTGGTCGTACGGGGGGATACGTGTCACAAGAACCGCAGAGGAATTTTAATAGAGGAGCGGCGCGTGAGCAGACGGCACGCCCATATAATCGTTATGAAAATCGAGAAAATGCTGCAAACAGTGGCGGCAGCGGTGGTCAAATGTCACCAGGACGGCAAAGTGGTCGGGGGGATAGACCACCATGGCAAAATAGCGGGCCATGGCAACCATCGAGACCGGTTTGGCCAGAAAATCTTTCAGGAGGATTTCAGAGGCCGGAAAACCACAGGCCAGCGGGACCTGAGTTGCAGAGACAGGAGCAGCGGCCGAATGGCCAAGTAAATAATATAAATCGTGGTGCACAGGGTCCGTTCGTGCACACACGATCCCAAGAGAACCAGTACCAGAATGCTCGGGAGCAGGAAACAGCAATTCGGGAAACGCCTAAGCGTTGCGCCCGAGGAAAAGAGAAAAATAAACAACGATTTAGAGGAACGGAGCGCAACGCTGAAGGATGAAAGAAAAAGCATTAGACAGAAAATGAACGCGAGGAAGAGAGAGAAGAAGAAAGGGAGGAATTTACGAAGAAAGAAGAACGATGCTGTGGTGACCAACGGGCGGTGCAGAAGGTTGAAGGGGGGGACACCAAACGGCGAGGGCAGGCTGAATCAGGGGAAAACAGAGTTCAGGAAGACGGTAAAGGCACATGTGTTAATAAAGAAAATATGTGTCCTGAAAACGTTGCCAGAGTCCAGACAGTACCAGATATCAGAGGGCCAGCACCGAGGGTGGTCGACGAGGAAGAAGGAAAGCAGGTGACGTGTGCAACGCTATTGGAAAATCCTAGAGAAATCTTATACGAAGAGGTCGAGGGGGTACAGAGTAAATGGTATGAAGAGGAGCATCCGAGATGTCCTGAAATACCGATCACTGTAGCTGGAATAGCAAAAATGAGTTTAATAGACAGTGGAAGTGAAGTGTCGTGTGTCTCAGAAAGGTTTTTCAAGGAAAATGAAGAAGTACTGAAAAGATGCCCGATGTTACCAGTGACGTCGACGCAGGTGGTCGGCGCGTTTGCAGGGGAGACTGCTCGAATAAAAAAACAAATCATGGTCAATATGGAAGCGTATGGGGCGAGCGGTGATCTACAGGTACTGGTTGTGCCAAAGTTGGTGCGACCAGTGTTGATTGGTATCGACGGTATGCTGGCATTGAGAATATCAATCGACGCCAAACAGAGGATTCTGGCAGTAGAGGACCGAGTGGTTGCAGAGTTGAAGGAAGGAAGATGGCGACACGTGGATCCGGAAAATTTTCGCTCAGCTCCACCAAGTAAGATGTGTGCCGGCGTGGAGGCGAAAGATAACCTTGAAGGGGAAGAGATGATCAGCCTGTCAGAGAAGGAGTTCGAAAAGAAGATGGAGGAATGCCAGGATTTGAGGCCAGAGATTAAGCAGTGTTTTAAGAGGATCATTGAAGGAAGAAGGGGAATTTTTGATAAAATCCTTGGAAGGATGACGAAGTATGAACACCGACTGCTGTTGAAGGATCCGGTACCGTATTTCCATCGTTCATATCCCGTCTCTTTGACCCAGCGAGAGAGGGTACAGAGGGAGATTGAGCGCATGCTCAAGATGGGAATTATACAAAAGTCAGAGAGTGTCTACATAAATCCATTGATGCCGGTCACGAAGAGCGATAATTCGGTCCGCCTCTGTCTAGATGCACGAGAGCTGAATAATTATTTAATAAATGATTATAATAATGCACCCCCCATTGAGGAAATTTTTCAACGGTGTGGTGGAAAAACAATAATGTCAACGCTGGATTTAACTAGTAGTTTCTGGCAGATACCTCTTCATCCGGAATCGCGGAAATATACAGCATTTCAAAATAACGGAAAGTGCTATGAGTTTACCGTTACACCGTTCGGTTTGAAAACTAGTACGGCTAGTCTAATAAGAGCCCTTGATGTCGTTCTCGAAGGTCTGGATTTTGTTATTAATTTTGTCGATGACTTATTAGTCATGTCAACATCATATGAAGAACACCTGGATCATCTACAGAAATTATTTGAGAGATTTCATCTGCATGGAATGACTTTAAAATTTAGTAAATCACATTTTTTTCGGAAAGAAGTGATTTTTCTCGGGCATATCCTCACCACGGAGGGACTGAAGCCGGACCCTGAGAAGATAAGAGCGATACACGAATACCCACCACCTCGGACGATAAAGCAATTAAGAGGATTTCTAGGGCTTATAAATTTCTACACGAAATTTACAAATCGCCACGCGCATGAGACAGCACCATTATTGAATCTCCTACGGAAGGGGATACGGTGGGAGTGGAATGAGGCCATGGAAAATACATTTAAAAAAGTGAAAGATTTATTTTGTCAAGATGTGGTACTCAGATTTCCGGACACAAGAAAACCATATACTCTTACTACGGATGCGAGTGGCTACGCGCTTGGGGCGATTCTGTCACATGAAGATGAGGACAGAGAAGTAAGGGTGGTGACTTTTGCGAGTCGAACATTGAAAGGAGCAGAGATTGGATATATGACCACGGAAAAAGAATTACTAGCAATTGTGTGGGGACTACAAAAATTTAGAACATATTTGAAAGGAGCACGGATATTCATTAAGACGGACCACAAAGCGTTAATTTTTTTGAAGACATGCCGATTTACCGCTGAAAGACTAATACGATGGGCATTAGCTATACAGGACTACGATCTACAAGTCGAACATGTCTCAGGAAAAACGAATGTGGTGGCAGATGCATTGAGCCGAATGAGAGACAACGGGGAGGCATCCCTGACTGAGAAGGGTGGAATTGTGCAGATCGCGGGAATTTTGGCCGAAAAAATTCCACGCGAATTATCGAAAAAATTGAAGAACATAAAAAGCATACAGAAAGAGCAGGAGGATTTACGGGTCATCATTGATTTACTGGCCGTCGAAAGAGAGGGAACAGAAGAGCAGAAGTACCGACTGAAAAAAGGAATTTTACAAAAAAAATCAAAGACCGGAATTTGGCGGGTGATAATACCAAAAAGTATGATTCAAGAGATGGTAAAGACGTGCCACACCATGTATGGACATCTGGGTGCGAAGAAGTGTTCACGAATACTAGAGGAGGATTTCACATATCCACATCTAGCGAAGATGGTCCGGAATCTTCTAGCTACCTGCGATGTGTGCCAGAGAAATAAAATCGCGGTGCAGACTAGTTACGCTGCGATGCAAAATATAATACCAGAAGGACCGGGAGATCTAGTGTCCATCAATTTTTACGGGCCTCTGCCTGTCTCGGTGGGGGGAGTGAAACATATCCTGGTGACACTGGATGCATTTAGCAAATTCGTCGCTCTATATCCCATGAAGAAAGCGAACACGTCGACTGTGATTAAACGAATATTCGACGATTATATTCCGAAATATGGAAAGCCACGGAGAATTCAGTTCGACCACGGAACGCAATTCACGGCTAAGAACTGGTTACAAAAGCTCAAGGACGAGGGTATCATGGCTGTATTTTCCTCAATACGACACCCCCAAGGAAATATCGTCGAACGAGTGAATCGAGAACTGGGAAGATTTTTCCGAGTTTTCTTAACAAATAACCATGCAGGTTGGTTTAAGTGGATAAAAGTAATCGAGAATTGTATCAACGAGAGCCATCACGACACGACAGAATTTACACCGTTGGAACTACAATGCAAGAGGAAGCCGCTACGGGACTGGAATAAACAAATGGGCATATTGCGAGAGGAAGAGGATCGAGTAACTTATGAAATGAAAATTGAGATTGTGAGAGAAAGAATGAAAAGGAAAGGCCTGCGTCGGGCAGAGAAATTCGACGCAACACATAGGTTAACGAATTACGAAGTAGGCGATCTGGTGCTTGTAAAAGCGCTAAATGTATCAGATCCATTAAAACAGTTAACATCCAAGTTCATGCCATTATATGAAGGGCCATATAGAATTAAGAGATGCGTAGGTGTAGCAACTTATTTAGTTATAGATTTAGATAATAAGAAAGAGCGTGGTAGATTTCACGCGAGTATGTTTAAAAGATATCGGACAGAGACAGAAAAGACAGAGAAGGAAGACGAGGACACAACCGGCTTAGCTATCATGGAAAGAAGGGAGACAGCGCGAGAGACAAGTACGCGAAACAATAACAACGAGGTAATGCTAGTTCAAATAGAGTCGACACCAACACAGCGATCGGGAAGCCTCGGACTCGGGATAGAGCTCTGACGTCACGGTCAACGGTATTCCCAAGAAGAATGCTCCGGTTTCCAAGGAAGTAGGGTGACTCGAGTGAAGAGGAACGAAAAATAGAACACCTAATTGGCTCGTACGAACGATTTGAGGGGAATCTAACCATCAGAAGGAATCAGTGTACGGGAAAGGATATAAAAGGAAGGGACCCGACCACCGCTCCACAAAACGATCGAACGATTAGCGGAAAGCGAAATACAGTGATCACCAGCGCGGAATAATACAGTTTTTTTTTTTTTAAAAAAAAAAAAAAAAAAAAAAAAGAAAAAAAATGGCTCGATACATCGAGAACCTAGTGGAATATCTGATCCCTGGGGAGCCGAACACCGCAGTGGTGATAAGGGTGGAGAGCCCAAGCCGATTTTATATTTGGAGAGGAGACGAAGAGCAACGGCGGGAAGCATTCCTGCGAAGCGTGGCGGAGACTCCACGGGACCACCGTCAAGTCCACGCTATTCTGGAGGAGGAAGCATATCCCGGGAGAGCGGTGCTTTTCTTACTATTGGACGAAGAAGACGCACGGCAGCACGCGTTTTTCCGGGGTACGGTCATGAGGAGAAGGAGCGATGGAAAATATTGGATTTGGTTGGGCGACCTCGCTCGGAGAATAGCGGTGGAGATGGATACGCTCTATACCCCGCCGCCTTTGTATTTGGGGGAGCCGTACTTTGCCGTCGCCTGTGGCATGGATCGACTGGGTCCGAAAGGGGCCGAATGGTCGAAAAGAGCCACGGATCGATTCATCGAGTTGACCACATCGGAGACCATCGACTTATACGTAAATGAACTGGATCCGACGGTCGAGGCCATCTGGGTGGAGATACACGCGACGAACGACAACAAAGGATATGACGTCGGGGAGGCGCTAATTCAAATGGGCGAGGCGAGGACGAGCGAGAGGAATCCAAAATACGATTTTGGCAGCGACGGAGGGTTCCTCGGGAAACACTTTCGAGAAGAACGACGAAGAGAGAGACGGGAGGCGACCGAGGGCGTTCCAACAAGGACAGTTGGTGAACGACGGGATTCTACGGAGGAGTCGAGATACGAGACAGAGGACGAATGGTCGGAGACGGACGCTGGGCGTGAAGAAGAGGACGAGGAAGTGATGCAGTGGTTGGCGACACCAGAACCAGACGAGGCGACAGAAATGGCCTTGATTGAATGGGGTGTGATGGAAAGAAATGAGACATACGAGACGGACGGCGACGATGACAGGGACAACGACAGCGACGGTTTATAATCAATAAAAAAAAAAAAAAAAAAAAAACATACTCGTGGTCGAAATTCATTTGTGTTTTGCTTCTAGTATAAGAGAGCGTATCGATTAGTTATAAGTAGAATCTAGAAAATCGTTAGGAAATAAATAGTAATAATAAGTGATGGTGCTGTCCTAGCCAGTAAGTAAGAGCGAAAAGAAGAAGAACCAGAAACGAGAAGAGGTAGGTATAAAAGAAAAATATATAGGATCTAGCTGGTAGGAGATTATTGATAAAGTCGCGAAGGCAGCTTTTTCAAAATCTGGGGGGATAATGTAACATAGTTACACACATGAGCATAGCAATAGATGCAGCAATTATGATCGTGTGGTATAATAGAGTTATACTCTCGAGTCCACGATATTATGTCGAACGGCTATAAGAGCCGGTATCGATTACGAGGATGTAAAAACACCTGAGCGACAGACTCGGTACAAATGTACCGAGGTTCGCGGGCAATAGGCCATCGAACTCGAGCGAAAAACATGCTACGTCACGCCATCGGGATTCTCTCGCTGACATAACAGCAGGGCAGCGACCAACTAATTTGGCTAGGAGGTGAGGGGAAGGCGGTGAGCGCGGCAACGGTAGATCGCAAAAGCCGAAAAGATGCGATAGATTTGAAAATTACGATGAAGAGTAGGCAGAGGGGAATGAGGCGAGGGGAAGCGTATAAAAGAGCCTGCGCGGGGAGAGGAAGCTCTCTTATCCTCGAAGCTAGTATAGCAGAAATATAAAAAGATAAGTGGAAAAACTAAATAAGAATTAACATAGAGAACGGGATAACGAATTAGTGAAATTAAAACAAAATTAGCAATAAATAAAAATAGGGATAGCTTAAGTGAGGGTGCGGGTAGATCGGTGTGAATAGGATTAATGAATACCGTTAAGCGTGTAATTTATAAGAGAACAGGATTAATGCATTAAATTAGGAGGTTCGTGGAAAGGAGGAATACATCAAACCGTGTGGTCTTTAAACCAGCTGTAGCGACGGAAATGATACGAGCATATGAGTGGAAGAACGACAGAGCGAAAGTTAAACGGGTATAAGTGAGAAAGAATTGTACACAGAGTTTATACACTCTGTACAAGTAGTGAACGTGTGCGTGTGGCGGTGTAGGTGCGGGAAACGAATCGAAGCCAAGGTGTGAGTGTGGAACCGAAGCTCGAGCCCGCGGATACCGAGAAGTCATGCTCGAATAAGAAGAAATAATGATAACTAAAATCGACGGAATCCCCGAGTTTTCGATACCGAGTAGAATATAGAATTAGGAAACGTTAGAAAATAGATAGAGGTAGAAATAAGTGCATAAGTTTAATCAATACTATAAAAGGAAACGTATAGGAAATAGAAATAAAAGCGTAGGTCATAAGCATTGCCCGATATAATAAGTAAAATAAGTGTGAAAGGTAAAGAATTGTAAGTAGAGTTGATACACTCTATCTAAAGAGCGAATGCGAAGCGTCATAGCAACAAGTATGAAATAGCTGTGCACCGAGGGTCCGACAACACAAAGGTGCAAGAACAATAATAAGCCTACGAGAGTACCGAGAGAGGTGAACATAAAATAGATTATAATCGTCGAAATAACTGCGGAAATTACGGAATTAGATGGACATTTTGTAAAATTCGAGTAACCGTAATCAAAAGTGACGTTTTTACGAAATTGTTTTTCTTAGAATAAAGGCCTACTGTTAACCACTAAGAAGTCTAAATTAATTAGTCCTGTGATCGAGCCCGAATTCCCACGAAAAATAAAAATATATGATAACGTTAAAGGATTACCGTTACAGTATATATAACTCTAGGAGCGTATCGGTGAAATGAGAATACAGTTTGAGGATGCGCTAGCCAGTATTTGTTGTAACGTAAAGTTGTGCCTCAACGCACCACGTTACCTATAGCTGGCCCAAGCTATTTTTCCTCCCTTTTTATTTTCTTTTACGAGATGGGCGCCAGGCGCTTACGCGCCGGAAGGAAAAATAACGAGATATTCGGCCAGACTCAACCCAGGCTAGCTACAGCTGTTACAGGCAGAGTGGGTGGTTCGGACTGTCAAGTCATGAATTAGTCCAAAATAAAATACGAATAAACTCAATGAATAAAAATACGTCATAAACAATCAATGAATAAAATCAGTCAGTAAAAGATACCGTCAATAAATATACCAAACACGAACAATAAACAAGGTGCTTGAGAATCCATCCGGTGTAACTTGACAGATCTTGAACCTGCGTATATCTTGGAAAAATATGAGTCTTCACTCATGACAGGGTGAAAATAAAACCAGACTTGTAGATGATATTTTGAGAAAGCGGTTTATTGTACCTTCCGCATGTCAATTACAAAAATTAGTTGAATTTAGAAGATATAGGAATATAAAATAACTACAATTATAAGTTTAATTTGGACAAGATAAATAATATAAATAAATACACCAAAAATCTGAGAATTGAAAACTGACTTTAATTTTGTAACTGAAATTGGGTTTTGAGATGTTGCAGCCCACAATTATATTAATTGTGCTGTATGTGATGAGAGCGGTGCGCTCGCTGAGAGCAGTGTGCGTGCTGCAGCCAGTGCTGCGTAGCCTGCCACGCAATGAGATGAATGAGTGCGTAGACAAATGCAATGCCTGTCACCAAGTACTCAATGAGACCGTGACTTAGAACTTACAGCAAGTGAATGCTAGCACATTAGATTCTGGCCACTGTTTCTAATTCTAGTGTGGCAGGTTATGAAACAGTCTACGCTTTGGAGCATAATAATGTGAGTTTGAGGATGCACAAAATGATCATACTGAATTCACGACACTTTCACAGTCAGTTTAATTGGGGGAAAGTGCAGTGAATTGGTACAACACACGCAATTATATTAATCGAACATGCAAATAATTGAGTGAAGAACGTGGTGCAGCCCGCGCTGCAGAGCACGCCAAAGTGTGAGACCGTTAGTGTTGATGTACCGATATGAACCTCCTCACCGTCATTGAATTACGTTGAATTATAACGGTGTACGCTTACCTTAATTTGAGTCCTGGTGAGCAAACGAAGGTTGAGATAATCCGGTTGAGAAAAATGAAAATTGTCCGAGCCTTCCAAATGCGTGCGCTGTTCCGTGCCGGTTTTCACGTAAGTGACAAAATATCCAACATGGCTGCGGGATATGAAAGCGTCGTTGGGCGCTGAAGTCAGTTGAGCGAGATAGCCGGTGAGCGAAACCGAAGTCAAGCAAGAGAGACGTCCTCTCGCTCGACGCGGCCTGCCAACAAGGCACAGCCTCGGCCTCGCGAAGCCCTGCCTCGGCTATCTTCGGCTCAACCGAACTCCGTGTGCTTGAGCACCGCAACAGGTAGGCGCACGACGAATATCGATCGCCGTGCGCCAGCTGATTATTCAACATTCCGCCCGCTATCAGCAACGGGGTTGATGATTAATTACTGATCTGAGTCGAATGAGACAGGCAGGACAGCTAGTTTGAGATCGGCCTAGTGAGTGTAGTGGTAGCAGTCCAGAGTGTCACCACCCTTGCGAGCCCATTCTTGCTTGGATGCAACGCTGTGACCCGTGCGAGTGGCTACTTGCACGGGGAGAAGCAACCAGAACCAAAGAGCCGGTTTTGATGATGCCATTAGGGTGATGCCACCTTGAGATTGGCTGCTGCTATTGTAAGTAATGAGCAGACCATTGACACAAAATTGTTGTACCTTCTACCGCCACAATTGCCGACTTGAGAAGCGAGAGATTGCCAACACCTCTAGAGTTGGCTCTAGGACAGTTGTGAGTGTTTCACCAATGAGAAAATATCCAGGTGAGAGGGCCGGCGTAGTCAACTCTTGTATGAGTGAATGCCCATGTTGGTGTGACTCGTGTCAAAGGGAGCTGACCCATCAATTGTTGAGCCCGAACTCCTGTTCGCCGAGCACACACAACGCAATGAAAAATATGAGTTTTTACAGGAGCTCTTCCACCGGCGATCCAACGAGTTAGCCGTATTTGAGCTAATGTGAGCTGAGTGCCTCCGTGAAGAGTCCGCACATGCGCTTGATCAATAATGAGAGTCGTAAATCGAGAATGACGAGGTAGAATGGCAAGATGCCTTTCTTCATAAGTGAGTGCTGATTGAGCAAGGCGACCTCCTACTCTAAGTACGCCCTCCTGGTGGATGAAAGCTGTTAGTCGATTGAAGGGGTGAGAAGAAGGAAGAGAAGAGCCTGACTACAGTACTTTTAACTCGTGTTTGAAAAATACGGCTTGTGTTGCTCGTGTCCAAAAAACATTTGCTGCAGCCATCTCGTCTGCTGTGAGAGGAGCGGTCCCCGCCGATTCTAACCTCTTCCTCATTCTGGCCACTACTCACAAAATGAGGTAAGACGACACAATTTTGTGAGTGACGAACAGCGATAAATGAGCTCCTAATGGTAATCTAGCGTCACAGTTGCCGCGAGAAGAGCTAACCCCGGCCGTGCTTCCATTTTGTGCAAATCCTCAGCATCAGTTGAGATTTTCGGCTAAAATTCAATAGGTTTCACCATCCACGGTGGACCCGACCACCACAACCGATGAGAGGCCAATTGAGATGTTGAGCTACCCCGAGAGGCACAATTTGCAAGATTGCTTGTGCCTGATACGTGACGCCACTGAGCATTGGGTGTGAGTCCTTGTATCTGAAATACTCGGTTTCGGACGTAGTTTTTCCACCGAGCAGGATGCGCTTTGATCCAGGTGAGAGTCACCGATGAGTCCGTCCACAGGTGAGTAGATGAGACCTTGATCTTGAGCGTGGCTTGAACGTATGCAACCAATTTCGCTAGTAACAGTGCAGCTGTCAGTTCAAGCCGTGGTATGGTAAGCTTCTTGAGTGGTGCCACGCGTGTTTTTGAGCAGTCAAGTGAAGCCACCTTTCCTGTGGAAGTTGAGTTGACAGTGATATTAATCACTGCGGCCATGGCCAGTTGAGATGCATCAGAGAAACCATGCAACTCCACTGTTGAGTTGCTCCATGTGTTGAACCGCCGAGGAATTGAGATTCCGGCCGGATAAGTGAGATTTTCTCTGATTGCAATTCTTCGTGTTGAGACCTGGGATGGCAGTGGACCATCCCAGTTGAGCTTGTGACGCCAAGGCTCTTGCAAGAGTCTCCTGGCTCTTATCACATTCGATGAGACGAAACCAAGTGGATCAAAGGGTTGAGCCACCTCGGAAAGAGCGAGGTGTTTTGTGAAAATTTCCTGAGTTGAGTTGAACCGTGATGAGAATGTGAACTTGTCTTCATGAGGAAGCCAAGTCAAGCCAAGAATTTTGTCTCGCAGTCGTCCGTTAAGATAGCTGAGCTTGACGGTGATGATGAGATATTAGCAAGTACCTTGAGGTCCGACGAGTGTCACTTGGCGACTGGAAAACCGCCTGCCATGCACAAGTCCTTGAGTTGTTGAGCTATTTCAATGAGTTGATGAGTTGAATCCGCCTGTTGATGCTGTTGTACCATGTGTCACGGTTGTTAACTTATACGGCACAGGGTTGAGTTGAGCATCAATCCACAAAATTTGCTGAAGATTCCAATCATCGGGATGAACTTGAATTTGACGATACATCTTGGTAACGTCCGTGGCAAAGATGTGTCTGTGATGACGGATCCAGATGAGAACGTCTGAAATATTGAGCAACAAATTAGGTCCAGTGTGCATGATGTCATTCAGAGACTTTCCAGAAGATGTTGAGCTAGAACCGTTGAATACTACCCTTAATTTGGTGGAAATACTGTCTGGTCTCAGCACACCGTGGTGAGGCAGATAGTATTGAATTTCACTTGTAGATGATTTCGAAGCCTTCACCATGTGACCAAGTTGTTCGTATTCGACCATGAATTGTGAGTAGAGCTGACAGTATTCAGCATCTTTTGAGATTTTGCGTATAATGTGCTGCAGACACCGATGTGCTTTTGAGTTTGAGTTTCCAGGTTTACAGGCAAAAATGTGAGAGAAAACCGAATGATGTATCGGCCTGTAGTAACACACTGATGCGTGTTGCGAAACTGGTCCTCGCATGCCTGCACCTCTGGTGTGAGTTGATCAACTGTGTCTTTTGGTGGCTCTTCGTGAATCCAAAATTTCGTTAGCACGTTCTGTAATTTCTGATCATCATGTTACACGGCAGCATGATGAACAGTGAATGCGTCAGATTGACATGAGTTAGTTGGTCCAATGATGAGCCACCCGAATATCGATAATTGTGCAACAGGCGCAGATGATGTGCCCTTGAGAATATTGGGTTTGATAACCAGTCCATAAATATCAGCTCCAACTATGATATTGATTGGTCGTGGTGCGAGAAAGTCAGGGTCCGCCAGCTTCAGCTTTACTATGTGAGGCCATGTACGAGCTGGTGACTCGGAAGATGGAAAGTGAGTAGTAACCGTGTTGAGAATGTGAGCCAGTGCCGTGACTTTCTCCCTGGAGTATGTAAACACAGTGTGAGTTGAACCGAGCCATGTGTCTGCGTTGAGTGTTTTCCACCGATCGCTGTGATCGAAATTGATGAGTGCTTGCGTGTGGTGTTGAGTTTATGGAAGAGTTCTTCCATAATAAATGATAATTCCGATCCAGGATCGATGAGAAATCTTGCCTGGTGCGTTAATACCGATGTGTGAATGTGTGTGAGTGCAGTTGCTAATATTGTTAAGCTTGTGTTTGTGAGTTGAACCAATGAGAGAACGACGAAGCCCTGCCCCAGCTATCTTCGGCTCAACCGAACTCTGTGTGCTGGAGCACCGCAACAGGTAGGCGCACGACGAATATCGATCGCCGTGCGCCAGCTGATTATCCAACACAAGGTTCAACTAAAAAAATAATACCAATAAATAATTCAAACAACCATAGCAGATACGGGACTTACAAACTTCTTTATTTCTGACAAACTAATATTAATCATCAATAAACATCGATTTAAAATTCAAATAAAATGTCCCGTAAGATTTAGTCGCTTCTTTCTAACAATTCCTTCCAAATCTAGTCGGGTATCTTAATTTCAGTCCTTAATTCAACGGCAGCAGTTATCCCGCTCTCTCTCTCTCACACTCTCATACTCGGACACTGTAGACGTCGAATAGCCTATCTCGCTTGCTTCCAATTTCGAATAATATTCCTGGACAAATTTTAATACTCGGTAGTCTCTGTTCTCGGTTCGCGACACGGCCTATCCCGAGCTAATCCCTTACTCATTCCACAAAACGAAAACAACGGGACGTCGGGAGGTCACGTACACTAAGCCACCAACGGCTTGCTATTACAATTTCGAAATTTATATGCCGTGTAAAAGCAGAACCTCAGAGATTTTCCGTGGTTCATAAAATACCAAGAAACGAATAAATAACGGCCAATTGGGAAAGAAAAAAATAGCGAAGAAAAATAATGCTAACAATAATAATGATTATAAAATACTCGACGTCGGGATAATCCTCAGTCGGTCGAATAAAATGTTAAAGCGCAAGTAACGGAGTCCGAATGAATATGAAATATAAATAACAAATATCAATAAATAAATTTTTTTTAAATAAATAAATAAATAAATAAAGGAAACAGAGAAGCGCCAATTAGTTCATCTGATACGCGACGCGGTCTATAACGTGTCAGTCCCTTCTATACAAATCTCACAACGGGACGGCGTACTAACACGCGCGCGACCTTCTAACTCGAACCAAACGGGAACTCACACTAACCCAGATAAAGTGAAATCCATAAACCGATTAAAATCCGTGACGCGGTCTACCCCGTTCCAATCCCACACAAACCAACACACTTCGGGATAACGGCCTAACTCGCGCACAATTTAACTATCCAAAAAAAACAATTAATAAAGTGACTTTTCCCCGGTTTCTACACGTTCCACGATCTTGAGGTTACTTCTTCTAAACGCCGCGGTGCCCCATACAAATTAACACCCAACACGCAGTATACTAGCGCCACAAGGGTGACCAGGTTCGAATAAATTTAGAATGAACCAATTAAATAATAAAGGAATAAAATATTAGCGAAAGACCGCAGATAGGAGGGGAGCTCACCATGACGATGACGCTGCGAAGTTCCTTGCAATCCGGGAGAAACCTTGAATATCCTTCAATCTTCACTCCTCCCGTGCAAATAATACGTCAGAAAATATGGACCTTAGGCGAGCTGACTCAGTGCCCCAAATGATAACGATCGACTACTTGGTCCTTCTTCTCGTATCGCGACAACAGTAAAACGGGACAGAGATATACTCAACGCAACGTCCTGCCCGCTCGACAGTCCCCGGGAAAAAGCCTCGAGGTCCGTCCGGCACGAGTGCCCGTCAACTATGACCCCCACTTAACCCGCCAAACTTGGTTAATTGGGAAAACTATCAGGAGTACAAATTGAAAATGCGGGATTTTTTTCTATTTTTGAACGTTTATTCTGAAAAAATGGTAACAAATGAATTATTCAAAGTATTGTCCATCGCTAGCCACAACTTTTTCCCATCTTTCTGGCAATTTACGGATACCGTCGCGAAAAAATTCGGCCGGCTTGGCTGCTATCCAGTCATCGACCCATTTTTGGGCTTCTTCGTAAGAATGGAAGCGCTGGTCAGCTAGGCCATGTGTCATCGATCGGAAAAGGTGGTAATCGGTAGGAGCAATATCTGGGCTATACGGCGGGTGGGGTAAGACTTCCCATTTCAGCGTTTGTAGGTATGTTTTGACCGGCGCTGCAACATGTGGCCGAGCGTTGTCATGTTGCAAAATTACTTTGTCGTGTCTTTGCTCGTATTGTGGCCGTTTTTCTTTGAGTGCGCGGCTCAAACGCATCAATTGAGTTCGGTATAGTGCTCCTGTGATGGTTTCGTTCGATTTCAATAGCTCATAATACACCACACCCAGCTGGTCCCACCAAATACAGAGCATGAGCTTGGCGCCGTGAATATTTGGTTTGGCCGTCGATGATGATGCATGGCCGGGGTAACCATATGATTTTTTGCGCTTCGGGTTATCGTAATGGATCCACTTTTCATCACCAGTGACAATGCGATGCAAAAAACCCTTCCGTTTTTGCCGTTCGAGCAGCAGTTCGCATGCAAAAAAACGGCGCTCGACGTCTCTCGGCTTCAGCTCATACGGCACCCAATGTCCTTGCTTTTGGATCATTCCGAGGGCTTTTATACGATGGGAAATGGCTTGTTGTGTCACTCCCAATGAATCTGCGAGCTCTTGTTGAGTTTGACACGAGTCTTCATTGAGTATTGCCTCCAATTCAGCATTCTCAAACTTTTTCACTTGGCCCGGCCGCTCTTTGTCCTCAACGTCAAAATCACCACTTCTAAACCGCACAAACCATCTCTCGCACGTTGAAACCGATGGAACATGACTCGGATAAGCCTCGGAGACCAATCGATGTGCTTCAGCAGCACTTTTCTTCAAATTAAAGAAGTAAATTAAAACTTCCCGCAAATGCTGTTTTGTTGGCACGAAACTCGACATATTGAGAGCTCAAAAAAACTATGAATTTGACACTGCGACAAATTGACACATACTGAAAATTAAAGCTATAAGACGTAGCTTTGACATGAACATAGTCACAGTACTGCCTGATGCGTATAGCGTTAGTAACGCCATCTGTTATCAAACCCGCATTTTCAATTTGTACCCCTGATAGTATCGTACGATGACCGCGACTAGCGCCTCAGCGGGGCGATGTATTAACACGCGCGACAGCCAATACCCACGTTGCGTCGCCCAGCAGATGACCCTCGGAGATATATCGATTCCTGTGGATCGACGGCAGCTAAGGTACTTTCTCCATTGGGAATAACACATTGACGAGGTCCTTCTATAGAGGCTTTGCGAATTATGTGAAACTTGGAGGAAGTAATTTGCAAGTTTCATCTAGCATCATTTTGATAACAACAGCCAAGTACTCTGATATAAAATCAAGTACCTGGACGCGATAATCAAGAACTTGGATGGTCTGACTAATTAATCGGCTGGCGTATATTTAAACAAACGCTTCGTTCTTCGGACCTAGCCTTTTTTTCCGTGTACGAAGAAAATTGTACGCATTTTGTGTACAATTCGTAAGCTCAGTGCATTCATCGGAAACACTGAACAATGTTCTAGTCTCGATGACCATGAAGACGGGAGAGTGGTACTGTCATTAACGAATTTCATGCCAAGTGGTCACAAAATCTTTTCTACTAAAAAAAAAAAAAACACTGAATGTAACTAAAATAGATCTGAATCATCATCTAAAGTCTTCGCCAATATAATTTTTTTTTCTTCCGCCTTGCGCACTGTTTGACATAAAAACTTCATCAAAGTTTGAAATTCTAACGAATCCATTTTTGGTACCGCGTGTAGATGGACGTACGCTACAAACAAAAAAAACACCGCATTCATAACCTACAACAACGGTAACATTTATATTATAAAGCGAAGAGTGTGTACGGTATCGTATATTATTGTATTTGTATATTTATTAATAGTTGTAATTACTCATAAAACATTAACTCACCTTCCACAGCATCGTACGCTTTTCTCGGGATTCGCTTTCGTCCGCCACGACCTGTTGGCGTTATTATTTTCAAATTTTCCTCACCAACTATGAGGCGCATCAAGCGACAAGCTAGTTTTCTTGCCTTGCCTTTGTACAGCAACTGGTACCGCTGTAGATCATTGCTCTTAAGAAAAATGCCGCTGTCAGGTAATATTTCAGCCTGCGAAAGGATAGTGTGTTAGTGTTGTATTTGTAACAATTGATAATATAGCATTTGAAATATTTTGTAATATTTCTATTAATTATAAAGAGAAGCATGGTTGCCATTTAATGACTTTAATTGACTATTATTTATTCACGATTCTTAACTTTGAGACGTGCAAGGGTCCGGTGCCATGGAGGCAACAACGGTTAGTAATCAATGACTGTGTATTACAAATGCAGATATTTAATTTTTAGCTCAACTACTCATGAGGGCCGGGCTCAATTCTGATTCATGTGAGATATACTATACATACGTTCGTGGGACCTGGCACCACCCCTGTTGCAAGAATACTTATATCGCTATCAATCTTGGTATGAGGAAGTTTAAAAGCCTCAACATCCTCAGGAGGCACAGCTGCATCGGGGGCTTCACTAGGCACGGGAGCCGCACGAGCTATATGAGGCACGGGAGACAAAGTTGGCACGAGAGCCTGTGGAGCCATAGAAGGTACGGAAGACGGAGTTGGCAAGGAGTCTCAGGAGGTACGGTAGACTGGGTACACAGAGGAGCCTCAGCAGATAATGTGACCTAAGAATAACCAGGAGGAACAGGAGCCTCAGAAGAAGTGCCAAAAAGAAGCTCCCCCTTCTGTTTACTGTTAACATCGATGTCGAGAGCGTGAATATAGTTTTCAAGACACCTACGAACGCCGTCTTCTCAACAGTATTTTGAGGAGACAAGATCTCATATTGTCGGAACATACTCGGCACCGCTATTGAAGCTAAGTGAAAGACGATTTGCTGTCTTGTTTGAAACTATATGTTGTTACTATACCGAAACTATATATATGTTACAGTTATACCCAGATATCGTTATCCTCCATAATCAACATACAATAAGATGACAACGCACGACCTAATATCCCTCTCTATCACTTCACGCAATATAATGTATTAATTCGCACACCAAATCGCAAAGACAGATATATATGTTAATTATCCCAATATACTGTGTTTAACATACAAAGCAAACGATAGTCACGATGAACGAATATATATAATATATTTCCATATACTTTCTCGTGCAACCACCCCAATAATGTAGTTAAATTAAAACAAGGCTCGACTTATGTTATATTAACAAATGTTCTCTAGTCGTTTGCCACTAAATATATGCATCACAGATCCAATTATAGTGGTACTTATTGTTGTATTTATTATATGCCTAAACCGGAAATATAAATAATAAGAATGAGAAATAAAAATAATAAAATAATAATAATAAAATAAAATTTTATTACAGTAGGAGTCTTACCGAGTAGAAATGAATTCCAACCAGAGTAGCAGTTACTTCGCCATTGCTGCCAAAGTGGAAATAGCTATCGGATACAATGCTCGTTCTCGAATATTCGCACATTACCAATGAATACGATTTCGTAGAAAGTTTAAATTTTCAAATACGTGTATGGTTCACGACGAAAGCAACTTCTTCTCGATCGCAGAATGAGTGATCACTGATTCAACGTACAACAGGAACTTGTTTCGGCACATATATGATGAATAAAAGGTTCTCGACAGGACTAGCTCGATCGACTGACGATGCAATGGAATAGATTTCTAGCATAGTATGGTATGGTACGGCTTGATCGTTTCTGGAACGTTCAAGTAAAAATTGTATAAATCGTGCAGACCTACCAGCGTAGCTATTGCACGTGCAGTGTGTTAAGTAAGAGCGTATACAGCATAACTTGCAGTCGGTAAGTGATACGAACCTGAAAATTTTTGTATTTGGATTAGCGAACCTCCGCCTACGGCGCATTACTCGAAAAGTTTAAGTTTTTGTCGATCTTCCGTCAGAGAATCACAAAAACCGCGATGAGTGACGTGTATTCGAAACGTTTTGAGGCCGTGGAAAATGGCATCATCACACTCGATTGGCCATCACAATCGCCTGATGCTAATCCCATTGAAAATGTCTGGGCCTACATGAAGCAGAAGATTCGAGGGAAACGTCTCTTCACTTTGAAGCAGCTCTCTCGAGAAATTTGGATCATTTGGAAGACACCCCCCCCCCCCCCCAAGAATACGCCGAAAATTTGGTAGAAAGTATGCAGCAGAGATGCCAAGCGATTATCGACGCTGGTGGTGATTGGACCCACTATTAAAGCTATTGCACATTGCACCGAATCATGTTGAACGTGTATGTGTAAAAAAAAATTTGTTGAATAAATATTTCCTGAATAACGCTGTACACGCTCTTACATAACACACTGTAAATGCGTGCGGATAGAAAGGTCGTATTATTTTAATGACATTAAAAATCCATCACGCAATCAATAATTATGGTATCGAATCTACTCATGGTGATTATTGTAGGGGAGAAACTGTATTACTAAAGGATTCATCTGCATTCTACTTGATTTCAGAAAACTCGCGTACATTTACGTTTTTTTCCCGATTATAATAATACGCGCAATAAATACATAAAAACTTTACTCCTGGAAGTCCACAGTGCTTGTAACTTAACCGATATTTTGTGAACGATGTTCAGAGGGATCGAAAAATTGTCAGTCGAAGTACTTACCGTGATCCACGTTTGCATTCGGTAACGATAACCCGATCATTAGACGAGCGAATAATTAACATAATTTTTCTCCAGCAATCGTACAATACTTGTAACTTAGCAGATATCTTAGATTAGATGTTTAAAGAGATATAAAAAATTATCAGTCAATGTACACTCCGTGAACCATGTTGACATCCAAAAAAGATAAAATCAGATGATTAAAATAAGCAATAAAGAAATTAAAACTTTACTCCTGGCAGTGAACAGCGCTTTGTTATGCCGCGGAATATTCGATAAAATTCCATTCATTAGGTTTTCCTCCTGCGCTCAGTCGCGAAGTGTAAGGATGTGCTGATGTACGAATCGAGTCGCACATCAACCTGAACGGTGATCTAAAGTCAGACTGGCCCAAAATAATAAAGTCTAAAGGTAGATTCGAACAAGATTGTTTGGTTCCTCGTCGGTAACTCGAGAACATAGCAAACGCATAATTTGTACTTTGTTTCCTATTTACATTTCGTAATAAATAACGGAAAGTTGCTGTTGTTTATAATAAACGTCAAATTTACTCTGTTATCGTAAATTTACGTATTTATCTCAGTCACGCGAGATTCATCTCCTTATAAGCGAACGATTCCAAATAATAACTTTTTTAAATATTATACCGTCGACCGTAATATTCTATTTACGTGTTACCAGCATAACATCTTGTAACTTAACCGATATTTTTTTACGACATTTAGAGGGACACAGAAAATTGCCAATCAACGTGCACACCGTGAACAACGTTTACGTTCGATAAAGATGACCGGATGATTGGATGTGTAAGTAACTAAAATATAGATTTATTCCTGGTACCGCACAGCGTTTGTAATAATTTGCATAAATTAAAGTGTTTTTCCACGCTTGATGAATCTTATAGTATGAAATTTGTTATGTTGAACATTTTCATACAAGCGGATGTACTATATGCCTTGCCTCTCACACACATCTGGAGTCGGCTCAGTATCTTTCAGTTTCATTAAAGTGTTTTTCCACGTTTCATGAATCTTATAGTATGAACTTTGTTATGTTGAACATTTTCATACAAGTGGATGTATGACTGCCTTTCACACACATTTGGAGTCGGCTCAGAATCTTTTAGTTTTTCAGAGCAATGCATTTTTGTGACAACATCCGATTAATTCAATTCAACAATTGTTTCGTTTTTCCATGAAATTTCGAATGAATTGGATAATGCTGTTTAATATTCGTAACGTAGTCAATCATTATCGTATCGACTTCATTTAGGGCGATTTTGATATGGAAGGAACTTTGTTACTCGAGATAAAATCTACACCTTTTTAGATTTCATACCTGGAGGTGAACAGAATGAACAAAACTCAGTCAACTCAGTATCTTTTAATTTGTCAGAGCAATGCATTTTTGTGACAACACATTTAATATTCATATCTTAATCAACAATCATGATACTGATTTCATTCAAGGTGTTTATTGTAGAGGAGAAACTGAGACACCAGATCATTAATCTGCGTCCTTATAGATTTGATACACTCACTCGAGCTGGCTTGCTTTGTCTAGTCATCAGTACCTAGCGTGGGAGAACCGATAAAGACCGAAATCTCCCGTCCGAGCGCCTCGCTATCACCCGCGAGGCACTGCTACCCATACAGACACGTTAAACTCATGCTCTAACAAAAAGTATAATAGAAAAGTCTTATAGATGTAGCCGCATCTTCTGGTCCTAATGCAGCTGCCTCAGAAAGATTTGGCACCTTTGCTAGCATCGCAGTCTCTTCTGCCATGCATCGATGTAACAAGTGTAACCTCACTTTTCTTATAAAGGTAAAAATGACTCCTGATATTAATGAAGCTCACGATAATGATTTGAAGCTTCAAGTAGTATTGTCAGGTGCAAAATATGACATTTGTCATGCATACCTACTACATACCTCATTTCTAATGGCGAAAGATATTCTCGGGTAGTAACTTTTTATAAGCTATAATTTGTGTCATGAACACATCATAATTTTTATCATAATTAAATACAATATGAAATGAACCATGGTCTAGGAGGTTCATTGCATTTTAATTATTATTATAGAAATATTAGTCATAGAGTGCCACACATTTCAATGTACAATTATTTATTTAAAGTTACCACTATTTGGAACGTTCAAAGGTTAATACATAATAAATAATTACATCCGGTTAAAGTATTATTAACATTTTATTCTCATTTTTTCACTTTGAAACACATCACGAGCACATCACCTTAAAATTATTTTCTTTGATTGCGCATAAAATAACACGCGCGAACGAACCAATGACATACGTCATTCTACTACTATACCGGTCCGACGTTGCCGCAGACCGAGGTCTCGGTTTCCATTGAACTTTTGCCGACTTCCGCCGCCGGAAGCGTATGCGCTCTCAATTGGTCATTTATTATTTGACTTTAATTGCATCTCATTAATAAACTTGTGAGATTTTTAGAAAACCACTAAGTAATTGTACTTAAAATTACCTCAGATATCGGCATACTGCGGGCTCGATACTTATTCTTAATCATCCTGAATATTCGTTTCATGTACTGAGTTATCGAGTTTCACCGACGAATGTCATATTGTTTTCATCTAATCTCAAGGCACTCTGCCATGAGGAAAATCATCAAATTTCGTCGACGAATATTATTTAGTAACAATTAATAGTAAATACGCGATCGTGTAGATTTATTAAAAATATGAATTTATGCGTCAACCTCAACCAAATTGTGTAAGATGGAACTTTTTTGGCACATCGCAACTCGGAGTGTGAGTCAGCGCCGCCTGGATTCCTGCGTTATCGATCTTTTGATAGAAAGATCTCTAACAATCGAATCATTCATTTTTATCAGCTCTGATTACCTCACTCATTAATTAAGAATTAATGAAGCAACCAGAACTGATGATTTTTTATTTCTAAAGATATCGTGAAAAAATATCGCCACAGTCCGGGATCGCACCGGGAACTCCAGAATTCTAGCCTGGTACGTTACCAATTACGCCACCGGACCCTAGCGATATTAATTCATAATTTCTATTTTTAATGAGATTAATGTGATAACAATTAATAGTAAATACGTGGTCGTGTAGATTTATTAAACTTGTGAATTTATGCGTCAACGTCGACCAAATTGTCTATTGGTAGGATCCGAATGATACGCAATAATTCTTCGTGGGTGTAGATATTTGTGATAAAGACACAGTTGTAAATATTTGTATATAGTGTACATTACTCTCGAGATATTATAAAGTATACCTGAGGACAGTCATATATCAAGGGTGTTCCAAAATTCACGCAAGAAGGAATTTTGATAGAAAATACAGGTTTTTAATGAAAAATTGTGAATTTTTCATTGATTCGTAAAGTATACAGTATAGGGTTATGTATGGAATAGCATATCGGGTAAATGGCCTCCACGGCTTTGCTGGCACATATGCATTCCTTTGTCGAAATTTTCCATGACCGTTTTACATAAATGTGGCTGAATTTCGTTGATACAGCGCTCAATTTCCTCCTTCAAGACGTGGGTGGTCGTGGGTTTGTTGACATAAACCTTAGACTTCAAAAAACTCTAAAGAAAAAAGTCCAACGGCGTTAAATCGCAGAATCTGGGCGGCGAATTCTGATCACCAAAACGGGAAATTACACGACCAGGAAATGACTCATGCAGTAATTCAATTATTTCTCGGGTTGTATGGCATGTGGCACCGTCTTGTTGAAACTACACGTCATCCACATCCATACCTTGCAATTTAGGCACAAAAAACTGGATTATCATGTCGCGATTGGGAGAACCATTAACTGTTATTGTCTGATAAGCCGCATTTTCGAAGAAGAATGGTCCGATGATGCCTCCAGCCCAAAATCCGCATCAAACAGTGACACGTTGTGGATGCATTTGTTTCTCAACGATCACTCGTGGATTTTCTGAACCCCAAATGCGACAATTTGGACGATTAACGAAGCCATCAAGATGAAAATGGGCCTCATCGCTGAAAATGATTTTGTTCGCAAAATCAGTATCCACTTGTTGGCGTTCCATAATCTATTCAACGAACTCTCTTGGCTATGCGTGGTCAGTAGGCTTCAGTTCTTGAGTCAATTGAAATTTATAAGCATGAAGATGCAAATCTTTCGTGAGAATACGCGGTAGAGAGCTTCTCGAAATGTCCAATTCTTAACCACGGTGCCGAATTTATGTTCCAGGACTCTCAGCAGTACTCTCACGAACTGCTTCGATGTTTTGTGTTGAACAACTTGTTGAAGGACGGCCAGAGTGGCTAAGATCACTAATTGATCCAGTCTCCCTGCATTTTTTAATTAATCTCTTCACAGTTGATAAATTTAAATCACTCTTCCGACCATATTTTATACGAAAATTGCGAACTGTAGCTGCCAAACCTTCATTATTTTAAAAATATTGCTCAACAATGAAAACACGTTGTTCTTCCGTGTAGCGCTCCATTTTTAATAACCCAGAACTGTCAGCTGTCACGCTGTCTTTTTTTCCGTTGTCAACATTTTACCGCACAAATAGCGCAAAATTCAAATCTTGCGTGAATTTTGGGACACCCTTTATATATATATATAGAGAAAGAGAGAGAGATTGATTGATTGATTGATGTTTATTAGCTTTCTCAACTATTTGATGTAGATAATTTACATGTTTATCTTACATTTATATTGACTTATTTAATGTCGCTTATAATAAATGCTTTTAACATACTCTTGTATTGAACTAGTTTTACACAGCCTTTACCTTTAACCTCTGCTGGCAACGGATTATACATTTTCACTCCTTCGTAAAACATACTCTTTTGCGCACTTCTCGTTCTTCGAAATTAAATTACAATATTTTCCGCTCGACGCGTTTCCCGACTCGTTCTAGATTTAACAACTTGGAATTTACTCGTCAGTTCTTTCGGCAATAATTTCTTAACAGCCTTGAAAATAAATATACACACATTATAATACAATCTCTGTCTTACACTCATAAACTGAACCGCTTGTAATATATCGTCTACCTTCGTATACCGGCTGCATTGCAATATGACTCGCATCGCTCTGTTCTGCGCTATCTGCAGTTTATTCAACTCTGTCTCACCCATACCCACTATCAGTGTTGCGCAATACTCAAAGTGCGGTGCTATGATTGCCTTATATACAACACATCTGGTGTATGCCGATATATATTGCCCTATCCTGTTCAGAAAACTCGTTTTTTTACCTATTTTTTTCAACATATACTCACAGTGGTCTTTAATTCGTAGCTTATCATCTATCATTACACCTAAATATTTAATTACCTCCACTCGCTCTAACTCGGTTCCATCCCTGCATTTCAGTACAATATTCCCTCTCAATTCTTTTCTTAGACTCTTCATAATCATATATTTGGTTTTTTCCGCATTCATTTTCAGTTTGTTCCTATTCATCCATCTTTCCACTATGTTTAATGCCCCATTCATCTTTCTTTCCACCTCCGCACTACTGTCTCCAGTAACATATACTAGTGTATCATCAGCAAACATTTGTATTTCACAGTCTTCTGGACATATTTCGACTATATCATTTATATATATAATGAACAGCAGAGGCCCTAATACGGATCCTTGTGGTACCCCGTATTTCGTTGTAATAATTTCCGAAAATTCCTCATTAAACCGTACTCTTTGCGTTCTATTGTTTAAGTATGACCTAAACCAATCTAATACTTTACTTCTCATTCCATATTGAAACATTTTTTCTGTTAACAATTCTCTATCCACTGTCTCCAATGCTCGTTTTAAGTCCAGGAACATTACGCCTACTATTTTCCCTTCGCTAATGTTTAATTTCCATTCGTCTATCACGGTTTGAATCCTAACTACTTTTTTTGGTGCTACTATGTCCAAAGTATCTACTATACTATCGACAAGCATCTTTGCCTTTCGATTTATATCTCCATCTGTCCATTGTCGCACGGAGATTTTCAACATTGTTATAAACTCTTGTACGTCAAGTTTACTATAGTTCCTGGTATTATATTCTCTCTGTTTACTCTCTGTATTGCTCGCTCCTAATACTACTTTTACCCACGCATGGTCTGTTATTTTTGGTTCGTGTTCCACATGCACTTGCACGCTTGTATTTGCAAATACAAGATCAATAATTGTTCGACTATCCTGCGTTATTTTCGTTGGCTCGTTTACATACTGTTTCATCCCTAAGCTTAACATTCCTAATATTAGTTGTTTTTTATAGAATGAGTTTCCCTTGACATCTATGTTAAAATTTCCTATTATTAAACAATCGCCTTTTATTGTTAACTCTTCAGTTATATCCTCTATGAATCTGATAAATTCCGCATCTGACGCACTCGGTGAGAGAGAGAGAGAGAGAGAGGGAGATTGAATGATAGTTTATTTATGCCTTGGTCAACCTTTGGCAACATGAGTATAATATCGATGAAATTATAATAAAATATAATTAATATATGTTATTAATTATAATAAAATTAAAAAATAATCAAATAATAAATCGAACATAATTAAGAAATAACAAAGTATTAAAATTCAAATTATAATCAAAGTAACAGAATATTAGAATCAAAATAAAATCAAATAACAATGTATAAAAAAATATATAATAAAAATAAAAATATATTAAATATTATATATAACTATAGATAAAAATAAAAAATTAAATAACTAAATATAAGAAATATAAGAAATCTTAATTTAATCGAGAAATAACAAAATAACAAAATATCACGAGTCAAAATCAAAATTTGTACCATTTAAGTATCAGGGGTACAAATTGAAAATGCGGGTTTGATAACAGATGGCGTTACTAACGCTATACGCATCAGGCAGTACTGTGACTATGTTCATGTCAAAGCTACGTCTTATAGCTTTAATTTTCAGTATGTGTCAATTTGTCGCAGTGTCAAATTCATAGTTTTTTTGAGCTCTCAATATGTCGAGTTTCGTGCCAACAAAACAGCATTTGCGGGAAGTTTTAATTTACTTCTTTAATTTGAAGAAAAGTGCTGCTGAAGCACATCGATTGGTCTCCGAGGCTTATCCGAGTCATGTTCCATCGGTTTCAACGTGCGAGAGATGGTTTGTGCGGTTTAGAAGTGGTGATTTTGACGTTGAGGACAAAGAGCGGCCGGGCCAAGTGAAAAAGTTTGAGAATGCTGAATTGGAGGCAATACTCAATGAAGACTCGTGTCAAACTCAACAAGAGCTCGCAGATTCATTGGGAGTGACACAACAAGCCATTTCCCATCGTATAAAAGCCCTCGGAATGATCCAAAAGCAAGGACATTGGGTGCCGTATGAGCTGAAGCCGAGAGACGTCGAGCGCCGTTTTTTTGCATGCGAACTGCTGCTCGAACGGCAAAAACGGAAGGGTTTTTTGCATCGCATTGTCACTGGTGATGAAAAGTGGATCCATTACGATAACCCGAAGCGCAAAAAATCATATGGTTACCCCGGCCATGCATCATCATCGACGGCCAAACCAAATATTCACGGCGCCAAGCTCATGCTCTGTATTTGGTGGGACCAGCTGGGTGTGGTGTATTATGAGCTATTGAAATCGAACGAAACCATCACAGGAGCACTATACCGAACTCAATTGATGCGTTTGAGCCGCGCACTCAAAGAAAAACGGCCACAATACGAGCAAAGACACGACAAAGTAATTTTGCAACATGACAACGCTCGGCCACATGTTGCAGCGCCGGTCAAAACATACCTACAAACGCTGAAATGGGAAGTCTTACCCCACCCGCCGTATAGCCCAGATATTGCTCCTTCCGATTACCACCTTTTCCGATCGATGACACATGGCCTAGCTGACCAGCGCTTCCATTCTTACGAAGAAGCCCAAAAATGGGTCGATGACTGGATAGCAGCCAAGCCGGCCGAATTTTTTCGCGACGGTATCCGTAAATTGCCAGAAAGATGGGAAAAAGTTGTGGCTAGCGATGGACAATACTTTGAATAATTCATTTGTTACCATTTTTTCAGAATAAACGTTCAAAAATAGAAAAAAATCCCGCATTTTCAATTTGTACTCCTGATATAATAAACAAAAATTCTAGAATTAACAATGTAACAAAAAATGTTAGACCAAATCTACATGGGCAATCAGATGAGTATATAGACGTGTCTTAAAGATATCTAGGCTAGACGACGAAGTAACAGTTATCGGTAAAGAATTCCACAGAGAGATTCCTGAGATGGAATACGCTTGTTGATAAGTCGTTGTGCAATAAAAAGGTGTAATAAATTAAAACAATTTTATTTTATTATATATATATATATTATTTATCATTTTCATTATCTTGGTTCTATAATCAGCGTCGTTTACATTAATATATTCAATGTTTGGGTTAGTCCCCAGTCATACATTCGTAATCATACCGTTATGCACTCATTCTTTCGCTTTCTTCGTAATCAAATTCATATGGAAATTATTAATTTAGTAATAAAAAGAAAATATCGATCGATACTATAAGTCAAAATTACTCAGCTCTATTCCCTTTTGTCGTGAGTACAGTTGGCTCTTTCCTCCCTGGAGTTGATTCTGGAGATTTCGGGTTTCGATGTCGGGACGGTGATGTTGTTTTCAGTAGCCCCTATCCGGGAAGATCCGTTCCTTGATGTAACTTCGGATTTTGGGATGTTCTGATCTTATAGTTAAGAGAAAGAGTGGGAGGGCAAGATGCTTACTACCCGGTACTCCTAATTTCTTTACTTGATCATGCGCATTCGCGGATACAATATTTCGATGCGTCCGATAAATCGATGATCGCTCTTTGACTCGTCGCAATTTGGCGCGAAAGATATAAACGGGAGCTGTACAAAGATTTGCCCCTTACAAAATATGGACCTTGGCCTCCTCTCAGACCGCTGAGACGTTCCACCCTGACTTTGGAACAACTCGAGAATATAGGCTGGTGCTTTTTTACCGATAACATTGTACATAGAAATACCGAGAAAATAGATGCGTCGTGATTTAACAGTAAGCCAGCCAAGTCTACGCCTACACCAGGTGTATAAATATGAAACCGGAATTTGCCCATAGATGGTCCTAGCTGTCAATGTAGTTACCGGCAAACCGCGTCATTGGCGCCATTTCCTTGTTGACATCTCTGACAAAGATTTTCAACTCACAACAATACAAGTTTCATACAACAGCATAGTTTGTAATAGAGTTGAACATGACGAATGTTGTGCCTGGAAACTACGATTTGCGAACAGTATTGATTTTCTGTTACCATTTGAAGAAAACTGGTGCAGAATCGCATCGAATGCTTGTCGAAGCTTACGGTGAGCATGCTCTTGGTAAATCACAGTGCGTTGAGTGGTTTAAAAAATTCAGAAGTTGCGATTTTGACGTGAGAAACAAAGAACGTGGAAGACCACCGAAAAAGTTTGAAGACACCGAACTGCAAGCATTGTTGGATGAGGATGACGCTCAAACGCAACAACAACTCGCGGATCAATTAAATGTGACACAAGAAGCCGTCTCCATACGTTTGAAAGCCATGGGAAAGATCCAGAAGATGGGAAAATGGGTTCCACATGAACTGAATGAAAGACAGCAGGTAAATCGAAAAACCACTTGCGAAATGCTGCTTGCCAAGTACAAAAGAAAGTCATTTCTCCATCGAATTGTGACTGGCGATGAAAAGTGGATATATTTTGAGAATCCTAAACGTAAAAGATCATGGGTAACTCCAGGCGAACCATCGACATCGACTGCAAGGCCAAATCGCTATGGACAAAAGACAATGCTCTGTGTTTGGTGGGATAAGAAGGGTGTGATCTATTATCAGCTGCTAAAACCTGGCGAAACCGTTAATACTGAACGCTACCGACAACAAATGATCGATTTGAATCAAGCTTTGCGTGAAAAACGACCAGAATATCAAAAAAGGCAACACAAAGTGATGTTGCTTCATGATAATGCACACACAGCAAAACTGATCAAGGAAACGATTGAGGCGTTTAGTTGGGAAATACTTTCGTATGCGGCTTACTCACCAGACTTGGCTCCGTCCGATTACTACTTATTTGCATCCACGGGACACGCACTTGCTGAGCAGCGCTTTACTTCTTACGAAAATGTACGAAAATGGCTCCATTACTGGTTTGCCTCAAAAGAGCAACAGTTTTTTTTGGCGTGGCATCCACAAATTGTCAGACAGGTGGGAAAAATGTATAGGTAGCGATGGGCGATACTTCGAATAAAATATTTTTTATCATTTACATGCAATAAACGTGTATTTTCTATACAAAAATTCCGGTTTCATATTTATAGACCTGGTAAAATGTAATGTGCGTGTCAAGTCGGAGATCAAAAGTGAAGCGAATGCAAGTATTTATGAGCCATTCGAGTGTCGTGTTCAGTGCTTCAGTTAGGCCATGACAGACTAGACAACAATAATCTAAAAAAGGGAGAACAAGAGAAGTAATCAGCAATGTTTTTAATTCATGCGAAAGCGCAGTTCGATGGAATTTTAATCTGTAGATGGTAAAGTGAACTTTTTGTGAGATATTCTTGACTTGAGTGGGTCATGATAGGTTGCTATATAGCATCACTCCTAAGTTTCGCACCTCATTAACAAAAGGGATAGTCGTATCAGTAGAAGGGGCCCGTTATAGAAAGACAGGGCGTGGCCGTCTGGCGCCAGGGGCGTGTCTAGACAAGCCCCGCCCCCTCCCCCCACTACAACCCCTCCCCTGCTGCTTCCTCATTGGTTGTTCCAGGGGGCGTGTCTACCCCACTACCCCACCCCCGTTCCTGATTGGTCCCCACAACCCCCACCACCCCTGCCCCCATCCCTGATTGGTCCCTACCAGTCCCCACCCCCAGTTCACCTATCCTGGTGTTCTGATTGGTGCAGCGTCGCAGCGCCATCTGCCGGATTTTGAATCGTACTTAATTGCCGATGCGCTATCTAATGTCGGTAAATGTGTTACCGACTGATGGTAAAGAAGATGGGATGTCGGCAGTCGGTCAGACAAAAAATTACCGATACGTCATCTACAGTCAGTGATCGTGTTACCGACTGATGGTAAAGAAGATTTAATGTTGGCAGCTGGTCCAGCAAAAAAATTACCGATACCCAATCTACTATCGGTAATCGTGTTACCGATCGTCGGAAAAGAAGATTGAATGTCGACAGTCAGTCCAGCAGAAAATTAATTACCGATGCGTTAACTACTGTCGGTGATCGTGTTACCGACTGGTGGTAAAGAAGATTAAATGTTGACAGTCGGTCTAGCAGAAAATGTATCAGTGGTCGGTAAAGCGGATCGGTTGTCAACCGTCGGTATGTAGCCGGCCATCGCTACAGCTAATTTGGGACTTACGGAAGATAAGAAGATTAGGTCTTGCGGTAAATAATATTCTGCACCCACCATCATTTGGTTTCCCCCCAGTCGTCGATAACCGAGACCCCTTCACGTAGCTTTTTTAAAAAATTTTTGTTAATTAAAAAAATTAATAATTTAAACGACTATTTACAACAACGGTAAATGAAAATACTCGTTATTTTTAGTTTCATAAAAAACTGTTTTATTTTACCATTCTCGTCCAACAAACATGTATTGTTCATCCGTAATTTTCAATGGCATCCGTGGCAGTCACGGCGAGCTGGTGGTCGACCGTCAATTTGTGTTTTTGTACCCGATTTTTTGTAATGTACATAGCATGGCATGTACGAGGAGACCTCACGGTCAACTTTGAGCTCCTCCGGTAGTTTGTCGTACAGAATTTCTATTTTTCCGCCCCAATGTTTCAATAGCAGTGGCTTCGGTATGTACGCGAGCTCAGCTTTGGTGAAGTCTCGGGGATTCTTGCAGCAGTCGATCATGACTATACTACCAATAGTATTCATTGTGGAAAGAGAGGCAAAGATACTTTCACAACGACGTTTCCTTTTCAACTAAGTTTTTTCACAGCTGTTACCATTAGATATATACATCTCGCGTCAATGGCCAGCATAGTTGAATATGAAAATGTGTATAGTGGGAGTACTTTCGAATAATAAGACAGGAAATTCAAAGTTTCGAATTTATTCATACGAATTTCAAAATGGTTCTGCACACGTTTGTATATACGTGTTTTTATTATTATTTCACAAAATTATACAAATAAATCCTTATATAATATCGTTCTGTACACGCTTGTATATACGTGATTTTATTATCATTTTACAAAATTATATAAATAAAGCCATACATATACAATAATATTCATAAAGAATTAAAATAATTTACAACGCTGTACAGATAAATAGATACATACATACATACATACATACATACATACATACATACATACATACATACATACATACATACATACATACATACATACATACATACATACATACATACATACATACATACATACATACATACATACATACATACATACATACATACATACATACATACATACATACATACATACATACATACATACATACATACATACATACATACATACATACATACATACATACATACATACATACATACATACATACATACATACATACATACATACATACATACATACATACATACATACTGTAACGCGGCAGAATACTCGAGCTGCGTCCTCCTCGCTCAACGGCTACCAGCACGATCGCTCAGGGCTGCAGGGGGTGATTTCCGTATTTTATTTATTCTTTATTTTTATTTTTTTTTTTTGTATTTTTTTATATATATATAACGCGTCCGATACGGCCGAGGGATGGAGAGGGAGTACGAGGAAGAGGAGAGCAACTGTAACAACTGGAAACTTCGGACCGATATTCTGTCTTTCTCGAACGGGATATGCCATTTTCCCGACGACGTACCAAATAATACACGGCCTTCTATCCTTAGCCGCCGTCAACACGGGAATCTATATATCTCTGAGAGTCATCTGCTGGGCTACGCAACGTTGGTATTGCCTGTCGCTAATTAATACATCGTCCAGCTGAGGCGCTAGTCACGGTCGTCGTGCGACACAGGTTCCCCCAATTAACCGAGTTTAGCGGGTTAAGTGGGGATCATAGGTTACGGGCACGCGTGCCGGCAGGACCTCGAGGCTTTTTCCCCGGTGACCGTTGAGCGAACCAGACGTAGCGTACTGTCTATCGGTGTCCCGCTCTATTTTTCGAAGTCCCACAAATTATTATCGAGGCAAGGAACAGAGTGTGGTTCCTCAAGCCAGCATCAGAACGCTAAACGATCAACTTTCGTAACTCGAGGAAAATCAGGAAGACTCCTCCAACATCTTTCGAGGTTTCCCGGATTTCGAGGAACATCGCATCGTCATCGTCCCGGTGAGCTCTCTTCCCTTCTGCGGTCTTTGGCTAATATTTTATTATTTTATTATTATCAGGGGTACAAATTGAAAATGCGGGTTTGATAACAGATGGCGTTACTAACGCTATACGCATCAGGCAGTACTGTGACTATGTTCATGTCAAAGCTACGTCTTATAGCTTTAATTTTCAGTATGTGTCAATTTGTCGCAGTGTCAAATTCATAGTTTTTTTGAGCTCTCAATATGTCGAGTTTCGTGCCAACAAAACAGCATTTGCGGGAAGTTTTAATTTACTTCTTTAATTTGAAGAAAAGTGCTGCTGAAGCACATCGATTGGTCTCCGAGGCTTATCCGAGTCATGTTCCATCGGTTTCAACGTGCGAGAGATGGTTTGTGCGGTTTAGAAGTGGTGATTTTGACGTTGAGGACAAAGAGCGGCCGGGCCAAGTGAAAAAGTTTGAGAATGCTGAATTGGAGGCAATACTCAATGAAGACTCGTGTCAAACTCAACAAGAGCTCGCAGATTCATTGGGAGTGACACAACAAGCCATTTCCCATCGTATAAAAGCCCTCGGAATGATCCAAAAGCAAGGACATTGGGTGCCGTATGAGCTGAAGCCGAGAGACGTCGAGCGCCGTTTTTTTGCATGCGAACTGCTGCTCGAACGGCAAAAACGGAAGGGTTTTTTGCATCGCATTGTCACTGGTGATGAAAAGTGGATCCATTACGATAACCCGAAGCGCAAAAAATCATATGGTTACCCCGGCCATGCATCATCATCGACGGCCAAACCAAATATTCACGGCGCCAAGCTCATGCTCTGTATTTGGTGGGACCAGCTGGGTGTGGTGTATTATGAGCTATTGAAATCGAACGAAACCATCACAGGAGCACTATACCGAACTCAATTGATGCGTTTGAGCCGCGCACTCAAAGAAAAACGGCCACAATACGAGCAAAGACACGACAAAGTAATTTTGCAACATGACAACGCTCGGCCACATGTTGCAGCGCCGGTCAAAACATACCTACAAACGCTGAAATGGGAAGTCTTACCCCACCCGCCGTATAGCCCAGATATTGCTCCTTCCGATTACCACCTTTTCCGATCGATGACAGATGGCCTAGCTGACCAGCGCTTCCATTCTTACGAAGAAGCCCAAAAATGGGTCGATGACTGGATAGCAGCCAAGCCGGCCGAATTTTTTCGCGACGGTATCCGTAAATTGCCAGAAAGATGGGAAAAAGTTGTGGCTAGCGATGGACAATACTTTGAATAATTCATTTGTTACCATTTTTTCAGAATAAACGTTCAAAAATAGAAAAAAATCCCGCATTTTCAATTTGTACTCCTGATATTTATCATCTAACTGGTGTGTTCGAAATTTATTCGAGCTTGGTCACCCCTGCGACTCTGGTACACTGTGTGCAGAGCGTCAATTTGTATTGGGAATCGCGGCGTTTAATAAGAGTAACCTCGAGATCGTGTAACGTATAGAAGCCGGGGAAAAGTCATTATATTAATTAATTGTTTCTGTTGACGAGTAAACCGTGCGCGCGTTAAGCCGTTATCCCGGAGTGCTTTAGAATTGGTTAATTAGTTTGTGTGGGATTGGAACGAAATAGACCGCGTCACGGATTTTGTCGAATTGTGGGTTTTGGAGGTACACGAGTTGGTTTGAGTTTCCTTTCGTTTGATTGTAGAAGGTCGTGCGCGAGTTCGCCCGTCGTCCCGTTGTAATTTGGATGTAAAAGGGACTGGCACGGGGTAGACCGCGTTGCGTATCAGTCAAATTAATCGGCGTTTCTCTGTCTGATTTATTTATTTATTCGTTATTTATTTATTTATTTTGTTTATTTGATTATTTATTTTTTATTATTATATTATGATTGTGTTAACGTTAACCTAGAATCGCGGAGAGCGTAGTCGGCCGTCGTCCCGTATTTTAGACGTGGATTCAAGGGATTCGTACGGTCCGAGGCGTATCTCGCGTAGTTCGATTGTTTGTTACGTTTTATTATATTTCATTCCACGAACTAATTATTGACTGACATTATTATTCGGATGTTAATTATTTTATTATCATTATTATTTTGGTTATTATTTAATTATTAGTCGTCATTTATCCGTTATTTTATAACTTATGAACTGCGGAAGATCCCTGGGTTTATGCCTTTTACATGATATATAAATCTCAGGATTGAAATATAGAGCCGTCGGTAGCTTCGCGTACGTGACCTCCTGACGTCCCGTTGTTATGGTTTTTTCGATGTATGTGGGATTAGCTCGGGATAGGCCGTATCGCGGACTGTGAACAGAGACTACCGAACGTCGAAAATACATCGATAAATATTGTTCGAAATTCGAGGCGAGCGAGACAGGCTATACAACATCTACAGGGTATGAGAGTGAGAGAGAGAGAACGGGATAACTGCTATCTCCGACTTAAAGATTAAAATTAAGATATCCAACTAGCTTTAGAGAATTGTTATAAAGGAGAGACTAATTTTACGGGACATCTTATTTGAATTCTAAATTGGTGTTTATTGGAGAAATAAAGAAGTTTGTAAGTCCCGTACCTGCTGTGGTTGTTTAAATTATTTACTGTTATTATTTAGTTTGTTTATTTATTATTTATTGAGCCGACTTCGTTCATGGTTCTCGTTTGGCTTATTTATTGACCATATTTTATTTTTGACTAATTAGTGACTTGATAGTCCGAACCACCCACTCTGCCTTGAACAGCTGTAGCTGGCCTGGGTCGAGACTGGTCATCCAACTCGGTATTTTTCCTTCCGGCGCGAAAGCGCCTGGCGCCCATCTCGAAAGAGAAAATAAAAAGGAAGGAAAAATAACTTGGACCAGTCATAGGTAACGTGGTGCGTTGAGGAGCAAATTTACGTTACAATACATACATACATACATACATACATACATACATACATACATACATACATACATACATACATATATATTCATGTACAAAGTTACAAGTAGCAAACAAATGTGAAAAATTATCTACAAACTATATACATAAATAACCACACACACACACACACACACGCAGAGGCGAGCGCATTCTATTTACATGTTGATATATATTTACATATTTACAAAAGTTTATATTACAAATAGATGTTACTAGCCATCATCAGCATCGTTATCTTTAAAACCAAATGGTAGTGATAACCGGTGTGTAATATGGCGGCGTTTACGACATACGACACGACAAGTTTTGTACATTGTACGGGTGATGACGTTGTGGAGGGGCGTTCTTTGAATTGAATTAAATTTTAAATAAAACACTGTGTTACTAAACGATGGTAATTCGGATTTTATGAGTTCACTTATTGAATTAAAATTAATTGTTTCCGAGTTTTTATAATTCAAACTTATCCCCTTCACTTTACAAACAGTGTCCACCACCGTTTCAGGATCCTCGGTAGTCGTAACCGTATAACCATAAAATTTCGGGCCACCGAAGACGAACGAGTTGATATAAGCGTTCGGCGCCACCGATATCAACTCGTTGGTCATGTCACCGAGGAGATTACCTACCAAGGGTTCCCAGGCATCATCACCAGTACTCACGTAAATAACAGAGTCCGTGTCGTAATACAAAACCCGTCTGTCCAATAGCTCGAGGTAGCTATAAAGTTTCAGACGGACCAAGCCCGTTGTAAATGCAGCTATAACCACACTAGTTAAGGGGCTAGGGGTAATAGCGTCCTCGCGAGATATCCAATTTAAATATAGCAAATCGTCGTTAACTGGTAGCAGGCGTTGAACTTCTTTCTCATTGTCGTACAAATACAACAATAGCTTCTCGCGAGTTTTAATTATTTCCGTGCGCGTCAGGTTATCCCGCTGACCGAACTTACCCCAGAATGAATTTAAGCAAAGCTTAGCAACTGAGCGTAAGCCCTGATTACGCGTAATGTTTTTAGCGTTCAGCCGGATACCCTCCACACGCTCGTAATAATCTATATATTCCTCGCGAGACGCTTCGTCGATACAGTGCTCGGGCCAACCGCTCGCCTCCTGTTTAATTTTCAAAAACGTATTTACATAAGAGGCAAACAGTCCACCCTCGCGTGTAACGGGATTGTACATTGTTGTTTTGTACGCCCAAATCATCGAAATTTTTAAGATTTCATAGCCCATATCTATTGCCTTCCGCACCTCATCCGTCACCCAGGTACCGGTGAAAGCCCGGTCGTCAGGGTTCTTATGAATGCACGAGGCTTGAACCGTAGACTCTGTACACTTACGGCACAAAGCAAATAGCAGTATCTCGTGCATTCGAACAGGTAGCACGGGGTGAAAGAGGTGGCGCGGAGGCAATACGGTACACTCGACCATACCGTTGATCGTTACACCGAGAGCATCGAGTGAATCCCCCAACAAATCGTCGTACTCGGTACCGATATATATTTTCGGGTGCCCCACCGGGAAGCGACCTGTCTTACATATATACGGATACAGCGAGCAGATATCGATGTACAATATCTTCTCCCCTGGTGCGACATCGTAGGAGGTGACGATATTACCTGTGCGACCACCATAAAACGCTGCACGAGGGTTCAAACTCTCTGTGGTGCGCCGTGGATGATTTTTAAAAAATTCGTTTACGCGTGGCTCGACTTTGCGGAGTAGATTGAAGTTACACTCCCACATCTCCACCAATTCGTAACCATGCGAACGAATTTTTAAACTCATTGCCACAGTACGCTCATATCGAGTGTCCATACTCTCGTTACCAGCGTGAGACTTTCTCGCGCGATCGTTTGGAAAACACTCACGGCATCCATGCCAGTAACAACCATGGTATTGATAAACAATACAACGATTGTTTACCTCTATATAATCGTCGACACGCGGCCCTTCGGGTAGCTTATGTTCACGGGTGCGACCCGCGTGAATAAGCGTATGACCGAGCTCATGCTCGACCCATAATAGCCAGTCGACGGCCTGCTGTGAGTAATTTTCCGCACGCATATAACGACCGGCAGGTATAAGACCAATTGTATCGGGTCTTAGAAAATTACGACGGTACACGACCGAGCAAGCCGATGCTATCGTAGTGGCCTCGGTGAAATGGGCATGTATTACCTACGGATAAAAAAATTTTCCGAAATTCAAAGCAAGCTCGACGGAGTATGTCAACATCCATCTTGCAATACTTAAAAATTTCTTTTTCAACATCAAATGTTACGGCTTTATCGACTTGCTCAGCGTACCATTCGTAAAATTCCGCGCGGTCTGGTTTACTCATTGTGTCGGGCGAGTAATACGTAGCTGCGGGGAGAACACCGTTATAGCCTCGTGCATCTTCAGTGTTGAAGAGGTGCGGGAAATAACCCTTGGCCAGTTGCTCGCTAAACCCAAAGGCTTTGGGTAGTGCACTGAGTCGCATATGAAAATAATTTATGCTGTCTATAAAAGTCGTGCGGCCCACTCGCATTGAAACTATTGAATTACCGGTCAAAATTATACTGGGTGTGGGCATATCCGTGGAACGTTCTACGATACTTCGCAATACAAATTGGCTGTCAAATGCCTTGGCGTTGTGTGCAATACATACTATATTGCGAAATTTCGTAGAAGGTCGCACGGCCAAATCTACAAATTCATCTACTGGATTATTTTTGAATAAAAACTCTCGTACACCGCACCACGAGCAAGTGCTCGAGGGTAAATGCTCTCCCGCTGAAAAACAAAGCTCACACAGCTGTTGCGCTACACAATGAGTTACTACGTGCTCGAACGAGTCGTCTCCCGTATTTGGTGTAATATACGGCTTATCCTGGCGCGTTTCAAAATCGTAAAATATAAATAGCGTTTCAGGGTGTCCCGCGACCGGTTCCAATTCTTTCCGTGGTTTGACAATTTGCATATAGCAGCGATCATTGTAGCCATGCGAACTACGACACAAATGACAAAAAGAAACACCACATTCGTGAATCTTGTGATGATTACTCATAACTTTATCACAAGATTTACAAATACGGTAAGTCTCGCAAATAGATTTTTGAAGCTGTTGCACATTATAGCGGCTAACCAATGGTTTTAAAAGGTTAGCGAAACACAAGGGGTTGTAGAACATTCGTCCACAATCGTCGCACGACTTCTCGCTATTCACAGCGGTGGGTACTGTTTGACTACTACCTGCCATCGGACCGGGCACGAGCTCTTTATCAGCCGTTGGGGCTAACTCTTTGATACAGGGCGGCACACTGAAGCATCGTGGACACTTACTCGTGCAACGATGCTCGAACTGACGACGGTAAGATTTATTGCATGGTATACAATACTTCTTACCACCTGCTGCGCCCATTAGGTTGATGATTGGCGAATAGTGTTTTAAAATAGCACTATACGCTATATTAACAACCTCAGATGGCCCCTGCATTACGAAAGACGTTTGTCCATCAAAAAGCGGGGGCACACCTGTACCGAGTGACTCCCAATCGTATACCATGATAGCAATCCTCAAAGGCATGAGGTATCTTTGGAAATTTGTTATTTCCGGAATACCACAGCCTTCTAGAGGTATTTGCACACCGGCCAGCTGAACAAGAGATTGCGCTTTTTCACGTTGGTCGAGCGACGCCCCTTGTCGTATACGCGTCCAAGCTATTTGCGAGTCTTTGCTACGTTCGCGTTTATGTACGTTGTTTGCAAGAGCTACAACGATCGAGCGAGGGAAACACAAATTATCACCGTTTTGTATTATACAAACCACGGATCGACTCTTCACCATTGACACACGGAGCCCCTGACCAGTAGGCACCGCTACATACGTAACGGTGAATCGCAACGTGTCAGAGGCCGCGAGAACCCTCGAGCTCTGATTCACGGCACACATCAAAGCCCATAGGGCTTCATCAGTGAACCGTGAAATAGGCCTCAATGATATGCCCGCTCTACCGTCTGCCATCCCGTCAGTGACAAAACCCACACCTATTAAATCCGTGTCATCGCGATCCTTTACGAAATAATCGTGAATATCTCGGATGGAGTTACGAATCCACGTGACCGGATTTATAGATACGGGTGGTTGTACTAACGCTAGATTGATCTGTCGCGTTGAAACCCCGAAACGCCGTAAATATTTATATTGTTCTGCGCCCGCGACAACAAAACGATTTCCCGGCGGTAAAATATCGTCCGTATCGTCGATGCTAACCGCGGTGTCTCGGATCTCGGTACCCTATGTATGATTTCGAATATTAACTACGCCTGCTACGCGATTAACGTTATTACCCCCGGCACCAGTTAAACCCCTACCTATTTGATTTTTGGGACATACCTCGAGCGAAGACGATGCTGATGACGCTGTAAAGGCTGGGGGCGCTGACGATGACGTTGATTCCCCTTCATCCGACGACGACGACGATGATGATGATGATGATGATGATGATGATGATGATAATGATGATGATGGTGACCACGACGACGACGACGACGACGACGAAGAGGACACGGTTGAAACCAGTGACGGTATTGGCGACAAGAGCGGAGGCCAGTGAGCTATAAAATATCCAGATTTAAGGATTTATTTTACGCTCACTCTTCAGGGGACCGAAGCCATGCCTCGTACATCCGCACAGCAACAAGATCATCGTCCTCGTCGCAGAAGTCGGAGTCATCCCCGACCGTACCATCCGCGTGATAGTAAGGTATCACGCGGGTGCGAATAAGCACTGCCTCTTCGTCCAGGTCAATACCTTGCTCCTGAGGCGGTGGTGACTCGGGGCTATCGGGGATATCCGCGACCTCGCGTACGACAACATGTGCAACATCTTGCGGTTCATCGTCTATTAGAAAATGAATTTTATTAATTCATTTTCATAAAATAATCTAATAGTAAATATTTTAAATTATTTTTACGTACCATCATACGAGTCATCAGCGGACTCTGTAGTTGCCTCGTCTATATTTAAAGGCCTCTGCGCAACCATCACTGGTTCCTCGTCTTCCTCTATCCCCGGCTGCTCAGGATCCGGGCTAGCCAGACTGTCGGGGACATCATCGTCGATGGAGCCGTCGTCTTCCTCCTCATCCTCCTCCTCCATGGCCTCATCATCGGCGTGGTTGTCGTTATCATCATCATCGTTGAAAAACATATCAACCTCGTCACCGTCGTCTGCCGACACGCCTGACATTGAGGCGTTGTCGTCATCGTCGGGGCTGGGTGAAGCCGTGCACGACGACGGTGACCCCAAGCATGAGTCGGCGCTAGGAGGTCTGGCGTCGTTTTCGCTGCTGCTGCTCGATGCAAGTAGCGAGCGTATAGCTGTAAGGGAAAAAAAAATTAATCATTTCTTTAAAGAAAAATATTTTGTTTTTCACTCTATTGTTCTTTATTTTTTAATTTAGCTAAAATATTTTTATTATTTTTCAAAAATTGAATAAAATACATTGCCAGCGTTAACGAGTCTACGAAGCAAGTTTAACTGTGATTGATTGATTAACGGAAAGTTTATTAATTTTTGCGAGATAGAGTGAAAGTGGATTAAAAATAAATTCACTTTTCGTCAACCAATCAATCACAGTTAAACTTGGTTCATACCCTCACTGGTGTCGATAATGTATTTTATTAAATTATTGGAAAAATAATACAAAATTTTTTAATAAAAATTATTTTTACGGTTTTAAAAAATTAAACCACTTTCAGTCAAGTGAACAAGTAAAAACTATAATACAATTTTAAATAATAAACTGTAACGGTATTTTCACGTTAGCATTAAATTTTGTTCTTCTGAGGGGAAGAATTCGGGCTCGAACACTAAGATAATTAATTGTAGACTTCTATTGGAGGTATAAGTAAGGTTTATTCAATAAGTTGCATAGAATTTTGTGTTATGAGGCTTTTTGGCGCCTTTAACCGTACAATTTCTCAGTGATGTTTAATTTCTCGGATAGTCCCACGCTCTTCTTTACCCGTGAGGTTATCTGATTCTCGACTTCGGCGCTGAGCGGTGAATATCTCAACTACGCAGTATCGAGCTCAGCCGTCTTGATCTTTTTCCCGCCTGGCTGCTGACGTGCTGTCTGCTGGGCTTGCGTCGTTGCTGGCGCGTCGGTCAGCCGTTATGGACGTCGGGTCTGTGACCGTGTACGTGTCGTTTTGTTTTAATAATTAAAAAGCGTTGTTTTCCTTGTTGTTCCGCGTTCGGCTGTTTGTTTATTGTGTTCGTGCCGTTTCCGTGTGTTCCGGTCGTGTCTCTCCGGGGAGATCGTGGTCCTGGTTCGCGAGTGATAATTACTAGGTGTGGAATAAGAACAGCTACTGGATTAGTATTTCCCAGTAATTGTCAGTTTTCCATATGTTCGTTGATGGATGCCTCCCCAAAATCTTTAGCAGTGGACCAGGATGTTCCGGTTCTTCTTCGCTCTTGGTGAGTTGGTCTTTTTGATTTATCTTTTCTCTTTTCCTTTCTCTCTATTAAGTGGTGTCGTTCTCCTGCGACACGCTTGACACAACTCTTGAAATTGTTTTTCGCCTAATTATCTTCCTAGTTATCTTAAAATTCTAAATTGAATTTCTATGAATCGGGCTTACAAATGCCCTCCTAAACCTATTTATTTATTTATTTTCTGAGCTGTATTTCAAATTCTCACTCCGAAAGTCTCTCCTGTTTAAAACGGTGGTTTAGCATGAAATCCATTTGACCGTACTCTGTCCTTTTGTTGTAGCTTTTCTTGCTGCTGTTAATAGTTTGATTATTACACTATTAATTTCTATTTCTTTTTCTGTATTAATCTATCCTCTCTCCAAGTGTACAAATTAGTAAGCTATCGGTACCCTAAGCGAGTCTTTCTCGTGGATTGATGCGCTGCGTTCAGGATACTTCTTAGAACTATCTGTACTTAATTCTAATTATTCTACCCACACCGTCTTATACTATTCGCTTAATTCTTCTAACTTAAACCCTAATTATTTATATTAATGGCACTAACGTTCTCTTCTTTATCCGGCTTTTTAGAATATTTCTTGTTTTATTCAACCGGTCCAATACTGTTCGCTATTAATCTTTATATTTGCTCCTCCACTAACTTTCACTATATTCTTTTATCTGTTAATGTTCAAATAAATTTGTAGGGCTGACGCACACCCTTTTATGTTCGAATTTTTAGATTTAATATGAGATTTCCAGTTTTATAAAAAGAAACTTCTATAGCTGCGCACAAGCGAGTTCTGGCTTGGTTGGCGGTTTTGACTGATAAGAGAGTTCTCCTCGGTTTGAAGCTGCCTCTTATACTCTTCTCTCCTTTCCCACTCTCTGATTTCTACTCTACTTTCCTATTATCTCATATAATTTCTTTTGGTTTCAGCGAGCCCCGCCACTCTGCCCCTACATCCCCTCACTGCCCGAGCGAGGCCAGCCGGTCGCTGACCCGCTATTTTTCGGCAGCGAAGGAATGTGACAGGATCCAGCTTGTTCGCGGTCTCGACGAGAATTTGCTGCTAATTTCTTATTCCTATCTTCTTACTTTTCTAGTCTCTATATGTAATTTCTTCCTTCGTTTCTATAAATAAATGGTTATTTTTGTATGAATTTGTGTTTTATTTTATTTTGTTTTTCTTTTGTATCTTGGAGGATTGTGACTACGTCACATTATCCCCCCAAGTTTTTGATCCCGATCAAAAATTTTGTTTATGAAATATTAATTAATTTATTTATTTAGCTATTTTATTTATTTTCTTATTTTTAACTTATTTCTATCTTATTGCTAACTTATTTTTATGACTTAGAACTATGCTTATTCTAAAATCAATTTACACGAAATGAAATGCCAACGCAGGTATGTATTTTTCTTAATTTTTTCTTTTTATTCATGTACCGTCGCTGTCGTTGTTTCGGTCTTCGTCGCTGTCAGTCACGTATGGGTCTCGTTGAGGGATCACGCCCCACTCCTCAAGGGTTGTCCTCGTCGCGTCATCCGGTACTGGTGTGGCCAGCCAGGCCTGCATCGCCGACTCTCCATCATCGTCGCTGCTGCTGCTGCTCTCCTCCTCCGGGAACTCGTCTATGAGGGAGGCGAGCTCCCGGAGTAGTTCATCCAGACTTTGTTGTTGGTTCGTCGTGCTGGTGGATTCTCGGGACGTACCGGCTGCCGGTTGCGTCGCCCCCTGCTGCCTTGCCGCCTGTCGCTCCTGCCTCTGTTCGGTCCGGAAGTGTTTCCCGTGTCGGCCCCCATCTCGGCCGTAATTAAATGCCGGGTTAGTCGGCACCATCCTCGCGTCCCCACTTCGTCGCAGTTGTTCCGCCACGTCGTATCCCCTGTTGTCGAGGCTGGCGTGTATGGTTACCCATACTACCTCGACAACAGGGTCTAGCTCATCCACGTATAAATCTACGGTTTGGCCCACTGTGAGAGACGCGAATCGCCTACACGCCGCCCCACTCCAATTTCGGCCGATAGAAGATACTTCGTGCAACGCGCACGTCACCGCGAAATACGGTTCACCGTAATGGTACCTCGGTACCGTATACAGATTATCGCTCTCCGTGTGGATCCTGGTGCCCAGATCGCCCATCCATACGCCATACCGGCTATCGCTTTCCTTTTCCGTTATCGTTCCTCGGAGAAAGGTGTACTCTCCCGGGTCCTCCTCATTCACCAGCAGGAACAGAACGGCCCTCCCAGGATACAGTTCTTCTTCGATGACTCGATGAATTTCTGGGTGGGTCCGGCTGGTTCTCGCCACGTGTCGGAGGAATTCCTCCCTTCTTCGTCGATCTTTCTCGAGCCATACGTAGAACCTGCTCGGACTCTCAGCCGTTAGAACTTCCGCTGCGTGTGGTTCATTTGGTTGGAGATATTCCACTGCGTATTCAATGAACCTTGGCACCGACATTTCTCTTCTTTTTTTTTTTTTTTTTTTTCGAAGAAATTTATTACTCCTTTGCTCTTTTCACTTTTCGTATATTTTTCTTTTCACTTTCTACTTTCGATATTTCACGTTTTTGTTTGCCGTTTCTTGGTAATCGGTCCCCTTTATAGACATTTCTTAATATGGCACTATATCTATATTTATCAATTATCATTTTTGGCCAATGTAAATTCATGATTTCGGATTTCCGGATTCTTCGTGCTTTTTCGGCCTACTTTCGTGCTGGCCTTGGCCTCTGCGCCAATTATCCATCTCCCGAACCTCTTTCTCCATTACTCTCTCTCGGCCTTCAATCGATTACCCAATCGTCGAATCGATTACCAATCGCCGGAATTTACGTCATCTTCGTAGAATCTATTATTTTCTATAAATTCCAGTACTGGTCAAGCCTATCGGGTTACGTGTTCGTCGCGCCTCTTTTCTTGACCAACCACAACACGAAAGATCTTGGCGCCTGTTTTGGTGTACTTTCCCTCGGTTTTGCATATAGTCTCAGCGTTAATTTTACTATATGCTCGGTACGCTGACCGTCGGTACCTTTGTTCTCACTGTACTTGTCGATGCCGAGTGTAGGCCCTGTTGTTTTGCTTTCGGACTCTGCCCCATTTCTCTCTCGCTCTCTCCCATGGTCGTCGAATTCGCTGCTTCTTCGTTCTTCTCGTCTGTCTTTTCTGTCTCTGTCCTATACCTCTTAAACATACTGGCGTGAAATTTACCACGCTCTTTCTCACTTTCTACATCTATTACTAAATATGTTGCTAAACCTACGCATTTCTTAATCCTATACGGTCCTTCATATAAAGGCATAAATTTTGATGTTAATTGTTTCAGCGGATCTGAAACATTCAACGCTTTAATTAAAACTAAATCCCCTATCTCATAATTAGTTAGCCTATGTGTTGCGTCGAATTTCTCCGCTTGACGCCGCCCTTTTTTCGAAATTCTTTCTCTCACGATCTCGATTTTCATTTCGTACGTAGTGGCATCTTCTTCGTCTCTTCTTATTCCCATTTGTTTATTCCATTCTCTTGTCGGCTTCTTTTTACATTGTAGCTCCATGGGTGTGCATTCAGTTGTCTCGTGGTGAGATTCATTAATACAATCCTGTATTACTTTTACCCATTTAAACCATCCTGCATGATTTTCCGTCAGGAACGTACGAAAAAATCTTCCCAGCTCTCGGTTAACTCGCTCGACGATATTTCCTTGAGGATGACGGATTGATGAGAAAACCGCCATGATGTCCTCGTCCTTGAGTTTCTTAAGCCAGTTTTTCGCAGTGAATTGCGTGCCATGATCGAATTGAATTCTACGGGGTTTTCCATACTTGGGAATGTAGTCATCGAATATTCTTTTTATTACTGTAGATGTGTTTGCTTTTTTCATAGGATATAACACCACATATTTACTGAAAGCATCTAATGTCACGAGGATGTGTTTCACCCCGCCCACCGATGCTGGTAATGGTCCATAAAAATCGATAGATACCAAATCCCCTGGTTTTTCTGGGATGATCGTTTGCATCGCCGCGTAGCTCGTTTGTATTGCGATTTTATTTCTTTGACACGTATCGCAAGTTGCTAATGTATTACGAGTGATCTTAGCCAGATGTGGATAGGTGAAATCTTCTTCTAGCATCCGTGAACACTTCCGGGCCCCAAGGTGTCCATACATAGCATGGCAAGCCTTAATTAATTCTTTGATAATACTTTTTGGCACTATTACTCGCCACACACCATTTTTCGATTTCTTTTCCAAAATACCTTTTTCAATCCGGAATTTTCTATCTTCATCCCCCTCTTTATCTTGACCGAGGAAATCCATAATAATTCTCAGATCTTCTTGCTCTCGTTGAATTTTTTCCATGCATTTAAGTCTCTTTGCTAGATCCCGCGGAAGTTTCTCTGCTAGTACTCCTGCGACAACGATGATCCCTTTTTTATCGGCCGAGGGTAACTTCTCGTCTCCCTTCACCCTACTCAGGGCATCCGCGACTACATTAGCTTTTCCCGCAACATGTTCAAGCTGTAAATCGTAGTCTTGTATCGAGAGGACCCATCTCATGAGCCTTTCCGCAGTAAAACGACAGGTTTTCAGGAAAATTAATGCCTTATGATCGGTCTTTATGTGTATTTGTGCTCCTTTTAAATATGTCCGGAATTTTTGAAGAGCCCACACAATCGCTAGTAGTTCCTTCTCTGTTGTCATATAGCCGATCTCGGCCCCTTTCAGAGTCCGACTTGCAAACGTCACTACCTCGCTCTCATTAGTTTCATTTTCCTGCGACAGGATCGCTCCGAGCGCATATCCACTTGCGTCCGTGGTAAGTGTGTACGGTTTACTCGTGTCTGGAAATCGTAATATTATTTCTTTACAGAATAAATTTTTTACTTTCTCGAATGATTTTTCCATCTCTTCATCCCATTTCCATCGAACACCTTTTCTCAAAAGATTCAGCAATGGCGCGGTTTCATGCGCATGGCGATTTGTGAATTTTGTATAAAAATTTATTAAGCCTAAAAATCCTCTTAATTGTTTTATTGTCTTCGGCCGTGGATACTCTTGGATTGCTTTGATTTTCTCCGGATCGGGTTTCAAACCTTCCGTGGTGAGAATGTGACCGAGAAATATGACTTCATTTCGGAAAAAATGAGATTTACTAAATTTTAATGTCATCCCGTGCTCAAGAAATCTTTCAAATAATTTTCGCAGATGGTCGAGATGTTCTTCGTGTGATGTAGACATGATTAAAAGATCATCCACGAAATTGATCACGAAATCTAATCCTTCGAGGACCACATCGAGTGCCCTTATTAAACTCGCCGTGCTTGTTTTCAGACCAAATGGTGTTACCGTAAACTCATAACATTTTCCATTATGCTGAAATGCCGTATATTTTCTTGAGTCTGGATGCAGCGGTATCTGCCAAAAACTACTTGTTAAGTCTAGCGTTGACATCACCGTTTTTCCTCCGCATCGTTGGAAAATTTCCTCGATAGGTGGTGCATTGTTGTAGTCATTTATCAGATAATTATTTAATTCTCGGGCATCAAGACATAAACGTACCGAATCATCATCCTTTGTTACCGGCATCAATGGGTTGATATAAATGCTTTCCGATTTCTGTATCACACCAACTTTAAGCATTCTCTCGATTTCCTTCTGCACCTTTTCTCGTTGCATTAGTGAAACCGGATAAGAGCGATGAAAATATGGTTTCGGATCTTTGAGTAATAGTCGATGTTCGTACTTCGTCATCCGTCCTGGAACTTTATCGAAAATCTCTCGTCTGCATTCGACGATCCTTTTAAACTCCTCTCTTATTCCCGGTCTTAAACCTGCACACTCGGCCATTTTCTCCATAAATTCTTCTTCGGTCAGGCTGATATTCGTCTCTCCATCTGGAGTATCTTTTATCACTACCGTAGCACATATTTCATTTGGCTTACTTTTATGAAATTCCTCTGGATTCACATGTTGCCACAATCCTTCATTTAATTTCGCAATAATCTTATCCTCTACTGCTAAAATTTGTTGTTTGGCATCTATTGAAATTTTTAAAATCAACATCCCGTCGATTCCGATTAGCACTGGTCTTACTAACTTTGGCACCACTAGCACTTGCAAAACCCCTTTTGAGCCGTACGTCTCCGCATCTATCATAATCTGCTTTTTGACTCGTTCCGTCTCTCCACCAAACGCTCCGACGACCTGTGTCGACGTAACCGGTAGCATCGGGCAGTTCTTGAAAATTTCTTCATTTTGTCGGAAAAACTCTTCCGATATACACGACACTTCACTTCCGCTATCTATTAAACTTATTTCCGTCATACCTGCTATTGTCACTGGTATCTCAGGGCATCTCGGATGTCTTTCATCGTACCACTTCGTCGGGATCTCCTCAGCCTCTTCATACAAATATTCTCGTGGATTTTCCATTGACATTGAACAGACCACCTTATTATTTTTCATCCTCTCCACCACCCCTGGTGTTGGCCTTCCGATATCCGGTACTCCTCGAACTCTGGCAACGTTTTCTGGCCACATACTCTTCGTCGTATTAAGTGCGCCTTTACCGTCTTCCTGAACTCTTTTTTCCCACGATTCGGCCTGCCCTCGCCAATCGGTGCTCTCCTCTTCATTCCTTCTTATTGACTGTCCACTGCTTCCGTATTTTTCCTCTTTTCTCCGCTGATCCCTCAACTTCTTCTTCTCTCTTTTCCTCGCGTTCATCCGTTGTCTCGTGCTTTTCTTTTCCTCCTGTTTTACCGTTGCGCTCCGCTCCTCGTCTTTATTATTTATTCTTTGTTTTTCCTCGGGCGCAACGACTAGGCGTTTCCCGAGCCCATGTTTCCCACTCCTGAGCATCCTGGTTTTGGCTCCCTTGGTGTCGTGTGTTCGACAAATGGTCCTTGCGGAGCACGACTGATATTATTCACCGGGTTACTTGGTAATTGCTCCTGCCTTGGTGGAGTTACTTCTCCTGGTCTGCTGTTTTCCGGTCCTGGGAAATATCTCGGTCGGTTCTCCTGCCATGGTGGTCTTTGTTGTCCTGACCTATTTTCTCGAGAAGGATTTGTTGGAGGCCATGGTCCGTTGTTCTGCCATGGTTGTCTCTCTCCCCTGTCAACCTGACGTCCTGGTGTTGGTGGAAATCGGTTTCCGCCATTATTTGCAAAGTTTTCTCGATTTTCATGTCTAATGTAAGGACGCGCTGTTTGCTCACGCACAGCTCCTCTATAAAAATGTCTCTGTTGCTCCTGGGAAGCATATCCCCCGGTACGACCTGTGCCTCTCTTGTAATTTAGAGGACCTGCCACGTCCGTGCTTTCCAACAGTTCTAAGAATTCGTCTATTTCACGTATTTGCCGCACTCTCACTGCACTGCGTACTTCCTCGTCAAAATGCTTCGCGAGTCGACGGATTATATCCTCGTCACTGAGTTTCTCGCTAAGATCCCGTGCATTTCCAATCACACGAGTGGCATACTCGGCTCGTGTCAACGTTTGGCCTTCTAGATAAAACGATCCGAATTCTAAATTCTTCTTCACCTTATCCTGCATGTCGCGGGCCCAGTATCTTGAACGGAATTTTTCTTCAAATGTCTGTAAATTATGCACTGCTCCTTCCACCACCAGCCACCAATCGTTAGCAACACCTTTTAACGCCGTTCCTATAGTGTGACGTATTTCCGTATCTTCAATCCCTCCAGCGATACAAAATTCACGGAATTCCTTTAGAAATCTCATAGGCCTTTCTTTTCCGTCGCCATTATATGTGGGAGGCTTCTGTGCCGTTGTGTACAATCGGGTGACATTCATACCTCCTCCAATGGTTTGACCGAAATTCATAGATGCACTCGTTCTTTGTGTAGTTTCTTCTAATCTCTCAATTCTTTTTGTGTTCTCGTCGGTAATCTCTTGTCTCGCACGGATTTCAGCCATCATTTCCTGTGTTCTCCTTTCCAGCTTTTCCACAGTCACCTTCTGACCGGCAACCTGTTGTTGAATGTAATTATTCGTCACATTCTGGTCCCTTTGTATCCTTTCTTGTACTTCTTTAATCTTCCGATCCGTCCGTCCTTCCACTGCTGTAATCTCTCCTTCCAACGCATCCTTAGTTGTTTCTCTTAGTATTGATATCCTGCTCAAACACTCATCCTTTATTTCCTGCTGCGTTTTTATTATTTCGGCGAATTTTCCGTCGCTCTTTTCCTCCATCTTCTGCAAAAACTGCATTAAATCCCCTACACCGATTTGGTCCGGTGCGATCGTCGCAGTCTTGTTTGTTATTTTCGGTGTGCTACCGTCCTCACCATTTATCTCCTTATTCGTGAACTCGTTTGATGCGTCTCCGCTTCCTCGATATGCTCGATCTCGGAAAGTCTGTTTATATTTCTCCGATCTCTCTGTCGCCGGCCGTCCAACAGATGGTCAGCGGTTGTGGACTCCCAGAGATATATCTGACTCGTTTCCTCACTACCTTCCTGCCGATGATGGTCCTCTAGACTCTCCATCATCCTCATTTCCTCGAGCTCAGTCGAGATATTCGGTTTAGCCCCTGTAGCCATACTTCAATTCTTACACCAAATTCTCTGTCTTATGCGCGCCCTACTTTACCTCTGCAGTCCTTTTTATCTGTGTTCGAGTCCCTGTTCGGGCGCCAAATGTAACGGTATTTTCACGTTAGCATTAAATTTTGTTCTTCTGAGGGGAAGAATTCGGGCTCGAACACTAAGATAATTAATTGTAGACTTCTATTGGAGGTATAAGTAAGGTTTATTCAATAAGTTGCATAGAATTTTGTGTTATGAGGCTTTTTGGCGCCTTTAACCGTACAATTTCTCAGTGATGTTTAATTTCTCGGATAGTCCCACGCTCTTCTTTACCCGTGAGGTTATCTGATTCTCGACTTCGGCGCTGAGCGGTGAATATCTCAACTACGCAGTATCGAGCTCAGCCGTCTTGATCTTTTTCCCGCCTGGCTGCTGACGTGCTGTCTGCTGGGCTTGCGTCGTTGCTGGCGCGTCGGTCAGCCGTTATGGACGTCGGGTCTGTGACCGTGTACGTGTCGTTTTGTTTTAATAATTAAAAAGCGTTGTTTTCCTTGTTGTTCCGCGTTCGGCTGTTTGTTTATTGTGTTCGTGCCGTTTCCGTGTGTTCCGGTCGTGTCTCTCCGGGGAGATCGTGGTCCTGGTTCGCGAGTGATAATTACTAGGTGTGGAATAAGAACAGCTACTGGATTAGTATTTCCCAGTAATTGTCAGTTTTCCATATGTTCGTTGATGGATGCCTCCCCAAAATCTTTAGCAGTGGACCAGGATGTTCCGGTTCTTCTTCGCTCTTGGTGAGTTGGTCTTTTTGATTTATCTTTTCTCTTTTCCTTTCTCTCTATTAAGTGGTGTCGTTCTCCTGCGACACGCTTGACACAACTCTTGAAATTGTTTTTCGCCTAATTATCTTCCTAGTTATCTTAAAATTCTAAATTGAATTTCTATGAATCGGGCTTACAAATGCCCTCCTAAACCTATTTATTTATTTATTTTCTGAGCTGTATTTCAAATTCTCACTCCGAAAGTCTCTCCTGTTTAAAACGGTGGTTTAGCATGAAATCCATTTGACCGTACTCTGTCCTTTTGTTGTAGCTTTTCTTGCTGCTGTTAATAGTTTGATTATTACACTATTAATTTCTATTTCTTTTTCTGTATTAATCTATCCTCTCTCCAAGTGTACAAATTAGTAAGCTATCGGTACCCTAAGCGAGTCTTTCTCGTGGATTGATGCGCTGCGTTCAGGATACTTCTTAGAACTATCTGTACTTAATTCTAATTATTCTACCCACACCGTCTTATACTATTCGCTTAATTCTTCTAACTTAAACCCTAATTATTTATATTAATGGCACTAACGTTCTCTTCTTTATCCGGCTTTTTAGAATATTTCTTGTTTTATTCAACCGGTCCAATACTGTTCGCTATTAATCTTTATATTTGCTCCTCCACTAACTTTCACTATATTCTTTTATCTGTTAATGTTCAAATAAATTTGTAGGGCTGACGCACACCCTTTTATGTTCGAATTTTTAGATTTAATATGAGATTTCCAGTTTTATAAAAAGAAACTTCTATAGCTGCGCACAAGCGAGTTCTGGCTTGGTTGGCGGTTTTGACTGATAAGAGAGTTCTCCTCGGTTTGAAGCTGCCTCTTATACTCTTCTCTCCTTTCCCACTCTCTGATTTCTACTCTACTTTCCTATTATCTCATATAATTTCTTTTGGTTTCAGCGAGCCCCGCCACTCTGCCCCTACATCCCCTCACTGCCCGAGCGAGGCCAGCCGGTCGCTGACCCGCTATTTTTCGGCAGCGAAGGAATGTGACAGGATCCAGCTTGTTCGCGGTCTCGACGAGAATTTGCTGCTAATTTCTTATTCCTATCTTCTTACTTTTCTAGTCTCTATATGTAATTTCTTCCTTCGTTTCTATAAATAAATGGTTATTTTTGTATGAATTTGTGTTTTATTTTATTTTGTTTTTCTTTTGTATCTTGGAGGATTGTGACTACGTCACAAAACAATATTTTTCGAGATTAAAAAAGTAAAATACAAAAGAGCAAATAACAAAAAGACGATAAAAACTGCAAATTTTGTACATAAATACTCTATGACTGAACACTGTAAGGGGGCTGATTTTACATGTGTCAGTTTCTTAAAATAAATAAGCGAGTAAAAATAAAAATGTATCATTTTTAAAGATAAACGTTTTGTTTTTATTAAAATTTGTTAATTACCAAAATTTTTTACTATTTTTCAAGAATGGAATAAACACATTACCGACACCACCGAGTTTAACGAACCAAGTTTTACATTGATTGATGAAAAGTGTATTAATTTTCGCGTAACAAAGCGAAAGTGGATTAAAAATCAAGCCACTTTTCATCATCCAGTTAAAATAAAACTTGGTTCTCGACGATATGACGCCCACAATGTATTTTTTTATTACATTTTTGACAACAATAATAAAATTATAAAAAATTAGTTTTTATATTATACTCTTTCAATCATTTTAAGATTGATAAATATTTAAATAATAAAAATTATTTCAATGAAATAAAAAATACAAAATGAAAGTAAAAAAGAACACATAACAAAACTTTTTTCTTTTAAGACGACAGATAATAAATAAAATTATAAATAAATAAAAAATTTCAAATTGTTTCGACTTACCATGTCGATTTTCAGCGCCCATAATCAACTCGTTCAGCGGCCCATGTAACAGTCCACCGTGATCGGTAAGATGTTGGATCACATATTGCTGCACAAAAGCGGGTGCTTGCCGTAACGGACCACTCACATAAGCATCGGTAATCGAGTCTGCATCACCACTCAGCAACACTGCACTAAACTCCGCGCGGAGACGTTGGAACGTAAAGTTCGCGATATTCACGAACCAACGCCATGTAAAGCGCCGCACCAATCGCGGTTCCCGACGTATGAACACGCGAGCCGTTGCGCGCACTACGGCCAGAAGGACACGTCTACGTGAATCCATTTTTTTAAAAACGCGAAATAACGATGCTACACTGACAGGATGCTAGTTGTAGAACGTTTAAACGTTGAATAATACGAGAACTACCGTTTCACGCAATTTTATACCTTAACTCGAATACCCCCCCACTACCCTCTATATATGTCGACTTCACCATAAATTCAGAAATCGAGGAGAATTTTGAAATATAACAACCTTGAGTCCCTGTACAGTGATAGAGTGTCTTCACAAGGGGTTGAGGGCTACACACAGTCGTGCACTATTTCTTAAAGATAATTTATTTCGTACTACCTCTTTGGAAATGCTGTAAACATGAACCCATGCATGCCTACCGTTTTCTCTAGAAAGCTGCATTGTCTAAACAGACATTCTTACAACGATAACGCTGCTTCAGTGCCAACTAGCGTAGGCGCCTACTATTTCTTAAAGATGATTTTATTCGTATCAGCACTTTGTCTAGAGTGTAAACATGAAGCGCTACACTCCACCCGTTTTTCTAAGAAAGCTGTATTGTCTGAAACAGACATCCTTAATTTACATTTATATATGCACTTTTGGTATCTATTTACAATACGGTAATACGAAACGTCTGCCGTTTTTATACTAGACTGCATTGACAAAATAGACAGGCTCCATTTATATATATACATCTGTAACACGTGTATACACAAGACAATACACGCAAATTCTACGATAGCTTTTCCATCAGGGTCTGTGTATTTGCAAACAAACAAAAAAATACCCAACATTTACATAAACGCTTGTGAACTAGCTTATTTTACATAATTATATTCAGTATTAATTATTATAATAAATTCATTTTCAAAAATATATTACGAGAAATTTTTCGTTCTCGCTACTCTCTTTACATTTAATTGTATTCATATTTACTTATTCAAAAATGGTATACCAGGGCAAACGTTTCATTATCAATCAACCCTTACACTGCTACGACAATGATAATTATCAGCCTTTGGTGGAAAACTGAAAACCCCCCGAGCGCCGAAATAAATTATGTTCCAATGGACAGACGCTAGCTATTGAATTTGTATATGGTCAATATACAATACGGCGCCTGTTTATACATATTTACAATCGGTCGTACTGACGGCGCTGACCCTCGAGGGGGTCATAGATACTTTCTCGTACAGGTAGACGCACAATATGAAAATTCGTATATTTATTCTTATACGTATAACGTTCAAGTGTTTTCCATCTACCGTAGACTCATTCAAAATGCAAAATTCTTTCGACCATTACTGAAACGTAACTACATAAGGCCAGAGGGGGGGTTTGCTATAATGTCTCAAATTTTACGCTATGAAATATCTATTTGTGATGAAATAAACAATTTTTACATTACAATAATTTGTAGTATACAGAAGTATAACTTCTCTCTATATATGCTCTACTAAGGTTACGTTGGTGGGGGTAAACGCTTGCCCCCACCATTCCAACATATGAGGCGATTCACACCCGTCTATAAAAACATTTGTAAAGAAGATCGGGTGGCAGTCCACCCCGTGACAAGCTACGAAATACAGTTATCGTAGCTTCGTTTCCCTCATTATTTATTCATTTTTCCGTGTCGCTCTGTTGTATTTTTCTATCAACCATGGAAAATTTTGAAGCACCATTATTGCTTGCTACAATATACAATTTGAACTACTCGGAAACAAAGAGGATAACTGTGGGTCTTCAGGTACGCGCAAGCGGTGACGTTACGCCGGTCGTTAAGCTGCAGCATAATAACTCGTCGGGTGGTATTACCTTTGAATCTACAAAGTGGTGTAAACTACAAGATGCCTTCACCGAGGTAGCATCATATTTCGGGGCCTGTACGAATTATGGCTGGAAAGCTGATCAACGCATCCGTAAAACACTCAACATCGATGACTGTGAGATTCACTTTGCGTCCTCGTTTGGCTCAAAATCCATTGTTTTCGACCAAGCCAAGGACAATGTGATCGCCGTGGACGTCAACCCTAACGATAAACATACACAGCTGGAAGCACCACCACCACAGAAGAAGAAGAAGAAAAACATCTATTCACCGAGTATAGTTATGCAAAAGAAATCTTTCGACGGACTATGCATCGTAACATCGTGTGTCGATGAGCGCTTCAGACGGCTCCAGCGCTACGTCGTTTATGTTAAAAACTGTATCGATGTTCTGTGTGCTGAATTAGTTCTACATATTCCCGCTAAAGAACTAATCGAGAATGTGGACCAAGTGCGTATTAAAACTCTTTTAACACAGAATAGCTCTAATCTGTGTGAAGCTGTACGTCATCGAGTGGATCCCTCATTCCTTGAACATTTCGATATATTGTTCCTTGAGTTGCAGATATTTTGTGTACCGTTTATAACACAGGAGGTGAAAAAATTAATCACAGACATTTCTCTGGTGGCTTCAAAACCGTTTGAAGAAGAATGATCGGAGAACGATTGCCCTCGGTTACGCAAGAATTAATTTTTCATAATTCACGCAATAACACATAATTATAATGATAATAATTAATTTTACCAGTTGTAGATGTTAGGATAATTATTGCGTTACTTTTCTTAAATACACACGTGACTCGTCGTCATCGATAACCCTTCCCACCCATGTCTCGCCTCAGTATAAATTGAAATTATTAATATTTTTATCTATAATACTCTCTCTCTCTCCCTCTCTCTCTCTCTCTCTCTCTACAATAAAGAAACATGTATGGTATTTAAACGTGTTTTTTACTCAGCATCATCAGCATTAATAGTTGCTTTGAAAAATTTATTTAAAAATGTACGTCAAATAGTGTTAAACGAAAAACACAATCTTCTGAATACACATGCGCTTTAAAAAGCTAAATTGTGCGCATGTGCCACGGTGACACACTCTCGCTCATAAGCTTATGACTAGGCGAGTGTGTATCTGTATAAGCTGAACCGCGCCCGCGCACACGTCTGATAAGCTAATAACGACGTGTGGGTACGCGCCGCAGCCGCCGCCGCCCGGCTGAGTAACACGCTTATTGTGCATTTGGTGTATGCGATTTTGCATCTCGTTGCTCTACGATATTCACCGTCATCATCATCATCAATAGTATCGTGGATTTGTCACGCTTTATAAGTAAAAATAATAATGGATGTACGCTGGAAACATCCGTGGACGTCGCTTATTTGTGGCCCCACTGGATATGGGAAAACAGTTTTCGTGAAAAAATTTCTAAAGTTTCTCAATTCAATGAGTAACGTTGAATTTGACCGTATTATATTTTATTATAGAGATACTCTCGATTCTGATATCGCTGCTCTGAATAACACATGTGAACAACAACAACCGTCGTCGTTAATTACTAAGACTGGGAGGAATAAAAAATCCAAAACCCCAAAAATTGAATTTAACGAGGGTCTACCGCAACAGGAGGATTATTCGAGCGACAATAACTTGAAAAAATTGGTTATTATCGATGATTTAATGCGCGAATCCTCAAATAATACCATTGTCGACCTTTTCACAAAATGCAGCCATGATAAAAATATTAGTGTGATTTTTATCACACAAAATATTTTCCATCAGGGACACGGACAACGTAATATATCATTAAACGCCAATTATATGGTGATATTTAAAAATCCACGTGATCGAGCACAAATTACACATCTAGCGAGACAAGTATACCCCGAGAATCCACGATTTCTGACCGAGTCATATTACGATGCTACCACACAGCCACACGGTTATCTACTCTTGGATCTTAAACAATCGACACCCGATTATTGTCGATGTTGTACAATGATATTTCCCGATGATCTACGAATGCCGGTCTACATGCCGAAAAACACTCGTCAACGTATTTAATTGGAAGCACAAGTAGACACCACATCAGTCGCTAATGGATATGAATCGTGTACGCATCACGCATCATAATACATCTGCTGTGAAACTGTAATAATGAGGGATAGCACCAGCGCGAAGAAAAAGAAGAAGAAAAATACACATTACATTCCATTCGATGAACGTTGTATAGCCCTACTTAACGCTATTTGTCATTCGAATGAAAAACAGCGAAAATCAATATTGTGTAATGCTGATAAGCCTCTAATCAATTGTATCTGTGAATGCGCGTTAAACATTTTACAAGGAGTTGTTTGTGTCAAGTCAAGTGTTAAAAAACGTTTAAAAAAATATAAATATATACTTCGACAGCTTGTCTCAGGATGTGTGACAAAACAACGTGGTGGTGGTGGTGTTTGTACAGTCGCTCGTAAGCAACGGAAATATAATTACAGAGCGAAGCAACGCTTTATAATTCAAAAAGGGGGTGGTGCTTTTTTACCACTTTTACTGGCGCCCATAATCACAACTTTATTTAGTAAATTGTTCAGTGGTAGTGACGATTGACAAAACAATACTGTGTTAAGGATAAAAATTCATGCTCGTAAATGGAGCATGCGAAAAAAATGTTTTTAGTGCCAATGTCCGAGGTAAAGGACGAAAATAGTGATGCAGACGGTCGTTACGAGGAAATACCTATAGTCGGTTCTGGGAATGATCATGCACCAGCGGCAAACGAGAAAACAGTACAGACCCAGGGTTATCCTGTTTCAAGACTAGACACTGAGCTATACAAAATTTTAAAATCAAACAAGTATGGTAAAGACGACGCTAGTAAATGGAAAGAGTATTTACAAGTACTGCAGCGTTATCTATATCTCGTTGGTACGAAAAATACATTGTTTTCACCAGCACTACCCGAAACATCGTCTGAGATAGATAATGCAGAAGCCACGAGCGATGCTGACATCGTTAATAGCGTTCCAAATATGTATAAACGCCGAGCGACTGCGTTATTAAAGTGTCTACGCAAACCCACGAGTGATGAATCAAAAAGCATAAGATGGGATAAAAAAGGATGTGTAACAATAGACAGTATCCTCATTCCAAATTCTAATATTGTCTACCTTATAAACGATGCAGTACGAGGTAGAAAAAACTTTAAAGCAACAGGCAGACACGAGTTTATCGTTAGTCTACGCACAAAGAGCGTTCCGCGTGAATTTATAGACAACAGTAGATTGTGGGATTTAGGCGTATCTAGAGGTACTAAACGACCAAGAAAAGATGTTCAGATGATGCAACATAACGACTCGCATTCTATGAATGTGGATGCGATTGGCGATAATTCCAACGATGACTACGATGACAACGACGATACACACCCTGGGAATACTTCTTCAAAACGTCAGAAAACAAAAGTAATAAAAGTATTTGAAAAGTGGATAAAGATTTAGAACAAGCTGTACAACGAGCGGTGAAAGATGACTTTCGAAAAAGTGTACTACGATCCTTCGCATCCAGCTGGATACGCTGGTGCGCGACGTTTAATCAGTAGCAAAAATAAAGCAGACACCGTATATGACTGGCTCACTCAACAGGATAGTTATACCATTCATAGACCCGTGCACCGTGTTTTTCCACGACTGTATTACAATGTTACAAATATTGACGATGTCTGGGAGGCCGATCTCGTGGATCTACGTTCATTGAGTAGCTATAACGACAACGTCTCCTATCTGCTTATGGTAATTGACGTTGTCAGCAAATATGCCTGGGTCGAACCCTTGCAGGACAAAACTGTGCGCGAAGTAACAAAGGCATTTAAACGTATTCTCGAGCGTAACGATAGTCGTACACCTGTTTCACTACAAACCGACCGTGGAAAAGAATTCCTCGGTGGTCAACTTCAAAAATTTCTCAAAGATGAAAACATACAATTCCGTGTTGCTCGTAATCCTGATTTAAAAGCCTCGATTGTCGAGCGTTTTAATCGCACTCTCAAGGAATGGATGTGGCGCTACTTCACACATCGTAATACTCATCGTTACATCGATATACTACAACAATTGGTTTATGCGTACAATCATGCTGTACACTCGAGCATTGAAATGCAACCGGCCGCCGTAACGCTATATAATGCCGATACAGCGGTGCGCAATATGACAATTAGCGCGATAAAACGACGTGAAAAGAGACGTTTCACAACGTATAAATACAAACCCGGTGATTACGTTCGAATCAGTAGAACTAAAGGCACCTTCGAAAAAGGTTACGAGAAAAATTGGAGTGAAGAAATTTTTCGTATCAAAAAAGTTTTACATAGACAGGGCTTGTATGTGTATGCGTTGTGCGATCTCGAAGACGAAACGATCGATGCTTTCTTTTACCCCGAAGAATTAACGAGCGTTCATGAGAAGCGTATGGAGAAGAATAAAGAATTCAAGATTGATCAAGTTTTACGGACAAAAGGACACGGTGCGAAAAAACAAATTTTCGTAAGTTGGGTGGGATATCCGGCGAAATTTAACTCGTGGATACCAGCGTCAAGCGTTCACGGTCTCGAATAAACGAAATTTTGTCCAAACGATGCATGACGAGGATAATTTTTTTCTTGTTCTACCGAGCAACAGCAGTATGAAGTATTTTCCCGAAAATACAACAACACATTTTATAACTCAATTGCCTCGTGAAATATCGTTAAAGGGTCGCTGGGTTGTGGGCTTATCGGATATTCATATACCCTGTACGATGACGCATTTACAAGAAGCAGATACGATAATCGGTTGGATGGCTTGTGAGAATAAAGAAGTTACTACAAACCGAATACCTCGAGAGTTGTATAAAAATCATGAGGAAATTGTGCAAAATATCAACGATTTACCAGGGCTGCGAGAAGCAGGCATAAACATTGTAAATGTTGGAAGGGCCAAACGTTACGTTGCCATTGAGGCTGAGGTAGCAGAGTCGTGCCCTGAGCCTCTAGGCTACCCCGGTGTATTACGCGTGAGCAGTAAAATAGCACGAATACTGGGCTTCGAGAAACACGAAGAACTGCTGCTTGACCGAGAAACCCTAGGGGGTCTTTACCTGCAGCTTATGCGGGGCGTTCCACGGGTAGGACATACGAGATGTGTTCAAAAAGTATCTACACGTATGGTACAACGCAAGTAAAATGTTTCTCATCATCAAATTACATAGGTTTACTCAACAATTGCTTCAGAACGATCGAGGTGGATATAAGAGATCATCTGGGTAATCCTATTGCATTCGAGTATGGAACGTTAACACTCACACTTCATTTCAAGCGACTCAATTAGACAATATGTGTGCTCATTATACGACGTATTATGAGAATCAAATAGGTGGCGGAGGTGGTTATATAGGTAACGTGTTTGCGGGTTCCCCACATCAACGCGGTCACGGGATCGGTAGTTTTCTCGGTGGTCTATTTCGGAATGTTTTACCACTGTTGACCAGAGGTGCTAAAGCTATAGGTAAAGAAGCCATTCGCACGGGTTTACACGTTATCGAGGATGTGAGCGGTCGCAAAATGCCATTCAAGGAGTCATTGCGTTGACGCGCAGCCGAATCTGGAGATAATTTACAACGAAAAGCCAATGAAAAAATCTCTCTTCTCATGAATGGTTCAGGATATAATGCTGTGAGTACCGCTCGCATGATACAGTCGTTATCGGGACGCATGCCTAAGAGGACGAGGAAAAGGCGTACTGGTATTTCGAAAAAATCGTTAGGAATAAAGAAGAAGAAGAAGAAGAAGAAGAAGAAGAAGAAGAAAAAGTCTGCAAGACGTAGACGCATTGCAGCAAGGAAACATCGTGGTGTCGCAAAGAATAAAAAGAAAAGGATAACAAAGAGAAAGAGACGAGGTATCGAAAGTAGTAGACGCAAACGAGCAAAGACCAACGATATTTTTGGAGGTGTTTAACAATGTCGTTCTTACACTCACACTCCTCCGAGTGTATGAAGTCGGAGCTCGACTTATTCACCATACCTCCAACGCAGACGGCTATAGAAGCATCACAATGGATACACTACAAGCCTGTGTCGTCCCTGACGGACGACGGGCCCCTGGAATTTGTCATACCTGGCCACGGTGAAGAATACCTGGACCTAGCTCATACAATGATTATTGTAAATGTTAGGGTTATTCCAACAGCTGAATCACAGTACAACGTAGCACCTGTTAATAACTTTCTGCATAGCCTTTTCAATCAGGTGGATGTATATTTTAACCAGAAACTCGTGGCACCGCCAAACAATGCATACCCCTACAGAGCATATATTGAGACGTTACTCAATTATGGACCGGCTGCTAAAAATTCTCACTTAACGACCGCGCTATGGTACGCTGACACGCCCGGTACATTTGACAGTCTACCAGGTGCATCGAATAGCCCTAATATCGGTCTGAATAATCGTGAAAAGTACATAAAGAATGGTCGGACTTTAGATATGATTGGACATTTGCATTGCGATGTTTTTAATCAGGATAAATTTCTGCTGAACGGTGTAGAAGTACGGTTACGGCTTGTACGCTCAAAAGACGATTTTTGTCTTATGGAGACTCCTGCGGCCGGTGTGACACATAAACTACATATCACCGAGGCTACATTACTCGTCCGTCGAGCAAAAATCGCACCAGGCGTGCTGATAGCTCACGCCAAAATGCTTGCAAAAACAACCGCCAAGTATCCTATAACAAGGGTTGAGGTTAAAGCTTTTACGATGCATAGCGGTATCATTGACGATACTCTGGATAACGTTATTCTAGGCCAATTACCTAAACGAATAATTCTTGGTTTTGTGAATAATCGAACATTCAATGGCAGTACAACGCTAAATCCGTTTAACTTTAATAATCATTCGATAAATTTCCTCTCTCTGTATGTCGATGGTCAACAAATACCGAGCAAGCCTCTTCAACCGGTGTTTGATGGTAACGGAAAGTGGATAGACAGTTATCACACGCTCTTTAGCGGTACAGGTATACACTTTCAGAATGAGGGTCTAGATATTACCAGGAGCGACTATCCCAAAGGCTACTGTCTGTATGTCTTTGATTTGACACCGGACTTATCAGCAAGTTGCTTCGGTCACTGGAATCTCGTAAGACACGGTAGTGTAAGGATCGAAGTACGGTTTGCAACGGCTCTGACATCTACATTAAATTGTGTGGTATACGCCGAGTATGATAATGTAATAGAGATAGATTCCACACGCCAGGTCATTACAGATTTTAGTGCGTGAGGGGGGCGCCACACACGACGCTGTAATATTTAAACTCGTCTACGCAACCACACCTGGTATCAGTCTACATCAAACCCTCATAATGGACGTTACAGTGGATATTCAAGCGCTCTACGATGCAAACAACCGTTTTCTACCAAAGGAGATTGCTGTGACGACTCTTCAGGAAGAACATTATGGTCATTGGCTTGTCGAACCACCATATGACTTTGGTGAACTACCAAGGAGTATACGCGCGAGCAACAATAAACTAACGTGTTTTCATCATGGATTGGAATGGCTTGACGGTGATACACCGTTGAAAAAAATCTACACCAATCTACGCTTACTGTGTCGTTATGCCTTGCGTATTTACACAAGAGGCTTGCAAAAAGCTGAGCTTTTACGTGACGTTCTGGGGCGCGAAATCATCAATCTGGAAGAATACGAGGGTCCATCGTTAAAAAATATGCCAATCAACAACGTTTACTGTATTCATCATGGTATTTCGAAAGAAGACGATGTAAAATGTGCTCTAAATAACGTGGCAAAAATACGTTCGTGGCTCTCGTTTAAAGAGCTCGACGCGGTTAGTCACATTTATTCACAACCTGTCGATAAAACAACACCTATTAAAAATCAACAAAGCCAACCGAACAACGAGACATCAAATGAGGAAAATACTCGAGATATATCACAAAGCGTAGAGTATATATTCAACGATATTACACTATCGTGCAACAGTGATGAGTCGGCGCTGCGAGGAGGAACTGTACCGGCTAACGATGAAAGAACTGTACTTTTCCGCAACAGAGAAAAACAAGTAATCTCACCGAGTGCTAAACAACCATCATCGCCTCAACGTAACAAACACCTGCCAGAGCAACCACCACCAACGCGCAACAATCATTATCATCAGCAGAGACAGCGTCAATCACACTCTAAGCGTCACCACCAGTTGTGTAAACAGCATGAACAGCCTACAGATATTAGACGCTCTACAACGAATATCTGCTCAAACGAAAGGAGTATTTCCGGCCGATCGCATCCCGAGTCGCTGGTCTAGACCCGCAGCATTGGTTCTAAACACAGACGAGCATAATCTACCTGGGCGACACTGGGTTGCCACTTACGTTGATAACAATGGACATGGAATCTTTTTCGATAGTTATGGATTGCCCCCACTCATTAACCAACACCATAACCGTCTACGCAGAAACTGTCGAAGCTACGAGTGGAACACGCAGCCCCTTCAATCACTCAAGTCTAAAGTATGCGGTGAATACTGTATTATGTTTCTTGATTGTATGGTTCGTGGTGATACTCTGGATAATTTTCATAAGAATTTTACGACTGACAGAGTGAAGAACGATCGCATAGCTGCACAATACTACAAACGCGTAAAATATTTAAATCGCAGAAAGAAACGTGTGAAAAATGTAAAACACAATAATATTAAGGGCTATGGTTGTAATAAAAACACATGTATACAAACTTGTACAGATCGATTTGGATGCTACTTGTGAATTACTATGAATAAATTCGAAACTTTTGAATTTCCTGTCTTATTATTCGAAAGTACTCCCACCATACACATTTTCATATTTAACTATGCTGGCCATTGACGCGAGATGTATATATCTAATGGTAACAGCTGTGAAAAAACTTAGTTGAAAAGAAAACGTCGTTGTGAAAGTATCTTTGCCTCTCTTTCCAACCACAATGGATGCTATTGACAGTATACTCGTGATCGACTGCTGCAAGGATCCCCGAGACTTCACCAAAGCTGAGCTCGCATACATACCGAAACCACTGCTGCTGAAACATTGGGGCGAAAAAATAGAAATTCTGTATGACAAACTACCGGAACATCTGAAGGTTGACCGTGAGGTCTCCTCGTACATGCCGTGCTATCAACATCTCATCAAACCGGGTACAAAAACTGAAATTGACGGTCCAGCACCAGCTCGCCGTGACTGCCACGGATGCCATTGAAAATTACGGATGAACAATACATGTTTGTTGGACGAGAATGGTAAAATAAAACAGTTTTTTATGAAACTAAAAATAACGAGTATTTTCATTTACCGTTGTTGTAAATAGTCGTTTAAATTATTAAATTTTTTAATTAACAAAAATTTTTTAAAAAAGCTACGTGAAGGGGTCTCGGTTATCGACGACTGGGGGGGGGGAAACCAAATGATAGTGGGGTGCAGAATATTATTTACCGCGAGACCCAATCTTCTTATCTTCCGTAAGTCCCAAATTAGCTGTAGCGATGGCCGGCTACATACCGACGGTTGATAACCGATCCGCTTTACCGATCACCGATACATTTTCTGCTAGACCAACTGTCAACATTCAATCTTCTTTACCACTAGTCGGTAAAACGATCACCGACAGTAGATGACGTATCGGTAATTAATTTTCTGCTGGACCGACTGTCGACATTCAATCTTCTTTATCGATGATTGGTAACACGATTACCGATAGTAGATGACGTATCGGTAATTTTTCTGCTAGACCAGCTGCCAACATTGAATCTTCTTTACCATCATTCGGTAACACGATCACTGACTGTAGATGACGTATCGGTAATTTTCTGCTCGACCGACTGCCGACATCCAATCTTCTTTACCATCAGTCGGTAACACATTTACCGACATTAGATGGCGCATCGGCAATTAAATACGGATCAAAATCCGGCAGATGGCGCTGCGACGCTGCACCAATCAGAACACTAGGATAGGTAGACTGGGGGTGGGGACTGGTGGGGACCAATCAGGGATGAGGGCAGGGGTGGTGGGGGTTGTGGGGACCAATCAGGAACGGGGGTGGGGTAGTGGGGGTAGACACGCCTCCTGGAACAACCAATGAGAAAGCAGCAGGGGAGGGGGTAGTAGTAGGGAGTGGTGGGGCTTGTCTAGACACGCCCCTGGCGCCAGACGGCCACGCCCTGTCTTTCTATAACGGGCCCCTTCTACTCGTATCATTTAAAGAGATAGGCGATACTGCGCTGAAGTCGAATTGCCGAGAATAGAAATTGCTGCCCAGTACAATAACTTTCGATTTGGCTATATTAAGTTTCAAACCGTTATCAGCTGCGAAGTCAGCAATGGCATATACATCTTCGGATATTAATTTCAGGCCTTCGGCTAGTTGGGATGGTAGGCAGCTGAGGTAAATCTGTGTATCATCAGCGAAAATTATGTGTTGAGAATGATGAAAAACACAACCTATGTCGTTGATGAAAAGCGAGAAAAGTAGGGGACCAAGGACCGAACCTTGAGGCACTCCCGAGGTAGAAGATAGCCAGGAAGAGCAACTACCATGCTCATCTACTACCGCTTGTGTCGTCCCTGTTAAATAAGAAAAAATCCAGTTAAGTAATGGTCCCGCAAACCCTATTTTCTTCAGTTTCAAAAGACGTGCCAGATGGGGGACAGTGTCAAACGCCTTACTAAAATCAAATAAGATTAGGATGGTAATATGCCTTTTATCTATATTTTGCCTGACATCTTCACATATGCGCAGTAGTGCAGATTGTGTACTACGACCGCTTTGATACCCTGTTTGACGTGGGTCGATTATTTTATTCTCCTCAATCCAATCCGTAATCTGCCTGTGCACTGGTCGCTCAAGTACTTTCGACAGCTCACTAAGATTCGCTATCGGTCGCGTATCAGACGGAGAGAGGGGTGTTTCAATCTTGGATAATCTGCGAAGATAAGCTTTCTTCCAGAACTTCGGAAACTCGGACAATTGTAGTGACATATTAAAGATATTCGTCGGTAATGGGCATGAAGCCTGGATTGATTTGATTACTGAGAATAGCGAAATTTTATCAGGACCAAACGTAAAAGACTTATAACTGGAGCAAGATGTAATAACGGAGCAAACTTGGTCTGTGGTAATTTCAGCAAAATGGAATACATTTTGTGGTGACTGAACAACTGAACACAGAGTACTAAACTCACTATAAGAACATGGCGGTAGTTGACTGGACACAGTTGAATAAAAAGCATTAAGTTCATCCGGTTCAAAGAAGTTGAGTGGAGATGGACGTGAAGACTTCGCTAGACCCAGTGTTGGTAGCGTCTTCCATAATTTATTCGGTTCAGTAATATCAGTCGATTTCAGAATATAATCCTGATTTTTAGCTTGTTTTAGATCATTATTAAGTTGTTCTCTATGCTCTCTGAAAATAGATAGATCTAGAAGGTTGTTTGATCTTCGTGCTCTAGTACATAATCTATTTTTTAAAGATATGCGGTCTCTCAGGTTTTGTGAGAGCCAAGGCGCAGGCGGTCGACATACATGAAGAGTTTGTAACGGTGCATAATTATCTAAAGATCTTAAAAATATCTCTGAGAACGTATCAACAATCATATCAATACTGTTTGGTGATGTATGCCCTCTTAAATTATCAATAAAATTTAAGTTTGGATTGCAGTTACGAAGAATGGGAATATTAAAACTATTTGACAATGAGTGGCAAAAACCTGTGACATCTAGATTTTTATAAGCACGGCGAGTGATAGTGCGATTGATTATGGGTTTAGGATCAAACTTATAATGCAGTTCTAACAGGTCGTGACCCGCTATGTACGGTAATTTTCACAAGGGGTCACATCTACTCAGCGGCCAAAAAAAAGGCGTGTTTTTGTGATTTTTTTTTTGGAAAATGGTTGCAGGCTTCGAACTTTTTTTTTCACAGTAAGGGGAATATCTTTGAGTATGTTTCATAATTTTTTTATTGGAAAAAATTCCGAAATGTAAATAATATAGTGTATCCGTCCGGACCGCTGTTCAAAAAAGCCCTTCCGCGGTGACCACTGTAACTGCCCAACCAATCATCTGAAATTAAAAAACCAAATAAATTTAGTTTTTGTGTAGTATTATCTAGTCTTTAATCGAAGGATTTTTTTTCGATGCGTACTTTTTTTAATATCGAGGTGTTGAGAATCCGTCCGGATGAAGCTTGACTGATCTGTGGATATATTGAAAAAATATGAGAACTCACTCGAGGCAAGAGGAAAATAAACCAGACCAAGTAGATGTTATCGTGAGGAAGCAGTTTATTCTACCTTCCAAAAAACGTAGTACAAAGTTCAATTTTAATACAAAATGCGTGGACACTACAATTGAACATTAATGCCAAAATAATTTAATTTAGAAAATCAGTCAAAAATATCAATTTAGAAAAAAGGTACAAATTATAATAATAAATAAACAAATTGAATTTTGAATATTATTTGAACAGCACACAATTATTAATTGTAAGCCTGTGTGTGAACCAGCTACGCAGTCAGCACTGCGTAGCACAATACAACATAGAATGAGGATGCACGATTGAGCAGAAAGTATTCGCTGTACTTTCCCAGCAGATTTACTGGGAGAAAATACAGCGAATATAAAGCACATGCTTAATTATATTAATTAAGCTGGCAACATACAGTGAGGAGAACGTGGTGCAGCATGTGCTGCAGCGCACGCCACAGAGTGAGACAAAATGTGGATGTACCGCTATTTTCTACTCCTCACCGACATTGAATTGCACTGAATTGTGACGGTGTACTCTTACCGTGTATTTGAGTCCTGTTGAGCTTGAAAGTTGAGCGAATCCGGTGAATTGCGACAGAGAAAAAGGTCCGAGAGTCCGAGAGTCCTGTTGTGTGTGCTGTTCAATGGATGTGTGTCGCAAAAGTGCCAAATTCTCAAGATGGCTGCGAGTATGAACTTTACGTTGAGCGCTGGAGTCAGTTGAGCGAGATAACCGGTGAGTGAAACCGAAGTCAAGCGAGAGAGACATCCTCTCGCTCGACGCGGCGTGCCAACGAGGCACATCCTCGGCTTCGCGAAGCCTATGCCTCGGCTATCTTCGACTCAACCGAACAACGCGTGCTAGAGCAGCGCAACAGGTAGGCGCACGACGATTATCGATCGCCGTGCGCCAGCTGATTTTCCAACACGAGGAAAAATGGAGTGATTTTTCGGTAAAAAATTTTCGGTAAAAAAATGACTCCATTTTTCCTCGATATTAAAAAAAGTACGCATCGAAAAAAAAAAATTAAAAAGCATTGCGCTTTAAAAAATCTCTAGTTAACTGTCTGATTTGCTGTGGTTAGTACTACTCTAACAGCACAATCATGATCAGGGTTTTTAAATGTTCATTGATAAGAAAATTGATAGAGTATATATTGAAGCGGAGGTCGTCGTTGAGTACGCGATGAGGGAGAAGAAATTTACAGATCACGCTATGAAAACTTCCGACGCAAGCGGTTGTTTGTAAGATTCGCGGTATGCTGTGCAAGTGTCATCAGCGCGATTTATTGACGCACATAATATTGGACTGTTTGATAATCAAATAATTATTGATTCGGTGGTGCGTGTTATTTATTGACGTGGGTGGCTGAATGAGCCTACTATGCAGCCCATGCTCAATAAAAGACATAAGTAATGTTCTGCGTTATTTACTTTTATTTTATGTCCTTTATTTCACAAGATTTTTATATAGTTCGCTCATAATACAACGATCCCTTGTCACAGCCTGAGTGCATGCGCAGACTGAAATCGTTCGTTCTTTGGCGCTTTTTGCTTAGCCCATCACAAGGGTTTGAGCTCCACGGGTATTACGTCTCGGAAATATAGACGGTACAGTGTCTGTAAAGTATTGAAAACCTGTAGAAGCTGCTCGCGTATGATTAAAACCATAGATAAAAAGATACATGTATGTGATATATCGTTTTGTATTACATGCAGGCAAACTTGACCTACTACTCATACGTGTTTTATAGCACCTCTTAAGAAACCAGAGGAGCCAAAGGAAAAAAAATGACAAGACTTCGATAAGATTTGTGTTTTATGATTTTGAGACGCAGCAACACGAATAATTGCACGATGATAAATCGATATGAATTCACGAGCCGAATTTATGTGTTTCTCAATGTATGTGCACGACATGTCTTGATATCACAGAATAGAGATCGATTATGCTGACTGTGGTAAACGCGAATTCGTGTTTATCGAAGATCCTGTTAGGGAGCTCGTAAAATTGGCATTATCGCAAGAATTTGAAAAGACCATCTGTATTGCTCATAATGCAAGACGTTTCGACGCGCAGTTTATTGTACGGTATCTAATCGAAGTGCAAAAAACACAGCTGCCCTCTCTGACTATTTACCTATGACCTGACGTCTTCGGTTTTGCGGATGAGGTGTCAGAAGGTATGTCGCGTCCGCGTCAGACCAAACTTCACCATCTATTACTGACCAAGCCAACATACCTACGCAACAAGCTCTGCCATCCACCACACGGCGTGCGTGCACCTCCTTTGCGCCGCCACGCCACCGACGGAAGCAATCCCTAGCTCCATGCCCGGACTTATAGCGAGTACTTCATCACTGTCCGGCCTTCTAGTATCTGGGTGCTTAGAGCCTGAAAGACCGTTGCTGGACTACTACACTTGTAGCGTACCTGGCAAAAGGACGACATCCACATCACGCGTCTTTTCTTTCACGAGTCTTGTTAATTATTGTGTACGATAGTTATAATAAATATTCATCAATCATTATTCACGAGTGTCTGACTCAATTCATATAGATAGCAATTCATCTATTGGTACATTTCTGCATTTATTGAACACATGGGAATATCGAAATTACACAGGTCCTCCACAGCACCGGCTCTGCATTTTTACTCACCTGATACAATGTTATTAGTGGATCGCGTGCGATTTTAAAAATGATCTGAGGAAGAATCGACTCGCGTCGATTATAAATTTGATTTTACGCCGGAATTTGTGTAATATTGTCGTACAGATGTTTTGATTATGAGACGCGCCTGTCTAGTTTTTCACGAGTTACTTATACGCTGCGGAAGCGTGTGCCCCTTTACAGAAGCTTGCACGATAGCATCAGCATGTATGAGAGTATTTCAAAACAATTTTCTACAGAAGGATCGCATCGCGGTGTTACTATCAGGGGGGTGTCGCTGGGGCGATACGCTGTCGCGCAAGGCCGTCGTACGGCTCGTATGTCCGAGCGCGAGCGCAACTGCGTTATCGCTCATGCTGGACGAACGATAGAATATCGCCCTTCGCCTGGCCTAGCGGCGGTCGATGGATACGACATGCAGGCGGGAGTCCATCACTTTCTTCAATTTCACAGCTACTTTTGGCATGGATGTCCGCAATGTTATCGCGTGAATAGAAGTGCTCGAATGAAATTCGGTGATACGGATGAGCGATACGAGCGTACCGTTTTTATTTCCGGGTGGATCAGATCGAAAGTGTACATTCTAAGTGAGATATGGGAATGCGATTTTTACAGATTACTCGAGAATAACGACGAAATGTCGTTATACGTGAAAAACCACTCCATGGTCAAGCAGACGCCTCTCGAATCATGCGATCCATTCTTTATCGGTCGAACGGAAAATGTTGTGAGTCTGTACGACGTCGCGAATGGGTAACAGATACGTTATGTGGATGTGTGCTGTATCCATGGGTGTGCAAGAATGGAAAATATCCCGTTGGACATTTTAAATTGTACGTAGGAAAAAAGTGTCGAGAACTCGTAGGACTTAAAAACAATTAAAAAGAGTCGTCGAGGATCTCATGAAGTGCACCGTAGTAGCACCGCACGATTTGTATCTGCTCGTACTGCCTGTTTGCATGCATGGAAAACTACAGTTCCCCCTGTATATAACATACTGTACAGACATGGACACATCCGCGGGCTGCACACACGATGACGCGACGGAGCGAGCGTTTGAGGGCATATAGGTCGTGCCCGAGCTGAGAAAAGCTGTCTCGCTCGGATATAAAGTGACGCGTATCGATGAAATTTGGCAATATTTTGTTACGCAGTATGACTCGACAACGAGGCGAGGCGGTCAATTTGCCGAGTACATCGACACATTCCTGAGAATAAAATATGAGACGAGTGGACCGCGAGCAGAGTGCAACGTAGACGAGGAAGCAATAGAGCGTTTCATAGCGTTGTACGAGGAGTCTGAGGGTATATATCTCGAGCGAAGTGCTCTGTAATCAAATCCTGGTTTACGATCGCTCGCAAAATTGACGCTTAATTCATTCTGCGTAAAGTTTGATCAACGCGAGTATCTCACGAAAACCGTTATCGTTTTCACGTGCTCGGAGCTACTGAATTTACCAACGAGTCCGGAGATTGAGGTAACGGGTATGCTACCGGTTAATCACAAGATCAGGTATGTGAACTATCTAAGCAACAGCGATGCTATCCAACCATCCCCGACATCGAACGCCGTGATTGCAGCATACAGGATGACGCAGGCTCACCTAAAACTATACAGTCATCTTGAGGGGCTCGCGAGGCAAATATTGTACTGCTATACCTCCTCCTAGGGGGAAAGGACTCCTGTATTTACGTGAGTCGCCCCGGTAGCAACGAGAATGAGCCACCAATCGGTAAATTTTTGCGAGATCTCACGGATAAATTAAGCGAATACGGGTCGGGTAGTTATATAAGTACGTTCGTTTCTGGAGGACCAACATTTTACGCATAACTTGTTCGTAAACCCGATGGTACGACTATTGAAAAATGTAAAGTGAAGGGTATCACATTAAACTTTGCGAATAGCCGTCACGTAAATTATGACGCAACATGCTCCTTTGTGACAGGAGCTAGGAGCGTATATATTATTTTTAAATTCGACGCTATTCGACGCACGGAATTTCTTCAGGTAGTAACGCGTAAAGAAACGAAATCATGCGAACATGTTAACACAAAGCGAAAGCGGCAGTGGAAGTACTCTACTGTACCGTATGGCTATTGTGAAATACGCGTATTAGTATAACGAAAAAAGTATATAGTTTTCTATCTTATGGGTAAATTCGTAGTATTTTGAAATATACTTTTTGTCTCATTTCATGTACCGTATTTACTATGTACAATACGTAAAAAAAAAGATATAAATATTGATTTACTATGTATGAAACTGTTGTATAGTCGTTCTTTTTGTGCTGCTATTCGTAGCAGTAGCTGCAATCTGTTTACCGTTCCCTTTTGTTTTATCTTCCTCATCGTTGATTCTTTTTGTCCCGTCTTTCTTATCGAGTGTTTCCTTTTGTTCTGCCGTTCTTGTGCTATCCCCATGGATATAATATTGGTGTTTAGAATTACATGATTCGTAAATTTTGCATATAGAGCTGTATGCATAGTGAAATTAAAATATTGCTTTATTTGTGGGAAATAAAAAACTATCATTATTTAATTTATATATGCAGTAAACATCAGCTTATACCGCGGGCACGCGCCTTATCAGTTCGTCAAGGCCGCGAAAATAGCTGATGTCTCGGGGACCGCCACCGCCGCCGCCGCAGTATAAGCTCATTTAAGAATCAGCTGATTGGTTTTGATAGACACTCATCGATATGGATACACGCTGGAAACATCCATGGACAGCCGTGATAAGCGGTCCTACGAGCTGAGGTAAAACATTTTATTAAGAAATTCTGTAAATACATGCGCGAAATGACTGATGTCCCATTCGAGCGTATACTTTTTTATTACTCAGAGTTTGTTGGGAGTCCAGCTGACGCACGGCGATAACTATTCGCCGTGCATCGACCTGTTGCTGCTGGGCGGTGTGCTGCGCTCGGCTGTTGTGAATATAGCCGAGGCAGCGCTTCGCAGGCATGCTGCTCAAGCGAGAGGCTAACTCTCTCGCTTGACTTCAGCGTCGCACAACGACGCTTTTGTACTACTCAGCCATCTCGCAAAATTTTACACTTCTCGTGCAAACCGCTTGGATAGCTCGAACACTCTGCTCTCACCTCGGACAATTTTCACCGATTTCTCAGGATCTATTCAACGTATTCGTGCTCAACAGGACTCAAAACACGGTAAGAGTGCATCGTTACAATTTATATCAGGTGTAGTAAAAAATAAATCCATTATTTTTCCAATAGATGGCTTTAGTTATCTGTATCTCGCGTTGTATAAGTCCGATCGGGTTCCACTAGATGGCGATAGAAAGATGGAATTTCGTACTAAAAAAACTTTTGTGACAGTTTTGTGATTAGTTTTCTCAGTTTTCTTTGAGCGCGCGTCAAAGATGGACACTAGCAAAGAGAAAATACGCCATATTTTACAGTTTTTCTTCGATAAAGGCGAAAATGCAAGCCAGGCGCCTGAAAATGTGAATAGTGTTAATGGTCCTCATACTGTAACAGCCAATCACGCGCAATCTTGGTTTCGTCAATTCCGTTCCGATAATTTCTATGTCAAAGATGCATCACGTACTGGAAGGCTAATTGTTGAAAATGTCGATAAAATCATGGAAATTGTCGAGTCCGACCGTCATTTAGTACTGTATCGATTGCCCAGAGCTAAAGATTGCACAAAAAACCGTTTGTAACCCTTTGAATAAGGCTGGATACAAAAAAAGCTCGATGTATGGGTGCCCCACGAGTTAATGCAAGAAAATCTCATGAACCGAATTTCCATCTGCGAATCGCTGTTGAATCGCAACAAAATCGGCCCATTTCTGAAGCGGTTGGTGACTGGTGATGAAAAGTGAATCACTTACGACAACGTCAAGCGAAAACGGTCGTGGTCGAATCGCGGTGAGCCGGCAGAAACGGTGGCCAAGCGAGGATTGACGGCCAGGAAGGTTTTGCTGTGTGTTTGGTGGGTTTAACAGGGAATCATCTACTATAAGCTGCTCCCCTACGGCAAAACTCTAAACTCGGAACTGCACTGTCAACAATTGGACCGTCTGAAGGAAGCAATCGCCCAGAAGCGGCCAGTTTTGGCCACTAGGAGAGGAATTGTGTTCCATCAGGACAACGCCAGGCCACACACATCGATAGTGACTCGCCAGAAGTTCCGGGAGCTTGGTTGGGAGGTTCTTAGGCATCCACCTTATAAACCGGACCTGGCACCAAGTGATTACCATCTGTTCCTGTCTATAACGAACAATTTTGCTGGTAAAAAATTCGCTTCAAGAGAGGCTGGTGAAAATCGACTGTCTTAATTTTTTGCCAATAGGGACGAGGGCTTCTATAAGAAAGGCATAATAAAATTACCTTCAAAATGGCAACAAGTTATCGAATAAAACGGCGCATATTTAACCTAATTCGTATCATTCTATCTATGGTAATTAAAGCCTTCAATTTCATGCAAAAATAATGAATTTCTTTTTACTACACCTAATATAAATTCAATGACGGTGAGGTAGGGAAATCTCAATTGTGCATCCTCATAAGTCACATCTCGTGACGTGTGCTGCGGTGCGGGCTGCACCACGCTTCACCTCACAAATTTCAGCACACAATTAATACAATTGTATGTGCGTCTCACTCAATATTCACTCTAAATTCATTTGTGCTATTTTTCATATATTTTTTTGTAGTGTGACAGTTGACGGTAGAATAAACCATTTTTTCTACCTACATGTTTTGGTCTGGTTATTTCACACCTGCTTTGAGTCAAAACTTATCCTTTTTCGATATCTTTCAAATTCAATGCGCCAAAACCACAGGAAATCTCAACAGAGTGGCAATCCGTGTATTCAAAGTACGGTAACTGAATCGAATTTCGCGAGGGTTTACTGCAAGCAGGAGACTACTCGAATGATACGAGGCCTAAACTTGTAGTCATTGATGATCTAATTATCGAGGCATCGAACAATACCGTGGTCGATCCTTTAATCAACGGCAGTCATCATAAAAATCTTAGTGTCATCTTCATCACGCAAAATCTCTTCCATCAGGGTCACGGGCAGCACAATATCTCCTTAAACGCTAATTACATCGTTGTCTTTAAAAATCCGCGAGATCGCGCACATATTCAACATCTAGCACGTTAGGTATGTCCCAAGAATCCGAGATTATTGCAGGAGGTATATTTGGATGCAACAGCTGCACCGCACGGCTATCTATTATTCGACTTGAAAGAATCGACGCCTGCTAATTGTCGATTTTGCGCTTGCATATTTCCCGATGACCAATACCATAACGTTTACATGCCTCAAAAAGCAATAAAGGTTCGCGATGCGACGCGCGATGTACTGGCTGGATTGTAATGACGTTGCACGGACCTCTCCATAAAAAGCAAATAATGGTATTGTAGACACTGTGTTATTTGAAGCAAGAGCGACGACGTGCAATTTTGCGGAAATCAGATGTAGTGCTCGTACGATGTATATGCGAGTGGGCTCTAAACGTTTTACAGGGAAATGTAAGTCTGAACAACGTGCAAAAGAACCATCTTTGGAGGTACGCGACAATTCTTCGATGACTAGCCGCCTAAAGAGAAAATTGGAGTGGTAAGAGGAAGATTATCGTCGAACATTGTCTTGGCCTATACGAGTCATGGAATACGCCGGAAAGATGGTGCTTATTCCTCATGATAACATACATCATGTCGCAGGTCTCCCTACTACTGCTATTACTATTACTATTATTACAGAGCCGTCGCCCTCCGTACAGACCACCGGTACACCATTATCGCCCCTCGACTCTAAGCTGACAAGGGGACCTCCAGGTACGTGGAACACCGATTCGGACAAAATTTTTTCTACAGGTAGGTCGCACCCCAGGGGTGCAATAGGCGCAAGTAATAGGATGCACTTTTCAGCCGTTTTCGAGATATAAAATATAAAAATTTCCGAACGTTCATACCACACTCTCTGCGTTAAATCGTATTCAACAAGGGCGCGTGGCCTAGTCGGCAACATCTCCGCTTCATAAGCGCTGGATCGCCGGATCGAATACCGGCGCGGACTTAAAATTATTATTATTATTATTATTATTATTATTATTATTATTATTATTATTATTTTATACAAGGAGTTGCGGAATCCTTTTTACGGATATCCCCCAGTCTTTTGAACTGGGGGGGTATGTGGGACTCCCAAAAAAGTAGGCCTACCCACTAAACCGCCCTCTCCTTGTTGCCCTCCCCCAGACCAGGAACTATTTTGGTATTACTTCTGGCTGGGGGTTCTGTCCGTGTTCGTCCGTTCGTCTTGCTGTCTGTAACTTGTCGCGTCACGTCAGTCCGTCTGTTCGGTTAGGTGAGGCAGCCGTCTACATTTTTTCGTCGCAGTATCGTCTCTGTATAGGTGGCAACTAGTTGCCACCATTCTGTCGAGTGGAGCATCACCTGAACAATGTTGTCCGGGGTGATGCTGCCAACAATCGTCTCCAGTTCCAGTCGGAGTCCTGTCCAGCGGTCGCACACAAAAAATGTGTGTTCCGCGTCGTCTCGTTCGTGTCCACAGTACTTACAGTCTGGCGTCAGTACTCTGTTCATGTTGCAAAGGTACCTTCGGAAGTAGCCGTGTCCGGTCAGGAGCTGGGTAACGTAAAAGTTTACGTCCCCAAACTTCCTTCCGATCCACGGTCTCAGGTCCTTTACAAGTCGTCTCGTCCAGTTGCCTGTACGTTCTTCTGTCCATCGGTCTTGCCAAGTCCGTATCGTCCTGTTGCGCTCCGCAATTGCCGCATCCTCCCGTCTTATGTCCGCGCTTTTCTCGTGGATCCTTTTTCGCTCGAAAGCTAGAAGGTCCACGGGAATTACGCCGGCCACAACCAAAACTGCTTGTGCAGAGACAGTTCGGTAGGAGCAGGCGATCCTCAGCGCACCCTGTCTTTGTATCGTCGTCATCGCGTGGCAGTATTTCTTTGTCTTCAGGGCATCTGCCCAGATCTCTGCGCCGTAAAGGAGGATCGAGTGGGCCGTCGCCATTAAAAGTCGTCTTTTCCCCGGTCTCGGTCCAGTCGTGTTTGTCATCAGGCGGCTTAAGGATGCTATCCTCTCGGCCGCCTTCTGAGCTGTTTTTTTGTATGTGAGGTCAGAAGGTCATCTTTGTATCTAGAGTTACCCCGAGATACTTGACTTCCCCCCCGGCCGTGATTTCGTCCGTCCCGACCCACATGGGAAGTCTCGTCTGTATACGTTTTCTACTGAGGATCGTCAGTTCTGTCTTTTCTGTCGCGAGTTGTAGTCCGTGATCCGTCATTCAACGTCTCACTCGTCGCATCGTCTGGTTCAGTTTTAGTTGTGCCAGATCCGGAGATCGCTCGGTGATCACCGCCGCCACGTCGTCAGCGTAAGCAACGACGAGTACGCCGAGCGGCATTTCCAGCCTGAGCAAGCTGTCGTACAGTCCGTTCCAAAAATCTGGTCCCAGTATGGACCCTTGTGCGACCCCGGCGGTGATTTGCCTTGTCACCGGTCCTTCAGTTGTCTCGTACGTAATCTGTCTGTTTTTCAGGTAGTCCCCCACCACCCGAGCCAAGTAAGCCGGAACCCCGAAGTTGCTTTCAAGCGCCTCCAGGATATCGACCCACCTAGCCGAGTTGAAGGCGTTCCTGACGTCCAAGGTCGCCAGCAGGACGATTGGTCGTGCTGCGTGGCAATGTCTGTCTAAGTCCAGGAAGGAGTGGACCACTTTTTGGATCGCTCCAATCGTCGATCGACCCTTCCTGAAGCCGAACTGCAGGTCTGAAAGGCCTCCGCTGGTCTGTATCACGTCCGTCAGTCTTGGTCTCAGTAATTGTTCGTAGAGTTTACCCGTCGTGTCAAGTAGACTCAACGGCCGGTAGGCTGACGGCGTGCTGGGGTCGCCCCTACCTTTGGGGATAAGAACCAGCCTCGCCGCCTTCCACCGGCCGCAGAACGTCCCCGTCGTCAAGCACGTGTTGTACAGGTCGAGAAATATCTCCGGCCTCAGGTTGACCATCAGCCGGATAATCTCCGCCGGTACTCCATCCGGTCCCGGTGCTTTACCAGTCTTCATTGCATTGGATGCCCTAGTGAGCTCTTCCGCCGTGAAGATGGGGGCTGCCGGTGTGTCCGTGTCATCTGTAACGTCCGTCCGTATCGGGTGCGTAGGAAATAAGCCGTCGACGATCCGTCGTGCGGATTCGGCGTCTTTGAGTTCTGGTGGTACCCGGGCTCCTAGTTTACCAGTCACGATTTTGTAACCAGTACCCCAGGGATCCTGATCCACCTCCTCGCAGAGCCTCTTCCAGCAACGCGTCTTGCTGTCTCGTATCGCGCTCGTCAGTGCTTTTCGTGCTGTCTTATATTTGGCTTGGAGGTTTTCCCTTTCGGGTCTTCCCCCAGCCCTCGTCACTAGTCGTCGGCTTGTCAAGCAGACCCTTCGTAGTTCGGCTATTTCGTCCGTCCACCAGTATTGTGGCTGTCTGTTCTGTCGATATCGTCGTTTCGGCATTGTGTTTTTGCACAGCCGGTCCGTCAGTTTGGCCGTCTCGTCCACCAGTCTCTCCGCCCTTTGCCGGCCAGTCAGCTCAGGGGGGATTTTTGTTATCGGTGCTGGTGCTACCACCAGCTCCTCCGAAAATTTTTGTACGTCGAGTTTGTTGAGGTTCCACCGCGGGGGGTGTTGGGTCCTCGTCCGTCTCGTCGCCGTTTGTCTTGTCACTTCGAAGATAATGTATTGGTGGTCGCTGGCCGTATAGCCATCGAACACCCGCCACTGCCTTATCTATGGCAATATTCCGTCCGATGTCATTGTGACGTCAGGGATAGAGTCTCCAAACCCTGGTCGTCTGTACGTCGGTATGTTTCCTGTATTGGCTACTACCAGGTTCAGCCTTGCAGCCATCTCCAGTAGCAACCGTCCACGTTTGTTCGTTGCTGTCATTCCCCACTCGATTGCCCGCGCGTTTAAGTCGCCCCCGATAATAACGTCTCCAGGCAGATCCCTGATTTCGTCTTCAAGGAGCGTTACTTTCCTCTCGAAATCCGCCGCGGCGCAGTTGGGTGTCAGGTAGACGCTGACGTAAGTGACAGCGCCGACCCTTGCCCAGACGTAATCATCCCCGACACCGCAGCTAACTATTCGAGATTGGGCAGCGCCCCTTATCCAGATAGCTGTGGTCTCTGTCTCGTTCGTAATGTACGTTTGTGTCGTTCTTCTCCTGTACGGTTCGCACAGGATCAGAATGTCGGCGTCATGTTCGTCAGCTATCTGTGGTAGTAGCATGTCTGCTGTCCTACTCCTGTTCAGGTTTCCCTGAACTATTCTGTCCGTCTTCCGGCCCGCTTTCTGCACTCCTCCAGCGCAGCCCGGAATACCGCACACCTTCCGGTTCCCGCAAGGTGCGTTACGTCCCCGTGCCCCGCCTCAGAGCACAGAGGGCAAGCCGGTCTGTTTTTACAGTCCGTCGCGTAATGTCCCGTCTCGCCGCATTTCCTGCAGTTCTTTGTCCGATCCGCGTTCGTGCAGCTCGTCCTTGTGTGTCCGTAGCCCAGGCACTTGTAGCATTTGGTCACCGTCAATCGTTGTCGTAGTCGGCATCGCACCCATCCTATCCCGATCCGGCCCCGGTCCAGCAGCACCTCGGCTTCCCGCGTCTCGAGGTCGCAGACTGCCATGTACTGCTCGGCCCGGTTCGGGCCGAAGATGTGGACACCAAAGTCGCCGTCTCGTCCCGTTCCTCGTCTCAGCGCCCGTATCACATCCTCCGTGGTGGTAACGCAATCCAGGTCCATGATCTCCAGTTGCGCCCTAGAAGTCACGGTCCTTACATTGCCCGTGTCCCCAACCGCGTCCTGTAGTGCGCGCTCAAACTGTTCTCGTCCGTCCGTGTCTGTCTGTATCTTGATGAGACACCGTCCGTCTTTGGTCTTCCTTAGAGCCATCACCTGTACATGACTGCTCGTCGGGTCGACCGTCGTCCTTATTTTCCGTACGATGTCCGAGTACGTGTTGTCTTTCCCAGGTTTGACCAGTACAGCCGTTCCCCTATGTTTGGGGGTTGGTCTGCGCTTTTCAGCCCGGGTCGGTACGTTCGTCTCGTCCGTTTTGTTTTTCGGTTCCGTTGTTTTTTTTTTCTTTTTTCGTTTCCTCACGGTTGTCCAGGTTTCGGCCTCCTCCGTTCTCGGGGGTTGCTTCTGCCGGGCCTCTGGTGTGGTCTTCGTCGCCTCCCGTTTTCGTTTCGTCGGTCGCGTCGCCGGTTCCGTTGTCTCCGTTTCTGTCTCTGTCAGGTCGTCTGCCATCATTCGTCCCTTCGAGGCTGTCCTGCTTTGCATGTTTAGCGCAGCGTCGGCGGCCTCAAGAATCGTCTTTATGCCGGTTTTTACTGTCATATTCATATTTTTTTGTATTGCCGCTGCTTCGTCCATTTTCGTCGCGGTCTCATGAATGAGTTGTAATAACTCTGTCAAATCGGGTTCGTTCTTATTGTCATCGTCGAATGAGGAGGTTTCAGGTTCTTCTCGATGCCTCCTTATATTTCCGATGACAAGTGGAACCGTTTTACCCTCTTCCATGCGTGGCTGTGTCGTTTCTCTCTTTCTGAATTTTAATTTCTTTGTCGTCTGATGTAGGGATCGATCTTCGGTGCCTGTTGACGAATATGATTGAAGTCTACTTCTCTTTCTTAGGTTTACATTTTCTGTCACGTTCGCTAAGCTATCATCGTTCGACTCTCCCCCGATATAGTCCGTCGCGAGTTCTCCGATTGTCCTGAGCTCCTCCTCGGTCGATGTTTTTACCATCTCCTTCTTCTGTTTAGGTTTAATTTCTTTTAAAAGTTTCTCCATATTCATCCCACGAGTAGGTCGGAATGTATGTCCACCTAGGCAGAGCCGCCTTGTCCAGGTAAGGTGTAAATACTGCAGGGTTCCACCCGGTGCCCTGCAGGGATCGTTCGCGACCGCTTTAGTTTACATCATTGCGGCCATGTAGCCGTAGGCACGATGCCTTCCACCGTAGCTTTTGATGTTGTGTGTTCTTAGTCTGCCCGCTCCCCCTGGACCTGTCCGTCAAGGTTAGACCTGCCAGGGGCCAGAGCCCCCGCCGGCCGAGCTCCAAAGTTCATTGCAGAAACGCAAGCCCCCCCGCCGCGGCAAGGCGACACACTTGGGAGGGATTATTATTATTATTATTATTATTATTATTATTATTATTATTATTATTATTATTATTATTATTATTATTATTATTATTATTATTATTATTATTATTATTATTATTATTATTATTATTATTATTATTATTATTATTATTATTATTATTATTATTATTATTATTATTATTATTATTATTATTATTATTATTATTATTATTATTATTATTATTATTATTATTATTATTATTATTATTATTATCATTCAATCATTTCTACGGCAACTACTATGCGATTATATTAATATTTCCGTAACGAAATATTGCTCATTCACTGAACGAACGTAAACCACGACGTATCTACCGTAAAAAGAAAAGCGTAATGAAGAGAAAAGAAACAAAGAAGAAGAAGAAGAACAACAAGAACAATAAGAAGAAGAAGACTAGTCAACAAACGGTAGCAGATTTTTTTGGATAACTGAAGCAAGATGGCTTTTCTTCATGTGCACTCGTGCGGGTGTCCTAAATTGGAATTTAAGTTATTTTTATTTCCATCGACGCAAACAACTATCGAAGGCTCCAATTGGGTGTAATATAAACTGATTTCTTCGCTAACAGATGATTCTCGTATTGAATTTGTTATTTCTGGACAGGGTGATGAGTATATCGATCTCGCGCATACTATTCTTAGTCTGAGAGTGAAAATAACATCTTCTTCTATGGTAATTGCCACGGGTACAGCACCGAACGTAAGCACCGGCTCTGTAAACAATATTTTGCATTCTATGTTTAATCAGATGGATGTATACCTAAATCGAAAACTAATTTCACCTCCAAATAATGCCAACGCTTATCGAGCGTACATACAAACACTTTTGAATTACGGTCCAGCTGCCAAAATTTCGTATCTCACGAGCCTTCTCTGGTACGACGATACCCCCAGAAAAATAGATGATACAACATAGGGAAATGCGGGTCTTGTAAAGAGAAAACAATTTTTAAATGTCGAAAAAACTGCAGACTTGCTCGGCCATCGATACTGTAGACTTGCTCTGCATTGCGATGTATTCAATCAGGTGCGGTTCCTATTAAACGGTGTTGAGATGCGACTACGACTGGTGCGGTCTCGAGATACATTTCGTCTTGTGGGCGATACAAAGAATGGTCAATGCGGCCTAAAGATTCTCGAAGCATCACTTCTCGCTCGTAGAACAAAATTAGCTCCTGGTGTGCTGCTCTCGCACGCTAGAACTCTGGCAAAATCTATGGCAAAATATCCTCTTACGAGAGTCGAGGTAAAGACCGTTGCAATACACTCTGGCATTCATGGAGAGACGATCGATAATATCGTGCTAGATTAATTGCCGAAGCGTATAATATCGGATTTGTCGATAACAAAGCGTTTAACGGCGACTTCAGTATGAATCCATTAAATTCCCAAAATTACAGGATCTATTATCTCTCGTTGTATTGGGTCTGGGAAAAAGTTCGTGGCGTTTTTCCCGATAGATTGCAACAATTGCAAATAAGTCAGGAAACACAGATCGCAGCGAAACCACTAAACGCTCGTTGGAAAGGTAACAAGTCGAGCGTTACTTTGAGTGTATAAACATCGAAAATGTGCAGTGGTTGGAAAGTTGTTTGCGTTTGAAAAAGGACAAAAGTAATGAAAAATTGCGCTATACTTCGCAATATTATTACGACAAAGGGAAGAACGCTGCGCTAGCCTGTGAACAAATGTGTGCTGTGTGCGATGAAGGCATTTTATCAAAATCTGGTGCGCGGAAATGGTTCGCTCGCTTTCGTTCTGGTAATTTTGATGTGAAACATGAGTCACGCCCTGGTCGTCCAATCACTAAAAAAGCTGGTGAAATTCTTGAAAAAGTCCAGCAAGATAAGCATATCAGCAGTGTCGATATTGATATGGAGCTAGGCATTGACCACAAAACTGTTTTGAACCATTTACACAAAGCTGGCTACAAAAAGAAGCTCGATATATGGGTTCCTCATGAGTTGAGCGCGAAAAACATGATAGAACGAATTAACATCTGCGATGCGCTGCTGAAGCGCAATGAAATCGAAGCATTTCTGAGACGTGTCATAATCGGTGATGAAAAATGGATCACGTACGGCAATCAGAAGCGTCAAAGATCGTGGACAAGGGGTGGTGAGCCGACACAAGCGTTCGCGAAGCCAGGATTGACGGCGAAAAAGGTGATGTGTGTTGTGGGACTGGCAAGCAATCGTCAACCATGAGCTACTTCCAGTTGGTCAGATGATTGATTCTCAACACTACTGTGGACAACTAGAGAGATTACTCCAAGCAATTAAAAGAAAATGACCCGAATTGATTAATAGGAAAGGTGTTGTCTTCCATCATGACAACGCCCGACCACACACTTCTTTGATGACCCGTCAAAAATTGCGAGAGCTTGGTTGGGAAGTCTTGATGCATCCACCGTATAGTCCAGACATAGCACACTCTGACTATCACTTATTCCGATGTCTGCAGAACTCTCTCAATGGAATTAATCTGCTTTCAAAAGAACTGTAAAAACCACTTGATTCTGTTTTTCAACCAGAAACCACAGAAGTTCTTCACCGGTGGCATCAAGGCTCTACCCGAAAAATGGCGAAACATTATCGATAATAATGAAGCATATTTGTTTTAAATTAATTAATTTTCACACTATAAGAAAACCAGTTGAATTTTATTAAAAAAACGCCACAAACTTTTTCCCAGACCCAGTATGTAGATGGTGCTCAAATACCTTCTAAACCGTTACAACCGGATTTCACGAAAAATCATCTGTATGTGGATGCTTTTCAAACGTTGTTTTCGGAAACTGGAATACATTTCTTGAACGATGGTAATTCGATGAATCGCGATGATTATCGCGATGGATACTGTCTGTTGGCTTATGATTTGACAGCCGATCTTTTGGTGAACAGCTATTCACATTCAAACTTAATAAAGCACTGTAGTGTGAGAATAGAGGTACGATTTGAGGATGTGCTTGCTTCAACGGTAAATTGTGTAGTCTACGCGGAATATGATAATGTCCTTGAAATCGATACCTCTCGTCAGGTAAGCGTGGATTTTACCGGATAAGCGAAAAAATGTGCTGATGTCGGATTAAAATTGTCTCGCGTTAAGCGGCGTAGAAGCATCTTTCTGAGTAACGAATCAGTCGAATTTGAGCATCTGTACAGATTAGATGTGAAAATGGATATCGTCGTGAATATACAGGGAATGCGTGGTAAAGACACGCGGTCACGAGAAGGCTATACTTCTTTGCGATATCACGAGTCGTGAAATTTTCACCCTGGAGGATGAGGAGGGTGCACCATCGTACACATTTATGTCGAAATCTTTCCGAATATGCTTCAGACACGCTATGATAAACGATACAGCGTCTTCATACTGTTCAATGCGCTAGACTTTCCGAATGGAAAATTATCTTCGCGAGCACCCATTTAAAGGAGAATCGTCCTTGGATGATTGGTCGGCAGACGAAGAGGAAGAGAATAAGAAAGAGGAGAAATCTTCACCATACAGTCGTGACACGATCGGCGATGCTGTGAAATAAATGTTGCATATATGCGTCTATCAAAGCGTATAGGTCATCATTTAATCATTGACTATGTGTTCAGCATGAACACTAGACAAATCTACGAGAGTCTGCAGTATCAGCTTTCAATCATTGGAGTCTACCCAGCTGACAAAATTTCTCGTGTATGGTCATTACCGGCAGAACTCGTAGTTAACACGGATCATCACGACGGACCTAGAGAGCACTGGATCGCTATGTACGTTAACCATCATGGAGTAGGAATGTACTTAGATAGCTTCGGGCTACCACTGATTATACCGCAACATCTCGTGCGGCTACGAAGAAACTGCAAGTTCTGTCGGTCCGGCCTCGAGCAGCTACAAAGTAATACGTCGGATGTGTGTGGACGATTTTGTATCGTATTCTTTCATTTTATGTCGTGCGGATTCACCTTCACATTGCAATTTATTAATCTCTTTAGCAATATTGTAATGAAAATCGATAGAACAGTACCTGAATATTACAATGCTTTTACCTCTCGACGATCGGACAGTGATAAAAATAAATTAAACGGTGGAGGAATCTCCGAACGAAGATGAAAGTGATTTAAATAAAATATTGATTAATTGAAAACAAATACCTAATATTACTGTGTCTTTTATTTTTATAGTGTTATAATTAGAAAATTATAATTAAAGTCTCTCGGTGCCGGATCATATTCTACGCTTTTTACTGCAGAGCATGCATTTCGCGAAGTACTTAGCGCAAAGCTACACACACGTGCCAAACCGCAGTCGATACATTCAAAGCACTGGACACTTACTGTGTTCAAAAAGTACGGTGAATTTTGTTTTAAAATAATTTTTTTAAATTTATTCTTCCAAATCGATTTTGTCCCCCTCAAAATAATCCCCCCTAGCTACAATACATTTATGCCAACGTTTTTTCCAATCTTTGAAGCATGCTAAAAAGTCGTCCTCAGGTATAGCCTTCAATGCGCGTAGCGATTCACGTTTGATCTCTTCAATCGACTCAAAACGATTTCCCCGGAGTGGTCTCTTGAGCTTTGGGAACAGCCAGAAGTCACACGGTGCTAAATCAGGCGAATACGGTGATTGTGGAGCGACATGCGTGGAGTTTTTGGCGAAAAACTCACGAAGAACCAGTGCTGTGTACGACGGTGCATTATCGTGGTGCAAAATCCAAGTGTTGTCTTTCCATAATTCTGGCCTTTTCTTGCGAATAGCTTCACGCAAGCGACGCATAACACTTAAATAATATACCTTGTTGACAGTTTGGCCAGTGGGAAGGAATTCGTAATGCACCACACCACGATAATCGAAGAAAACTGTTAACATGACCTTGATTTTTGAGCGACTTTGGCATGGATTTTTCGGTCTCGGTTCACCTTTGGCATGATATTCGCTCGATTGATCGGTTGTTTCCGGATCATAGGAGTAAATCCAAGTCTCATCGCACGTAATAATTTGTTTGTAGACGTCCTGATAGTCAGAAATCATTAATTCACATGCTTGAACGCGACGCTCTTTTTCGAAAAAATTGAGAAATTTTGGCACCAAACGCGATTTGACTCTTCTGAGGCACAAATGATCCTTCAAAATTGCTTGCACTGATCCAATTGATATTGCAAGCATGTCGGCAATGTCTCGAATTGTTAATCGACGATTTTCGACCACCAATTCCTTGATTTTCTTGATGTGTTGCTCATCAATTGACGTCGATGGTCGTCCAGAGCGTTCCAAATCATCAACACGTTCTCTGCCTTCTTTGAAGTCTTTGTACCACTTGTAAACATTTTTCTGTGACATAGTCTCGTCACCGAAGGCCTTTTGTAACATTCGATACGTTTCAGCGGCGGAAATTTCATTCCGCAAGCAAAATTTAATCGCACTTCTTTGTTCAACAAAATTCGACATCGTAAAAATCGCCAAATTCACTTTTCTTCGTTCACAAAACCAAGCGTAAACGAAAACTAATGATGATATCGACATGTTATTTGTCACAGATGTCACTAACAGTCCTACCAACTTGAAAAAAAAATTATTTGTCCGATTCGGTTAACGCGGGAAGTTTAAATAAAAAATTCACCTTACTTTTTGAACACAGTAGTTATGATTCAGAGGAGGTTGTTATTTTTAAGCCAAGGTACTCATTGCCTCCCACGCTGCCTCCGATGACAGCATGGTACCCCCTAGGGTTTCCGGCATGATTTTCTGCTCCACTGTGGCCTCCAAGTCTTCGCGCTCAGTGTCGTACCGAGGACACGCGAAGAGCACGTGCTCGGTGTCCTCCACTACTCCGCTGCAGGTGAGGCACTCCGGGGAGTCCTCATACTTAAACTTATATAGGTATGCCCGGAAGCACCCGTGTCCTGAGAACATCTGCATCAGGTAGTAATTGACGGCTCTGTGGCTACGGTTGAACCACCTATCCAATTTGGGAATCAGGTGGTAAGTCCATCTTCCCTTGGTGGAGGCGTCCCACAGCTGCTGCCAGCGCTGGAGGCTGTTTCGGCGCCCCTCCGTCTTCAATTCCTCTGCGCTCAGCGCTGTTGAACCTCTGCAGGGATACAGGGTCTTCCGCTCTTTCGCCAGGACCCGACCGGCAGCACTCCGGCGATAACGCACACAGCATCTCCTGATACCGTGCGAAATGCACTTGCTATTCGTGAGGCGCTCAGCCGGTAGACTGGTGCCACCTAACGACGGGGCCTCCGACGTTGGGCATAAGCCATGATAGGACAGCCCCGACCGCAGACACCTTGACATTAGCCTTTTCCACCTGCTGCTTAAAGTTTAACCTTGAGTCGAGCATCACCCCCAAATACCAAATGAACAGCTGGGACGTGATCTCATATTCCCCCGCTCGCAGCGAGATGGTCTCGAGCTTCTTCCTGCTGGTGATCAGTACTGTCTCAGTTTTATGTACCTGCCAACTTCAGGCCAACCGACTCCATGCACCGACGAATCCTCGTGAAAGTAACATCGAAGAGGTTGTTGATGTCTTCTAAGTGTTTCCCTACAATGACGAGAGCGCTGTCATCCTCGAAGGCCCCGGGTGTCACTGCGCTCGGTAGCACGAGCTTCAGGAGCCCATCATACATGATGTTCCACAGGAGAGGCCCAAATACCGAGCCCTGGAGTACTTTCCCAGTTACTGGATACTCTTGTGGACCGTTCTCCGTATCGTACTTGAGGATCCTGCCGGTGAATTAGCTAGCCACCATCTTCCGCAGGTATCCTGGGACATCCAGCTCCGCTAGCGCCCCCATGATGCATTCCTACCTGGCTGAGTTGTAGCTGAGTTGAAGCTACCAGACAGTACTGCTTCCCTAGGTTCTTCCGCCTTTGCCGGAGATCGCGTTCCTTGCAAGTTTTACCACCCGGTCAATGGCGTCTCGATTCTCCTGTGAATGATTCGTTCCAGGACTTTACCAGCTGTATCAAGCATGCAGAGTGGGCGATAGGATGAAAGTTCCTCCGGCGCACAGTGGGGTCGATTCCCGAAAAGCCGGTCAAAAGTCGAAAACGTAGTTCATTCTGTTTGAGATATAGTATATAAGGGTTTTCGAGGTCGCTGAATACGAATCCGGTGTGAAAAAAATTAAATTCAAAATGGCGGATCCAATATGGCGGACGTAATTTTCGTAATCGGTCGGATTCGCTTGAAACTTGTTATTTAGGGGTTTTCGAGGTCGCTGAATACGAATCCGGTGTGAAACAAACAAAATTCAAAATGGTGGATCCAATATGGTGGACGCAATTTTCGAAATCAATCGGATTTGCTTAAAACTTGTTACTCGGGGGTTTTTGAGGTCGCTGAACATGAATCCGATGTGAAAAAGACAAAATTCAAAATGGCGGATCCAAAATAGCGATTATAAAAATTTATTAACTTTTTATAAATCTGTAAGTAAATTATATATTTGATATAAAGTAATAAAACATCTACTTTTACATCTATAATTGTATTGATTAAAATCACATTTGAAAGACTCATTTTATACTATTTACAAGTTACATTTCCTTTTTTTATTGAAGTGAATGTACTTCAGTTACATGCAAGTAATTTTTTCTTTGAAGCACATATTTCTTAAAATCATTTTCTGAAACAAAATAGATTTTGTGAAATAAAATTAACATGTTCAAACAGTTAATTTATAATTATTTTAGTTTAAGTAAACATTTTTTAAGATTATTGTATAATAATTTGATTTACAGTTTTAAAATAAATGTATTTGGATTACAGAGTAATGATTTTCTCTGTTTAAAAGAAATATTTTCTACATATTTCAGATAAGTAATTACATTCTTAATCATTAATTAAAATATTGAAAAATGTATAATTCAAATATTTAAGAAAGTGTAATAAGGAACACGAAAATTGCGTCCGCCATATTGGATCCGCCATTTTGAATTTAGTTTTTTTGACACCGGATTCGTATACAGCGACCCCAAAAACCCCGGAGTAACAAGTTTCACAAAATTATATTCATTTGAAAAAAACTTGCAACAAGTGGTTAATGTGAATTTGTAATTTTTTTAACTCAAATGTGCACTAAAAACAAAGTTGTAGCTAGCTGCAGCTGATTTTTACTAATTTTGTTACATAACAGTACAAACTTCAATTTAAAACTTGTTTCGTTGCGGAACACTGCGGAACTTTTAACTTTTTCCCTGTTTTTCTAAAATGATTGCACATAATTTTTCATTTTTTTCTACTTTAGACATTGTTTAGCTATTAATTTATATGTATCTGTTATAATTTTCGACGCATATGATAATAAACTACTTTCTTCAACCTGAAACCTCCATTTTGCAGAATTAAGAAACACCAATTTTACGATTTTCTACGAATTTTTTAATATGACGCTTGAATATGAGCTCGAACGATCGAGCTCTTACTTGCGCGAAGGTCTCTTTTGTACTGGCTTATACTTGCCAGGTATACTTCACTAGCCCTTATAAAATGTTTCATTATATTCTTTAAACCTTACTCTATCCACCTATGTACTCTAAATCCTATAAAATGAAACTTTATTTTTCGACTTTTGACCAGCTTTTCGGGAATTGGCCCCACTGTGCGGCGGTTCCTTCCTCTTGGGGAGAAGCACCAGCCTCTGCTGCTTCTACTTTTGAGGGAAGATATTCTCCTGGAGACATGTGTTGTACATGTGCAGTAACATCCCTGGCGCTACATTAATGGCTGCCTTTAGCGCGACGTTGGGGATCCCGTCCAGCTCTGGAGCTTTCGTGTTTCCCACTTTCGCACACGCTCTCTTCAGCTCTTCGGCTGTCACCAGCGGGAACGTGTCCTTGTCCTCCTCGATGTGGTAATTGCATTCGGGTTGCCACGGGAAAAGCACCCAAACTATCTTATCCAGTAATTCTGGGCATGTTGGCGGGGGTATCGGCTGACTCTTCAGCCGAGTCGGTGAATTCGTCGAGAATTGGGGTAGACGGGGCACAGCAGCTGTAGAAATGGATAATCCCCAGCTTAGCTCTCACGAAGCCCTTCTCCGTGCTGTTGACAACGTCCTGGAAGGGAAATTTGTCGCAGGACCAGATGACAGCTTTTCTCGTGAGATCAGACACCCAAGGTTGATTATCGAGTTGCCTAAACGGTTCCAAGAGATCTGGCGTCATTTCTCGCTCGGTCTGCATGAGCAGATCTTGTTCCACCTCCCAGTGGTTGAGGTTGTGCTGCAAAACTCTCATCGCCTATTGGTGGTCAAAGTCTGGAGTGCCTCCTTAAAGGCTGTGTACCTGCTGCTACCAGCTACGTGGTCGCAGTTTATCTCCTTCCCTATTTCGGTGCACAGTACACAGGGCGCATCCTTTACGCACTCGGCAGCTTCGTGGCCGTCTTCACCGCATTTGATGCAGTGCTCGGATCTGTCGACCTCATTCTTACATCTGGAGGCGAGGTGTCCAAGGTGCCAGTACTTGAAGCACTTTACCAGGTGTATGCATAAGTTTTTTCCGGTTTTTTGGTAAAAAAAAAACGTGATTTTCAAGGGAAAATAATTTTTGTTTTATTCAAAATATTGGCCATCAGCTTCTGCACATTTCGCCCATCTTTCAGGTAACTTATGAATACCATGCCAGAAAAACTGCTTGTCTTTTGCGGCAAACCATTCGTCGAGCCATTTTCCAACTTTCTCGAAATTGCTGAAGTGCTGCTCTGGGAGCGCGTGCCCCATTGATGCGAAGAGGTGATAGTCAGATGGCGCCAGGTCTGGCGAATACGGCGGGTGCGGAAGGATGTCCCATTCAAGCGATTTCAAGGTGTCTTTCACTGCTTTTGCTGTTTGAGACGGCGCATTGTCGTGTAACAAAATCACTTTGCCATGTCTTCTGGCCCATTCTGGTCGTCTTTCGATTAAGGCGTGGGTTAAATTAATAATTTGTTGGCGATAGCGTTGTGTATTAACGGTTTCGCCGGGCTTCAAGAGTTCATAATACACAATACCGCTCTGGTCCCACCAGACGCAGAGCATGGTCTTCTTGCCGAAGCAATTTGGCCTTGGTGTTGAAGGACCGGCTTCGCCAGGTGAAGCCACGATTTTTTTCCGCTTCGGGTTTTCAAAATAAATCCATTTTTCGTCACCCGTCACAATTCGATGCAAAAATGATTTCCTTTCGTGGCGTTGAAGCAGCACTTCACAAGTGACTTTGCGATTTTCTATTTGACGTTCATTCAAATCGTGTGGGACCCATTTACCGAGTTTATTGATCTTCCCCATTACTCGTAAACGTCTGCTGATTGTTTCTTGTGACACATGTAATGCTTCTGCTAATTGCCGTTGAGTTTGAGTTGGGTCATCATCCAATAACTCCTGAAATTGCTCGTCTTCGCATTTTTGTGGTCTACCAGAGCGCTCACTGTCTTTCACATTGAAATCACCACTTTTAAATTGTCGAAACCATGTCTCACATGTTCTAATCGATGTAGCGTATTCACCATATGTTTCTACCAGCAAACGTTGACTTTCAGCAGCCTTTTTCTTTTGATTAAATAAGAAAAGCAATGCGTGCCGCAAATGTTCTTTTTCAGGCACAAAACTCGACATGATCACTGAACGATAAAACAAAGACGCTAGTTTTTGGCGGACTCAAATTGTGTGTGTTTGTAGGTTAATGTCAGACGAACAAAATGACGTATGTGTCAAATTAATACGCTGCGTACGTTTCGCTGGCGCCAGCTCTTAGTTAAACCGGAAAAAACTTATACACCTGGTATGGGTCTGCTCACCTCTTTGATGCGACATCTCACCCATCCGATGCAAATCTTTCCCTCCTCGTCGATAATACTCCTCGCAGTTTCGGCTGGGAGCCTGACGGATGCAATCTGGATTTCTCCGTACGCTCTTCACAGTGATTTGACTGCTTCTGCTGTTATCCTGCTGCCCTCGCCTGCCGCTTTTTTGAGTGCATCTACAACTTGTCTCTTGGTGGCGGTTTCCTCGATGACCCTGATCTCAAGGTCGACTTCCTGCGTTTTGCTCACGACTTTCGCATCTTCTTTGAGAGCGTCCGCCATCAGCTTCCGCAGTTCGTCAGACCTGGCACCGCTCTTCTTGTCGAGAACGATCAGAAGATGTTCAGTGTTTGTCCTGCGAATCTTCTGGATGCTATCCGCGATGTTTTCCTCGGAAATGTCTTGCTTGACTTTTCGGAGAATGTCAGCGTAGGATTTGCCTTCTTAAGCGCGGATCATCAGTGCGTTGGATAGCGACGTCAACGATGCTTGCTGCTTCGCTCGTTGCTTCTTCTTTTTCTTTCTTGCCTTTTTTCGCACTTCCTCCCAGGCAGGAACTCGGTCTCCGACCGGTTCATCTGTGCGTTGAGTCTCCGTCGTGTCATCGCGCTGTTTTCTCTTTTTTAATTTCTTCGCTTCCGCCGAGGCCGGTGTTCGCTTTCTCTTTCTGCTTTCCCCCGCTCTTCCTTGGTTTCGGCGTCGGAGCTGTACTTCGCGCCGCTACTTCTACGTTCATCCTGCTTAGCGATGGCGAGATCTGGGCAGTTCCATTCAAAGTATATGGGGGGGTCCGGGGCCCCGAGATTTGCTCTTCCAGCTTCCGCATCTTCTTGAGCGATCCAGCGAGGCTCTATGCGAAGGACTCCCTCATATTGTTGACGGTTCTCCTGCCCTCCAGGTGCTTAAGCAGGTCAGCGATGAGCTGTCCGTGCCGCTCCCACACCTTTTGTTTCCTGATTAGTGGCTCGTCGTGCTCCTGTTTCGTTCCACTTGTAGCAAATGCAGCCAAGTTGGTTAACTTGTTTATTTTGTCGGTCGCTGGCTAACGACGCCCCGGAGCCCGTCTTTTCACTCCCATCGAACGCCGCTACTGAGGTATCTGTCCTCTGCACCGTAAACGTTGATTTCGTATATGAACTCTCCATCATTGGTTTTTTATTCGGGGTTCCGTCCTCTAGCTGAATTTTGGTCCACCCCGAGTGTTTTATTTCCCCGGTACCCGGCATATCTGCATATCCGGGTATCCCCTTATCCGCTACCTGGGGAGGCGCCTGATGCGGGACCCAGCAAACCCAGCGCGCGCGCATGTGTGTGTGTGTTTGTGTGTGTGTGTGAAAGAGAAAGAGAAAAAGAGTGTGTGTGTGAGTCGGTGGGTGAGTGCACTCGAGAGAGTCAGGAGTATAAAATCGCCGCGGTAGAAAGGTGGAAGCCAATAACAGCTGAGGTAATGAGTTCATAATTTTATTCATTTTTCCAAGTATGCGGACGCGTTTGTCCATCCTACTCGTATCTCTACTCTTCCTTGTTCACCAGAGTACCCACACCATCCCCCTTTACCATCTCCATGTTGCCGACACTGTTTAAGTAGAGTCGGTAGCGCGGCGGTGGAAAAGTGGGGTGGTGGAGGAAGGAGTGGGGTGGAGCAAAGGTGTCCACATAGTACTAAAATGTAATAAGCGTATTCTTGCGCACCCAGAAATTGTGCGATGCGTACGCAGAGCTGGAGGAGATTCTACGCAGCGTGTATTTAGTGGAGCGTCGAAGAAGACCCGTTGGACTTGGCGAACTCTATATCGGAATGTCCTGTATTGTGCCTCGTTTTAATAGTGCTGTCCGCGGCGAAGTGATTTACCCGGACTTTGACGGACACTGCGAGGTGTTGCTAGTCGATATCGACGAGATTTACATCGACTGGTCTCACTTATTTCATCCGTAGTCTCTAGCATATGCTTTCGGCACTTGCCATAGAGTGCTCAACATACGGGATCGAGCACGTCGATGTTGTAGGCGTTAAGCAACTCATCGAGAAGCGTGCGGTAGCGATGTTTAGATCGCTGTCATGATGCCACCCCTTACCTGTGATGTCGCTCCTCGGGTTCGGTTGATGAACGGGAAGAGCGCGGATTAACAGCGGACATTATAAAGGCCCTCGGTCACGAGATAGACATCGGTTACGACATCCATGCCGTGGACGAGGGCTAGGATGAGAGGACCCTCTTGGACGTGCGTGCGTGCATGCGTGTGTATTTGTGCGTGCATCTCTCTCTGTCTCTCTGTCTCTGTCTGTCTGTCTGTTCGTCTGTCTGTATGTTTATCTGTCTGTCTGTCTGTCTGTTCGTCTGTCTGTATGTTTATCTGTCTGTCTGTCTGTTCGTCTGTCTGTCTGTCTTTTTTTTTATTATACAGACGGAGAAATCTTCAATAAGACACCCTGGTGTTATGGGTAGTGTCGGATTTGTACCGACTAAAACTCCGCCGCTCTCTCCACACGTCGTGCTGGTACCGCTTCCACATAACCGCAGCATGGAGTGTTTTCCGCTCTTCACGAGCTTCCTTTCTGTTTTCCGTATCCTCTTTTAGGTAATCGCTCCTCCTTGACTTACCGCCTTCAATCTATTGCCAGATCCACGGTTCCTTCGTTTAACGCTTTCGCTTCTCTTTCCGCTGCTTCTTTTCCTTTCATTATCTCAGTTCTAGGTATGCATTAAAACATCCGTGTCCTCTCAAAACTTGGGTGAGGTAGTACCCCATTTCTCTATGCTCCCTGCTGCACCATGCACTTATATTCGGGACCAGCTCATATGTCCACCTTCCTGAAGGGTCCGTATCCCATCTTGCCTGCCATCTTTCCATAAGCCTTTGGTGTGCTCTGCGTTTAATGGCCTCTTTTGCTTGTTCCTTGTCGCGTTCTTCGGTATACTGGCCGAGTTCCTTGTATATCTCCTGCTTCTTGCGAATTAAGAGGTCTATCGGCGGGGTACTCGATAGCACGAGCGTTGCTCCTTCCGAGATTGTTCGATATCCAGAAATGACTCGCAGAGCGCTTCGTCGTTGCACTGAGGTTAGTCTTCGTTTTGCCCCGATCTTTTCTACCGCGGCCGCCGATATTGCGGCCCCGTAGAGGATCCGCGCGTGAATGACGCTGTTGAGCAGTTTCCTTTTTCCCTGTCTGGGCTCTCCAATATTTGGCATTATTCTTGCAAGAACTGCCGCTATCTCTGCTGCCTTTTCAGTCGTTTTGACAACATGCTGTACATCTCGTATAGCTTTGTGGATGTTGTTATATTGGTTTACAACCCCGTCGATCACCTGGATGCGCTTTCCGAGTTCGATGAATGCCTCTGTTTCTTGCCTTTTGAGCTGTTCGATACCCTCCTCGCCCATTTCTTCTCCAGAAACCGTTTCTCCTGCATGGTGTATTTTTCCCGGCGTCTGTTTAGCGGGCGTGCACAGGGATTTTGTCCCCAAGAAGCTCCGGTCTTTGGGAGTTGCTCCCTTGAACGATTCACTCTTACCGTTGCGGTCATCTGATGACGACGTTCCGGGGCCCGCTTGCTCACCCCCGTCGAACGCCGGTACTGGGTTTCCGAATCCCTGCACCGTATTTTGTTTATCCTTACTGGTGTCCACGGTAAGTGTGGTTGGGTTTTTGGTAGGGTACCCGCCCGTGCTGTTTGGTCCGCGGGGCCTACTTTTTCGCCCCTGCCCTCCATATCTGGAGAGCGTTCCCTTATCCGCCACCCGGGGACGCGCCACGTAGGGGTTTCAGCCTCCCACCGTGGTCTGTCTGTCTGTCTGTCTATCTGTCTGTGTCTGTGCGCGCGCACAGTGTGTGTGTGTGTGTGTGTGTGTGTGTGTGTGTGTTGAGGAGGGGAAATGCTTTTATGTACCAGGGGCGAACCCCGTGTATCGCACTCGCTATATGCCCTACCGACTGAAACTCCTCCTCATCGTCATTGGCGTTTTCATACCCTCCGGAACGGCCGTTAGGCATTACTTCGGGAAGGCGGCCTCAGCCCTTTGGCTCTTCAAACTCTTTGAACTTTCCGCACCTTCACTGTGGCAGGCTGCACTGTTTGCTGTCTACCTCTGTATCTCTCCCGTTCCTCTTCACGTAGTCGTTTCAGGACGACTGTGGAGAACGTGTTAGCTGCAGACCAGCTGGTCACAGTTGTTGTCATCAGGCCAACTAAGGTTTCCGGATCGGGCCTAACCCTGAGTACGTTCTCCAGTTTCATTCTTTCGCCGTCGAATCGTGGGCAGGTGAATAACACATGTTCAGCGTCCTCGGGCATTCCACATCCCGCCGGGCAGTCCGAGAAGTCATCGTGGTTGTAGCGGAATAAGTACGCTCTAAAGTATCGATGTCCACTAAGCATCGGCGTGAGGTAGTAATTGACCTCACCGTGTTTGCGTTTCATGCAATTGTCCGCACGCGGAATAAGTCGGTGGGTCCATCTCCTCTTTCGTGCGCGTCCCACTTTTCCTGCCAGAAGCGGAGGCTATTTCGGCGAATAATTCTCTCCTGTTCTCCACGAGTCTCAATGTGTTTACACTCATAGACTCCTTTCCGTTCCTGGGCTAGGACCTCGCCGGGCATCATACCTGCAATAATGCATGCGGCATCCTTCGATACTGTGCGAAAGGTGCAGGACACCCGCAGCGCGCTGCATCTGTACAACGCTGTAACTTTCCGACGGAGCTCCTTATTCTCAAGTGCTGCATACCATACGGGTATCCCGTATGTGAGTATGGATGTTATCACGAACGCCAGCAATTTTCTCCTGGGTTGTCTAGGGCCGCCAATGTTTGGCATGAGACGTGTCAGTGTAGTTACTACTTTAGAGGCTTTCGTAACTATCTTCACCACGTGGTCTTTATAGTTCAGTTGCCCGTCGATCATCACTCCAAGGTATCTCATCGCGGGTAGTGAAGTGATGGTATATGCTCCTACGTTCAGATTAACAATTTCGAGTTGCGGCCTCGATGTGATAAGGACTGCCTCGGTCTTATGGTCCGCCAGTTTCAGCTTTTGGTGGGTCATCCATTGCTGGATCTTCTCGTAGCAATCTCCGAATATTCGGGAGATTTCCTCCGCGTATTTGCCAACGATCATTAGTAATGCGTCATCAGCAAACGTCACCATCTCGGCACCGTGTGGAAGCTTCACTCTCAGAAGGTCATCATATATCATGTTTCATAGGAGTGGGCTCACGACCGATCCTTGTGGAACTCCCTCGGTAATTCGGTATTCGAACGGGCCTTCTTCCGTGTCATACCTCAACACCCTATTCTCGAAGTAGTTCCTGATGGTTTTCTTCAGATATGTCGGTACTTCCATTCTGTCTAGTGCTGCACAGATGCGGTCCCATCTGGCAGAATTGAAAGCATTCTTGACGTCAAGAGCTGCGGTCAAGCAGCATTTCTTGCGTCCGTATTTCCATCATTTTTCTTGTTACGGCTTCTGCAGCTACGCTGATAACACGGTTGATGGCATCAACTGTGCACCTTCCCTTCCTAAAGCCATATTGGTTATTCTCGGAGGAGTTTCCAATAATGGCTTCAATCCGATTGTGCACTATTCGTTCGAGGATCTTTCCTGCTATGTTAAGCATGCAGAGAGAGCGGTACGATGAAGGGTCTTCTAGACGCTTTCAATTTCGTCATGATCACCTTGTAGGGTGTCTCCCAGGGACTGTCGTCTACTTCCTTTACAAGGTTTGTCCAATACTGGCCTTTACTATGTTTGATAGCTTTGGTCAATGCAAGCCGGGCTATCTTGAGCGTGGCATTCAGCTCCGGGAACGTTGGTCTCCCAACTGTCCGTTGTGCAAGTCTCCGGGTACGATTGCTGACAGCGCGGAGCTGGGCTATCGTGTCGTTCCACCAGTATACGGGCTTGTGTAGGTTTCCACTCCCTCTTTGAGGCATGGCAGCGTCACACACGGTACTGACCCTTTGCGTGACTTGGTGCACCTGCTCTTCTGCACCTCCTGTGAGAACCGGGCTGTCTTCTTCGAAGCTTAAGGCGAATGCCTCCTTATCAAAGAGGTTCGCTCTTCACCCCAGAAACTGCTTTGTTCGTTATTTCCGCCGACTCCTGTCTCGCTGTCTGTTGATTGTCCACGTAATCGCCTGGTGATCGCTCTTTGTCTCAATGTTTCTCACTTCCCATCGGTTTTCACCCTTTATAAGGCCACTGCTTACGAAGATGTGGTCAATCATCGAGCTGGTTTCTCCCTTGTTGCACACTCAAACCAGAGACAAACGACGGCCTTACCAAATAGTTGCAGTATCGGGATCCTCTCGAGAAAGAATCTCGCAGCGGTCCAGAATCGCGGGGGGTAGGCGTCGGTTCTCGTCGATCAGACATGGCAGCGTTCCCGGTATACACGTCCTCGCTGTACAAAATACGGCGCGAGAGTCATCGATAATACGTTGGCTCTCGTTGTTTAAGCCGATAAGCTCCCTCCCCCCAAATCGTAGCCGCCAATACAAATTGAAAGTATGGTAACGGTACTTGCGACTGAGGTTAATATCCGAGCTAGCAACGGCTTTAGCGAGAGCTTCGATTCCTCGTACGTAGCAACGGCCTGAAGCAAACGAAATAAGAAAAACAAAGTCTTCGCCGCGCAGCCAAAACTCAAACGCCGCCCGAAATTGCTGCATCTTCCGGTCCCCATGAGATGCTGTGGGGATGGTCTCCGCGTAGTTCTCTTGACGAGAGCGCTGACGTCATAGCCGGGGCTACGGCTTGTTTGCATGACGACGATGGAGACTCGAGATCGCTTCTCTCGCTGATACCATAGCGTCCTTCAGGCTCCCGCCGCTGACCTTCCTGTCGGTGCTGATAATTCCGTGTTCGGGCTGTCGCCCGCTGGGGAGGATTAAATAAAAAAAAAAAAGAAAACAAAAGAAACACGAAATGAATATTAGTCGCTACGCACGCTATATTTTTGCCCTGTTGGGTAGCCTCGGCGAGACTCTCGGCCGAACGAGCAGGTGCACCGCGGTCCGCCCCGCTTGGTCCGACTTTGTGACGGGTTGCTCAAATACCCTGTCACAGAGCACGCGTTAACCCTATCCTGCTTTCATCTGTACTCTTCCTTGTTCACCAGAGTACCCACACAACCTCACTTTTCCATCTCCACATTACCGATACTGTTTAAGCAAAGTGCGGAGTGCGGAAGTGGAAAAGTGGAATGGTCGGGGTTGCCGCTTGGTGGAGGAAGTAGTGGGGATAGAAGTGGGATGGAGGAAAGGCGTCCACATACTCCTGTCGTTTATTTATTTCGAGGAAAATGGATACAGTGATTACGATTGGTTTGTCGACGACCACTATAACTAATATCACCATCACGTAATATTTCGGTCCAAGCCGAAATATTATGCATTCGAGACGACCTACGAGCTCTTCCACGAGTACGTGACATAATGTTACTAGTGGACCACACAGTGATGAGCACGGATTGGAACGCTGTAGGATCTTATAGATCGTTACTGGCGGTATGAGACCCTCTCCTTCACCGCGTCAGCCGCTATGCGTTCAGGGGAGTTCTATGACTCCCACCGAACTAACCTTAAATACACACAGGAAACCCAGCCCCTGTTTCCATATACGGGTCGCCCCCCACGGAGATGCGACTTATACACCTGCCGACTGGGCAATCCCTGGGCCCCTTCAGGGATCCGATAAATTTTAACGAGTCCTCAGACCTTTTAAGGTATGATTATGACGACCCCCTTCCCATACTGCACTCACGATCATCCTCACCGGCATCAACTGGTACCTTCGCGCCTAAGCCACTCCCACCGATCCCCCTGAGACGTCCACCCCCATACCCAGCTCCTCGCCGCGCTCTCCTTCTACTCTCTCTCCCAAACCCATCCACAGTGGCACATTGGGAGCCCGATATTACTTTTCAGTAGTATTTCTTGTCAGGCGAGCCGAGTGGAGAGTACCTCCACAAGATGCAAACCTATTTCAGCCTCCTCAACCCTCCCCCCTCATTAGAGAGAGAGAGAGAGAGTTAGATACTGCTCCGAGAATTTTTACTCCATTTGGCTATTCATTTGCATAGAGGAGACATCAACAGCTTTTTGGACTTCCAACTGAGGTGGAGATAACACAACGCCCTCTGCCCACTGCGGCTTAGTCGGTACTACCATCGGCTGCATTCATACCTCAAGGCAAATTCCCGAGAGAGAAGGTGGCAGTCCTTAGTCGCACGCCAATCCCCCAATCTCTCCTCATGCCCCTAAAGAGCCTTAGGGCCAACCCACCCCGACCCCGCGCCGCCTCAATCTAAATAACCCCTCTCATGCCTACCGAGATCCCCTCCGATAAACCCTCGCAACCTCGCCTTACCTCAGCCCGGCCACCCTCCTTTGTATCCATCCGCCTACCCCAATCAACATGCCTCACGCCCCAGGGCCCTCACACAACTGAGGCGGCAGAAATCGCTGAGCGGCCCACTGCACAAGGAAATTGAATCGATGAGCCCATCCTCATCAGCCAGTCTCATCAGCCATTACTTGGACTACCTACTATTATAGCGGAATCGAATCAGAAAATTTTAAGGAATAAAATGAGATGCATTACGCAGTTTGATCTGCGAGAATAGAGGAAAGATCGAGCGAATGAGTAGAGTATGATTCCTTCTCATTAAATCCCTACCCGAGCCCCCATATAGCAAGTATAGAAGAGTCTTGTGAATTTTAAGTATACGACCGCGCGGCGCATGAATCCGCCATAGCTGTAAATTGAGGGGTGTTTTCAGCAGCCTCGCGGACAAAATTGTACAGTCGTTTAGTGGGAAAATCTACCGTTTACTTATCGAGAATTTTTTAATATCACCCCCCCCCCTCTCTCTCTCTCTTCCCTCCCATCCCCTATCATTAAAGACCTAACTAAGTAAATCCCTTGCGTATACGGTATTAACCACGAGCTGTCGAGTAGCCATCATTGAACCTAAAATACGCGTGCTATTAAATTGTCGAGGAGTTCCCTTACACCGAGGTAATTACTAAGAAACCATCGGGCTCGAGAATCGAAAATCCACACCCGCGAGATACTTCCTTGTGCCACCACGTTAGCTAGTCCCCTCCCTTCCTGATATTATTTAGTACAGAGTATTTTACCATTACAGTGCTACGTCATCACTTAGCTGGCGCTCAAAAACACCAATTAGTAATTATAATTCGAGCGTTATCTTGCACTGCTACTTGAGTAATTATTTTGTGTTATTAATTTGAGTTCAGTTTGCGTTATTATTTAAAATTCATTTTGTGCTATTCCGGTGAGATTATTCTGCATCATAATTGAGTTACTTTCTTCAATTGCTATTTGAGTTATTATTATTTCAGTTTTATTTTGTGTCTTTCGTTTGAGCTTTATTTTTTTTATTATTATTAAAGCGTTATTTTGCGTTTCGTTGGAGCCTTATTATTGCGATCGTTCTAGTTATTATTCTGAGATTATTCTTTTGAGATTATTTGTTTTGCATTGTTCCTCCATGATCCTCTTAAGATTACTTTGCGTTGTTAATCGAGTTTTTAATTTGCATTGTTAGTTGAAAAATAACGAACTGCGATCTCTCCCCAAGTGTACATTCTTAGTATCCCCCCCCCTTTTTTTCTCATTTTGGTTCCTTCTTCCTCTTGAGTAGAATATATCGAGTCACCTCGATTTCACATTTCTGTTCTTTTTATTGTATCGAGTTTTTTTTTAGTATTTCTATCATTATTATCGACGCTTTTGTATTTATATTATTTTGATAACGAGCTATAAAAATCCGTCGCCGTTGTATATTTTCTTTATTCTTACGTGGAATCTGGAGTAATCAGTTAATCGCTATTTTTTTCTATTTTACTTGCACTTTCTTTTTTTGTACATCGAGTCCAAGATTAACATGCGGAATTGATCGGAATTGTAACGAACCAAAGTTCGAGCTGAATACACTAGAATCATTATTTTCTTAAATTTAGGTATTGGTGTTTAATTATTTTTGTTGACCCTGATTTCCTCCTTTAATAGCGAGAATTGGTCACAATATATATATATACAGGGTGCGCCATCTCAATCTGGTCGATGGAAGTATTGAATAACTCTGACAGATTTTAACCGACCAGCGTCGTACAACACGTTTCGTATAGGTTATTTCAGTACAATTTCAACCATGTATCGCTATACGCCGAAAGAACGCGCCGAAATAGTTTCGCTTTACATTGAAAATAATCGTTCAGTTGTGTCAACTCAGCGTGCGTATCGTAAAAAATATCGCGGACGTTCTGCGCCCAAAGGCGACACTATCCGTCATTTAGCTTCAAATTTCATGGAGCACGGGTCTGTAGCGAATCTCCAACATCAAGCTCGACCGCGTCCAGGTCGTTCAAATGAAAATATCGAAGCTGTTCGACAGAGTGTTGCAGAAAATCCAAATGTCTCATACCGCCGCCGGTCTCAGCAATTAAACATTAGTGAAACCACTTTATGAAGGATTTTAAAGCAAGATCTTCACATGTTTCCGTACAAAGTGCAGTTGACTCAAAGATTATTAGAAACTGACAAGTCGCGACGCTTGGCTTACGCTAATAACGTTAGTCGAATGAAGGAAGCTGAGCCGGATTTTTGGGAGCGAATTCTGATGACCGACGAGGCTCATTTCACCCTCTCTGGCGCTGTCAACAAACAAAACTGTGGCATGTGGGGCACCGATAATCCTCATATTATTCACGAAACTCCATTGCACGATGAGAAAGTGACAGTTTGGGCCGGTGTTTGCTCAAAAACCACCATTGGACCATTTTTCTTCAGAGCTGGTGAAACTGTCAATGGGGATCGATATCGGTGGATGTTGGCACACTTTGTTTTACCACAAATGCGTGAAAAAGGTCTTAAGGAATTTTGGTTCCAACAAGATGGTGCGACATGTCACACTGCGCGCTCAACAATTGACTATTTGCGTCGGAAGTTCCCAGGACGTGTGATATCAAAGAAAGGTGATATTGACTGGCCACCAAGATCGCCGGATTTGACTGCACCGGACTTCTTCTTGTGGGGATTTTTTAAAAGTAAAGTCTATGCCAACAAGCCGAAGACCATAGAGGAGCTAAAAAACAACATTCGAGCCGAAATCGCAGCGATATCGCCCGAGACGCTGGCAAATACAATGGAAAATGCCGAAAAAAGAGCTCATTTTTGTCTCAGTAATAAAGGCGGACATTTGATCGATGTGGTTTTTGGAAACTAATCAAAATAAATTGTAATGAATCAAATTTAATAAAAAAATACGACTTTGTGAAATCTGTTGAAAATTCTCTAAGTTATTCAATAGTTCTATCGACCAGATTGAGGTGGCGCACCCTGTATATATATATATATATGTGTGCTGTGTATTTGTGCATTGTATCCGGAATGCGTGGTAAATTGTGTAAAGAGCTATTATAAGATAGTGTCGCTTTGCATAGGAACATACGTGCCAAAATAAGTGTGCAAATAACTGTAAACACTGTCTTAAATTGTGTATGAGTATGGTTATGAGTGAACCATGTAAAAATGTGTGTAGGATCCGCAGCAAGAAGAAACGAGAAGACTGGTTAAGCGGGAATTCTGCTCGGCGTTATTCAAATGGCTCTGTATACACCCTGCGCTTTCGACTCCTATCAAGCGACTGACGTTAGTGAGTGCACGGGCCTCTACTACGAAAAGATGATGCCACCGCGATTTCAGCACACATACTGGAGGATCACGGTCTTCGTGTAAACCAGGCGTTTCACCGAGGAATTCCTTATTGGTGGGGTACGTGCTGTGGCTGGTCTTCGGTTCATGCAGCCTCATACATTTAGAAAATATCTATCAAAAAGTGCTACGCGCAAAGTACAATATATTATAAGCCAAATAACTCAATTCGAACAGCTGGTAAAAGAGTTAAGACAGGTGACGTACGACTCCCGCCTTATATAGTATGTGAGCGAATAGATGACATACCCCGCCACCGTAAAGAGAAGGTCAACCCTTCGGCTTCATCGAATCGGTCAGTAAATCGGTATTTGGTACTGTAACGAACATATATTGGGTCTGTGTAAAAGTTCGTGGCGTTTTTCGCGATCAATGGCATCAATTGCAACTACGTCAGGAAACACAGATCGCAGCGACACTACTAAACGCTCGTTCGAAAGGTGACACTTCGAGCGTTACTTTGAGTGTATAAACATCGAAATTGGTGCAGTGGTTGGAAAGTTGTTTCCGTTTGTAAATGGAGAAAAGTAATGAAAAATTGCGCTATATTTTCCGATATTATTACGACAAAGGGAAGAACGCTGCGCAGGCTTGTGAAAAAATGTGTGCTGTGTACGGTGAGGGTACTTAATCAAAATCTGTTGCGCGGAAACGGTTCCCTCGCTTTCGTTCTGGTAATTTTGATGTGAGAGATGAGTCACGCTCTGGTCGTCCAATCACTGAAAAAGCTGATGAAATTCTTGAACAAGTCCGGCAAGATAAGCATATCAGCAGTGTCGATATTGGTATGTAGCTAGGCATTTACCACAAAACTGTTTTGAACCATTTACACAAAGCTGGCTAAAAAAAGAAGCTCGATGTATGGGTTCCTTATGAGTTAAGCGCGAGAAACATGATAGACCGAATTAACATCTGCGATGCGCTGCTGAAACACATTGAAATCGAGCCATTTCTGAAACGTGTCATAACCGGTGATGAAAAATGGATCACGTACGATAATCGGAAGCGTCAAAGATCGTAGACAAGTGATGGTGAGCCGTCACAAGTGTTCGCGAAGCCAGGATTGACGGCGAAAAAGGTGATGCTGTGTGTGCGGTGGGACTGGAAGGGAATCGTCCACCATGAGCTACTTCCAGTTGATCAGACGATTGACTCTCAACTCTACTGTGGACAACTAGAAAGATTACGCTAAGCAATTGAAAGAAAACAGCCCGAATTGATCAATAGGAAAGGTGTTGTCTTCTATCATGACAACGCCCGACCTCACACTTCTTTGATGAGCCGTCAAAAACTGCGAGAGCTTCGTTAGGAAGTTTTGATGCATACACCGTATAGTCCAGACATAGCACCTTCTGACTATCACTTATTCCGATCTCTACAGAACTCTCTCAATGGAATTTAGCTGCTTTCAAAAGAAGCCTGTGAAAACCACTTGATTCAGTTTTTCAACCAGAAACCACAGAAGTTCTTCACCGATGGCATGATGGCTCTGCCCGAAAAATGGCGAAACATTGTTAATAATAATAGAGCATATATGGTTTAAATAAATTCATTTTCACACCATAAGAAAACCAGTTAAATTTTACTATAAATACGCCACGAACTTTTTTCCAAACCCAATATTACAATAAAAAGAATAGAAAGAAATGTCCCGTAAAATATCTCTGGGTTTTCCACAATTTATTCACTTAAATAAGTTAAATATTGTGAAAATCGCGACACTCGCTCCTCCTCTCACTCTCACATACGTAATCTGCATTCGATCTGATCCTCTATAGTCCACGTTATCAGAATTGAATTGAAATTCCAAACAATCCTCAGGACAAAACAACATAAAATCAAAATAAAATAAAATAAGATTAGACGATAAATATACGAGTAACTCGTAATATGGCCTATGTCGTGCCAATTCCTCACACACAAATATGAATTAACGACCTTGGGATGACGGAACATTATATACGCGAGACTGCTATTAGCTCAAACATTCAAATAAATAAAATAATACAAATCAAAGACCAAACAACGAATTCTTGTCCAGTAACAGATAACGGTTAACCAATTAAATACTAACTAATCCATTCGTCAATAGGTAAAATTGTAAATAATAAATAATAGCGATAACAAATTTCTAAATAATAAATAAGTCAATAAATAATACATAATAAATTTAAATAATAAAAAAAACACAACCGACAAACCACTCGGAAAGACAGTGGGTCACGCACTCGACAAAATACAAAGACACCAATAACTATTTCAAAATAACGGAAAAGACTTACGCCTTACGCCGTACGCCTCGGACCTTGCGCGTCCCTCACATCACATACAAGAAACGGGAAACGAGACGACCGCCGATAGCGCACTCCACGACCTCTCAAAAATAATAATGTGTTATGCCGGTACCGAGTAATTGGATTATTCGGTAGTCGGTATAATATTAAAAGTTATTATTTTTTGGGATCGTTTGCCGATAAGGAGATGGATCTCGAGTAAAAGATGGAAACGCGAATTTATATAAAAGGAAGTATTTATTATAAGCAACGGTAACTTTCCGTTGCCTATTTATATATCAAAGTAAGAAGTACAATAATGCGTTGTTTCGAGTATTAAACGAGGAACCAACCGTTCTCTTTTCAATCTAATTTAATACTGTCTTTTCGTAAAGCAGTTGCTAACTGTCTTCACGAAAATCCCTTAGTTTGCGTTTTTAGTGTTAGCCTATCGTCGAACGCCAAGCGAGTCGCCTCATGCTGCGTCGGCGTTCCTGGTGTCGATCGTACGATCGGGCATTGGACTTCGTTTCCTGTCTTGAACGAATTCCAATGTTACTTTGCTATGGAATATTCCCGAATATACTAAATACGGAGTGGAATATTCCGCGGCACAACATCCCTCCCCCCTTAAAAGGAAAAATTTTTTCTTTAAAAAATTTTTTCTTCGATTGGTTTCTCGTATTTCCTCTTACAATTTTACTGTTTGATGTTATATAACAATACAATAAAATGTTTCATTTTTTCATTCGTTGACGATGAAGTTTTTCCAATGCTTCTTATCGTCTTTCGCGCCGAGCGAGTCGTTCTCGGTTGAGGGGACGGGTGCATAACCTGGCTAGCTCGGATCGCGGTTGCTCTTCTGGCTGTTGTCGTCCGATCGGCTCGAGGTTGATGTTTACCTCGGCTGTTGCCGGGGTCGTTGCCTCGCTTGTCCTTGTTGGTGTTCGGTTTCGCTGATACCTATAACATTTAAACAGAACATAGCCAACCAAGGCTATTGGTGCTACTGCACCCAGTGAGTAGAAACTCAGATTATGGATGCGTTGCATCCCGTCTCCGTCGGTATTGAGGTTGTCCATGATTTGGTCGGCTCGAGCTCCGAGCTTTTGAAGCTCTTCCGGGTCTCGCAACACGCTCTGTAATGGACTTGTCCTCTCGGTCTGCTTAGGGGGTGCCTGACCTTCAATTTCCGTTAATTTTAAATTGAACGATGGAAGGTAGTTTTCCCTGATGACCTGCGACGTTCGCCCGATGGTTCTGATACTGAAATCTCGGGCGGTTACTATACATATGCCTACCAAAGCCAGTATGCCGGAATTTTTCTAAATTACCATTACTATGTATGACATGTTTTCCTTCGTGCTTTTTCAATTAAACAAGTTTTCATTTTATCTTGTTTCTCTTATTGGAGTTCCTTACCTTGCGCTTTTATTTCATTTTAGTGCTCTATAAAGAGCTTCAGGCGGTTTGCATGCACTGCCTGAGTTTTTCGTCCCTTTCGGATGACGTAATTGACGGGGGGCCTCTTTTCTACTATTTCGTGAGGTCCCGTCCACTTCGGGGTCAGCTTGGCTGACCGCCCCCTGCGCACCGTCTCGTCGCGGAGGAGTACGCGTTCGCCGACGCGGTACTCCTGCACCTGTGCGCCTTGGTCGTATGTAGTCTTCGACCGTCTTTTCGCGCCTTCCAGGTTGTCTCGTGCTACAGTCCATGCGGCGCGTAGTCGTTCGCGTAACTCCTGGACGTAGTCGTCGTACGCATAGGTGCGGCGGGGCTCCTGCTTCACGGCAGTCGGTAACTCCGCTTCGCGTCCGTATACCAATACATGGGGTGACAATCCGGTCCCCGTATGTGGAGTGGTGTTGTACGTGAACATGGCGTACGGCAGCCACTCGTCCCAATTACCTTGATCCTCATTTATGAAATTTTTCAGGTATTCTGCAAGGGTACGATGCGATCTTTCTAGAGCGCCATTTGATTCCGGATGGTAGGCCGTCGTTTGTATCTTTTTGATTCGGAGCAGTCGACATATTTCTTTGAAGGTCGAGCTGAGGAAGTTCGTGCCTTGGTCTGATAATATTATTTCCGGTGTCCCGTGCCGGCAAATTAATTCTTCTACGAGCGCCTTTGCTACTGTAGAAGCCTCTTGGTTCGGCAGTGGAATCGCTGCGCTGTACTTGGTCAATGCGTCTTGGATCGTAAGTATGTATTTTTTTCCGTTGACGCTCTCCGGTAGCGGTCCTACGATGTCGACCGCAACCTTTTCAAACGACCTCGAGGGGGTGTCGGTTACCACCATCGGTACTCGTTCTCTTTTCCTGATTTTATTCTTTTGACAGGATTCGCAAGACGATATATAATTCTCTAGATCTCTTCTCAGGCCGGGCCAGTTGTATTTGGTCCGGATTCGATGTAACGTGCGCCGTATACCTTGATGCCCTCCTATGGGGGTGTCGTGGTATTCTCTAATTATTTTCTGGCGGTCATCGACAGAAGGAGTGGCTACGCCACTGCGGCAGTCGCTATACTCTTTTATCGCGCTGTCTTCATCCGCGCTGCAGGAAGTTCGTGGGCTACGGGCCCCGCCGTGCCTCGCTTCCTCTGCAGGCCTTTGCGGTGCTCTGTCCGCAGTTTCTTCGCTCGGTGTGCCCACCGGTGGCTCCGCCGTTGGGTCGCTCTCTCTCTCGAGCGGCCTTGCAACGTTTGCCTTTCGCGGCCTTCCGCGCTTCGCGGGTCTGCCATGCTGTGCTGGGCACGCTCCATCCTTGTTAGCGGTGCTCGCAGTCTTACCAGTGGCTTGCGTTGCTTGCTTGCGTGGTCTGCCCCTTCCCCGACCGCACGGCTTTTCGGCGGGGCTGTGGGGTTCAGTAGAGCGTTCTGCAGGCACGCTGCGAATCTCTCTATCCTCTTCTGGCGCATTGGCCAGCGCGGCCTCTCTCTGCCGCGTTGCTAGGCTGGCCCGGGGTATTCTCGGCTCTCCGCTTTGTGCGGCTGTCCGTACCCGGGCGCTTGCTGTCCTTTTCTTTCTCGTGGGCGAGCTTGGTCCCTCGCTCCGACGAGCTACCACGGCTGTAAGGGGTATCTTCGGCCCTCCGCTTTGTGCGGTCATTCGTTGTGCCGAGTTACCCCGTGGTGCCGTCCTTTTCCGATCCACGGACTTCGTTCTCCGCTCTCGCTTGGGCCCTCGTAGTTAGGCATATTCGACTTAGCGCATCTCCATTCGTATTGCGCTTTCCTGCCTTGTACTCTACGTTAAACTCATGTTCCGCCAATTTAATTTTCCAACGCATCAATCTCGAACCTGGGTCCTTTACTCCGAACAGCCAGGTGAGCGGTTGGTGGTCCGTCACTACTGTGAAACGGGTACCTTAAATATATGGCCGGAATTGAGCTAGGGCCCATACTATCGCGAGTAGCTCTTACTCCGTGTGTTACTATGCCGACGAGTTATACTGGTTGCCTTGGGTATCCTCGACTCTCCGCTTTGTGCGGCTGTTCGTAAACCCGATTGCGCTATCATTCTCTTTTTCGTGGGACTTTCTGTCTTGTCGCACTTGGGCTCGTGTGGTCGCATATGTGCAACTAAGAGCATCTGCAACAGTATTTCTTTTTCCGGCTTTCTGCATTTTACCGGACCCATGCCCCGATTTTACGGTCTTCCCAGGCAAGGGTTGCGATCCTAGGTCCTTCGATACGACCTTAAAGGGTGCGCGATCTTGCACCTCGTGCGTGCGCTGTCGCTTGTTCCCTCGTAGTTGGAATACACCGTTGTATTCGCACGCTATTCCTGCGCAAGCTGCTTGCTTTTCACTGCCGGGGGGCACCAAGTCGGGCTTCCGTCGTTGCTGCGCGAAGCGTTTGGCCCCCGTGCTCGTTGAGCGTACGCGTAGTGCCTTGACCTGCCGGCTCCGTACGGCCTTCGCTATCTCCGACGGCTCGAGTGTCGCCGACGGCCGTTGCTCTTCTCCGTCGTTTTTATAACCATATAAACTCACTTTATTAGGTTTTGACGGTGTGACACGGAATCTCGCTACTTTTCCTCGGCTGATTCCGCTCCTCATAGGTAGTCCGACAGATTTATTCTCCTTGGCGGCATCCGTGTTAGACCCGTTTCCGTAAAGAGAATTTGTCTTCGTAAGCAGGCCTATGTATTTGCACGTGGCTGCAGTTCTACCGCGTGGTGACGAATTTATCCTCGTCGCGCCGTCCCTTAGTGGCATGCAGTGCCTATACAACTTGAGCATCTCGCCATGCAGGATGTCCGCTTTATGCTGCTTGATAAAGTCCATGCCAAGTTATCCATTGACCTTCAACGGCACATTGTTCGGAACGATGTAGAACCAATGCTCTACATTTAGAGCCGGTGTCTCGAGTACAATTTTAGCTATCCCGAGGGGGGTGAATTTTTCACCTGCAACACCCTGTAATTCCACGGAGCACCTGCTCACCATGGTCTCGGGCTTGAGACAGCCTTCCTTGATTATGCTGCACTGCGCTCCGGTGTCCGCTTTGAGGGTGAGTACCCCGGTCGTGGCCAACGGTGCATCGATATCGAAGTCGCTGGCGGTGGCACTCGACGCCGGCAGCGTTACTTGTAGAAGCTGCAGCGTTGTTTTCTTCTGCTTGCACGCAGGTCTCTGCTGAACAGTTAGCGTATTCAGTCTCAGTGCGCCCAGCGCGTTCACGCCTGCAGTGGCTGGATCTGGCCCCGCAGTTACCGTATTTTTTGCATCTTTGTAGCCTGCGTTTCTTGGCTGTCGGGGCGGCTGCGTTGGCTCGCTTTTATTCTGCGACAGTCTCTTCCGGCATTCCTTCCACATGTGGCCTTTCTTCTGGCAGTAATTGCAGGTTATTTCCACATTGTGGATTGACTTGTTTTCACTGGGTACTGGTAGGCTTACTCGTCCCGTATTCTGGGTGCAGTCTCGAGCCATGTGTCCAGGTTTTCCGCAGGTGAAACAATTTTCTCCCTGCCGGGGTGATGCGCCTTGGGACCTTCTGGGGTGGCTTAATACTTCACCTACCCCTCCCTTTGGCTGCACCATATTCGTGATCTCGATGGCTCCTGTAACGGACTCGTGGAGGGTGGCGTAATTACGAGATCTCACCAGAATTTGGACCTGCCCATGCAGTCCATTTTCGAAGTTGGCCTGGGCGCTCTTCCGTGTTATTTTTTCGACGATGCGCATCTCCAACATCGAGGTGGCTTCCTCGCAGAGTTTTTCTATTATATCGACGGTGATACGCTCAGTCCTGGCGGCGTATACCGCGATGTCCTCACCCTGGCCCTGCCGGAGGGAGTTGAACTCTACTTGTAACGCAGGCAACGACTTCCGCTTTCCGTACAGGGCCTCCAGCTCGGTTTTAAGCTGCGCTACCGAGAGGATGACTTTATGCTTCATCTCTCTGGACGCCCTTCCCTCAAGCTTGCTGCTGAGCACCAGTTCCAATAGGATGTCTTGATCCTGGGGCGCTACTCTCTTGAAAACTGTCTCGCACGATCGCAAGAAGGCATCTAGTTCGTCAGCGTTGCTGCCGTCGAAGCGCTTTATATTTTTCGAGGCCAGCCCCAGGTCGAGTGTCCGACTCGGTGTTTCCGACACCCTCCGTTGTTCCCTCTGGAACACGGGATCCGCAGGGGGATAATCCGATTCTTCAAATCGGGTTTGCCTCGACCGCGGACGTGGTATTGGACGTTCTTCCAACCCTGTATTTCCCAGCCTCCGCGATAGTTCGGCGTTTTGCTCTCGTAGGGACCGGATGAGTTCGTACTCGTCCGCACCTACCTCGTTGAGCGTGTCCGCCAAGTTCCGTCTCGCCGACGGTGTTTCGGCCTCCCTGAGTTCGCGATCGAGTTCGCGTTGGCCTCTATCGTGCTCACGCTGCAGCCTCTCGCACTGGCGTCGCGCTCTTTCAAGTTCGCGTTGGCTTCGGTCGACCGCTTCCAACCGATCGCGTACTTTCGCTGGTACCGACCGGGTTGTCGTACCGGTAGCTGCTGAAAAACCCACACGATCTATGGTTCGCATGTTTTCTATTTCTCGCTCAACCATGTCCTCGGTGATGCGTTCAGGCGTTTGCTCGCCAGTGGCCATATTAAGCAAGTCGTCGCTAGCGTTGCTGTCAAAATCCCCGAATGACGCACCCCTACGTGGGTTTACGCCAAACTGGGCCGTCAGTCTGTCCGCCAGGGCCCCTTGTCTGGACGAAGGGATTCGCCCCGACGGCGACAGCTCGAATAGCGCCCTGCGCGCTTCGTAAACTATGTCCCCTACGGCCGCGGCTAATCCAGCTGTGGGGTCTACCTCTTCGCCGGGCAACGTCGTCTCTAACGAATTGCCCCTATTTCTTGGTCGGGCTCCTCTAGGATCTGACATATTTGCTAATTTCTCGGCGAACTCTACTTTAAAATATTCCCACAAAATCTCAAAAGAAATATGTATCTATATATTTTCCCAAATATTTTTGGGAATATTTTCCCAAATATCGGTTCTACGCTGGCTTTGGCAAAATTATTAATTTTGTTTTCAAAATTTCAAAATATTTGTCCTATCTGGCTTCAGTTTATCGGCTATATGTACTAATAACGTAACCGCCACTTACAGTATGATGATCTGGAAGGCGGTCCTTTCCATTGCGATGTCCTCGGGTGCTGTTCCTTCGGTGCTGTAGACCCGTTGTCTCTTAGCTTTCCTCGAAGGTTGGTCCAGTTGTCCTCCCTGGTACCGTTGACCCGTATCTCCGTTGGTTCCTGGGTTCGTCCTTGGTGCGTCGCCAACGATTGCACAACGGCTTCTTTTCGAGTAGCTGCTGTGCGTACTCGGTTGCACACTTTGTGCGGTTTTCCGCGACTTGACGTGACACCGTCAATCGGGACTTTAAACGGTTGACCGATGTCACACCGCACCGACGTTCACTTCGCGTCTTCGCGTCAGATTAGTCGGGTTTTCACGAACTACACTGGTGTCCTTGCACGCGTCGTAGTCGTCACTTCAGAGTATTCTCAACTTTGTCCAAAACACTTTTGTCCTAATAAATCACGAATCACTTAACTTCGGCAGATCCCACCGCTGCCACCAAATGTTATGCCGGTACCGAGTAATTGGATTATTCGGTAGTCGGTATAATATTAAAAGTTATTATTTTTTGGGATCGTTTGCCGATAAGGAGATGGATCTCGAGTAAAAGATGGAAACGCGAATTTATATAAAAGGAAGTATTTATTATAAGCAACGGTAACTTTCCGTTGCCTATTTATATATCAAAGTAAGAAGTACAATAATGCGTTGTTTCGAGTATTAAACGAGGAACCAACCGTTCTCTTTTCAATCTAATTTAATACTGTCTTTTCGTAAAGCAGTTGCTAACTGTCTTCACGAAAATCCCTTAGTTTGCGTTTTTAGTGTTAGCCTATCGTCGAACGCCAAGCGAGTCGCCTCATGCTGCGTCGGCGTTCCTGGTGTCGATCGTACGATCGGGCATTGGACTTCGTTTCCTGTCTTGAACGAATTCCAATGTTACTTTGCTATGGAATATTCCCGAATATACTAAATACGGAGTGGAATATTCCGCGGCACAACAAATGTAAGATAAAATAAATAAATAAAATGAATAAATAAATAATCGTCAATAACCAGAACAATTCGCAACGCGGTCTATATCGTACCAATCCTTCTCACACAATCCCACAACGGAATGAGGAACTAACACGCGGGCAACTTTAGAATAAGCAAGAAATATAAGATATAAAATACAGAGTGACTTTTTCCCGGCTCCATAGACTCCAAGAGATCCCGGTGTTACACTTTACTAAACGCAATTCATCCCGTGACACTACACCGAGCGCACCGATCGACGCAAAACCGTTACAACAGACTCGACGCTCAATTTAACAAAAGACGCGAACAGTACTACAATACTAGGACCCGAACGATAACTATACGCTGCGCACGATACTCGCTGATTGTAGGAACGATCAAGTTCTATCAACAAATTTACAAATTCAAAAGAAAACGCAAAAAGACCGCTAACAGTAAAGATAGCTTACCAGGACGAAGCTGCGACGATATTCTCATAAAATCTTTGTCAATCGAAATTAATTCGTCTCAGGATCTCTCTGTATTCGACCTCGATAATCGATATGCCACTTGAAACCACGGGCGACAAGTAGGTGATAGCACGGTGCATGCGTCCTCCTCGCTTGACAACCACCGGAAAAAAGCCCTGAGTATCTGCTGGTACGCGTGCTTGCTTTATTTTAAATTAAAGTAGAGGAACTTCATAATGTTACAGCTGTTACTCATTGACGTGATGGTAAACTGTATAGAGTTCCTTGGAAAGGTACATTTTTTGATGGTACGGAAGAAACAAATCACTCACCTCTTGATCGGTGGGCACCATGCGTTGGAGCCATTCAACATTGTCGAGTGAAAAAACTTAGAGATCAAGCGTATTGACAGGTACTATCACGGTTTCTACCTGCATTTTCATCTTTCTTTATGATATGAATGAATAAATCTATACTTATTTAGTTAAATGCCAGTTTATTTAGTTACATTTACCGATATCAATACACGATAGAAATTGGCAGCCGGCCAGCCGAGACGGAGCGGTCTTCACAATTTCTTTCCATGTTTTGTACGAAACTCATAGACGGTTTTCGATCACATGTTGAAAAGGCGTATCATCCATACGGCGTAAATAACAGATACGCCATTCTATTTCTTGTATATGTTACGAACATTTACAATCGCCGATACCCTTTGTGACGTACGATGCCGATATCTCAATATCGGATATATCGATTTAATCACTACTAGTCCAATCCGCCAAACTGTGCCGGAATTGTAATTATAAAAGTGTCGACAAAAATCAGATTTGATGCTTAGTCGTCAAGCTATCAGGGGTACAAATTGAAAATGCGGGTTTGATAACAGATGGCGTTACTAACGCTATACGCATCAGGCAGTACTGTGACTATGTTCATGTCAAAGCTACGTCTTATAGCTTTAATTTTCAGTATGTGTCAATTTGTCGCAGTGTCAAATTCATAGTTTTTTTGAGCTCTCAATATGTCGAGTTTCGTGCCAACAAAACAGCATTTGCGGGAAGTTTTAATTTACTTCTTTAATTTGAAGAAAAGTGCTGCTGAAGCACATCGATTGGTCTCCGAGGCTTATCCGAGTCATGTTCCATCGGTTTCAACGTGCGAGAGATAGTTTGTTCGATTTAGAAGTGGTGATTTTGACGTTGAGGACAAAGAGCGGCCGGGCCAAGTGAAAAAGTTTGAGAATGCTGAATTGGAGGCAATACTCAATGAAGACTCGTGTCAAACTCAACAAGAGCTCGCAGATTCATTGGGAGTGACACAACAAGCCATTTCCCATCGTATAAAAGCCCTCGGAATGATCCAAAAGCAAGGACATTGGGTGCCGTATGAGCTGAAGCCGAGAGACGTCGAGCGCCGTTTTTTTGCATGCGAACTGCTGCTCGAACGGCAAAAACGGAAGGGTTTTTTGCATCGCATTGTCACTGGTGATGAAAAGTGGATCCATTACGATAACCCGAAGCGCAAAAAATCATATGGTTACCCCGGCCATGCATCATCATCGACGGCCAAACCAAATATTCACGGCGCCAAGCTCATGCTCTGTATTTGGTGGGACCAGCTGGGTGTGGTGTATTATGAGCTATTGAAATCGAACGAAACCATCACAGGAGCACTATACCGAACTCAATTGATGCGTTTGAGCCGCGCACTCAAAGAAAAACGGCCACAATACGAGCAAAGACACGACAAAGTAATTTTGCAACATGACAACGCTCGGCCACATGTTGCAGCGCCGGTCAAAACATACCTACAAACGCTGAAATGGGAAGTCTTACCCCACCCGCCGTATAGCCCAGATATTGCTCCTACCGATTACCACCTTTTCCGATCGATGACACATGGCCTAGCTGACCAGCGCTTCCATTCTTACGAAGAAGCCCAAAAATGGGTCGATGACTGGATAGCAGCCAAGCCGGCCGAATTTTTTCGCGACGGTATCCGTAAATTGCCAGAAAGATGGGAAAAAGTTGTGGCTAGCGATGGACAATACTTTGAATAATTCATTTGTTACCATTTTTTCAGAATAAACGTTCAAAAATAGAAAAAAATCCCGCATTTTCAATTTGTACTCCTGATATGAGTATGGAAAATTGGACTTCCGGCATATTCGCGTAGTCTTAAAGGACAGCGCCACGCTACTCCTAATTTTTTTTTTTAATAAGTACTTTTCGTCGAGACACTACTACGTGTCTTAATATCATAACGCACTAGTTATCAAAAAGAACTGAAATCGCCAAGTACAAATAAATATACCACGTGTATAAATATGAAACCGGAATTTTTGTATAGAAAATACACGTTTATAGTATGAAAATGATAAAAAATATTTTATTCGAAGTATTGCCCATCGCTAGCTATACATTTTTCCCACCTGCCTGACAATTTGTGGATGCACGCCAAGAAAACTGTTTCTCTTTTGAGGCAACCCAGTCATCGAGCCATTTTCGTACATTTTCGTAAGAAGTAAAGCGCTGCTCAGCAAGTGCGTGTCCCATCGATGCAAATAAGTAGTAATCGGATGGACCCAAGTCTCGTGAGTAAGCCTCATGCGAAAGTATTTCCCAACTAAACGCCTCAATCGTTTCCTTGACCAGTTTTGCTGTGTGTGATAGTGCATTATCATGAAGCAACATCACTTTGTGTTGCCTTTTTTGATATTCTGGTCGTTTTTCACGCAAAGCTTGATTCAAATCGATCATTTGTTGTCGGTAGCGTACAGTATTAACGGTTTCGCCAGGTTTTAGCAGTTGATCCCACCAAACACAGAGCATTGTCTTTCGTCCATAGCGATTTGGCCTTGCGGTCGATGTCGTGGGTTCGCCTGGAGTCAGTTGCGTTATCAAATAACGAACATCAGGTGTCTTTTCAGTCGTGTTTCATACAGATAGCTGTAAACATGAAGCTGCTGATATAGCAAAATCCGTTAAATTAAAATCACAGTGAGGACACAGGATTATAACTACAAAAATCTTCATGATTAATTTAACTTTAATTTATCAATAACCAAACATCGGTGGTTAGTAAATGACACTTGAATAAGTTATAAAAATGTTTTTACAATTGACTAATTTAAATTTTAATCTATGACATTTTACTGACTAATTTTTTATTTTAATCCATGACATTTTATTAATAGGTTTAACGCTTACTTAACAATAATGTGACAAAAGCACTGTGACGTAATTCGATTTAATTGATAAAATTGTAATTAAAGTGCATTGACGCCATACAATGTACGTATGTGGGAAGGTTGGCACCTGCATTCTTGTTCCTCCTGTTTTTCTGATGTCTTAAATGAGTTACATTATTATACATATTAATTTTACACACAATAGTTGTGTTACTATCATGTTATACTTTGCAATCAATAAAAATTCTGAAGATGGTCTGCATCATTGACCGAAACGTAAAAAAGTTGAACTTCATTTTCCACAACTGAAGAAAATTGGCCGATACATAGCCGCATACTCCGAAAAACTACGGCGCGATGCTAGTTCTATCGCTTTCGCGCTCATGGATGTTTCACCTCCTCTTAAAATAAATACGGGAGCGCCTCCTAGTTGCAATGAATAGCAAACTTTATGAAAATATTTGCATAACTGATTTTAACGAGTTAGAGACGGCATGTAATAGTTTTACATCTGATCGTAGTAATGGACATAATGTAATGTAGGAGATTAATTTCCAATGCCACTTTACAATAAGACAAAATACAATACAATGCCTGCATATCCATTTCTGTTGATAGATTCAGTTATGACGGGTAACTCCCATCAGTTGTCAAGATTCCTGGGTTTTGCGGGACGAAAGTGGCCAATTTCATGGCAGTATTGAACATTTAGATCCACGCATGGGCAATTCATAATTGATTCACTTTCGTCTCTTGGAAGATATTCTGTTCACTTTCGTCCCTTGAAAGATATTCTGTTCACTTTCGTCCCTGTTTTGCAGGACGACAACGATAACAGCGCCAACATCGCGAAATATATAATGGCAAGCAGCGATATTCAGTGCACTTGCAGCATCACCAGTTCGTGTTTACGCCAAGATTTTGTTAGGGCTATAAAAAGAGAAAAAAAATTAATTAATACGGTGGAAAGTAACGAGGAATGAGGAATGGCATACGCCGTCTTAAATACAAAAAATCACTATGAATGTGATTCAGGAGTTGCTGCCTCAAAAATTATTGGTATTTATTTATTCAATAAAGATTTACGTTTTTATTGAAACGGATTTAAAGAGGATAATTGCTTTCTTTCACACTTATTTTAAGACCTTATACTATATACGAGGAAAATTTTTTAAAATATTTCTCGATATTACATTAGCCTGAAGTTTTACGAATATTTTAAGCTTCTCAGAATAAAAAAATTCGAAAAAATGTTGTAGTGATCGCATTTGAAACGTTCAAGCTTTTATTTTCTTGGAAGTAGGTAGCTGGCTGGTGCGCATTATGTAGGTCGCTAACGATTCTTGCCACTAACTTCATCAACAATTTATTAGTAGAAAATCGAGGCAAAGAGTTTAAGTACTACCATTTTTACATTTAAATAAATACTTTCGTTCGTTTACACCGAGGGGACTTCTATTATCTATATATATAAAAAGAAAAGTCCTGACTGACTCACTGACTCATCAACGCCCAGCCCAAACCCCTGGGCCTAGAAACATGAAATTCTAGGGATATATTCCCTTCGTGTCGTAGACGCTCACTAAGAAGGGAATTTTAGAAATTCCACCCCTAGGGGGTGTAAAAGGTTGAAATATGTTTTTTACGTATTTCTCAATATCTCTTAGGCACGATGAGATATCGCCTTGGTTTTCGCTTGCAAATCTTACTCATACAAATGTTTAAAAACCAATTTCAGGATTTTTAAAAATTCCACTCCTAAGGAGGTGTGAAAGGGTTAAATATGTTTTTACGTATTTCTCAATATCTCTTAGGCACGATGAGATATCGCCTTGGTTTTTGCTTGCAAATGTTACTCATACAAATGTCTAAAAACAAATTTCAGGATTTTTAGAAATTCCACCCTTAAGGGGATGTAAAAGGGCTAAATATGTTTTTACGTATTTCTCAATATCTCTTAGGCACGATGAGATATCGCCTTGGTTTTTGTTTGCAAATATTACTCATACAAATGTTTAAAAACCCATTTCAGGATTTTTCGAAATTCCACCCCTAAGGGGGTGTAAAAGGGTTAAATATGTTTTTAAGTATTTCTCAATATCTCTTAGGCACGACGATATATCGCCTTGGTTTTTGCTTGCAAATGTTCCTCATACAAATGTTTAAAAACCAATTTCAGGATTTTTTAAAATTCCACCCCTAAGGGGGTGTAAAAGGGTTAAATATGTTTTTAAGTATTTCTCAATATCTCTTAGGCACGACGAGATATCGCCTTGGTTTTTGCTTGCAAATGTTCCTCATACAAATGTTTAAAAACCAATTTCAGGATTTTTTAAAATTCCACCCCTAAGGGGGTGTAAAAGGGTTAAATATGTTTTTACGTATTTCTCCTATATATCTCTTAGGCACGATGAGATATCGCCTTGGTTTTGTTTGCAAATGTTACTCATACAAATGCTTAAAAACCAATTTCAGGATTTTTAGAAATTCCACCCCTAAGGGGGTGTAAAAAGGTTAAATATGTTTTTACGTATTTCTCAATATCTCTTAGGTACGATGAGATATCACCTTGGTTTTCGCTTGCAAATTTTTAAAAATTCCACCCCTAAGAAGGTGTAAAAGGGTTAAATATGTTTTTACGTATTTCTCCTATATATCTCTTAGGCACGATGAGATATCGCCTTGGTTTTGTTTGCAAATGTTACTCATACAAATGTTTAAAAACCAATTTCAGGATTTTTAGAAATTCCACCCCTAAGGGGGTGTAAAAAGGTTAAATATGTTTTTACGTATTTCTCAATATCTCTTAGGCACGATGAGATATCGCCTTAGTTTTTGCTTGCAAATGTTACTCATACAAATGTTTAAAAACCAATTTCAGGATTTTTCGAAATTCCACCCCTAAGAGGGTGTAAAAGGGTTAAATATGTTTTTAAGTATTTCTCAATATCTCTTAAGCACGACGAGATATCGCCTTGGTTTTTGCTTGCAAATGTTCCTCATACAAATGTTTAAAAACCAATTTCAGGATTTTTTAAAATTCTACCCCTAAGGGGGTGTAAAAGGGTTAAATATGTTTTTACGTATTTCTCCTATATATCTCTTAGGCACGATGAGATATCGCCTTGGTTTTGTTTGCAAATGTTACTCATACAAATGTTTAAAAACCAATTTCAGGATTTTTAGAAATTCCACCCCTAAGGGGGTGTAAAAAGGTTAAATATGTTTTTACGTATTTCTCAATATCTCTTAGGCACGATGAGATATCGCCTTAGTTTTTGCTTGCAAATGTTACTCATACAAATGTTTTAAAACGAATTTCAGGATTTTTAGAAATTCCACCCCTAAAGGGGTGTAAAAGGGTTAAATATGTTTTTACGTATTTCTCAATATCTCTTAGGTACGATGAGATATCACCTTGGTTTTCGCTTGCAAATTTTTAGAAATTCCACCCCTAGGAAGGTGTAAAAGGGTTAAATATGTTTTTACGTATTTCTCCTATATATCTCTTAGGCACGATGAGATATCGCCTTGGTTTTGTTTGCAAATGTTACTCATACAAATGTTTAAAAACCAATTTCAGGATTTTTAGAAATTCCACCCCTAAGGGGGTGTAAAAAGGTTAAATATGTTTTTACGTATTTCTCAATATCTCTTAGGCACGATGCGATATCGCCTTAGTTTTTGCTTGCAAATGTTACTCATACAAATGTTTAGAAACCAATTTCAGGATTTTCAGAAATTCCACCCCTAAGGGGGTGTAAAAGGGTTAATAATGTTTTTACGTATTTCTCAATATCTCTTAGGTACGATGAGATATCACCTTGGTTTTCGCTTGCAAATTTTTAAAAATTCCACCCCTAAGGGGGTGTAAGAGGGTTAAATATGTTTTTACGTATTTCTCAATATCTCTTAGGCACGATGAGATATCGCCTTGGTTTTCGCTTGCAAATTTTTAAAAATTCCACCCCTACGGGGGTGTAAAAGGGTTAAATATGTTTTTACGTATTTCTCAATATCTCTTAGGCACGATGAGATATCACCTTGATTTTCGCTTGCAAATGTTACTCATACAAATGTCTAAAAAAATATCTCAGGATTTTTAGAAATTCCGCCCTTAAGGGGGTGTAAAAGGGTTAAATATGTTTTTACGTATTTCTCAATATCTCTTCGGCACGATGAGATATCGCCTTGGTTTTCGCTTGCAAATGTTACTCATACAAATGTCTAAAAACAAATTTCAGGATTTTTAGAAATTCTGCCCTTAAGGGGGTGTAAAAGGGTTAAATATGTTTTTACGTATTTCTCAATATCTCTTAGGCACGATGAGATATCGCCTTGGTTTTTGTTTGCAAATGTTACTCATACAAATGTTTAAAAACCAAATTTTGGATTTTTAGAAATTCCACCCCTAAGGGGGTGTAAAAGAGTTAGAAACTGTAGAAAGTGTTTTAACGGTTTTATTTTATTCTATCCCTAAGGGAGTGTACAGGGTTGTTTTTCGCATATTTCTCAATTTCCCTTGCAAAGGTTACCAATACAAATTTGCGTTTTCTCAAATTCTGTCAAGCATGATAAGATTCTGAATTTATTTTCGCTTACGAATGTTGTTTACGCTTTTACTGCAAAATATAATTCAGTATTTTGTCCTAAATAGCCCTTAAAAGGCCAAATTCAGATTCGGTTGAAAAATTAAAAAATTAAATAAATACCATGTCCAGCTCAAACCTCTGTTGCTAGAATCTTGGTTTTTGCTTTCGAAGGTTGTTTATGTTTATAATTAGAGTATCTATATATCTCTTTTTCACGGTGATATGTTTTTGTCCGTTGTGGCTACATTCGTGTCGACAGCATTAATCTGTCAAACGGCAATTGCTGACCAAACAAGCAACAGAGAGTCCGAGCAAAAGAGCGAGCAAGCGAGAGAAATAATCATTTTAAAGAAAATATTGTTTCCAAGGGATATATTTGAAGAGAAGTTATTGTAAGTAAAAAATTAAATAATATTTTTGTGTGCTGACGAAGATGATGGAGACGATGACAAAAATGACGACGCTGATCATAGACAGCAAACCAAAATGATACAGACATGTAGTAGTGTCGTAGAAGGAGTTTAATAAAATTCAAAATTTAATTCATCGTCGTCGTCGTCATCGACTCCATCATCGTCATCGTATCTATAGTCGTAGTCATTGTCAGCGTCGTCTTTTTTGTCACTGATCTAAAGATAATTCGAAGTCTGCGGTAGCGACGGTAACCTTCTTTATTTATTTATTTACTAGCTGATTTACCCGGCGTTGCCCGAGTGCCACATCATACGGGGAATAACAGCTAAATTGGATTTAAAAAATGTTATTAAAAGCCACATTATTTTTAGTGGTATGATAAAGGGTATTTTGTCAGGGTGGTTTTAAGGTGTGAAATATATCGAGTGACCTTGCTTAGGTCTTATCTATTTGTTTGTGTAGCCGGACAACGCCGGGTAAATCAGCTAGTATAATTATAAATATGTCAATGTTTTTGTTGTCGCGGATTATCACTATCGCCGATGATTATCAACATCAACGCGTGAGTCAAGAAAAACAGTTTATATGGCGGCTAATAATTCTGCCATTTAAAAATATTTCCATTATTTTTGTTGTTGTGTAATTAAGAGATTGCATAAATACTGTATAAGAAAAAATTCGCAATATATGCGTCACTTTTTTTCACCGCTTGTATAAATTTACCTCCAAACATCGCGGAAATCACGTATATAATGCCTCAAGCAACCGGGATGCCCGGTACAGAAGTCTCATAGAGACTTTTGCCTTTTTCCCCTTTTTGAAAATCCCTGCTTAAAAATCCTATAGAAATCTATTGAAACCAATTGAAACCGATTGGGTTTGAATCGGAAGGAAAAGTTTCAATCGAAGGGCATTTGCCTTCCGATTGAAAATTAATAGGTTTGAATGGGCGCAATAAATAATTCGGAGTATATCGTTGTTGACCGATAAAATAGCTTTCTGAATCCGAATTATTTCCTTATCGTAGTTGTGTACAAGATTTAATCCGAAAGTTCAGATAAAAGTAATTCTGTATTGAATGAATGGGATTCGAATGGAATGCACTGTTTGAGCATATATCGGAATTTATCGGTCATTACTTATTATTACTAGTAACCTCCGAGCAATGGGAGTGAATTAGCGCGAAAATATTATGAAACCAATATTTCTATGGGAATGTCTCGTACAGCCGAACAATCGGATTTGATGGGATTGCCCCGATAAACTGTCAGCTGGAATAAATATGATAATCGAGCAAAGGAGGTCAATACGATTTCATCATCGGCCTCCGTTGCTATCGGGGATAACGGGTAAGAATATACAGGAATAAATCGGTGAACGATGTCGCTCTGTAAGAGAAAAGTACCTGCTGCATTTCAATGGGATTTTATACGTTCGTTTCCCATAACCGGTTCGCGACACGTTAAAAGCACTCAGCTGGGAAGTTATACCCCATGCGGCTTACTCACGAGACTGTGCTCCTTTCGATTACCACTTGTTTGCATCAATGGGTCACGCACTTGCTGAGCAGCGCTTTGGTTCATACGAAGATGTGAAAAAATGACTCGCTGAATGGTTCGTAGCAAAAGGGGAAGATTTTTGCAGGTGTGGTATTCACAAATTGCCCGAAAGATGGAAAAAATATATAACAAGCGATGGCAATACTTTGAATAAAGCACTTTTTATCATTCTTCCGAATTTAATATGTTTTTTTAGAAAAAAAATCCGCATTCCATACTTGTACACCTGGTAAATGATCTAACATTAGTGTTAAAGACCATTGCCTTGTTTGCTTTTTTCTCTTAGTTCACATTTCAACCTCAACCGATTGATATTCCAGAACATTAGACGCTAGTGTGAATAAAAAAATTTGTACATGATTGCATGTTCCGCAGATTTCCAATTGTATTTCGCGAAAATCCCATAAACACAATCTCAATGAAACATTCAAGACTGAAGTCCACGCTTTCCCGTCACACAGAAGCTTGCTCGCTTCTAGTTCTCGATGTTTAATCTCTACATGATATAAAAGCTTATAACTGGAAGCTGAACAGTCTCGCACGATTATCTCCTACTAGTTTCTTGTAACGCTTAGTGTGTACTAGATTTCCCTTAGCTCACGAAAATCCAACATTTTCTGCCCTTCGACACTTTCCATGAATTTGGCGATTTGCTCCGGTCACTTAAGATTCTCTTCCGGCCCCCATGTGAGCCACGCGCGACGATCAGGTCTTTACCGGTACTCGCGCCCTACGGCGACTACTTAACTCAATTATTACGATGACCACGAGTCGAAGCACGTTATTCAAGCAATGCGCCATGATAATACTGTTCTAGTCTTGTGCCGATCTCCCGTTATCTCGACGACGCAGACTCCGACCACGCCGTTTCTGAATTATTTTTCCTCGATGCATGGATATAACAATATGAAAAGTAGCACCACGTCCCCATTGTAACTGATATTAATTTTGTTACTGAACTTCAATTGTATTTGGAAGTATACAGACGTATACATGTCAAGCATAAAACGCTATAATAAAGCACCCACAATATCCATTCAGAATTCCTCCATTTTTACCGGTCTATCAGAAATCTCCGAATATGACGTATTTTATTAGGAGGCTGAATAAATATTAAAAGTTCATCAATCATAACTCTCTGCTGCGGAGTTAGATATACGTTACTTCGGGGGTTAGCCTATTCTTCCCATTGTTGCTTAGCACATCCAGCAAGATGGAGTGCAAATATTCGCTTGTAAATCCCTAAATGCCGTCAAAATTCAGTAGTGAAGTTAATTCTGATGAACCCTTCGAACCTCTATACAGCCTCCTCAAATGGGTTATATTGGGTCTGGGAAAAAGTTCGTGGCATTTTTCCCGATAGATGGCATCAATTGCATTTGAAACACAGATCGCAGCGACCCCACTAAACGCTCGTTGGAAAGGTCACACTTCGAGCGTTACTTTGAGTGTATATACATCGAAATTGGTGCAGTGGTTGGAAAGTTGTTTGCGTTTGAAAATAGAGAAAAGTAATGAAAAATTGCGCTATATTTTCCGATATTATTACGACAAAGGGAAGAACGCTGTGCAGGCTTGTGAAAAAATTTGTGCTGTGTACGGTGAAGGTACTTTATGAAAATCTGCTGCGCGGAAATGGTTCACTCGCTTTCATTCTGGTAATTTTTATGTGAAAGATGAGTCACGCTCTGGTCGTCCAATTACTGAAAAAGCTGATAAAATTCTTGAAAAAGTCCAGCAAGATAAGCATATCAGCAGTGCCGATATTGGTATGGAGCTAGGCATTGACCACAAAACTGTTTTGAACCATTTACACAAAGTTGGCTACAAAAAGAGGCTTGTAACGGTAATTTTTTAATCGTTAATAATTATTTTTATTTATCTTGGAAATTCGGGCTCAATCACATGACTAATTAATGTAGACTTCAAGGTGTATGAGAGTACGGATTATTTGACTAGGGCAATTCAGATAACAAATGTCAGTGGTCGGTTCTTTTATGGCACCGATAGCCAGTACATTGCATTTAGATCTGGAAATTTCGACGATTATTTCGCAATTCTTATCTTATTTTTCTTCTACCTCGATTCTCGGTATGCACGGCTTGAAGATTTGTTATTGTCACGGGCGCTGGTATTAAGCTGTAGGATCGTTGTACACACACATACACACACCCGCCTGCCTCGCTTTCCGAGCCAATGTCACGCTGGTGTCTCGATCCCTGTCTATCTCTCATACAGTTCACTTTACTCCGGTCTCTCTCTTTCGCACTTGATTATGCACTTCCTCGCTGTCTCTTTTCCACTCGCACGCCTGTACAACTCTTGTTTGTATGCCAGTTTAAAGGCCACACGACCTAATTTAATTCTCATAAACACTACTTGCTTAATTCTCTTTGATCAATTTCCTGCACATTATTCTATCCACTTATCCTATTCGTCTTAAGCCTATCTACTCCTAAATTGATCTCACTTTAAACCTATCCACTAATTATTCTTCTTTAGTTTATTTAAATGACTCGCCTTTCCAATTCTCCTTCTCCAGTCTTTGTTAACACTGACTTAATTTCTTATGAGTGCTTTTGTATCTATTCTAATTTCGCAGGTGTTTCTGCGTATCTCTCGGCTCTTATAGCCATATTCATAACAGAAGCTTTAGATTCCGATCTGGTTACCCACGAAGCAGCCAAAATAAAAAAACTTCTATTTCAAATTGGCTGGGGTTTCATTTATAATGTCGTGTATGGGTTATAAACTTTTATTGCTAGTTGTTGGATAATCAGCTGGCGCACGGCGATCGATATTCGTCCTGTGCCTACCTGTTGCGGTGCTCCAGTGTACACTGCGTTCGGTTGGACCGGAGATAGCCGAGGCAGAGCTTCACGCAGCCGAGGCTGTGCCTCGTTGGCACGCCGCGTTGAGCGAGAGGATGACTCTCTCGCTTGATTTCGGCTTCGCTCACCGACTATCTCGCTCAACTGAATTCAGCGCCCAACGACGCTTTCGTATCCCGCAGCCATGTTGGAAATTTAGACACTTTTCGGATCAACCACGGGAACAGCGCACACATCTCCTGGAAATCTCGGACTTTTCCACTGCATTCACCGGACTCGCTCAACTTTCTGTACTCATCAGGACTCAAATATCAAAGTAAGCGCACGTCGTCATAATTCAGTGCAATTCACTGGCGGTGAAGAGAATGAAATGAGCGGTACAGCAACATCATTGTCTCACTTTGTGGCGTGCGCTGCACCACGTTCTCCTCACTTTATTGTGCCGGCATAATTAATACAATTATGCATGTGCTTCATATTCACTATAGTTTCCCCCAGAAAATCTGCTGGGAAAATACAGTGACTATACTCTGCTCATTTGTGCATCCTCAGTCTATGTTGTATTGTGCTGCGCAGTGCTGACTGCGTAGCTGGTCTCACATCCATTCACAGCACTCAAGCAATTTATTTGCAAGTGCTCTCATCAATTCACTGTAATTTCTCTTCGACAAACTGCTGAGAGCTTGCAGTGAATGGTGTACACATTTTACGCACTCATTTATCTCATAGCGTGACATGCTGCGCAGCACTGGCTGCAGCACGTACACTGCTCGCGCACACCCAGCACACAAATAATACAATTGTGTGCTGCTCAAGCTTCATACAAAATTCAACTTAATTAATTTATTTGTAAACTATCGGATTTTTGTGCATTCATTTTTATATCAATTTTGCATTTTTCTAAATTTAACCTGTTTTTGTATTTATTTTTCACTTTGACATTTTTTCAAATTATATACAAAAAAACTGTATTTTGTATCCGAGCTGAAGGAAGGTGGAATAAACCACTTTCTCAAGATAACAACAATTGTATCTGGTTTATTTATCACCCTGTCGTGAGTGAAGTCTCATATTTTTCCAATATATTCGCAGGTTCATTCTGTCAAACTACATCGGACGGGATTCTCAAACACTAGTATTAAACAATGGGGCACCGTCAATGTTCACATTGAAGGTTAAGATGATCACGTTGTGTTCCTCCATTTTCGTGATGTAGTCGCAACGTCTGTACCCGTTACCATCGTAAACGGCTCAGATAGTATTCTCGTCACTACGCCGGTTTCGTATTTGCTGGGCATTTTCGTTAATTGCACGATGATTATCTGAATTTTCTAAAATAGTTTGAACTTGATACGCAACGTCAACGTTTAGAAAATAATTTTCCGATGATCGAGTCAATAAGTAATTCATTGAGCACTGGTCGCAGATTACGCTTTTCTTATCCGTCATGTTCCGTTTTTCAATTGGCTCGTGCAATATCGCAGAACAAGTAGGACAAAAAAACCTATGCTTTTTTGTCGTCAGGTGGATTTAACTCATCGTATACTTTCCCAGGTTCAAATTTTCAAATCTTGGACCAGCTAATATTTTTGTAAGCTCTAGCACAGATTGTTGTGCTTCCTCTAAAAATTTGAAGCATCCATATTGCCTGAACCATGTTGATAACTTCCCATACACTTACATTCGAATCTTCAAACATAATCCACTTTTCGTAATAAGATCTATTTGAGTCAAAGTTATCATCGCTATTCGGGCTTTCTGCATGTGTTTCGTCACTACTATCAGGGCTGGAAGAACGATCATCAGAGAATCGCAAACTGTTGTTCGCGCGGTCGTCATCAGCATCAACATCGTCGCCATCACAAACACCGCGATCACTGTCGGTTCCGCTTTTGATTGGCAATCCAAGCAGGATGTTAGCACTTATTTCCTGATCGCTTGAGTGGGTAATGTTGTCATTTTTAGACGCAGATTGTAATAGAATATAAGTTGATAACGTGTCGACCGTAGGTCACAATTTTCGATCGCGTATAGAGTTGGTGGCAGTACCTCTGGCTACGTGATAACCCAGAATGAGTTCGCCTCTCTAGTGAAAACTCACGAATGTGAGAGCGTTACGCGAGCGTCTCTTTCTAACAAGTCTTCCCAATCGTTCGCGGACTCTGAACCTGCTCTCGTGCTCGTCGTGTAACTAGTCAAAGAATATTGTGCTAGTGAAAAATCAATGTATCTTTGACATCTCGAACTTCATGTAAAGTATTGCGCGAATAGTGGAGACGAATAGTAAAAGAACGCAACAGGTATGGCACTTTAATAACAGTTAATAACACCTAATAAGTAGCCGCAAGTGGAGCCGAAAAATGTGGACGCAAACGTGCACCGTTTTGTACAGAACGGTTGGGCCGGCTAATAGGACTTGAAATCGAGTCCACACCGAAATCAGTGTAAAAAATAGCAACACACTATGTTTGAGAATGCTCGAGCATTCTGCTACGCGTAGCTAGACTGCGCACTGCAAGCTAGCATGGGCAACTGCTTGCTGCTGCCACTCGGCGGCAGCACCACGCAGAAGCTGTAAATCTCACACTAGGTTTGCGTGCCGAGCAACAGGTCGCTGCGCGCAAGCGCTCTACGACCGCTTGGTTTGACAACGGCTGCTTCGTATAACGCAGCCATTTTGCGTTTTGCTCTTGCACGGTTTACACCACCACCGTGTTTGGTGCGTTCTCACAATTATTAAGTGCATCGAAATCAGACTCACCGATCTACTCAGACGACCTATAGTCTCCAAAACACAGCCACCATATCAGCAGTGATATATCGACGTCGGCACACCGGTACATCATCATTGGACTCATCTTTTCACGCACCCAGCGTCAGCTTCACCGCAAGGCCCGGTCGTGACAGATCTTGTCATCACTTGCACACGATTAATATAATCGTGTGCGGTAATTAGCTCACCTACATTTACTCTCTTCTCTATACGCTTTTTCAATATATTATTTTCTATATTTTCCGGTGTTTATTTATGTATATTTGTGTCCACTGCCTTTTGACAGATGGAGCAATAAATGCTACTTCAAAACAACATCTTGGTACTGATTACTAATTACACCTGCAACACTTTACAGTCCACTTCTCTCCATCGACTGAATTCTCGAACACACTAAAAAATTCAGTTTCACAATTCGAGGCGCGATCGGCTCGAGTTCGCTCGTTTATTTGAGCTATTATATACTAACGCCGATGAGATAGCTGCCTGGAGGTGGTTATTGCAAATACCACGTCTCAAGGCTTCGATGAATGAAAATATGTTCAGCCGTTAGTGGACCTTTGGCCACATTCGAATTTGTTTTCGGAGACGTCGGGCGCAACTCCCTCGTCACGTGATATATCACCAGTAATGTTTGGCTTGGCAGGCTATTCTACAACGTATCGTCAACTTCGATGCCATTGTGATCGGCATAAACTCATGTACCGGTTCAAGGAATTTCGCTTTCGTAACATAAAGATAAGTAATGTGTGTTTCAAGTACATTGGATTATCGATATGTTCAGGAAAGGAACCATTGCTTTAATATAAGAATATGTGTGTATACGCTCGGGAGTAATGATATTTGAACGCTGAAGTTAATACTTGTGACATAATAGTTATTTCTTGCATTTGAATATACGGTTACTTGCAATGATCTGTAGGTTATTAATCTTGATAATGATTGATATTTAATGTGCCATGATTTTATGATATTCGTGATATTTCTAGAACTAACTGTGATGCATATGTCATGTTTCTTGGATTAATGCAATTAAATAATTTAAGTGCTTGTATGCGAATGGCCTATTATGTACATTGTTGGTATAATCGATTTGATACTCGCTAACTAACCAGTGGCAAGGATTTATATTCATTTTTTCAAGTCATAATTGTCGTACCCTCATGAAATGGCTATATCGCGATATGATGAATGAATATTATTGTGTTAGGAAGTATTCGTCTTTATGTAGAGATTATTGCATGCAATAAGATTTAATGCGCTATGTGATTGTTTTCTGAATGTGTAAGGCATTGCCCACTATTTTCATATCTCGTGTACCGCACTAACAGATGAGATGTCATGTGTTGTGTAACATGGTTACATGCAGGAGCAGGGAAAGAATGCGATAACGATTGTATTTGGGGACAACAGAGTGATCTTCTCGAGCATGTAGAGTTATTCCAAACGGAAGAGAGCTCGAACACCGGTGAAAGGGGCAAAAACACCTGAGCAATAGACTCGGTACAAATGTACCGAGGTTCGCGGGCAATAGGCCATCGCCCCGGATAAAAAAAAAACTAGAGCTGTCGCCGCTCCGAAATTCCCTCGCTGACGGAAACAGCAGGTCAGCGACCGGCTGGCCTTGCTGGGAGGCGAGGGGAAGGCGGAGAGCGCGGCGACGGTAGATCACGAAAACGAAAAGATGCGTTAGGATTTGAATATGATGACGTAGATTTCAGGGGAACGAGGGGAAGGTTATAAAAGGCCGGTGCTGGGAGTGGGAAGGCGCTTGGTTCGTTCGTCTTCATATCGTGAAAAGCCTAAATATTGAAGAATAGAAAATCATTAACGGAAAACTGTAATTAAAAAGTAGAAGTTCGGGAGTCATCTAAAAAATGTACTTCTTGTGGAATCTGTGATCACTCGAGAAAGGCAAACAAGTGAGTGATACCCGAAGGCCCTCGAGGAAGGAAAAGACAGGCGAGAAAAAATTATCTAATTATCAATAAACATTCGTGCAGTAGGAAGATGGTCATATAATAAAAATTAAGCTACTATATAAGGTGAATAGTGATAGGTATAGGAAATTAAGTGCATAAATTGCGAGTAGTATTTAAGGAAGTAGGGATAAGAGGATAGAGTTAAGCATATAGTATAAGTGCATCGTATTCAGCGAAAAGATTCCAGAAAAGAAGTAAATCGGATCTTTAAACCAGCGAGAGATTTTGCAAGACGCAGAATCACATCAGTAGAACGAGGACAGAGTGCAAGTAAGACGAGAAAGAAAGAGAAAGAATTATATATAGAGTTTCTACACTCTATACAGGTAGTGCGGTGTGCGTGTGGGTGTGCGGCAACAATACCGAGACGTCGACCCGTCACTGTAGCTCGAGCCCCGAAATTCCCAGAAGTTGTGCTCGAATAAGCCGAAATAATAACAACTAAAATCGAGGGAATTCCCTGATTTTCGAGACCGAGAAGATAGAATTAAGAAATATAGAAGTTAGGATAAATTGTAATTCAACATCGAATAAGTAGTATGAAAACATAGGAAAATAAGTACGAGCGAATGAGTGAAAGAAGGGTGAGTGACAAAGAATTGTGAATAGGGTTCATACACCCTATAAAAAGAGCGACTGCGAGGCGTAATAGCAAAGAGTGTGAAGAATCTGTGCACCGAGCGTACGATAACGCAACTGTGCGAGAACAATAATAAGCCTACGAGAGTACCGAGAGAGGTGAACATAAAATAAATTAAAATCGTCGAAATAGCAGCGGAAATTACGGAATTAGATGTACATTCTGTAAAATTCGAGTAACCGTAATCAAAAGTGACGTTTTTACGAAATTGTTTTTCTTAGAATAAAGGCCTACTGTTAAGCACTAAGAAGTCTCAATTAATTAGTCCTGTGATCGAGCCCGAATTCCCACGAAAAATAAAATATATGATAACGTTAAAATTACCGTTACAGTTGTTGCCTAGTCACGGTATGGTTGTGCTTTTGCGATTTAGTCGTATCGAATACAGATAAGAATTATATTGCTCAAAAATGAATTGGTAGAAAATAAGGATGTCTTAATCATTGCAATTTAGTCGTATTGAATACGGATAAAAATTATATTGCTCAAATTTAAAGTAATAGGAAAAAAGGATGTCATAATCATTGCAATGCCGCATTTTATTATAATGAATACGAACAAAACAAATCAATTCATAAATAATATGATTACTATATAAACTACTCCTTTGTTTTGTAGATTAATTAATTAATCATTTTGTATGCGGCCATATGTTTCTTCAGAGTGATAAATCTAAGCGACAATGTAATTGACCAAGTATGATGGAAAATTTCTGGCAGTTCGCAACCCGGTTAGAGTCAGCGCCACCTAGATCCCTGTGTTATCGATCTCAAGAAGATCTCTAACAATCGAATCCTTAATTATTTTTTGTCAACTTTGCTTGCCTCACTCATTCATTAAGAATTGATGAGGCAACCAGACCTGACGATTTTTAACTTCTAAAGAAATCCCGTGGTTTACAAGCGTTACAATGATTATTTTACACTTTCCGAAAAAATAAGTTTCTCATAAAATTTGAGCCGCTTTATCGATTGTTGCCGAATTCTACACCAATCATTGTTAACCGTTAATCCACTTGTGAGCCAAATTTGAGCGCGATATCCCAACAATTGCAAAAACTATAGCGCGAATATAAAATTGAAAATACGCACATATAGACGTTTCGTTATAAACAACTTTTCCCGACGTTAGAGACTATTTTCAGTGTTCAGCCATAAATATTATTAGTTCATTGATTCTTAATGAATGAGTGAGGCAATCAGAGCTGACAAAAATTAATGATTCGATTGTCAGAGATCTTTCTTACAAAAGATTGATAATGCAGGATTCCAGACGGCGCTGATTCACACCCCGAGTTGCGACACGCCTAAAGACACCAGCTTACAAAAATAATTAATCAGGACTGACGAAACGTTAATTAATCTATTAATATACGCGGCCGCTTATTAAATGTTATTATGTTATTCATTACTGTCATTAAAAACAGAAATCGTAAACCAATGTCGCCAGAGCCATGGTAGCGTAATCTGTAACGTACTGGGCTAGAATTCTGGAGTTCCCGGTTCAATCCCGGGCTGTGGCGATATTTTTTCACGATTTCTTTAGATATTAAAAATCGTCAGGTCGGGTTGCTTTGTTACGTTCGAGCATGGATCTCGGAAAATTTTCCGAGCTCCCTTCCAAGGCCTTCAGCTCGGGACATAACAAAATGGAGGCAGCGGTGGAATGCACGCTGTGCTTATCTCTCGAGACTGGTGGTTGCAAGTTTAGTAAATGCTTCTTGGCATCATTTCTCGATCATTTTCTTTTGATTGATTGCTATTGGTGATTGTGTGGAAATTTAAGAAATTGGTTTAATTAAAGTAATAGACAAATAGATACATATATATTGTATATATTTTTCTTCTTGTAAAATTTGCATTGAATAATCCTTGGGTCGCAATGCCTAATGATACAGGAAATGATTCCGGGGGGAACGATGATTCCACCCTCCTGAATGCTACCTTCGACCCCTCGATTATAATGACCACTATGTCGAGTATAGTGGAAAATTTATCGCTTCAAAATAGAATCGCTAATATTCCCCTATTCGACGGCATCCTAGTCGACGTGCCTCTGAAGGGCTTCCTTCAAGATATTAGGAACTGAAACAGTTTATTCCCCCTGCGTCCGAACCCGAATTTGTGAGCGCAATAATCTCGCAACTACGGGGTGATGCGCGAAACTGCATTTATGGTCGAACCATAAATACAGTTGAAGAGTCATCATGAGACTCCTGTAACCTTAAATGACCCCATGCGTCCAAAACCCTTCCTCCATACGAAGGAGGAATTTGCACAGAATGGGGTTCTCGGGCGTAGAAACCCGGACAAACACGTTTTCTTGGTGAAGGTACGTTCGCGAACTCAGGTACCTCTGCCTACTATGAATGGCGATTTTTGGCAGGGGTATCTACCACGTGTCGATATACCAAAAGGCCTATTTTTAGGACATGGTCTTGTCCGCCAGAATAATGGCATTTGCCACGTGCTGATTGTAAATACTTTCAAGTACTGTCACTCGGACTCGAGTTACACGTCGGACGAAAACGACTCCTCAAACGATGTGGCGCCACAGCCGATGGATCGAGTGGAGGCGACTTTAGGAGCCCTGCGTCTCGAAGGTCGGAACGATTTGGAGAGGACACACATATGTCGATTACTCGAAGAATTTCCTGAGCGATTCAGATTGTCAGGGGGTAAGTTACCTTGTACGGATCGGGTTTCTCATCGCATCCCCACGATAGATGAATTACCGTTCAACACTCGACAATATCGGTTTACTATTATCCATCGGGACGAGGTAGAGACTCAAGTCCGGAAAAAGCTTGATAACCAGGTGATAGAAGAGTCTCAATCCCTGTATAATTCTCCTGTATGGATAGTTCCGAAGAAGGAGGATTCTCAAGGTCGACCTCGTATGCGTATGGTGATTCATTTTCGCAAATTCAATGAGAAGACAGTCTCCGACGCCTGCCCTTTACCGAATATAACGGACATTCTCGATCAGCTGGGAGAAACCCAGTACTTTTCAACGATTGATTTAGCAAGCGGCTTCCAGCAAATTCCTATGCACTGTGACGGATTATTTTTGCAAACCCGTCACAAAGTCGGACAGAGCGGGACTGACCGGTATTGACCTGCTCAACAGGTCCAAAATATTACGTCACGTTAAATATCAACTTCGTGTTTTTTTCTTTTTTTCTCGATAATACTCCCGAGCGGGCGTCGTCCGGGTAGCCGTGTGTCCAGCGTCGACAGGAAGGTCAAATGCGGGAGCATGAAAGATACAGATTTGTCGACGAGAGGAGAGATCTCGAATCCCCGAAATCCCCGCACTCGTCATACTAGAAGGCTGTAGTCACAACTGTGACCGGAAGATGCCACGATCTCGGGCGGCCTTTGAATTTTCGCTGCGCTGCGAAGTCTTTTTCATTTCGTTCGCTTCAGGCTACTGCTACAGACGAGGCATCGAAGCTCTGGCTAGAGCCGTTGCTGGCTCCGATTTAAACCCCAGTCGCAAGTACCGTTCTCAACTTTAAATTTTATTGGTGGCTACGATTTGGAGGGAGGGACTTTATCGGCTCAAACAACAAGGACGCGTATATCGGGTCCGCCGCCGCGTCTGATCGACGAGGACCAACGCCTGCCCCTGCGATACTGGACCACTGTGAGATTATTTCTCGAGAGGCTCCCGATACTGAAATCTTCCGGTAAGGTTGTCGTTCGTCTGTGGTTTGAGTGTGAGAGTTAGCTCCAGTAATTTTTGTGAGAAAACCCGAGCGATATTGTCGTGACGGCACGCTGCCGTGCCGGAAATCTAACGTCTTTTGCTATAGCGGTCAAATAGCCACCGCCCGGTATCTCAATTTTGCAAGAATTCGCTTCTTGAAAATTAGAAAAGATCGCCGAAGGGGTTCCATTTATTGATTATTTAAAGATTTTGTCATTGTCAAGTTGACCGCGTCGAGAGTTCACATATGCGGAAAGTAGAAGGGGCCCGTTATAGAAAGACAGGGCGTGGCCGGCTGGCGCCAGGACGTGTCTAGACTAGCCCCCCCCCCCCCATCATATCCATAACTTATATTTATATCATTTTTATTCTTTCTAAGTTTAACCTATTTTTGCATTTATTCTTAACTTTTATATTTCTTCAAATTATATTATTTTGTATACTAAGTGGCGGAAGGTATAATAAACCCCTTTCTTAAAATACCATCTACAAGTCTGGTTTTATTTTCACCCTGTCTTGAGTGAAGCTTCATTAGTTTCAATATATTCACAGGTCTGTCAAACAACATCCTCTGGACTTCTCAAACATTTGGCAATCCATAACTATCGAAAAAGATTGCATGTCCATTTTTATCAACGTAAATGGCAACCCAGTGTCGCCCAGGTAGATTATGCTCGTCTGTGTTTAGAACCAATGCTGTGGGTCAAGACCAGCGACTCGGGATACGATCGGCCGGAAATACTCCTTTCGTCTGAGCAGATATTCGTTGTAGAGCGTCTAATATCTGTAGGCTGTTCATGCTGTTTACACAACTGGTGGTGACGCTTAGAGTGTGATTGACGCTGTCTCTGCTGATGATAATGATTGTTGCGCGGTGGTTGCTCTGGCTGGTGTTTGTTACGTGGGGGTGGTAATGGTTGTTTAGCACTCGGTGAGACTACTTGTTTTTCTCTGCCACGGAAAAGTACAGTTATTTCATCGTTAGCCGGTACAGTTCCTCCTCGCAGCGCCGACTCATCACTGTTGCACGATAGTGTAATATCGTTGAATATATACTCTACGCTTTTTGATATATCGAGAGTATTTTCCTCATTTGATGCCTCGTTGTTCGGTTGGCTTTGTTGATTTTTAATAGGTATTGAATTATCGACAGGTTGTGAATAAATGTGACTAACCGCGTCGAGCTCTTTAAACAGGAGCCACGAACGTATTTTTGCCACGTTATTTAGAGCACATTTTACATCGTCTTCTTTCGAAATACCATGGTGAATACAGTAAACGTTGTTGATTGGCATATTTTTTAACGATGGACCCTCGTATTCTTCCAGATTGATGATTTCGCGCCACAGAACGTCACGTAAAACCTCGACTTTTTGCAAGCCTCTTGTGTAAATACGCAAGGCATAACGACACAGTAAGCGTTGATTGGTGTAGATTTTTTTCAACGGTGTATCACCGTCAAGCCATTCCAATCCATGATGAAAGCACGTTAGTCAATTGTTGCTCGTACGTATACTCCTTGGTAGTTCACCAAAGTCATATGGTGGTTCGACAAGCCAATGACCATAATGTTCTTCCTGAAGAGTCGTCACAGCAATCCCCTTTGGTAGAAAACGGTTGTTTGCATCGTAGAGCGCTTGAATATCCACTATAACGTCCATTATGAGGGTTTGATGTAGACTGATACCAGGTGTGGTTGCGTAGACGAGTTTAAATATTACAGCGTCGTGTGTGGCGCCCCCTCACGCACTAAAATCTGTAATGACCTGACGTGTGGAATCTATCTCTATTACATTATCATACTCGGCGTATACCACACAATTTAATGTAGATGTCAGAGCCGTTGCAAACCGTACTTCGATCCTTACACTACCGTGTCTTACGAGATTCCAGTGACCGAAGCAACTTGTTGATAAGTCCGGTGTCAAATCAAAGACATACAGACAGTAGCCTTTGGGATAGTCGCTCCTGGTAATATCTAGACCCTCATTCTGAAAGTGTATACCTGTGCCGCTAAAGAGCGTGTGATAACTGTCTATCCACTTTTTCGTTACCATCAAACACCGGTTGAAGAGGCTTGCTCGGTATTTGTTGACCATCGACATACAGAGAGAGGAAATGTATCGAATGATTTTTAAAGTTAAACGGATTTAAAGGAAAGATCCAATTATTAATTGTTCCGAAATTGCTGCGACCGATCCTGATCGGTATTGACGGAATGATGAATCTTCAGATTTCCGTCGATGCTCGCAATAAATGTGTTGCGTCAGAGATCTGGTAGTAGCAAAATTGATTAACGGATTATGGCAATTAGCTGATCCAAGCTCGATACCAAAAGAAGATGAAGCGATCTGCACCATTCAAGAAATACCACCGGCCATGCCTCAAGAATTTCAACTATCGGAGAGGGAATTCGAGGAGCAGATGGAGGAGTGTAAGGATCTCGAAATTAATATCAAGGATAATTTCAAGGCCATCGTCGAAAGAAATGAGGTGGTATTCGATAAAAGACCAGGAAGAATGTCAAAATATATCCATCATTTGACGCTCAAGGATCGAAAATCATATTTTCATCGGTCGTATCCAGTAGCACTGGCACAGCGAGATAGAGTTCAATGAGAGATCGAGCGGATGCTCGATTACGGGGTAATACAAAAATCCGAAAGTATTTTTATTAACCCCTTAATGCCAGTCACAAAGGATGACGAGAGTGTTCGATTGTGTTTGGATGCCAGGGAACTTAATAATTACTTGGTAAACGATCATAATAATGCACCTCCTATCGAAGAGATTTTTTAGAGATGTGGAGGAAAATCAGTAATCTCGACGTTAGATCTCACGAGCAGTTTCTGGCAGATTCCGTTACACCCGGATTCCAGGAAATATACTGCATTCCAGCACAATGGGAAATGCTATGAGTTTACTGTCACGCCCTTTGGACTGAAGACAAGTACGGCAAGTTTAATTCGAGCACTAGACATATTGCTAGACGAGTTAGATTTTGTCATAAATTTCGTTGACGATCTACTGGTGCTATCGAAAAACCATGAGGAACATCTCACTCATCTCGAGATTCTATTTCTGCGATTTAAAGAGCATGGGATGACTCTAAAATTTAAAAAGTCACACATCTTCCGACAAGAAGTGTCCTTTCTCGGCCACATTCTCACGACAGGGGGACTTAAACCCGATCCTGAAAAGATAAAGGCAATTAAAGAATGTCCGGCAGCGAAAAATTTTAAACAATTGAGAGGATTTTTGGGTTTGATAAATTTTTATACGAAATTTACCAACCGCCATGTCCACGAGACCGCTCCACTTCTAGAATTGCTGAGGAAGGGGGTGAGGTGGAAATGGGACATAACTCACCAAGAAGATTTTGGCCGAGTCAAAAATTTATTCTGCGAAGCCGTGATCCTTCGATTCCCTGATGTGCAGAAGCCATACACATTAACAACAGATGCAAGTGGGTATGCACTGGGAGCCATTTTATCACAAGAGAATGAGCAAGGAGAAAGCGAGGTAATATCTTTTGCGAGTCGGACTCTAAAAGGCGCAGAACATGGCTATATGACCACTGAAAAGGAACTATTAGCTATTGTATGGGCTCTGGAAAAATTCAGAACTTATCTTCGGGGTGCTAAAATAAATATTAAGACTGACCACAAGGCATTAATATTTCTTAAAACATGTCGGTTTACGGCACAAAGATTAATGCGGTGGGTCCTGTCAATCCAAGATTACGATCTAAATATCGAGCATCTCGAAGGAAGAAAGAACAATGTTGCCGACGCTCTGAGCGGTATGGAAGGAAACGAGGACACAACAAAAGGATTGGTGGTAATTGCTGCAACTCTGGCACGGAAGGCATCAAAAGATTTAATAAAAGAAATGAAGAAGAACGCAAAACATCAAAGGAACCAGGAGGATTTGTGTAGAATTATGGAAATTCTAGAAAAAGAAAACGACACCGAAGAAGAGAAGAAATTTCGATTACGAGAGGGCATTCTACAGAAACACACGAAAGCTCGAATCTGGAAAGTCGTGCTTCCGAAATGTTTGGTTCAACAAATAATTTTGGAATGTCACGAGCTTTATGGGCATATTGGAGCCCGGAAGTGCTTCCGTATCCTCGATGAAGATTTCTCACATCCACACCTGGTAAAACTCACAAGGTCACTCATCGCGTGCTGTGATATTTGTCAACGCAGCAAGGTTGCAGTACAGACAACTTACGCCGAAATGCAGACGATTATTTCCGAGAGGCCGGGGGACCTAATATCAATCGATTTTTATGGGCCTCTGCCGACATCCATTGGAGGAGTAAAACACATCTTAGTCACAATCGATGCATTTAGTGAATACGTAGTACTGTTTCCTATGCGAAAAGCGAATACAGCAACAGTAATAAAAAGGATATTCCAAGATTATATTCCGCAGTTTGGGAAACCAAATCGTATCCAATTCGATCATGGTACACAATTTACTGCAAAAAATGGGTTAAAAAAATTGGAGGATGAAAACATAAAGGCAGTATTTTCTTCGATACGCCATCCTCAAGGTAATATTGTGGAACGAGTGAATCGAGAGTTGGGACGATTTTTTAGGACCTTCCTGAGGGATAATCATGCTGGTTGGTACAAATGGGTGCAGGTGGTGCAAGACTGCATAAATGAATCCCATCACGAAACCACAGAATTCACTCCGACGGAATTACAACGAAAGAAAAAACCAATCCGGCTGTGGAATAAATGGTTAGGAATACCAGCGAGCGAAGAGGATGATCCACTCACCTACGATGCCAAGATAAGGATTGCCAGAGAAAGAATTATAAAGAAAGGAGCAATGAGGGCCGAACGTTTTAACAGGACACATAGATTAACAACTTTCGAGGAAGGAGATGTGGTACTGGTAAAGGCACTCAATGTCTCTGATCCGGCAAACCAAATAACATCGAAATTTCTACCACTCCGAGAAGGCCCATACGAGATAAAAAAATGCGTAGGATTAGCCACCTACGAACTCATGGACCCACTCACGAAGAGGATACGCGGAAAATTTCACGCCAGCTTGCTCACCAAGTACCAAGTGTACCGCGGTGAAGAGGAAGACGAGGAAAATAGGAGGGTGGAAAATAAATCGGACCATATATAAATAAATAAAATAATAATAATAATAATAATTAATTAATTAATTAATTGATAACAATAATAATAATAAATAGGAATAAGAGATAGAATCTAAATACTAAGAATATTTTTGAGATGATGATAATAACAGATATGGTAATAATAGTAAATATGGAAAAGAGAAAGAATATTTTTGAATAAAGAGGATATAAATAGGAATTAAGTGTAGGCAAGTAGCTATAAATTAGGAAAAGACTTCTCAAAACTTCGAACAACCATCATCGTAGAGGCCTCTAGGAGAAAAAGGAATTACTCAAACAGCAGTCGGCCGGAATATGACCTACCTGACATAACATCGAAAGGTAAACAAAGGCAATATTCACGTATGATAACAACGCCGGAATACACCATCGATCTAACACCTAGGACCGATAATGAAGATCCAGAGGAGCCAAACAGAACATAGAAGGGATCTTATAACGAAGAGAATTTTAAAAATTATAGAATTTTTTTTTTGTTGATATAACGAAGAAATTAGGAGTAATACCCGTACCGTCGAGAGGCAAAGGCAGTAGACCACTGGCCCGCAACTAAGCACCAGGACCCCGGAAAATTTCTGGAAATGGAACCATCCACGAATAACGCAATAAAAAATTGGAAACTAAAAAAAATCAGTTTAAAAAAAAGAGGAGTAAAGAGCTGGAGATCAATTTTGGAATATTACAGTACAAAAAGAACCAAGACGGAACGCTGGGACATTATGTATCCGATCGACCGAGACGGCTGTACAGTGCTAACCGACGACAACATAAAAGGTTGGTGTCCGGGCCAAAATTCAAAGGTATAGAGGACGTTTCGAATAAGACTCCTATACGTCTGGCCAAACGGATGCCGGTCTCGAATCAATCGCCAGTAGCAAGTTAAACCTCGAGACGTACAAGTGAAAATAAAATGTCGTTCCGCAACTATCCGGTGGAGAATTTAGAGGGAACACATTATAACGTCGAGTTCCTGAGTATCGCCGATCCCCAACGGATTTATATTTTCAAGGACGATCCGGAGGGGACCCGGAAAAATTTTCTACAATACGTGGGAGGCATCCCCCTGGAAACACAGGGCCTCCGTCAACTGACAACGGGGGAAGATAGGATCGGGCGACAGGTTCTTTTCTAGGAGGAGGACCGATTTTTCCGAGGAATTATCACCACGGAGGAAGAAGAAGGACGAATCCTGGTCTGGCTGGGAGATCTGGGGGTGGACCCTGTCGCGAACATCTATCAGTGTTACACACCACCTCCAGAAACACTGCACATCGCATTCCAGGCGATTCCTATCGGCCTCAGCCAGATCGGGGCACCGGCTGAAGGGTGGACCGACGAGGGGATCCAGATCACCCGTCAAATCTTGGAGAGGGTCCCCTGGAACATCACAATCCTCGCGGAGGAAACCAATGCCCAGGCCCGATGGGCAGACATATGGAGAGCCACGGAGGATGGGACAATATGCCAGATTCGAGACGAACTCATCCACCATGGTGTCGGTCGTCCCACAACCAAACCCGCCATACTTTGACTGGGGGTCGGATGGAGGACTATTACTGGATCCACATTTCTGGATCCAGAATAAGGGGGAAGATTCCGGTTACGGGACTGACGAGACGGAAGAGGAAGAAGTAGACGAGTCCTCGGCATCGGATGCCATGAGCTGGGCCGGCTCCGACGGCGAGTCGATATAAAAATAATAATAATAAGAAGAATACAAAAATAATATCTACACATTTTGTTTGAATTAATTAAGCTATTTTGTTTAAAATGATTAGTATAGTAAGGTCTATATCCTTTTTTATATCTATTTTGTTTAAAATGATTAGTACAGTAAGATCTATATCCTTTTTTTATATCTATTAGTACAATAAGATCTACATTCTTTTTTATATCTATTTTGTTTAAAATTATTAATACGATAAGATCTACATTTTTTATCTCTATTTTGTTTTTTTATTATGTATATAATAAAAAGTTTTTTTTTTCCTCGATTATGAAAACAGGGTTAAGATTATTTCTAGTCATAGAACCCTCGTCGGCTTAGTTGTAAGTTAAATAAGCGAACAATAAAGAAATAGGAAAAGGACAATTAGATGAGGATTATAGTAAAAGTAGAGAAATAACAATAATAAAAAGAATAATGATGAAAAAAAAAAATGAATAAATAAAATTACGAAATCAGAAATAAGCAAAACGACAGTATGATAGAGACCTGAGAGACTCCTAAGTGAGAAAAGGATAGGAGAAACAAAGACGGGAATACCCGCGAAAAGTAATAGAGAAAGACAGCAGGAGGAAGATAAACAATAGTGCAGAGATCCTCGGTTCACCAGTTCACCTCGGATCAGGGGACAATGCAACGGACTGGCTATCCTATAACGCGCGGTGCACATAACCAGGCATCGCTACCGCGCGTTACATACACTAGGTAGACTGGCCTATACTCGGCAACTCACGATGCTCGGTACGCACACAACAAAGCACTGCTACCAAGCGTCACTCACACCATTAGGCCGGTACGTCGAAGACGAAGTCCCGTTACTCGTTCAAAAAGCACCGGTGGAGAATTAAAAACCAACGACTAATTTCAAAAAGTACCAAGACTACCAGTAGGCTACAGGAAGATGGGCTACAGGACCGCCACCAACTATAGTTATACCGACAGCATGGGCCAACTAGAGGGGATTCTGGTATAAAAAGACCAGAATTTCGGCATTCGGGGAACAGTTTTGTTCGCAGGTCCCGCCAACGCAGAAATCCAGATACCAGGAAGGAAGATCGAGCCTTTGCTAAGTGCAGCCGTACTGATGCCCGAAGAGCCCAGCTGTGGTACCTGTCACATACATTTGACAGAAAGCAGCTGAGTTGGTGCTGCGTTCGAGCCTAACGCACCGCAGACCCAAACATCAACAAAGCGGTCTCTCTCTCCGGTAGCCAAGGATCGAGCGAACCACGGTCTACTCACTCAGACACAAAATAATCTCTGCAATATTTTAAAGAAGATATAAGATCTTCATATTAAAGACCAGGGAATTAGGGTAGCATTGGAAATTCCATAGGGATATAAATAAAACTAAGATTAAAGGAAAGATAGAAAAAGGCGATAAATGCACAGGGTACGGCCCTGATATACCAAGTAGCTGCGCATGCACTCCGAGTGCATCCCACTGACGCCGGATCGTAGCGGCGGTCGGGTGGACGCGCAAGTCGACCTCTAAAAAATTTATTATATCAGCAGGAAACTCCACGCCCACCGACGGGTCTGTAACGAGTCAGTAGTAGACACCAGGCTAGTCGCGATTCTATTAGCAGCGGCCGGCTAGTTACCGACGGTACGCGTGCTAAATAGCATACCCACGGAACACGAAGGGTAAACAGATTTATCGACTAACGCTCAACTTCATTATCATCAATTATATTATTAATTAACGAATATATTTGCATTATATAACTATCAACGTCTTCTCACAAATTATAGAGCATACTACAACCATCTTCTAAAATCTGTCACCAACTAAAAACATATTACCAAGGATCTTCATAAATATTCTAGATTTTTTTTGCGTACACGATTGTATCTGCACTCGAGTGCCCGGAAATAGTCTATTGTAAGGCGCGTGGTAGCCGTAATACCAGGTAAAAAGGGTTCGAGAATAAGATATAATATTCATTTCCTTTTCTGCTGTATCGCATAATTTGTATCTGTTTCATTGAATAAACCCTACTTTTACCTACTACAAAAGCCTAAAAATTACTTTCCTTCCTGCTCGAGTCCGAACAAGCCCTTTAAGGCTAATGTTAACGCTTAATACCGTTACAATTGATGTCACTAAAATGTATCGTCAAATTCGCATTCATCAAGAGGATTGGAATCTTCAACGAATTTCAGCAGTGGAATTGCATGACTTCTCTGATGCATCTCAACTAGCCATGGCTGCAGTGATTTATATCACTGTTAACTCATTATCCACAGGAAAGGTGGCTTCATTGTCTGCTCGAAAAACACGCGTGGCACCACTCAAGAAGCTCACCATACCGCGGCTTGAACTGACAGCTTCACTGTTACTTGCAAAACTGGTTGTATACGTTCATGTCATACTCAAGGTCAAAATCTCCAGATCTACGTAGATCTTGATACATCTATGTAGATCTTTTAACAGATGCTCCAGAAAAGTTCATCATGATATTTGAAGGTCTATGTAGATCTCGATAAATTTACATAGATGATGTCCAGTCGTCCCGTATCTATTACGGATCTTATTTATATACTTCACCGTTGGATCCGTCCATGTCTGCGCGTCCTGCTCGGGGCCACTGTGTACGCAAACTATTAGTTTCATTTATTGAAAAGTTATTTTCAGGATACAAACAGGTATGTATTGTTACCGATTTCTCCAACTCCAACACTTTAAGGGGCTATACCAGTGTGAACGCTGAAAATTTGGGTAATTTTTGGGAATTTTTTGGAAGGAAAGTACTCAATTATATGTTTCGGAAAATTAAGAATATATTTGGCTATAGTTGACCTATATTACATAATTTTTTCATACAAAAATATTGAGATCCAAGCGACTTATGCGCTGCCTTCGGAGACGCCAAAAAAAAGTTTCTCCACTGCTGACATGATTTCGGCCGATTGAGGAGCTGAAACCAAGAAAGGTAAAAATATCGTTAAACTGGAATGTATTTCCTGCACAATGAGACAGGATTTTCGAAAAATATGAGAATCTAACAAAATGGCGTAGTTATGAAAAAAAAAGTCTGTTTTTTTGCCTAAAAATGGTCGTTTTTATCAATGCCAAATCGTCAATTTCCATTCAATTGAAAATATCCTGCGTCGTTGTAGAGTAAATGTATTCAAAAGTACTCAGTTCAAATTTTAAGTCAATCGAATAATTGCTCTTTGAGTTACAATGTCAGCAAATTTGGAAAATCTCATTCCGAGAAAAACGCGGTTAAAGATTTAATTATCGATTTTTGCAAGATAAAATGATATTTACTATAAAAACTGCTAATCAGCTATACCTGGCCCATACAATGGACCCTCCTCTTCCTCGAATAATGCCTGCTGAGAGGCTGAAGCCTTTCTCCGAGCTGTTCGTCCCTCTTTTGAGGATGCTTCATGACGTAACTCCGCCTGGTTAATTCGGCTGTCATCTCTCTCCATGGCATATTCTTTTGCAATAGGACCTATGAGGACGTCCATTACTTGTAGCATTTTTAGAATAGCATAAAAACCATCGTAAAATATTGACCAATCATATCTAAAGTCCGACCATTCTTTATGTACTTTTCACGATTATTCAGACCAATATTAGGGCTATTCGATGCACCTGGTAGACTGTCAAACGTACCGGGCGTGTCAGCGTACCATAGCGCAGTCGTTAAGTGAGAATATTTGGCAGCCGGTCAGTAATTGAGTAACGTCTCAATATATGCTCTGTAGGGGTATGCATTGTTTGGCGGTGCCACGAGTTTCTGGTTAAAATATACATCCTCCTGATTGAAAAGTCTATGCAGAAAGTTATTAACAGGTGCTACGTTGTACTGTGATTCAGCTGTTGGAATAACCCTAACATTCACAATAATCATTGTATGAGCTAGGTCCAGGTATTCTTCACCGTGGCCAGGTATGACAAATTCCAGGGGTCCGTCATCCGTGAAGGACGACACAGGCTTGTAATGTATCCATTGTGATGCTTCTATAGCCGTCTTCGTTGGAGGTATGGTGAATAAGTCGAGCTCCGACTTCATGCACTCGGAGGAGTGTGAGTGTAAGAACGACATTGTTAAACACCTCCAAAAATATCGTTGGTCTTTGCTCGTTTGCGCCTACTACTTTCGATACCAGTAGTATGTGTACACCTTTGCTCCATCCCACTCCTTCCCCCACCGCCCCACTTTTCCACCGTCGCGCTACCCACTCTGCTTAACCAGTGTCGGTAACGTGGAGATGGTAAAGTGAGGTGGTGTAGATACTCTGGTGAACAAGAAAGACTAGAGATAAGAGCAGGATGGAGCAAAGGTGTACGCATACTTGAAAAAAGGAAAAAAATTAGGTACTTACCTCTGTTATTTTTGACGTCCACCTTCCTTCGACGGCGATTTTAAACTCCTGTATCTCACTATCTCACTCACATAAACACACACACACACGCTCGCGCGCGCGTCGTCACTTTCATAACCGAGCATCGGCTGCTACAGGAAGCTCGGGGTTCTCGAAGCCCTCGTCCACGTCGCCGCCATCGTACCCGATGTCTATTTCGGCACTGAGGACTCCGAAAACCCGCTAGCGTCGTAACGAGGATACATTGCGAAAAATACGTTTTTGACTGCGCGATCACGAAGTTGAAGACAGACTGAATGCTCAGGATGCTGCTGGTTGGTATCACGGGGTTTGAAGATAGCAAACCGCCCTCTGAATCATAACTAAGGTGTCCAGCGCTCTGAATGCAGCGACAGCGGTTTTGCACGTGCATACAGCTTTGCGCTGTGCTCCTCGCGAAGCGCTTGCTCTGCAGTAAAAGGCGCAGAATATGATACCGTACCGCGAGGGACCTCGATTATAATTTACATATGATTATAAAATGAGAGGCACAGTAAGATGATGTATTTGTTTTTAATTAATCAATATATTATTTAAATCACTTTACACATATTTATCGTCGTATGCAACATCCCTGCAAACACGGTAATCTTCGCTCGGAGACTCCTCCGCCGTAAAATTTATTTTTATCACTGTCTGATCGTCGAGAGGCAAAAGCATTGTAATATTCACACACTAATCTGTCGTTTTTCATTACATTATCGCTAAAGAGATTATTAAATCGCGACATGGTGAAGCCGCACGACATAAGATGTAGGAATACGATGCAAAATTGTCCACACACATCCGACATATTACTCTGTAGCTGCTCGAGGCCGTACCGATAGAACTTGCCGTTTCTTCGTAGTCGTGCGAGATGTTGCGGTATAACCGGTGGTAGCCCGTAGCTATCAAAGTACATTCCTTTTCCATGATGGTTAACTTACATGGCGATCCAATGCTCTCCAGGTCCGTCGTGGTTAACCATGTTAACTACGAGTCCGGCAGGTAACGACCATACACGAGGAATTCTGTCAGCCGAGTGAACGCCAACGGTTGAAAGTGGTAGATACTGCAGACTCTCGTAGATTTGTCTAGTGTTCATGCTGAACACATAGTCAATGATTAAATGATGACCGATACGCTTTGAAAGACGTATATATATGCAAAATTTATTTCACAGCATCGTCGATCGTGTTACGACTACATGATGAAGATTTCTCCTCTTTCTTATTCTCTTCCTCTTCGCCTGCTGACCAAACATCCATGTATGATTCTTCTTTAAACGGGTGCTCGCGAAACCAATTTTTTATTTGGAAAGCCTGGCGCATTGCACAATGCGAAGACGCTGTATCGTGTATCATAGCGTGTCTGAAGCATTTTCGCAAAGATTTCGGCATAAATGTGTACGATGGTGCGCCCTCCTCATCCTCCAGGTTGGAAATTTCACGACTCGTGATATCGCAAAGAAGTAAAGCCTTCTCGTCATCGCGAGTATAGATACGTCTTGATTTTCGCGAAATTTCACGCAAGTTAGCGTATGCCTGTTTATAGCTCACATCGCCCTCGTACCATTCCAGACCGTGAAGATATTTCGAGAGAAAATTATTCTGGCTTCTCGAATGCTGTGGTAATTCGGCAAAGTGACACGGCGGTGCGACGATCCAATGAGCAGAGTACGGTCTATCCACTGCTACCACGGCAATTTCTTTCGGAATAAATTCCGGGTCTTTACCACGCATTTCCTGTATATTCACGACGATATCCATTTTCACGTCTAATCCATACAGATGCTCGAGTTCGACTGATGAGTTACTCACAGGCACGCTTCTACGTCTCTTAACACGAAATAATTTTATGCCGACATCAGCACATTTTTCGCTTATCCGGTAAAATCCACCATTACTTGCCGAGAGGCACCAATTTCAAGGACATTATCATATTCCGCGTAGACTACACAATTTATCGTTGAAGCAAGCGCATCCTCAAATCGTACCTCTATTCTCACACTACCGTGCTTTATTAAATTCCAATGTGTGTTGCTGTTCGCCGAAAGATCGGGTGTCAAATCAAAAGCAAACAGACAGTATCCATCGCGATAATTATCGCGATCGATCGAATTACCCTCGTTCAAGAAATGTATTCCAGTTCCCGTAAACAACGTTTGAAAAGCATCCACATATAGATGATTTTTTGTGAAATCAGGTTGTAACGGTTTCGACGGTATTTGAGCACCATCTACATACAACGAGAGATAATTTATCTCGTAATTTTGGAAATTGAATGGATTCATACTGAAGTCGCCGTTAAACGCTTTGTTATCGACAAACCCGATAATTATACGCTTCGGCAATTGACCTAACACGATATTATCGATAGTCTCTCCATGAACACCAGCGTGTATTCAAACGGCTTTTACCTCGACTCTCGTAAGAGGATATTTAGCCGTAGATTTTGCCAGAGTTCTAGCATGCGAGAGCAGCCCACCAGGAGCTATTTTTGTTCTACGAACGAGAAGCGATGCCTCAAGAATCTTTAAGCCGCATTGACCATTCTTTGTATCCCCCACAAGACAAAATGAATCTCTAGACCGCACCAACCGTAGTCGCATCTCGACGCCGTTTAATAGGAACCGCTCCTGATTGAATATATCGCAATGCAGATGACCGAGCAAGTCTACAGTTTTTTCGACATTTAGAAATTGTTTTCTCTTCACAAGACCCGTATTTTCCGATGTTATATCATCCATTTTTCCAGGGGTATCGTCGTACCAGAGAACACTCGTGAGATGCGAATTTTTTGCTGCTGGACCGTAATTCAAAACTGTTTCTATGTACGCTCGATAAGCGTAGGCATTATTTGGAGGTGAAACTTATTTTTGATTCAGGTATACATCCACCTGATTAAACATAGAATGCCAAAGATTGTTTACAGGGCCGGCACTTACTTTCGATGCTGTACCCGCAGCATTTTCCGCAGTAGGAGATGTTATTTTCACTCTCAGACTAAGCATAGTATGCGCGAGATCGATATACTCATCAGCCTGTCCAGGAATAACAAATTCAATCGGTGAATCATCTGTTAGCGAAGATATTGGTTTGTAATACACCCAATTGGAGCCTTCAATAGTAGTTTGCGTCGGTGGGAGTAAAAATAGTTCAAGTTCCGATTTAAGACACTCGCACGAGTGCGCATGTAGAAAAGATATTTTGTTTCAGCTATCCAAAAATATCTGCAACTGTTCGTTGACGAGTCTTCTTCTTCTTATTATTATTCTTATTATTCTTCTTCTTCTTTATTACTTTTCTCTTTATTTACACTTTTATTTTTACGGGAGATCCGTCGTGGTTTACGTTGGTCCGATCAATGAGGAGTTCGCGAAATTTTGCGCTTTTTATAACTAGACCCCCGCATGAGAGTGTCAATTTTTTCAGAGGTTTTGCGTTTGAGATTACTGCCTGATTCTCTCGCTCTCTCGCGAATAGCATCTTTCACAGCTATACTTCTATCGAGGATATCACCGGCTACGTTTACACCAGCGCGCAATGCCTCTTTACCAACTGCTTTAGCGCCCTTCTTTAAAAGTGGTAACACTCGACGAAACAGGCCCCCGAGAAAGCTGCCGATACCGTGTCCTCGTTGATTAGGTGTTCCGATATAAAAAGGCCTAATACCGCCGTACCCGCGGCGGCCCCATCCGTGCTGCACACTATCAATATCATACATAACGATGTAATCAATCGTAAGACCTTTTGAAATGTAGTGTCACAGTCAACGTTCCCTGCTCGAATGGTATAGGATCCCTAAATTCGTCTCATATATCGATCTCGCTAGTGTGTAAATTATTGCGCAAGAGAGGTATATATCGTGGCGTTGAAAACGATTTAATTTTTATCGAACCATACCAACAGTCATCAGTATCAATGGGGACAACTCGTAAGAGGGGTGTTTATACATCGCCTGTAATATAGCTTTCGCAGATATCTGTGTATAGAAACATGCTACCTGGTATAGCACCGGTGAGAGATGCTGGCCTCGACCCTGTGTATTGGCAATGCGGCTCTATCATTACAGACCTACAAGCCTCTTCCGAGAATCCTAAGAGCCTCGCGATAGCGGGTGATACGCGAAAGTCATGGTATCGTAGATCGTCGCATACGCGGGCCACTTCGATCTGCCCGCTCGGAAGCGATTTAAAGCGCAAATGACCGGCCACGTGAGGTAGCTTATTTATACTTTCCAAAAGAGCGTCTATAGAGCGATATACACCAGGTGGAACTTGGTCTCTATCAGAGCGTCTCCATGTTAAAAGATTGAAACCCGATAAATCATCATCACCATCCTCAAAAGTTACGAGATTTCCTACAGTAGGAACATGTAAAAGAGTCATCGGATAAGCAATTTCCATAAGAGAAACAGACCATTCTCCGTGCAAACGTGTCTGACGCGGTAGTTTTGTAATAAATTTTGACGTCGTATTATTCGGAAAATACTGCATATTACTGTTGCATGGTAGTACGACAAAAAAAGAGCTATCCTTGGAGCTCATATTTATCAGGGACGGTGATTCCGTGCGTTCTTCCTCTTTGTCCTCTTCTTCTTCTCTTTCGTCTTCTCAGATGACGGAGGTACTCGTACTCGCGATAATTCTGCCTCGTAGAAAATACCGTCGATAGTCTCGTTATTCAGATCGTGTAAAATATACACGAATGGTTCTCGATTCACTGATATTCGTTGAATCTTGAATAATTCGTTACTCCAACCACGCTCATATCCTTTCACGAAAGCTGCTTTAGCTTTACTGATACGTACCAAGTCACCGACGCTGTATTTAGGCTGTTTAATCTTTTTCGCATTACGCTCGTAACGCCGTGTTAAATTGTCTCGGGCTATAGAGGCGTTTTCGAGGGTTACTTCGCTCGGGGGAATACGCGATCCACGGTGTCTAGTGTGATTATAAGCATATAAAAAATTTTGTAAAACATCGATGTAACGCTTATTTCGCGTGCATGTAAAGTAGCGCCACATTCGCTCTTTTATTGTTCGATTAAAGTGTTCGGCAATCGAGGCTTTTATATCAGGGTTACGAGCAGCGCGAAAATCGATATTCTTTTTCTTGAGAATTTGCTGAAATGGAGTGCCGATAAATTCTTTGCCTCGATCAGTTTGCAATTGCTGCGGGCAACGATTGTTACTGCGTGCGTGTATGCGTGTGAGACCGTGAGCCACACTTGCACTCGTTTTGTCACGCAAGGCCTCGACCCACGCGTATTTGCTCAACACGTCGATAACAACAAGCAGATATGCGTACCCATCGTTGTACGTGGCTATCGAGCGAAGATCAGCTAAATCAGCCTCCCATACATCGTCTATATTACTCACGTCGTACATACGACGGGGAAATCGTCGTCGCACGAGACGATGCATGTTATATGAATCCTGTGTCTCGAGCCATGATAAAATATTTTTTCGCGCTACTCTTCGATCCACTTGGGCCAAATTTTTTGCTCGAGAATAGGAGGCAGGATGAGTGGTGTCATAATAGATTTTTTGAAGAATTTTCATAATTTTAACGATGACCAGTTAAATGGATTCTTTTTCTTTTTCTTTTCTAACGGTGCGCGGGATCGATATTCTACAATACTTGTGCGATGTTTTGCAATTGTTCGTCCTCTTCTTCATCCCCCTCCTGCCCCTCGATGATGTTGTTTTCAGCCGTGAGCATTAAATCTCTGTTTGAGTGTGCGGTTTCGGCCTCATTGTTGTTGTTGCTGTTGTTGTTGTTGTTGCTACTGTTGCTGCTGTTGCTGCTGCTACTATCGCTTTCGCGTGGTAAAATAAGACGCCGCTACGGTGTCGAGGATGATGTAGGTGTAGGCTCATGTAGTAACTCGGGTTTGCCGATAAATTCGCGTGGCATCTGTATCGCTCGCAGGAGTTTGGCAAAGTGAGATCGTCCGATGGGTTTCTCGCGTTTTCTAGCTCGCATAGCATCGTTAACAAGATCAACGATATTGGAATTTGAAATTCTTCTACCGTCTATGGAAACAACACCATTACGATCCCATGTCCTTTTTTTACCAACGGCGCTGCGATGCAAATTGCGAAGCAACGATATTGCTTTAGATTAAAATTTTTTTTGTACGCTATCGATAATAAGTGTGTCATTGAGTCGAGATTTAACTTTGTTCATTAAAACGTCGTTGGATTTATTCTCGTGACTATCGAGTGTTACGTCCTGCGAGATCCTTTTTTTCCTTTATTGTCTCGTAGGTGTGAGCCGGTCACGATGAGCGAGCGAAGCAGCCGGAGTAGCCATCCTTTCCAATCGAGTCATCCCTGTGTTTGGCAGTAGGGAGACACACACGACCCTCCTTTGTGGCGGGTGGCGCCTAACTGGCATTAGTCATAATAGATACACTTTACGATTGCCTCTGCACCTGCCCTTTTTGCCAACTCCCTAATCGTGACGCTCGATACTAAGGGTGAATAGAGATATGATAAGATATAGGCTCAAAAGGAAAACTCGTTAACAGAGGTAAATAAGTTGAGTCATGTTAACACGGAGGGGAGGATAGTTAGTCATAGAACTAGACCAGTGACTCACGTCTTTCGGGAAGGAAAACCAACTCCCACGAAGGTAAGTAAACGGAGTCATGCTAACATGGTGGGGGGAATCAACCTTTGAGGAAAGAGGTTCGTAACCTAGAATAGCATTTCATCCTAGTTCACGGGTTTTCCTAATCAATATTACCATTACAATCTAGGATACATAAGGAAGAGTTTCCACTGCACGCGTGCTCAGTTTTCTACTACTATTTCCCGCGGTCGCGTCTCGTAACATATTTTAATCGCAACAGGCCAAGGTGCCTCTCCCACGATACCTTTCTGAATATTGTATATCTATAACTTGTGTTTCATGGATTGCGTACGGTGTAATTGTCTGGCAATATATAAACTAATGTGTGCCGCGAATGAGTCATTCTTCGGAACTGTAATAGGCCAAGTTGCCTATTCTTATGACATTGTGTAATACCTTGTGTGAATTTAATTTGTGTTTTGTGGATTGCGTACGATACGCTTTGGTATAAACATTACAATCAACTATTTAATTACGATCAGCAAATATTTCTCCTTCCATCACCAACAAAGAAGTACGAGTCAAAGAGAACCACCTGCAACGGAGATCGGTAACGCGACAAGGAAGAAGAACTACCACAAAGAGGACAAGTGTCAACAGTACACCTTCGAGCCCAACTCTATCCGAAGCTCACCAGGTAAAATTCTCTTATTTCTAATTGGAAAAGGTGAGGTCTCCGTCCCCGCTGTAAAGGGCTTCCAAGCCTTGACGCACAAGCGAGACCGACCGTGTTCGTCAGACCCTAAATCTTGGGCCAGACCTAACACGAGTAATGCTATTTTTCGTTTTGATGAAATATTCGGTACTGCATTATCGTACTCGACCATATGAAAATAACGCTGTAAAACCTGCTGGTACGCTATCCATTTCTCTCTCTCGCTCTTATACGAGTGAGAGTTTAGAATTTCACTCAGTTCAGAGTCGAGGCGCGATAATGGCGTACCGGTAGTCTGTACGGAGGGCAACAGGTCTGCACTAGTAGTAGTAGTAGTAGTAGTAGTAGTAGTAGTAGTAGTAGCAGCAGCAGCAGCAGTAGTGGCGAGTCCAGCGAGATGATGTATGTTATCATGAGATATAAGTACCATCTTTCGGGCATATTCCATGGCTCGTGTAGGCCAAAACAGGCACAAGAAGCAACTTGAGAAATCCGAGACAGTGCTCGACGATGATCTTCCTCTTGCCGCTCCAATTTCCCCTTTTGGCGGCTGCCCGTCGAAGAATTGTCGCGTGCCTCCGAAGATGATTCTTTTGCACGTTGTTCAGACTCACGTTTCCCTGTAAAACGTTTAGAGCATACTCGCATATACAGCGTACGAGCGCTACATCTGCTTTGCGCAAAATTGCACGTCATTGCTCTTGCTTTAGATAACACAGCGCTTGCAATATAAATATTTGCGTTTTATCGAGAGGTCCGCGCAACGCCATTACAAGCGCATTACTGATACATCGCGTGTCGCATCGCGAACTTTTATTGCTTTTTGAGGCACGTAAACGTAATGGTATTGGTCATCGGGAAATATACAGGCGCGAAATCGACAATTATCAGGCGTCGATTGTTTCAAGTCGAATAATAGATAGCCGTGCGGTGCAGCCGTTGCATCGAAATATACCTCCTGCAAAAATCGCGGATTCTCGGGACATACCTGACGGGCTAGGTGCTGAATTTGCGCGCGATCTAGCGGAATTTTGAAGACAACGATATAATTAGCGTTTAAGGAGATATCGCGTTGCCCCTGACCCTGATGGAAGAGATTTTGCGTGATGAAAATTACACTAAGATTTTTATGATGGCTACCCTTGGTGAAAAGATCGACCACAGTATTGTTGGGTGCCTCGCGCATTAGATCGTCAATGACCACAAGTTTAGGTCTTGTATCATTTGAGTAGTCTGCTGCTTGCGGTAAACCCTCGCGAAAGTCGATTTTATCACCGTACTCTGAATACCCGGACTGCCACTCTGAGTAATAAAAAAGTATACGCTCGAACGGGACATCCGTCATTTCGCGCATGTATTTAAAGAATTTTTTTACAAAATATGTTTTACCACAGCCCGTAGGACCGCTTATCACAGCTGTCCATGGATGTTTCCAACGTGTATCCATATCGATGAGTGTCTATCAAAAACAATCAGCTGACTCTTAAATAAGCTTATACCACGACGGCGGCGGCGGTGGCGGCGGCGGTGGCGGCGGCGACCCCACGGCATCAGCTATTTTCGCGGCCTTAACGAGTTGATAAGACGTAGCGCGCCTGCACTAGCTGACGAGGCGCGGTCCCTCGGTATAAGCTGGTGTTTACGCCGTATGTAAATTAAATAACGATAGTTTTTATATTTCTCACAAATAAAGCAATATTTTTATTTCACTATGCATTAATCTCTATGTGCAAATTTTACGAATCATCAAATTCTAAACAGCAATATTATATCCACGGATGTAGCACGAGAAAGTCAGAACAAAAGGAAACACTCGATAAGAAAGACGTGACAAAAGGAATCAACGATGAAAAAGTCAGAACAAAAGGGAACGGTAGAGAAATAGCAGCTACTGTTACGAATAGCAGCACAAAAAGAACGAGCCGACAACGGTTTTATACATAATAAATTAATATATATATATTTTTTTAATGTATTGTACACAGTAAATATGATACATGAAATTAGACAAAAAGATTATTTTTTATTATCGCGAATTGTGAAATACGCTAATTAGTATAACGCAAAAAACTATATACTTTTTTGCGCTGTACTAATTAGCGTATAACGCAGTATAACGCAAAAAACTATATACTTTTTTGCGTTATACTAATTAGCGTATTACACAATTCGCGATATTTACAAATAATCTTTTTGTCTAATTTCATGTATCATATTTACTGTGTACAATACATTAAAAAAAAATATATATATTGATTTATTATGTATGAAACCGTTGTCGGCTCGTTCTTTTCGTGCTGCTATTCGTAACAGTAGCTGCTATTTCTCTACCGTTCCCTTTTGTTCTGACTTTCTCATCGTTGATTCTTTTTGTCCCGTCTTTCTTATCGAGTGTTTCCTTTTGTTCTGACTTTCTCGTCACTATATAGTTTTTTGCGTTATACTAATTAGCGTATAACGCAGTATAACGCAAAAAAACTATATACTTTTTTGCATTATACTAATTAGTGTATTTCACAATTTACGATAATTAAAAATAATCTTTTTGTCTAATTTCATGTATCATATTTACTGTGTACAATACATTTAAAAAAAATATATATACTGATTTATTATGTATAATACCGTTGTCGGCTCGTTCTTTTTGTGTTGCTATTCGTAGCAGTAGCTGCTGTCTCGAAAAATAGCATTACTCGTGTTAGGTCTGGCCCAAGATTTAGGGTCTGACGAACACGGTCGGTCTCGCTTGTGCGTCAAGGCTTGGAAGCCCTTTACAGCGGGGGCGGAGACCTCACCTTTTCCAATTAGAAATGAGAGAATTTTACCTGGTGAGCTTCGGATAGAGTTGGGCTCGAAGGTGTACTGTTGACACTTGTCCTCTTTGTGGTAGTTCTTCTTCCTTGTCGCGTTACCGATCTCCGTTGCAGGTGGTTCTCTTTGACTCGTACTTCTTTGTTGGTGATGGAAGGAGAAATATTTGCTGATCGTAATTAAATAGTTGATTGTAATGTTTATTCCAAAGCGTATCGTACGCAACCCACAAAACACAAATTAAATTCACACAAGGTATTACACAATGTCATAAGAAAAGGCAACTTGGCCTATTACAGTTCCGAAGAATGACTCATTCGCGGCACACATTAGTTTATATATTGCCAGACAATTACACCGTACGCAATCCATGAAACACAAGTCATAGATATAAAGGGTGGTTAAATTTTAAGGGCCGATGTTGATTTTGAATAAAACACAAATTATTTAGGAAATTATTGTCAATTCTTTTTATTATGATAATATGGTATGGTTCAATTATGTATGGAACAAAATATCGGCCAAATGGCCGCCGCGACCTCGGCGGCACACCTCCATCCGATGGTCTAAATTTTCGATGACGCTTAGGCATAATTGAGGTTCTATGCCGTTAATGTGCCGAATTATCTCATCCTTTAGCTCTTGAATTGTTGCTGGCTTATCGACGTACACCTTTTCTTCCAAATAACCCCAAAGAAAGAAGTCCAACGGTGTCAAATCACATGATCTTGGCGGCCAATTGACATCGCCACCACGTGAGATAACACGGTTATTGAATTTGTCGCGCAAAAGAGCCATTGTTTCGTTAGCTGTGTGGCAAGTGGCACCGTCCTGTTGAAACCACACATCGCCCACATCCATATCTTCCAATTCGGGCCATAAAAAATTCGTTATCATCTCACGATAGCGAACACCATTCACAGTAACTGCCTGACCGGCCTCATTTTGGAAAAAATACGGCCCGATGATGCCGCCAGCCCATAAACCGCACCGAACAGTCACTCTTTGTGGGTGCATTGGTTTTTCGACAATCACTCTTGGATTATGATTCGCCCAAATGCGGCAATTCTGCTGATTGACGAATCCACTGAGGTGAAAATGTGCCTCATCACTGAAGATGATTTTCTTCGAAAATTGATCATCCACTGTTGCCATTTCTTGCCACCATTCTGACCATTGACGACGTTTGGAATGGTCAAGAGGCTTTAGTTCTTGAGTCAATTGCACCTTATAAGCATGTAAATGCAAGTCTTTATGCATAATGTTCATCAACGACGAGCGTGATTGATGCATGTTGGGCACGACGACGAGTTGATGTGGACGGCTCTTCAGCCACACTATCACGAACAGCAGCAATATTTTCTGCAGTACGAGCTGTACAAGCATGCACTGGTGTTTTAATATCTCCGACAGACCCGGTTTGCTTAAATTTTTGCACGATTTTTCCGATTGTACGCACATTTGGACGATTAAATTGACCGAAAAAATCACGAAGTGCACGATATGCATTTTGATTTAAACGCCCATTTTCATAATAAGCCTGAATAACTTTAACGCGTTGCTCGATTGTGTATCTTTCCATGGTTCAAATTGAGTTAGTCTGAAATTGAGAAATGTCAAATGAAATGCAGAAAAAAACTTGACGTTTAGGTGTGGTTCACATTCAACATCGGCCCTTACAATTTAACCACCCTTTACAATATTCAGAAAGGTATCGTGGGAGAGGCACCTTGGCCTGTTGCGATTAAAATATGTTACGAGACGCGACCGCGGGAAATAGTAGTAGAAAACTGAGCACGCGTGCAGTGGAAACTCTTCCTTATGTATCCTAGATTGTAATGGTAATATTGATTAGGAAAACCCGTGAACTAGGATGAAATGCTATTCTAGGTTACGAACCTCTTTCCTCAAAGGTTGATTCCCCCCACCATGTTAGCATGACTCCGTTTACTTACCTTCGTGGGAGTTGGTTTTCCTTCCCGAAAGACGTGAGTCACTGGTCTAGTTCTATGACTAACTATCCTCCCCTCCGTGTTAACATGACTCAACTTATTTACCTCTGTTAACGAGTTTTCCTTTTGAGCCTATATCTTATCATATCTCTATTCACCCTTAGTATCGAGCGTCACGATTAGGGAGTTGGCAAAAAGGGCAGGTGCAGAGGCAATCGTAAAGTGTATCTATTATGACTAATGCCAGTTAGGCGCCACCCGCCACAAAGGAGGGTCGTGTGTGTCTCCCTACTGCCAAACACAGGGATGACTCGATTGGAAAGGATGGCTACTCCGGCTGCTTCGCTCGCTCATCGTGACCGGCTCACACCTACGAGACAATAAAGGAAAAAAAGGATCTCGCAGGACGTAACACTCGATAGTCACGAGAATAAATCCAACGACGTTTTAATGAACAAAGTTAAATCTCGACTCAATGACACACTTATTATCGATAGCGTACAAAAAAAATTTTAATCTAAAGCAATATCGTTGCTTCGCAATTTGCATCGCAGCGCCGTTGGTAAAAAAAGGACATGGGATCGTAATGGTGTTGTTTCCATAGACGGTAGAAGAATTTCAAATTCCAATATCGTTGATCTTGTTAACGATGCTATGCGAGCTAGAAAACGCGAGAAACCCATCGGACGATCTCACTTTGCCAAACTCCTGCGAGCGATACAGATGCCACGCGAATTTATCGGCAAACCCGAGTTACTACATGAGCCTACACCTACATCATCCTCGACAACGTAGCGGCGTCTTATTTTACCACGCGAAAGCGATAGTAGCAGCAGCAACAGCAGCAACAGTAGCAACAACAACAACAACAGCAACAACAACAACGAGGCCGAAACCGCACACTCAAACAGAGATTTAATGCTCACGGCTGAAAACAACATCATCGAGGGGCAGGAGGGGGATGAAGAAGAGGACGAACAATTGCAAAACATCGCACAAGTATTGTAGAATATCGATCTCGCGCACCGTTAGAAAAGAAAAAGAAAAAGAATCCATTTAACTGGTCATCGTTAAAATTATGAAAATTCTTCAAAAAATCTATTATGACACCACTCATCCTGCCTCCTATTCTCGAGCAAAAAATTTGGCCCAAGTGGATCGAAGAGTAGCGCGAAAAAATATTTTATCATGGCTCGAGACACAGGATTCATATAACATGCATCGTCTCGTGCGACGACGATTTCCCCGTCGTATGTACGACGTGAGTAATATAGACGATGTATGGGAGGCTGATTTAGCTGATCTTCGCTCGATAGCCACGTACAACGATGGGTACGCATATCTGCTTGTTGTTATCGACGTGTTGAGCAAATACGCGTGGGTCGAGGCCTTGCGTGACAAAACGAGTGCAAGTGTGGCTCACGGTCTCACACGCATACACGCACGCAGTAACAATCGTTGCCCGCAGCAATTGCAAACTGATCGAGGCAAAGAATTTATCGGCACTCCATTTCAGCAAATTCTCAAGAAAAAGAATATCGATTTTCGCGCTGCTCGTAACCCTGATATAAAAGCCTCGATTGCCGAACACTTTAATCGAACAATAAAAGAGCGAATGTGGCGCTACTTTACATGCACGCGAAATAAGCGTTACATCGATGTTTTACAAAATTTTTTATATGCTTATAATCACACTAGACACCGTGGATCGCGTATTCCCCCGAGCGAAGTAACCCTCGAAAACGCCTCTATAGCCCGAGACAATTTAACACGGCGTTACGAGCGTAATGCGAAAAAGATTAAACAGCCTAAATACAGCGTCGGTGACTTGGTACGTATCAGTAAAGCTAAAGCAGCTTTCGTGAAAGGATATGAGCGTGGTTGGAGTAACGAATTATTCAAGATTCAACGAATATCAGTGAATCGAGAACCATTCGTGTATATTTTACACGATCTGAATAACGAGACTATCGACGGTATTTTCTACGAGGCAGAATTATCGCGAGTACGAGTACCTCCGTCATCTGAGAAGACGAAAGAGAAGAAGAAGAGGACAAAGAGGAAGAACGCACGGAATCACCGTCCCTGATAAATATGAGCTCCAAGGATAGCTCTTTTTTTGTCGTACTACCATGCAACAGTAATATGCAGTATTTTCCGAATAATACGACGTCAAAATTTATTACAAAACTACCGCGTCAGACACGTTTGCACGGAGAATGGTCTGTTTCTCTTATGGAAATTGCTTATCCGATGACTCTTTTACATGTTCCTACTGTAGGAAATCTCGTAACTTTTGAGGATGGTGATGATGATTTATCGGGTTTCAATCTTTTAACATGGAGACGCTCTGATAGAGACCAAGTTCCACCTGGTGTATATCGCTCTATAGACGCTCTTTTGGAAAGTATAAATAAGCTACCTCACGTGGCCGGTCATTTGCGCTTTAAATCGCTTCCGAGCGGGCAGATCGAAGTGGCCCGCGTATGCGACGATCTACGATACCATGACTTTCGCGTATCACCCGCTATCGCGAGGCTCTTAGGATTCTCGGAAGAGGCTTGTAGGTCTGTAATGATAGAGCCGCATTGCCAATACACAGGGTCGAGGCCAGCATCTCTCACCGGTGCTATACCAGGTAGCATGTTTCTATACACAGATATCTGCGAAAGCTATATTACAGGCGATGTACAAACACCCCTCTTACGAGTTGTCCCCATTGATACTGATGACTGTTGGTATGGTTCGATAAAAATTAAATCGTTTTCAACGCCACGATATATACCTCTCTTGCGCAATAATTTACACACTAGCGAGATCGATATATGAGACGAATTTAGGGATCCTATACCATTCGAGCAGGGAACGTTGACTGTGACACTACATTTCAAAAGGTCTTACGATTGATTACATCGTTATGTATGATATTGATAGTGTGCAGCACGGATGGGGCCGCCGCGGGTACGGCGGTATTAGGCCTTTTTATATCGGAACACCTAATCAACGAGGACACGGTATCGGCAGCTTTCTCGGGGGCCTGTTTCGTCGAGTGTTACCACTTTTAAAGAAGGGCGCTAAAGCAGTTGGTAAAGAGGCATTGCGCGCTGGTGTAAACGTAGCCGGTGATATCCTCGATAGAAGTATAGCTGTGAAAGATGCTATTCGCGAGAGAGCGAGAGAATCAGGCAGTAATCTCAAACGCAAAACCTCTGAAAAAATTGACACTCTCATGCGGGGGTCTAGTTATAAAAAGCGCAAAATTTCGCGAACTCCTCATTGATCGGACCAACGTAAACCACGACGGATCTCCCGTAAAAATAAAAGTGTAAATAAAGAGAAAAGTAATAAAGAAGAAGAAGAATAATAAGAATAATAATAAGAAGAAGAAGACTCGTCAACGAACAGTTGCAGATATTTTTGGATAGCTGAAACAAAATATCTTTTCTACATGCGCACTCGTGCGAGTGTCTTAAATCGGAACTTGAACTATTTTTACTCCCACCGACGCAAACTACTATTGAAGGCTCCAATTGGGTGTATTACAAACCAATATCTTCGCTAACAGATGATTCACCGATTGAATTTGTTATTCCTGGACAGGCTGATGAGTATATCGATCTCGCGCATACTATGCTTAGTCTGAGAGTGAAAATAACATCTCCTACTGCGGAAAATGCTGCGGGTACAGCATCGAAAGTAAGTGCCGGCCCTGTAAACAATCTTTGGCATTCTATGTTTAATCAGGTGGATGTATACCTGAATCAAAAATAAGTTTCACCTCCAAATAATGCCTACGCTTATCGAGCGTACATAGAAACAGTTTTGAATTACGGTCCAGCAGCAAAAAATTCGCATTTCACGAGTGTTCTCTGGTACGACGATACCCCTGGAAAAATGGATGATATAACATCGGAAAATACGGGTCTTGTGAAGAGAAAACAATTTCTAAATGTCGAAAAAACTGTAGACTTGCTCGGTCATCTGCATTGCGATATATTCAATCAGGAGCGGTTCCTATTAAACGGCGTCGAGATGCGACTACGGTTGGTGCGGTCTAGAGATTCATTTTGTCTTGTGGGGATACAAAGAATGGTCAATGCGGCTTAAAGATTCTTGAGGCATCGCTTCTCGTTCGTAGAACAAAAATAGCTCCTGGTGGGCTGCTCTCGCATGCTAGAACTCTGGCAAAATCTACGGCTAAATATCCTCTTACGAGAGTCGAGGTAAAAGCCGTTTGAATACACGCTGGTGTTCATGGAGAGACTATCGATAATATCGTGTTAGGTCAATTGCCGAAGCGTATAATTATCGGGTTTGTCGATAACAAAGCGTTTAACGGCGACTTCAGTATGAATCCATTCAATTTCCAAAATTACGAGATAAATTATCTCTCGTTGTATGTAGATGGTGCTCAAATACCGTCGAAACCGTTACAACCTGATTTCACAAAAAATCATCTATATGTGGATGCTTTTCAAACGTTGTTTACGGGAACTGGAATACATTTCTTAAACGAGGGTAATTCGATCGATCGCGATAATTATCGCGATGGATACTGTCTGTTTGCTTTTGATTTGACACCCGATCTTTCGGCGAACAGCAACACACATTGGAATTTAATGAAGCACGGTAGTGTGAGAATAGAGGTACGATTTGAGGATGCGCTTGCTTCAACGATAAATTGTGTAGTCTACGCGGAATATGATAATGTCCTTGAAATTGGTGCCTCTCGGCAAGTAATGGTGGATTTTACCGGATAAGCGAAAAATGTGCTGATGTCGGCATAAAATTATTTCGTGTTAAGAGACGTAGAAGCGTGCCTGTGAGTAACTCATCAGTCGAACTCGAGCATCTGTATGGATTAGACGTGAAAATGGATATCGTCGTGAATATACAGGAAATGCGTGGTAAAGACCCAGAATTTATTCCGAAAGAAATTGCCGTGGTAGCAGTGGATAGACCGTACTCTGCTCATTGGATCGTCGCACCGCCGTGTCACTTTGCCGAATTACCACAGCATTCGAGAAGCCAGAATAATTTTCTCTCGAAATATCTTCACGGTCTGGAATGGTACGAGAGCGATGTGAGCTATAAACAGGCATACGCTAACTTGCGTGAAATTTCGCGAAAATCAAGACGTATCTATACTCGCGATGACGAGAAGGCTTTACTTCTTTGCGATATCACGAGTCGTGAAATTTCCAACCTGGAGGATGAGGAGGGCGCACCATCGTACACATTTATGCCGAAATCTTTGCGAAAATGCTTCAGACACGCTATGATACACGATACAGCGTCTTCGCATTGTGCAATGCGCCAGGCTTTCCAAATAAAAAATTGGTTTCGCGAGCACCCGTTTAAAGGAGAATCATACATGGATGTTTGGTTAGCAGGCGAAGAGGAAGAGAATAAGAAAGAGGAGAAATCTTCATCAGGTAGTCATGACACGATCGACGATGCTGTGAAATAAATTTTGCATACATATACGTCTTTCAAAGCGTATCAAAGCGATCATCATTTAATCATTGACTATGTGTTCAGCATGAACACTAGATAAATCTACGAGAGTCTGCAGGATCTACCACTTTCAACCATTGGCGTATACCCGGCTGACAGAATTCCTCGTGTATAGTCGTTACCTGCCGGACTCGTAGTTAACACGGTTAACCCCGACGGACCTGGAGAGCATTGGATCGCCATGTACGTTAACCATCATGGAGAAGGAATGTACTTTGATAGCTACGGGCTACCACCGGTTATACCGCAACATCTCGCACGACTACGTAGAAACTGCATGTTCTATCGGTACGGCCTCAAGCAGCTACAGAGTAATACGTCGGATGTGTGTGGACAATTTTGCATCGTATTCCTACATCTTATGTTGTGCGGCTTCACCATGTCGCGATTTAATAATCTCCTTAGCGATAATGTAATGAAAAACGACAGATTAGTGCGTGAATATTACAATGCTTCTGCCTCTCGACGATCAGACGGTGATAAAAATAAATTTAACGGCGGAGGAGTCTCCGAGCGAAGATTACCGTGTTTGCAGGAATGTTGCATACGACGGTAAATATGTGTAAAGTGATTTAAATAAAATATTGATCAATTAAAAACGAATACATCGTCTTACTGTGCCTCTTATTTTATAATTATATATAAATTATAATCGAGGTCCCTCGCGGTACGGTATCATATTCTGCGCCTTTTATTGCAGATCAAGCGCTTCGCGAGGAGCACAGCGCAAAGCGGTACGCACGTGCAAAACCACTGTCGCTGCATTCAGAGCGCTGGACACCTTAGTTATGATTCAGAGGGCGGTTTGCTATCTTCCAACCCCGTGATACCTAACCAGCAGCATCCTGAGCATTCAGTCTGTCTTCAACTTCGTGATCGCGCAGTCAAAAACGTATTTTTCCCAATGTATCCTCGTTACGACGCTAGCGGGTTTTCGGAGTCCTCAGTGCCGAAATAGACATCGGGTACGATGGCGGCGACGTGGACGAGGGCTTCGAGAACCCCGAGCTTCCTGAAGCAGACGATGCTCGGTTATGAAAGTGACGACGCGCGCGCGAGCGTGTGTGTGTGTGTTTGTGCGAGTGAGATAGTGAGAGACAGGAGTTTAAAATCGCCGTCAAAGGAAGGTGGACGTCAACAATAACAGAGGTAAGTACCTAATTTTTTTCCTTTTTTCAAGTATGTGTACACCTTTGCTCCATCCTGCTCTTATCTCTAGTCTTTCTTGTTCACCAGAGTACCCACACCACCTCACTTTACCATCTCCACGTTACCGACACTGGTTAAGCAGAGTGGGTAGCGCGACGGTGAAAAAATGGGGTGGTGGTGGTAGCCGCGAGGTGGGGGAAGGAGTGGGATGGAGCAAAGGTGTACACACACTACTGATACCTCTTCTCTTTCTCTTTGTTATCCTTTTCTTTTTATTCTTTGCGACACCGCGATGTTTCCTTGCTGCAATGCGTCTACGTCTTGTCGACTTTTTCTTCTTCTTCTTCTTCTTCTTTATTCCTAACGATTTTTTCGAAATACCAGTACGCCTTTTCCTCGTCCTCGTAGGCACGCGTCCCGATAATGACTGTATCATGCGAGCGGTACGCACAGCATTATATCCTGAACCATTCATGAGAAGAGCGATTTTTTCATTGGCTTTTCATTGTAAATTATCTCCAGATTCGGCTGCGCGTCGACGCAATGACTCCTTGAATGGCATTTTGCGACCGCTCACATCCTCGATAACGTGTAAACCCGTGTGAATGGCTTTTTTCCCTATAGCTTTAGCACCTCTGGTCAACAATGGTAAAACACTCCGAAATAGACCACCAAGAAAACTACCGATGCCGTGACCGCGCTGATGCGGGGAACCCGCAAACACGTTACCTATATAACCACCTCCGCCACCTATTTGATTCTTAAAATACGTCGTATAATGAGCACACATATTGTCTAATTGAGTCGCTTGAAATGAAGTGTGAGCGTTAACGTTCCATACTCGAATGCAATAGGATTACCCAGATGAAGTCTTATATCCACGTCGATCGTTCTGAAGCAATTGTTGTGTAAACCTATGTAATTTGACGATGAGAAACATTTTACTTGCGTTGTACAATACGTGTAGTTTTTTGTATTTTAATTTACAATCCTGAGTTGTGCTGTCTGTGTATCACTTACCGTATACGGTACACAAATATCGCTGTAGAAAAAAAACTGATCGGGCAGAGCCCTATTCATACACGCGGGTACTCGTCCTACGCGTGGAACGCTTCGCACAAGCTGCAGGTAAAAACCCCCTGGGGTTTCTCGGTCAAGCAGCAGCAGTTCTTCGTGTTTCTCAAAGCCCAATATACGTGCTGTTTTACTACTCATTCGTAATACTTCAGGGTAGCTTAGAGGTTCAGGGCACGACTCTGTTACCTCGGACTCGAGGGCAACGTACCCTTTAGCCCTTTCAACATTTACAATTTTTATGCCTGCTTCTCGCAGCCCCGGTAAATCATTGATATTTTCCACAATTTCTTCGTGATTTTTGTACAAACCTCGAGGTATTCGGTTTGTAGTAACTTCTTTATTTTCACAAGCCATCCAGCCGATTATCATATCTGCTTCTTGTAAATGCGTCATTGTACAGGGTATATGAATTTCCGATAAGCCCACAACCCAGCGACCCTTTAACGATATTTCACGCGGCAATTGAGTTATAAAATGTGTTGTTGTATTTTCGGGAAAATACTTCATACTGCTGTTGCTCGGTAGAACAAGAAAAAAATTATCCTCACCATGCATCGTTTGGACAAAATTTCGTTTATTCGAGACCGTGAACGTTTGACGCTGGTATCCACGAGTTAAATTTCGCCGGGTATCCCACCCAACTCACGAAAATTTGTTTTTTCGCACCGTGTCCTTTTCCGTAAAACTTGATCAATCTTGAATTCTTTATTCTTCTCCATACGCTTCTTACGAACGCTCGTTAATTCTTCGGGGTAATAGAAACCATCGATAGTTTCGTCTTCGAGATCGCACAACGCATACACATACAAGCCCTGTCTATGTAAAACTTTTTTGATACGAAAAATTTCTTCACTCCAATTTTTCTCGTAACCTTTTTCGAAGGTGCCTTTAGTTCTACTGATTCGAACGTAATCGCCGGGTTTGTATTTATACGTTGTGAAACGTCTCTTTTCACGTCGCTTTATCGCGCTAATTGTCATATTGCGCACCGCTGTATCGCCATTATATAGCGTTACGGCGGCCGGTTGCATTTTAATGCTCGAGTATACAGTATGATTGTACGCATAAAGCAATTGTTGTAGTATATCGATATAACGATGAGTATTACGAGGTGTGAAGTAGCGCCACATCCGTTCCTTGAGAGTGCGATTAAAACGCTCGACAATCGAGGCTTTTACATCAGGATTACGAGCAACGCGAAATTGTATGTTTTCATCTTTGAGAAATTTTTGAAGTTGACCACCGAGGAATTCTTTTCCACGATCGGTTTGTAGTGAAACAGGTGTACGACCATCGTTATGCTCGAGAATACGTTTAAATGCCTTTGTTACTTCGTGCACAGTTTTGTCCTGCAATGGTTCGACCCAGGCGTATTTGCTGACAACGTCAATTACCATAAGCAGTTAGGAGACGTTGTCGTTATAGCTATTCAATGAACGTAGATCCACGAGATCGGCCTCCCAAACATCGTCAATATTTGTAACATTGTAATCCAGTCGTGGAAAGACACGGTGCACGGGTCTATGAATGGTATAACTATCCTGTTGAGTGAGCCTGTCATATACGGTGTCTGCTTTATTTTTGCTACTGATTAAACGTCGCGCACCAGCGTATCCAGCTGGATGCGAAGGATCGTAGTACACTTTTTCGAAAGTCATCTTTCACCGCTCGTTGTATAGCTTGTTCTCAATCGTTATCCACTTTTCAAATACTTTTATTACTTTTGTTTTCCGACGTTTTGAAGAAGTATTCCTAGGGTGTGTATCGTCGTTGTCGTCATAGTCGTCGTTGGAATTATCGCCGACCGCATCCACATTCGTAGAATGCGGGTCGTTATGTTGCATCATCTGAACATTTTTTCTTGGTCGTTTAGTACCTCTAGATACGCCTAAATCCCACAATCTACCGTTGCCTATGAATTCACGCGGAACGCTTTTTGTGCGTAGACTAACGATAAACTCGTGTCTGCCTGTTGCTTTAAAGTTTTTTCTACCTCGTACTGCATCGTTTATAAGGTTGACAATATAAGAATTTGGAATGAAGATACTGTCTATTGTTACACATCCTTTTTTGTCCCATCTTATGCTTTTTGATTCATCACTCGTGGGTTTGCGTAGAAACTTTAATAACGCAGTCACTCGGCGTTTATACATATTTGGAATGCTATTAACGATGTCAGCATCGCTCGTGGCTTCTGCATTATCTATCTCAGACGATGTTTCATGTAGTGCTGGTGAAAACAATGCATTTTTCGTACCAAGATATAGATAACGCTGCAGCACTTGTAAATACTCTTTCCATTTACTCGCGTCGTCTTTACCATACTTATTTGATTTTAAAATTTTGAATAGCTCAGTGTCCGCTATTCGACCGTCTGCATCTCTATTTCCGTCCTTTACCTCGGACATTGGCACTAAAAACATTTTTTTCGCATGCTCCATTACGAGGATGAATTTTTATCCTTAACACAGTATTGTTTTGTCAATCGTCACTAGCACTGAAAAATTTACTAAATACAGTTGTGATTATGGGAGCCAGTAAAAGTGGTAAAAATGCACCACCCCCTTTTTGAATTATAAAGCGTTTCTTCGCTCTCCAATTATATTTCCGCTGCTTACGAGCGACTGTACAAACGCCACGACGACGAACCACGTGTGTATTTAAGAAAAGTAACGCAATAATTATCTTAACATCTACAACTGGTAAAATTAATTATTATCATCATAATCATGTATTATCGCGAGAATTATGGAAAATTAATTCTTGCGTAACCGAGGGCAATCGTTCTCCGATCATTCTTCAAACGGTTTTGAAGCCACCAGAGAAATGTCTGTGATTAATTTTTTCACCTCCTGTGTTATGAACGGAACACAAAATATCTGCAACTCCAGGAACAATATATCGAAATGTTCAAGGAATGAGGGATCCACTCGATGACGTACAGCTTCACACAGGTTAGAGCTATTCTGTGTTAAAAGAGTTTTAATACGCACTTGGTCCACATTCTCGACTAGTTCTTTAGCGAGAATATGTATAACTAATTCAGCACATAGAACATCGATACAGTTTTTCACATAAACGACGTAGCGCTGGAGCCGCCTGAAGCGCTCATCAACACACGGTGTTACGTTGCATAGTCCGTCAAAAGATTTCTTTTGCATAACTATACTCGGTGAATAGATGTTTTTCTTCTTCTTCTTCTGTGGTGGTGGTTCCAGCTGTGTATTTTCATCGTTAGGGTTGACGTCCTCGGCGACCACATTGTCCTTGGCTTGGTCGAAAACAATGGATTTTGAGCCAAACGAAGACGCAAAGTGAATCTCGCAGTCATCGATGTTGAGTGTTTTACGGATAAGTTGATCAGTTTTCCAGCCATAATTCGTACAGGCCCCGAAATATGATGTTATCTCGGTCAAGGCATCTTGTAGTTTACACCACTTTGTAGATTCAAAGGTAATACCACCCGACGAATTATTATGCTGCAGCTTAACGACCGGTGTAACGTCACCGCTTGCGCGTACCTGAAGACCCACAGTTATCCTCTTTGTTTCCGAGTAGTTCAAATTGTATGTTGTAGCAAGCAACAATGGTGCTTCAAAATGTTCCATGGTTGATAGAAAATACAACAGAGCGACACGGAAAAATGAATAAATGATGAGGGAAACGAAGCTATGATAACTGTATTTCGTAGCTTGTCACGGGTCGGACTGCCACCCGATCCTCTCTACAAATATTTTTATAGACAGGTGTGAATCGTCTCATATATTGGAATGGTGGGGGCAAACGTTTACCCCTACCAACGTAACCTTAGTAGAGCATATAGAGAAGTTATACTTGTTTATACTACAAATTATTGTAGTGTAAAGATTGTTTATTTCATCACAAATAGATACTTCATACCGTAAAATTAGAAACATTATAGCAAACCCCCCTCTGGCCTGATGTAGTTACTTTTTAGCGATGGTCGAAAGAATTTTGCATTTTAATGAGTCTACGGTAGATGGAAAACACTTGAACGTTATACGTATAAGAATAAATATACGAATTTTCATATTGTGCGTCTACCTGTACGAGAAAGTATCTATGACCCCACCCCCTTGAGGGTCAGCGCAGTCAGTACGACCGGCTGTAAATATGTATAAACAGGCGCCGTATTGCATTGGCCATATACAAATTCAATAGCTAGCGTCTGTACATTGGAACATAATTTATTACGTCGCTCGAGGGTTTTCACTTTTCCACCAAAGTCTGATAATTATCATTGTCGTAGCAGTGTAAGGGTTGATTGACAATGAAACGCTTGCCGGGTATACCATTTTTGAATAAGTAAATATGAATATAATTAAATGTAAAGAGAGTAGCGAGAATGAAAAATTTCTCATAACATATTTTTGAAAATGAATTTATTATAAGAATATATACTGAATATAATTATGTAAAATAAGCTAGTTCACAAGCGTTTATGTAAATGTTAGGTATTTTTGTTTGTTTGTTTGTTTGTGTAAATACACAGCCCCTGATGGAAAAGCTATCGTAGAATTTGCGTTTATTGTCTTGCGTATACACGTGTTACAGCTGTATATATAATTCGAGCCTGTCTATTTTGTTAATGCAGTCTAGTATAAAAACGGCAGACGTTTCGTATTACCGTATTGTAAATAGATACCAAATGTGCATATATAAATGTAAATTAAGAATGTCTGTTTCAGACAATACAGCTTTCTTTGAAAAACGGGCGGAGTGTAGCGCTTCATGTTTACACTCTAGCCAAAGTGCTAGTACGAATTAAAGCATCTTTAAGAAATAGTAGGGCCTACGCTAGTTGACACTGAAGCAGCGTTATCATTGTGAGAATGTCTGTTTAGACAATGCAGCTTTCTAGAGAAAACGGTAGGCTTGCATGGGTTCATGTTTACAACCTTTCCAAAGAGGTAGTACGAAATAAATTATCTTTAAGAAATAGTGCACGACTGTGTGTAGCCCTCAACCCCTTGTGAAGATACTGTGTCACTGTACATGGACTCAAGGTTGCTATCTTTCAAAATTTTCCTCGATTTCTGCATTTATGGTGAAGACGAAATATATATATATATAGGGTAGTGGGGGTATTCGAGTTAAGGTATAAAATTGCGTGAAACCGTAGTTCTCGTATTATTCAACGTTCAAATGTTCTACGACTATCATCCTGACAGTGTAGCATAGTTATTTCGCGTTTTTAAAAAAATGGATTCACGTAGACGTGTCCTTCTGTCCGTAGTGCGCGCAACGGCTCGCGTATAAATACATCGGGAACCGCGATTGGTGCGGCGCTTTACACGGCGTTGGTTCGTAAATATCGCGAACTTTACGTTCCAACATCTCCGCGCAGAGTTCAATGAAGTGTTGCTGCGTGGTGATGCAGAATTGATTACCGCTGCTTATGTGAGTGGCCCGTTACGGCGAGCACCCAGTTTTGTGCAACAATATGTGGTCAAACATCTTACCAATCACGGTGGACTCTTACACAGGCCGCTAAACGAATTGATTATGGCCGCTGAAAATCGCCATGGTGAGTACAATTTGAAAAAAATTATTTGTCGTCTTAAAAGAAAAAAGTTTTGTTATGTGTTCTTTTTTACTTTCATTTTGTATTTTTTATTTCATTGAAATAATTTTCATTATCTAAATATTTATCAATCTTAAAATGATTGAACGAGTATAATATAAAAACTAATTATTTATAATTTAATAATTTTATTGTTGTTGTCAAAAATGTAATAAAATCACATTGTGAGCGTCATAATGTCGAGAACCAAGTTTTATTTTAACTGGTTGACGAAAAGTGGCTTAATTTTTAATCCACTTTCGGTTTGCTGCGCGAAAATTAATACACTTTCATCAATCAATGTAAAACTTGGTTCGTTAAACTCGTCGGTGTCGGCAATGTATTTATTCAATTTTTGAAAAATAGTAAATTTTTTTTACATAATTAACAAATTTTAATAAAAACAAAACGTTTTTCTTTAAAGACGATACATTTTTATTTTTATTCGCTCATTTATTTTAAGATACTGACACATGTAAAATCACCCCCTTACAGTGTTCAGCTATAAAGTATTTGTGTAGAAAATTTGGAGTTTTTATCGTCTTTTTGTTATTTGCTCTTTTGTATTTTACTTTTTTAATCTAGAAAAATATTTTTTATTATCTAAAATTGTATTATAGATTTTACTTTGATCGCTTGACTGAAAGTGGTTTACGTTTGGACTTTTTTAGAACCGTAAAAATATTTTTTATTAAAAAATTTTGTATTATTTTTCAAAAAATTTAATAAAATGCATTATCGACACCAGTGAGGGTATGAACCAAGTTTAACTGTGATTGATTGCTTGACGAAAAGTGAATTAATTTTTAATCCACTTTCACTCTATCCCGCAAAAATTAATACACTTTCCGTCAATCAATCAATCACAGTTAAACTTGCTTCGTAGACTCGTTAGCGGCGGCACTGTATTGTAACAGAGTTACACCCATGAGCGTAGAGATAAGTGCAATAATAGTCCATGTCATAAAATAGAGGCATACTTTTAACTATCGAGCATTGTTGTGAACGGCTGGAGAGCCCGAAAAGAAAGATAACACGTTAGGAAAGGATTCGAGGAGACCGTGAAACGTGAGTGACACGAGTCGACGGCTGTCCGATGCCAAGCAGAGGGACAAAGATGGTATGTTTGGTTACACCTGAGTGTTCGAGCAAGTACATATGTACCGAGGTTTTGCGGGCAATAGGCCATTGCCCCGATAAAAGAACTGGAGCTGTCGCCGTTCCGAAATTCTCTCCCTGACGTAAACAGCAGGTCAGCGACCAGCTGGCCTTGCTGGGAGGCGAGGGGAAGGCGGTGAGCGCGGCAGCGGGGTACCGAAGGAATCGTTGAAAATGCCTTCGATTTTAAAATGATGATGAAAAATTGACAGAGGGGCCTGAGGTGAGGGGGGCCTATAAAAGGCCGGTGCGGGGAGTGCGGAGCTCTGGATTCTTTTGTCGTCTTAGCGTGAAAGCTTAAACAGTGGAGGACAACAAATCGATAACGAAAAATTCTAATTAAAAAGTGGAAATTCCGGAGTCATTTAAAAAATTACATATTGTAGAGTCTGTGTTCACTCCAGAAAGTAAAACAAGTGAGTGACACCCAGAAGCCCGCGAGAAAGGAAAATACAGGCAAGAAATAACTATATAATTCACAATAACCAGTGATATCGTAGGAAAATGGTCAGATAATCAAAATTAAGCTAGTTTATAAGGTGAATAGAGTTAGGTATAGGGAATTAAGTGCATCGCCTGCGGGTAGTATTTAAGGAAATAGGAATAAGAGGATAGAGCTAAGCGTATAGTGTAGTTGCATCGAATTCAGCGAAAAGATTCCGGAAAAGAAATAAATCGGATCTTTAAACCAGCAAGAGATTTGCGAGACGCAAGATCAAATAAGTAGAACGGAGACCGAGTGCGAGTAAGACGAGAAAGAAAGAGAAAAGAATTGTACATAGAGTTTCTACACTCTATACAAGTAGTGCGGTGTGTCTGTGTGTGTGAGGCGACAATACCGAGACGTCGTCCCGCAGCCGTAGCTCGAGCCCCGAAATTCCAAGAAGTTGTGCTCGAATAAGCAGAAATAATAATAACTAAAATCGAGGGAATTCCCTGATTTCCGAGACCGAAAAGATAGAATTAAGAAATATAGAAGATAGGATAATTGTAATTCGATATAGAATAAGTAGCATTAAAACATAGAATAAATAAGACGAGTGGATGAGCGAGAGAAGCGTGAGAGCACAAGGAATTGTGAATAGGGTTCCTACACCCTATAAAAAGAGAGAATGCGAAGTATCATAAGTAGAAAGCAAAATCTCGGTGCGACAGATGTCCAATAATACCGTGTAACACCTAGCGAGAAAGGAGCACCATTAGAGTTCGAGCGAGAGAATCAGGAAAGAGAGCTGAGACGCTTGACCGAAGGAGTGAGTGCGAGGAAAGATAGCGAGCGGTGCGGTATTGATATCGCGGCGTATTGAACATAGGTATAGTGAAACTGTGCTACGAACCATAACAGACTCCCGAGTAATACCGAGAAATCGCGCATCACCAATAAAATTAATAAATTGCGGAAATAATCGGTTGCATACCAAGTGTCAAGGAAGATCCTCGAAAATTTAATGATTGTAATAAAAAGAAAAGTGAGGTTCGGCTATAAATTATTTGTCTTAAATGAAGCATCACTGTCCACCACCTTGAAGTCTACATTAATTAGTTTTGTGTCGAGCCCAAAACCCCACGAAAAATAAAATTACATGTGAACGGGAGAAAAATACCGTTACAGTATTTTATTCAATTTTTGAAAAATAATAAAAATATTTTAGCTAGATTAAAAAATAATAAAACAATAGAGTGAAAAACAAAATGTTTTTCTTTAAAGACATGGTAAATTTTTATTTTCCCTTACAGCTATACGCTCGCTACTTGCGTCAAGTAGCAGCGAAAACGACGCTGGACCTCCCAGCGCCGACTCATGCTTGGGGTCACCGTCGTCGTGCACGGCTTCACCCAGCCCCGACGATGACGACAACGCCTCAATGTCGGGCGTGTCGACAGACGACGGTGACGAGGTTGATATGTTCTTCATCGCTGATGATAACGACAACCAGGAACCCGAACATTTGAGAGACGCCGATGATGAGGCCATGGGGGAGGATCAGGAGGAATACGACAGCGACAGCTCCACCGACGATGATGTCCCCAGCAGTCCGGCTAGCCCAGATCCTGAGCAGCTGGGGATAGAGGAAGACGAAGAACTAGTGATGGTTGCGCAGAGGTCTGTAAATATAGACGAGGCAACTACAGAGTCCGCGGATGACTCGTATGATGGTACGTAAAAATAATTAAAAAATATTTAGTATTACATTATTTTATGAAGATGGATCAATAAAATTCATTTTCTAAAGATGATGAGCCGCGAGATGTTGCACATGTTGTCGTGCGCGAGGTCACGGATATCCCCGATAGTCCCGAGTCACAACCGCCTCACGAGCAAGGTATTGCCCTGCACGAAGAGGCGGTATTTATTCGCACCCGCGTGATACCTTACTATCACGCGGATGGTACGGTCGGGGATGACTCCGACTTCTGCGACGAGGACGATGATCTTGTTGCTGTGCGGTTGTACGAGGCATGCCTTGGCCCCCCTGAAGAGTGAGCGTAAAATAAATCCTTAAATCTGGATATTTTATAGCTCACTGGCCTCTGCTGCTGTCGCCAATACCGTCACTGGCTTCCACCGTGTCCTCTTCGTCGTCGTCGTCGTCGTCGTCGTCATCGTCACCATCATCATCATCATCATCATCATCATCATCATCATCATCATCATCATCATCATCATCATCATCATCATCATCATCATCGTCGGGGTCATCAACGTGCTCGTCGTCGGATGAAGCGGAATCATCGTCATCGGCATCGTCAGCACCCCCAGCCTCTACAGCGTCGTCATCAGCATCGTCATCGCTCGAGGTATGTCCCGAAATTCAAATAGGTAGGGGTTTAACTGGTGCCGGGGGTAATAGCGTTAATCGCGTAGTAGCAGGCGTAGTTAATATTGGAAATCATAGCCCAAATACAGAGATCCGAGACACCGCGGTTAGCATCGATGATACGGACGATATTTTACCGCCGGGAAATCGTTTTGTTGTCGCGGGTGCGGAGCAATATAAATATTTACGGCGTTTCGGGGTTTCAGCGCGACAGATCAACCTAGCGTTAGTACAACCACCCGTATCTATAAATCCGGTCACGTGGATCCGTAACTCCATCCGAGATATTCACGATTATTTCGTAAAGGATCGCGATGACACAGATTTAATAGGTGTTGGTTTTCTCACTGACGGGATGGCAGACGGCAAAGCGGGTATATCATTGAGGCCTATTTCACGGTTCACTGATGAAGCCCTATGGGCTTTGATGTGTGCCGTGAATCAGAGCTCGAAGGTTCTCGCGGCCTCTGACATGTTGCGATTCACCGTTACGTATGTAGCGGTGCCTACTGGTCAGGGGTTCCGTGTGTCAATGGTGAAGAGTCGATCCGTGGTTTGTATAATACAAAACGGTGATAATTTATGTTTTCCTCGCTCGATCGTTGTAGCTCTTGCAAACAACGTACATAAACGCGAACGTAGCAAAGACTCGCAAATAGCTTGGACGCGTATACGACACGAGGCGTCGCTCGACCAACGTGAAAAAGCGCAATCTCTTGTTCAGCTGGCTGGTATGCAAATACCTCTAGAAGGCTGTGGTATTCCGGAAATAACAAATTTCCAAAGATACCTCATGCCTTTGAGGATTGCTATCACGGTATACGATTGGGAGTCACTCGGTACAGGTGCACCCCCGCTTTTTGATGGACAAACGTCTTTCGTAATGCAGGGGCCATTTGAGGTTGTTAATATAGCGTATACCAGGTGTATGCATAAGTTTTTTCCGGTTTAACTAAGAGATGGCGCCAGCGAAAAGTACGCAGCGTATTAATTTGACACTTACGTCATTTTGTTCGTCTGACATTAACCTACAAACACACACACAAGTTGAGTCCGCCAAAAACTAGCGTCTTTGTTTTATCGTTCAGTGATCATGTCGAGTTTTGTGCCTGAAAAAGAACATTTGCGGCACGCATTGCTTTTCTTATTTAATCAAAAGAAAAAGGCTGCTGAAAGTCAACGTTTGCTGGTAGAAACATATGGTGAACACGCTCCATCGATGAGAACATGTGAGACATGGTTTCGACAATTTAAAAGTGGTGATTTCAATGTGAAAGACAGTGAGCGCTCTGGCAGAACACAAAAATGCGAAGACGAGCAATTGCAGGAGTTATTGGATGATGACCCAACTCAAACTCAACGGCAATTAGCAGAAGCATTACATATGTCACAAGAAACGATCAGCAGACGTTTACGAGTAATGGGAAAGATCAATAAACTCGGTAAATGGGTCCCACACGATTTGAATGAACGTCAAATAGAAAATCGCAAAGTCACTTGTGAAGTGCTGCTTCAACGCCACGAAAGGAAATCATTTTTGCATCGAATTGTGATGGGTGACGAAAAATGCATTTATTTTGAAAACCCGAAGCGGAAAAAATCGTGGGTTTCACCTGGCGAAGCCGGTCCTTCAACACCAAGGCCAAATCGCTTCGGCAAGAAGACCATGCTCTGTGTTTGGTGGGACCAGAGCGGTATTGTGTATTATGAACTCTTGAAGCCCGGCGAAACCGTTAATACACAACGCTATCGCCAACAAATTATTAATTTAAACCACGCATTAATCGAAAGACGACCGGAATGGGCCAGAAGACATGGCAAAGTGATTTCGTTACATGACAATGCGCCGTCTCACACAGCAAAAGCAGTGAAAGACACCTTGAAATCGCTTGGATGGGACATCCTTCCGCACCCGCCGTATTCGCCAGACCTGGCGCCATCTGAATATCACCTCTTCGCATCAATGGGGCACGCGCTCCCAGAGCAGCACTTCAGCGATTTCGAGAAAGTTGGAAAATGGCTCGACGAATGGTTTGCCGCAAAAGACAAGCAGTTTTTCTGGCATGGTATTCATAAGTTACCTGAAAGATGGGCGAAATGTGTAGAAGCCGATGGCCAATATTTTGAATAAAACAAAAATTAATTTCTCTTGAAAATTACGTGTTTTTTTTTACCAAAAAACCGGAAAAAACTTATGCATACACCTGGTAGTGCTATTTTAAAACACTATTCGCCAATCATCAACCTAATGGGCGCAGCAGGTGGTAAGAATTATTGTATACCGTGCAATAAATCTTACCGTCGTCAATTCGAGCATCGTTGCACGAGTAAGTGTCCACGATGCTTCAGTGTGCTGCCCTGTATCAAAGAGTTAGTCCCAACGGCCGATAAAGAGCTCGTGCCCGGTCCGGTGGCGGGTACTAGTCAAACAGTGCCCCCCGCTGTGAATAGCGAGAAGTCGTGCGACGATTGTGGACGAATGTTCTACAACCCCTTGTGTTTCGCTAACCATTTAAAACCGTTGGTTAACCGCTATAAGCTGCAACAGCTTCAAAAATCTATTTGCGAGACTTACCGTATTTGTAAATCTTGTGATAAAGTTATGAGTAATCATCACAAGATTCACGAATGCGGTGTTTTTTTTGTCGTTTGTGTCGTAGTTCGCATGGCTACAATGATCGTTGCTATATGCAAATTGTCAAACCACGGAAAGAATTGGAACCGGTCGCGGGACACCCTGAAACGCTATTCATATTTTACGATTTTGAAACGCGCAAGGATAAGCCGTATATTATTCCAAATACGGGAGACGACTCGTTCGAGCACGTAGTTACTCATTGTGTAGCGCAACAGCTGTGTAAGCTTTGTTTTTCAGCGGGAGAGCATCTACCCTTGAGCCGTTGCACGTGGAGTAGTATGCGAGAGTTTTTATTAAAAAATAATCCAGTAGATGAATTTGTAGATTTGGCCGTGCGACCTTCTACGAAATTTCGTAATATAGTGTGTATTGCATACAACGCCAAGGCATTTGACAGCCAATTTATATTGCGAAGTATCGTAGAACGTTCCACGGATATGCCCACATCCAGTATAAACTTGACCGGTAAATCAATAGTTTCAATGCGGGTGGATCGCACGAATTTTATAGGCAGCATAACTTATTTTCATATGCGACTCAGTGCACTACCCAAAGCCTTTGGGTTTAGCGAGCAACTGACCAAGGGTTATTTTTTTGGTCCCGCACCTCTTTTTGGTTTTTTTATTTCCCGCACCTCTTCAACACTGAAGATGCACGAGGATATAACAGTGTTTTCCCCGCAGCTACGTATTACTCGCCCGACACAATGAGTAAACTAGACCGCGCAGAATTTTACGAATGGTACGCTGAGCAAGTCGATAAAGCCGTTACATTTGATTTTGAAAAAAAAATGTTTATTATTAAAAGATGGATGTTGACATACTCCGTCGAGCTTGCTTCGAATTTCGGAAAATATTTTTATCTGTAGTACATGCCCATTCACCGAGGCCACTACGATAGCATCGGCTTGCTCGGTCGTGTACCGTCATAATTTTCTAAGATCCGATACAATTGGTCTTATACCTGCCGGTGGTTATAGGCGTCCGGTAAATCACTCACAGCGGGCCGGCGACTGGCTATTATGGGTCGAGCATGAGCTCGGTCATACGCTTATTCACGCGGCTCGCACCCGTGAATATAAACTGCCCGAAGGGCCACGTGTCGACGGCTATCTAGAGGTAAACAATCGTCGTATTGTTTATCAATACCATGGTTGTTACTGGCACGGATGCCGTGAGTGTTTTCCAAACGATCGCACGAGAAAGTCTCACGCTGGTGACGAGAGTATGGACACTCGATATGAGCGTACTGTGGCAATGAGTTTAAAAATTCGTTCACATGGTTACGAATCGGTGGAGATGTGGGAGTTAAACTTTAATATACTCCGCAAAGTCGAGCCACGCGTAAACGAATTTTTGAAAAATCATCCACGGCACAACACAGAGAGTTTGAACCCTCGTGCAGCGGTTCATGGTGGTCGCACAGGTAATATCGTCACCTCCTATGATGTCGCACCAGGAGAGAAGATATCGTACATCGATATCTACCCGGTGGGGCACCCGAAAATATATATCGGTACCGAGTGTGACGATTTGTTGGGGGGGTTCACTCGATGCTCTCGGTGTAACGGTCAACGGTTTGGTCGAGTGTACCATATTGCCTCCGCGCCACCCCTTTCACCCCGCGCTATCTATTTGAATGAACGAGAGACTGCTATTTGCTCTGTGCCGTAAGTGTACAGAGTCTATGGCTCAAGCCTCGTGCATTCATGAGAACCCTGACGACAGGGCTTTCACCGGTACCTGGGTGACGGATGAGGTGCGGAAGGCAATAAATATAGGCTATGAAATCTTTAAAATTTCGATGATTTGGGCGTACAAAACAACAATGTACGATCCCGTTACACGCTAGGGTGGACTGTTTGCCTCTTATGTTAATACATTTTTGAAGATTAAACAGGAGGCGGGTGGTTGGCCCGAGCACTGTATCGACGAAGCGTCTCGCGAGGAATATATACATTATTACGAACGCGTGGACGGTATCCGGCTGAACGCTAACAACATTACGCGTAATCAGGGCTTACGCTCAGTTGCTAAGCTTTGCTTAAATTCGTTCTGGGGTAAGTTCGGTCAGCGGGATAACCTGACGCGCACGGAAATAATTAAAACTCGCGAGAAGCTATTGTTGTATTTATACGATAATGAGAAAAAAATTCAACGCCTGCTACCGGTTAACGACGATTTGCTATATTTAAACTGGGTATCTCCCGAGGAGGCTATTACCCCTAGCCCCTTAACTAGTGTGGTTATAGCTGCATTTACAACGGCCTTGGCCCGTCTGAAACTTTATAGCTACCTCAAGCTATTGGACAGACGGGTTTTGTATTACGACACGGATTCTGTTATTTACGTGAGTACTGGTGATGATGCTTGGGAGCCCTCGGTAGGTAATCTCCTCGGTGACATGACCAACGAATTGGTATCGGTGGCTCGGAACGCTTATATCAACTCGTTCGTCTCCGGGGGCCCGAAATTTTATGGTTATACGGTTACGACTACCGAGGATCCTGAAACGGTGGTAGACACTGTGTAAAGTGAAGGAGATAAGTTTGAATTATAAAAACTCGGAAACAATTAATTTTAGTTCAATAAGTGAACTCATAAAATCGGAATTACCGTCGTTTAGTAATACAGTATTAAATTAAGAATTTCATTTAATTCAAAGAACGCCCCTCCACAACGTCATCACCCGTACAATGTACAAAACTTGTCGTGTCGTATGTCGTAGACGTCGCCATATTACACTACCGTTTGGTTTTAAAGATAACGATGCTGAGGATGGCTAGTAACATCTATTTGTAATATAAACATGTAGAATGCTCTCGCCTCTCTCTGTGTGTGTGTGTGTGTGTGTGTGTGTGTGTGCGTGCGTGCGTGCGTGCATGCGTGTGTGTGTGCGTGTGTGTGCGTGTGTGTGCGTGTGTGTGCGCGTGAATGCGTACATTTATCTGTGCAGCCTTGTAAATTTTTGAATATTATTGTATATATGTATATGTGTAAAAACGATAAAAATATATGGCTTTATTTATATAATTTTGTTAAATGATTATAAAAACACGTATATACAAGCGTGTACAGAGCAATATTATATGCGGATTTATTTGTATAATTTTGTGAAATTATAATAAAAACACGTATATACATATACGTATCTTTGCCTCTCTTTCCTCAATGAATACTGTTGGTAGTATACTCATGATCGACTGCTACAAGGATCCCCGAGACTTCACCAAAGCTGAGCTCGCGTACATACCGAAACCGCTGCTATTGAAACATTGGAGCGGAAAAATAGAAATTCTGTACGACAAACTACCAGAGGAGCTGAAGGTTGACCGTGAGGTGTCCTCGTACATGCCGTGCTATGTACATTACAAAAAATCGGGTACGAAAACACAAATTGACGGTCGACCACCAGCTTGCCGTGACTGCCACGGATGCCATTGAAAATTACGGATGAACAATACATGTTTGTTGGACGAGAATTAACGTTATTATTGGACGTTAAAATAAAACAGTTTTTTATGAAACTAAAAAATAACGAGCGTTTTCATTTACCGTTGTTGTAAATAGTCGTTTCAATTAATACATTTTTTTAATTAACAAACATTTTTAAAAAGCTTCGGAGGGGTCTCGGTTATCGACGACTGGGGGAAACCGATTGATGGTGGGGTGCAGAATATTATTTACCGCGAGACCCAGTCTACTTATCTTCCGTAAGTCCCAAATTTGCTGTAGCAATGGTCGGCTACATACCGACGGTTGACAACCGATCCGCTTTACCGATCGCCGATACATTTTCTGCTAGACCGACTGCCAGTATTCAATCTTTTTTACCACCAGTCGGTAACACGATCATCGACAGTAAATGGCGCATCGGTAATTAATTTGGGTGTTTATCAAAGTCTCGAAATTCAATCTCTCGAATTACTTTTGACCGACAGAAATGAACGAATGTTCGGTACGCCGTAGGAGGACGCTGATAGCGAAAAACCATATATATAGCGTTTTGACAGGATCGTAGCTAATGAAACATTAATTAGGAGTGACCGGTGGGGGCCCTAAATAAATTAATAAATAATAATTTTCAGCTAGCTCGAGAGCTTTGCACCGGTGATGATAACGTCGCCGGTTTCGCGTAGGATTTAAACTAGACGACCGGGATGACCTGCGACTTTACTGACCAGGTCATCCCGGTGCTGACTTTGTTAGCTTGGCCGGACAGTGTTCCTCGTCGTTCAGGTGTTCCGTCAGACTGTTCTCGAGGTCCACCTTGACAGGAAAGTATAAAATGATAGTTTATAAATATTTAAATATTTATATAAAAATACATTAATGTAGATACCAAGGTTTTAAAGTTTTTACTTTTTTCAATATTTGCGCCACTTAATCGATGTTCAATCTCATTGCAAAGGTAATGATTGGTCATACAGTGTATCATCCGTCATACGGTTTCTTCTGAATTATGCGAACAGTTGAAAAAGCAAAAAATGGTGAACAAGGAAACTGGTTGACCTAACATTTCTTTCTGTCAATTCTGGCACCGACTGTTCCATTATGTACCTTACCATTCCTTTCCTGTTTCAGTGATCTGAACTCCTTTTGTTTCGGCTGATCGACAGCACCTTCGTATTGTCCTCGTGCAGCCTGGAATAATATCAAAATTAATAAAATAAATGTAACTACATGAATAGTTCGAATAAACCTTAATAGTCGTAATTTTTATACCTTTATTGTCCTTTATTGTCGTGTGCAGAAGGTATCACCACTTCAAATGCACTACCTTATATATAAAATATTTTAATATTTATAAACTATCATTTTATACTTTCCTGTCAAGGTGGACCTCGAGAACAGTCTGACGGAACACCTGGACGACGAGGAACACTGTCCGGCCAAGCTAACAAAGTCAGCACCGGGATGACCCGGTCAGTAAAGTCGCAGGTCATCCCGGTCGTCTAGTTTAAATCCTACGCGAAACCGGCGACGTTATCATCACCGGTGCAAAGCTCTCGAGCTAGCTGAAAATTATTATTTATTAATTTATTTAGGGCCCCCACCGGTCACTCCCAATTAATGTTTCATTAGCTACGATCCTGTCAGAACGCTATATATATGGTTTTTCGCTATCAGCGTCCTCCTACGGCGTACCGAACATTCGTTCATTTCTGTCGGTCAAAAGTAATTCGAGAGATTGAATTTCGAGACTTTGATAAACACCCATTAATTTTCTTCTGGACCGGCTGCCAACATTCGATCTTCTTTACCGACGATCGGTAACACGATTACCGACCGTAGATGGCACACCGGTAATTAATTTTCTACAGCACCGGCTGCCAACATTTGAGCTTCTTTACCGACGATCGGTAACACGTTTACCGACATTAGATGGCGCATCGGCAATTAAGTACGGGTTGAAATCCGGCAGATGGCGCTGCGACGCTGCACCAATCAGAACACTAGAATAGGTGGACTGGGGGTGGGGACTGGTAGGGACCAATCAGGGATGGTGGTAGGGGGGTGGTGGGGTGTTGGGGGTCGTGGGGACCAATCAGGAACGGGGGTGGGGTAGTGAGGGTAGACACGCCCCCTGGAACAACCAATGAGAAAGCAGCAGGGGAGGGGGTAGTCGTGAGGAGCGGGCGGGGCTAGTCTAGACATGCCCTGGCGCCAGCCGGCCACGCCCTGTCTTTCTATGGCGGGCCCCTTCTATTGCGGAATGAGTGTGAGTGGTCGCGACTTTGCATGTCCGAAGTAGGAGTCTGTCGGGGATTATTCGTGTGGTTTATTCCACTGTTTCGGCTTTATTTATTCCGTTTTATTCAAGTCCGCTTTAATTATTTTGTTTCATTTGTTCTGTTCGATTTAATCCGATTTATTTATTCTGTTTTATTCAGTTCACTTTATTTATTATGCAGTAATTATTCTATTTCATTTAGTCTGCTTCAATGATACTGATTTATTTATTCTGTTTTATTGATCCTGATTTACTTATTCTGATTTATTTCGCCGGCTTTATTTATTTTGTTAGTTTAGTCAGTTATTTATTATTCTTTTCCCAATAATTTTGTGGTTGATTGGATTTTCCGCTACGTCCGTTTTTATTGCCGATCCTTCGTTCGCGCCGAGTATCCCATGACCGTTTTTAATGATCTGCCCAACACTGATTATATCTTATTTTATTTTGGTTTTGAATGGGCCCGGCCGATAGATAGCGCGAGCGACCGTGTGCGGAGTGTAGCGTGGAATGATGTATTGTTGTCACCAGTCCGAGGGATTTTGTTAAATATTTTAAGGAAACTTAAATTGACGGGAATCTAGTACGTTACCATTTATCGCTTCTCGACCATGCTTCCGAGAGTACCACCTTGGCTCTCGCCTAATCACTTTGTTCACTGAATGCAATAAATTGTTTATTTTAATTTTTTTATTCCCAAACTGCAGTATTGAGATTTTCTACGCGAGACAACTCTGACTGAGCCATCCCCTCTACCAATTACAAATTTGTCTCAGGAAATAATTTATTTCCCGGGACCGGCGCCCGGCAGGCGGGAGCATGGGTTTTTGTAACCATCCGCAGGAGCTGGGCGTATTTGAGTTGGGGAAAGTTGGTTACAGTACCTAGAGAAACGCAAGAAAACCGCATTCGCAATGCCTAATGGTCACTACGAATATGTTCGTATACCAGAAGGTCTTAAGAACGCGCCAGTAACCTTCCAGCGTCTCGTGGACAATGTGCTGCGAGGTCTCCAGAGTACAAAATTATTCGTATACCTGGGCGACATCGTAGTATTCGCCAGGACGTTGGAAGAGCACGAAATGAAGGTTCGCCTCATGAGTAGACTGGAGGAAGCAAACCTCGTACTTGAGCCAGATAAGTGCGAATTCTTGAGAAAAAAAGTCGGTTATCATCGGGTCATATCATCGGCCTTGACGGAGTAAGACCCGATCCAAAAAAATATTGTCTCTAAGGAAATTTCTAACACCGAAAAGTCAGAAAAACGTGCGACAATTTCAAGGCCTGACTGGCTATTATCGTCGTTTTATTCCCGATTTTTCAAAGATAGCGAAACCTTTATTAGATTTAACAAAGAAGAACGCGCCCTTCAGGTGAACCAGAGCAGCGCGTAGGAGCTTCCGATATCTCCGCAAGTTCCTCTGCAGAGAACCTGTACTGCAGTATCGAAACTTTAGTCGGCCTTTCATGCTCACTACCGATGCCTCTGACGTAGCCGTCGGGGCTGTGCTTAGCCAAGAGCAGGATGGGCAAGATCGACCCATCGCTTATATATAAAAACCCACAAACGATCCACGGGAACAGCACGGGCATTTGAGGGTGGAACACACACGGAAAACGGACTGGAAAAACCCAATTATACACATTTTCTCTTAAAATCGAGGACACGTGCGCGGAGCATGCGAGCATGCCCAATAACAGGCACGCTAGCGACGGGTCGTACTGTATAGCAGACGGCGCAGTTCGGTAGGCCAAGGAGCTACGCGTGACGAGAGAACACGTCTTTGCATAGCTGCGGTGTTCGCCACTGGCCAAGAGGGCACTGGAGTGGAGGAGCCACGATTACGAGAGAAAAAGAAGAGCAAGGGATCATTGTATAGCGTGTTATAGTAATTAATGATTGTACTGGTAAAAGGCGCTACAAAGCCGGAAAACGGAATATCTTTTTACTTTCTCGAACAAACTCTACTTTTACCTATCATAGAAGTCTGAATTAATTATTCTTGTGTTCGAGCCCGAATTCTTCCCCCAGAAGATAAAAAATAAATGATAACTGGGAAATCCCGTTACAATATATATATATGTATATGTACGCATTCAGTACAATAGAGATAGATACCATATATGTGTATATTTCTGTATTCATACAAATATATGTGAGTGGTTGTATGTGCAAGTGAATAATAATGAAAATAATACAAGTGTAAGGATAGATATAATAGAAGACGAATTAACCAGTTTAACGAAATCGTTTAATTGTATAAAGGTTTATCAGCTTGGTCAATATTATAGCTGGCTGTCGGTCAAGCGCTTGCTACGCACTGCTTTACATTTTGGTTGTTGTAGCCGCGCGACAAACCTCCCCACTCCATACACACATATATGTTACTTACAGACACTACATAAGTAAGCCTTACAGTTCGGCCGTCCTGACCTTTGTCCGACTCGGACAATAAAAATTGATATAAGTGACATAAAATCGTTGGTTACTTAAATTAAAAAATCTTTAACGTTAACCCGTTGTCTCTTGTTTGCCCCAGAGTTTCATATTAGCAGCCTCCCAGACGCCTTCGTAGGGCTTTTGGGTAATTGTCTCGACATCTCCGACGACGTATCGTCCGAATCTAAGACATTTCTTTACCACGTACGGTCCCCGGAACTTCGGGATAAGCTTTTTCGATGTGTCTGGAGTAGTCTCGAAGTTCCTAATCATAACATAATCTCCTATTTTATAAACGTTTGATCCTTTTCGTTTTTTATCGACGTAAGTTTTATTATACGCCTGATGTTCGACTATTTTTTGTGCTGCTTTCAATCTCATTACTTCTAAATCTCTGGGCTTAACAGGTAGGTGATCGTCTAAGTAATCGCTAACGCCATCCACGATTTCGCCACGCTGCTTCACGCCGAAAAGAAGCTTGCTCGGAGTCTCCCGGGTAGTTTTATGAACGGAATTGTTTAATGCGTACTCTACCTCTTCAAGTACGCGATACCAATATCGTTTTTGATCGTTATCGGTCAGTTTTGCGATCATTGGTACTAAAACCCGATTCACTCTCTTGACCTGACCGTTGGCCCTGGGAGACGCAGCAGCTACTAATACATGTCGAAAATTACGCTCCTGCGCGAACTCTCTAAGCTCCCCCGACGTAAAACAACTACCTCTGTCGGATATTAATACTCGAGGTCGGCTATAATTTGCAAAATACTGTTAAGACAATCAATACTCTCTTTGCTAGTTGTGGACTTTACAGCGTAGAGCTTCGTAAATTTCATGAACGAGTCTACTACTACTAGTATGTGTTGTTTTAAGCGGTTTTTTTTTACCGGTCCTAAATGATCTACATGTATAGTTTGGAACGGAGTATCCTCTTTTGGGATATTATTCAGTAGACCTTCGAATTTTCCAGTCGACGGAGAGAAAGCTAAACATTTCAAGCAGTTTTGTGTATATATTTTGACCTCTTCGTTCATTCTTGGGAACCAATAATTTTGTTGAATAATCGAGCATACTTTTTCTGGGCTTAAATGTCCCCTGTCGTCGTGGTATCTCCGCATAATACTACTTTGCATAGAATCTGGTACATAAAATAATAGTCTATCATTTTTTTTCTGTATATTATACCGTTTCTCATCTCGAAGTAACTACTTTCAGATTTCTCAACCATGTTTTTGATGTCTATGATTTTCGCGTCTTTTCCTTGTTTTATACCAAGATTAAGCTCCATAAAGTTATCCTCTATTACGTGAATTATATTATGTTCTCTACTTAGTGCATCGACGTGCCTCATATTATTGCCGCTTCTGTGTTCGATCGTGTAATCATAATTATCCATCTCCAATGACCACCGAGCAATACGCGGATTTACATCCTTCTTCTTAAGTGTCAGAGCGATAGAATTGCAATCTGTAATAATCTTAAATTTAATTCCGTACAAATATAGTCTAAACCTACGTAAAGCGTAGATGATCGCGAGTGTTTCCAGCTGAAAACTGTGCATTTTACTTTCGGTTTCGCAGGCTCGTTTTGAAAAATAAAACACCGGGTGCCATTTATCGTCTGTTTTTTTCCGCTGTAATAGCACGGCTCCGAAACCAATAGAACTAGCGTCCGTATGCAGTTCCGTCTGATCGTGTGGGCTATAAATAGCAATTACCGGTGTGCTCATGAGTTTATTCTTTAGCGTCTCGAATGCCTCGAGTTGCTCTTTACCGAATTGAAAATTAACATTTTTTTTTCAATAGTTCGTAGAGAGGAGCAGCAATAATCGAGAACCCTTGAACAAATTTACGAAAATAAGTGCACATGCCCAAAAACGATTGAACGCCTCGTATATCTTGCGGCACTGGATAGTCCGCTATGGCTTTCACTCCATCACTAGCCAGACTGACCCCTTTTTCGGATATATGATAGCCCAGATAGCTTATTTTAGTCTGTAGAAAATTGCATTTATCAACGCGTCGTTCGAGTTTATTCTCGATAAGTAATTGAAACGTTTTCTGTAATACCTCTAGATGCTCTTGAATCGTTCGAGTAGCGATAAGAAAATCATCCATATATACGACAATGTCTCCGGTTTTGATGAGGTTGACTAAAACTTCGTTAACATGACGTTGAAACTTTGATGGGGCCGTTTTCAGACCGAAAGGCATTTTACAATACTCATCTTGCCCAATAGGTGTCACAAATGCCGTATATTTGATTGACTCTTCGGTGACTGATATTTGGTGGAAACCATCTCGTAAATCTAGTAAACTAAAGTATCTTTTTTCACTCACAGCGTCGATCAAATCCTCGATCAACGGTATCGGGTAATTATCGCGTGCGATCAATTTATTTAACGTCCTGTAATCAACGCAAAGTCTCAACTCACCGGTTTTCTTTTTTACCAAGCCTATCGGCGAAGCATAATCAGAGCTACTAGGACGAATCATACCCTTTCGGAGTAATTTTTCAAGAATGTCACGCAATTTCTCTTTTTGGTGAATGACAATCGACGAGGTGCATAATGAAACGGATTCGAATTTTTTAATGTTAGCGTTAACACGTTGTGAACTTTCGGAACAGTAGGACGCTCTGAGTTTACATAGTAATTTTCAAAGATAGTACAGACTCTTCGACAAATACCAGACGACACTTCCGGGTTTATTTGTAAACAATCGCTTTTACGATGTCCGTGCTCGATGTCTATATTTAATATTTCGGTTACCGCTGCATCTACTGCGAGTGTTTCAAAAGGACTTGTAAGTTTTATTCTGAATAGTTTTAAAATGTCGCGTCCGATTACAGCTACACTATGCATTGTACTGTTTGATACAACATACAGATTGATATTCTCTTGGGTAACGCCTTCGATTGTTAAGCTTACCGGTACGATTCCTTTGATATCTAGTTTAGCGTTATTAATTCCACTATACCTGTTCAACAATTCGCTACATTCATACTTTATCGCCGAAGGAACAACAGACGTCTTTACAAAGCTTATCGGGCTACCAGTATCGAACAATGCTTCGGTTGTTATATGATGCACATTCTCCGCCTCCTTGAACCCGAATTGGACAATTTTCCAAAACCCCTCTGCCTCTTGAGTTTTATCGATGTTATGGATTTCCTGTTGTTTCTTTTCTTGTGGTGCAGTATTTGAAGGGCAGTCTCTAGAAAAATAGCCCGTCTTTCTGCATTTGAAACATGTCCTCTCCCTCGGTGACTCTTTGCACACGGCGGCGAGATGACCAGTCATGTTGCAATTGTAACAGCGTACGGTTCCTCGTTGATTGCTACACTCAGATTTTTTGAATCAATTTGTTGTTGGTGTTTTTTCACTTCCTTCATGCTTCGGCGAAACCGACTTTGGGTCGAAGCGCATGGAGATTTTCTCGAACCCTTTGAGAAGTTCCTTGACGGTATCAAACCGCTGCATGTGAGCTTGGTTTCTGATGCTGGTAACAGGTATACCTTCGATTATGTGTTCCACGAGTTCCGCGTTGTCGATCGGAACTTTGTTTGCCAGTATTATTTTTTCGTGCGCATAATCATTGAACGATTCAGCAGCTCTCCAAACTCGCGACTCGAAACAACGACGTCGAGTTACTCGATCGAGGGAAACATCGAACATCGTTCTCATTTCTTCCAAAAGAGATTCTACGTCCATCTCGATGAAATCCGGCTTGGAATGAAACCAATTTTGCGCTTTATCTCTCAGCTTCGATGCTATCAGAATCCTGGTGGCATTTTCTTCGAGATTGTAGGTATTTTTTAACAACCTGATTTGTTTCTCCCAATTTTGAAACGTATCACAGTTTCCGTCAAAATCTGCGATTAAATCGCGTACTTTCGTGACACTAAACTCTGATCGCATAGGATCGCGAAGAGTTTGGTCTGACCGCCGAAACGAATGTACTGAACTCGGTTCTAAATTCGACTGCAACCTCAACAATTCGTTTTCTCTTCTCACGAGCTCAAGCTCTCGTAATGCTAGCGCTGACTCTCTGCGCATAAATTCGATTTCACGTTGAAGGATTTCTCGATCATCTACCGCTGGAATCGAATTATTTGACTGTGTATTGCAGTGTGTTTCTTCTACGTTTACTTCCCTCTGGTTTTCAACGTTCATTTCACTGTTTTGAATTTGAGAATTTATCCGAGCACCCGTTGGATCAAATTCCATCATTCGGCTTACTAACTTTGCCTTTGTTCCCGTTATCTTCAAATTATTATTCGCGAGAATATTCTTGAGGGCTGCTACAGTCAATGTGTGGGGATCCATAATTTCAGAGCTCGTTACACACTGACATACACTTGGCAAAACTCACACACATACGCGTTTCAACTCTCCGGTATACTTTTCAAAAAAATTGTTTGTCCTGGTATCTCAAGTCACGGTCTTTCTCCTTTGTAAACACTCGATAGTTCGCTACACATATCACCAAGTTCTATCGTGACCCCATAACATTCGGCGTTTCGTGGTGTTGGTCGACGCGCTCACACATACACGCCAGCCGTTTCCTCTCGATCGTCTATTACTACACGAAGCAACTTTGGACATGCAATCGACATCACTTTCGAATTTGAATGCCCCCAATGCGCGTTTTAACTGCCGAAACTCACGACTTTAACTCCGTATTTTCCAGTTTAACAATTATATTTTATTTTTTTCTTTTTGAGTTTTTGCTGTAATCTTTCGGGGCGTTCTTTTCTTCACCGAACACAGACCCGATGCACTCAGCTTTGACTACAGCTTCAACGATCTCAAATCTCTCACTCGGCGCGTTTGCGTTCACTCACTCGACTGCCGTTATTTTGCTTTTCCTTTTTTCTCGATTTTTATCTTGACCGTATTAAGTCCTTGCTGTATGAGATAGATATTCGTGAGAGCCTTATCCCACTTCTGATATTGTAAGGGTAGATATATATAGAAGACGAATTAACCAGTTTAACGAAATCGTTTAATTGTATAAAGGTTTATCAGGTTGGTCAATATTATAGCTGGCTGTCGGTCAAGCGCTCGCTACGCACTGTTTTACATTTTGGTTGTTGTAGCCGCGCGACAAACCTCCCCACTCGATACACACATATATGTTACTTACAGACACTACATAAGTAAGCCTTACACAAGTATAGATAAGTATTGTATTATTATTTGTGTGTGTAAGAAAATATCTATGCATGCCTGCGTGCGTCCTCACATGAATGAAACCTACAGAAGGGACAATTATTAAGAGAGAAAAATACATTGTTTGTTTAAAGATCATTATTCAAATTCACTCCAAGAAGTCAACATGAATGCCGTAAGTACGGGGATCTTTTTCGGGCTTATTGCATCGGCGCTATGCTCGCTTAGCGGATCAGATTCATTCCAAGTCACCGACGTCAGCGAATGCCCGGGCACTTACTACGAAAAAATTATGTCACTGCGACTCCAACACGCGGACTGGAGGAGCACTGTCTTCATCGAAGTTAGCCGCTTTAAAGAGGATTTCTCTACCGACGGAGTTCGACTGCAGCGGATCCTTGGTTCATACAACCTAATAAATTCGGAAAATATCTGTCGGGAAATGCTATGAATAAATTACATTTCCAGCCGGATAACTCGAGCAAAAAGACTCAAGGACAAATTAAAATAGGTCGTAGATGACTCCAGACTCATACGAGAGCCGATAAAAGACATACCTCGCACCATAAAGAGAAGGTCCTTCTCGGTTTCGTTGGATCAGTCAGTAAATCACTATTTGGTACTTTGACTCAAGAAGATGCCGAATATTTGAACGGCCAAATTGACCGACTGTTTGACGATAAGACGAACCTCACGCATTTGATCAGAAAACAAATGCACATAACAGCGTCGAGGCTTCAAACGCTACACGAAGAAAACATCGCAGAAGCTTAACGGGTAGACAACCTCGTGACATACGGCATGCAGTTACAAATAGAGATAAACATGCTATGTAGGAATGAAGCTCGGTTGCAGTACAATAGCACCCTAGTGCATTACACCACCCGTGTAGAGGAAATATTAGAGCTATACATACCAGGTGTATGCATAAGTTTTTTCCGGTTTAACTAAGAGATGGCGCCAGCGAAAAGTACGCAGCGTATTAATTTGACACATACGTCATTTTGTTCGTCTGACATTAACCTACAAACACACACAAGTTGAGTCCGCCAAAAACTAGCGTCTTTGTTTTATCGTTCAGTGATCATGTCGAGTTTTGTGCCTGAAAAAGAACATTTGCGGCACGCATTGCTTTTCTTATTTAATCAAAAGAAAAAGGCTGCTGAAAGTCAACGTTTGCTGGTAGAAACATATGGTGAACACGCTCCATCGATTAGAACATGTGAGACATGGTTTCTACAATTTAAAAGTGGTGATTTCAATGTGAAAGACAGTGAGCGCTCTGGTAGACCACAAAAATGCGAAGACGAGCAATTGCAGGAGTTATTGGATGATGACCCAACTCAAACTCAACGGCAATTAGCAGAAGCATTACATGTGTCACAAGAAACAATCAGCAGACGTTTACGAGTAATGGGGAAGATCAATAAACTCGGTAAATGGGTCCCACACGATTTGAATGAACGTCAAATAGAAAATCGCAAAGTCACTTGTAAAGTGCTGCTTCAACGCCACGAAAGGAAATCATTTTTGCATCGAATTTTGACGGGTGACGAAAAATGGATTTATTTTGAAAACCCGAAGCGGAAAAAATCGTGGCTTTCACCTGGCAAAGCCGGTCCTTCAACACCAAGGCCGAATCGCTTCGGCAAGAAGACCATGCTCTGTGTCTGGTGGGACCAGAGCGGTATTGTGTATTATGAACTCTTGAAGCCCGGCGAAACCGTTAATATACAACGCTATCGCCAACAAATTATTAATTTAAACCACGCATTAATCGAATGACGACCGGAATGGGCCAGAAGACATGGCAAAGTGATTTTGTTACACGACAATGCGCCGTCTCACACAGCAAAAGCAGTGAAAGACACCTTGAAATCGCTTGGATGGGACATCCTTCCGCACCCGCCGTATTCGCCAGACCTGGCGCCATCTGACTATCACCTCTTCGCATCAATGGGGCACGCGCTCCCAGAGCAGCACTTCAGCAATTTCGAGAAAGTTGGAAAATGGCTCGACGAATGGTTTGCCGCAAAAGACAAGCAGTTTTTCTGGCATGGTATTCATAAGTTACCTGAAAGATGGGCGAAATGTGTAGAAGCCGATGGCCAATATTTTGAATAAAACAAAAATTAATTTCCCTTGAAAATTACGTGTTTTTTTTACCAAAAAACCGGAAAAAACTTATGCATACACCTGATAAGCACGTGCGAACACTACCTTCGGATTATCGCTGCAGCGCGAGCCGGTCGACTGGACCCGAGCATCCTAACCACGGGATATTTTTGCATATACCATTGATGGATCGCACCAGCTATCAATTATTTAACATGCATACACTGCCGGTTCCGCAGGAGTTCGATAACGAGACGGGATCGGCATTCGTCCTCCCCTCCCACAAGTATCTGGCGCTCTCGGCGGACTATCGTACATTTTTCCTCGTGGGTTCTATGTACCTAGCCTCGTGCAGAGCAGCAGATAGGAAATTTATTTGTTCAAGGGAAATCCCTGTCCATCAGACATCCGTCTGTAACGCATGCGAGTTACTAATGCTAATCCAGCCAATGATCCACACCTTTCGACAGTGTGATATCCGGATGCACACACAACATGAAGCATTTTGGGCTTATCTACCCCACCAGGGTGGGCGGCTGTTCTCTCTCGCCGAGCCAGATTCCTTAAGAATCCACTGCCCTGGGTTGCCAGACCAGCATGTCGACTTTAAGAACTCCGGGATATTGCAGTTGAGCGCAAATTGTATCGCTAGGATGCATCATACCACGCTCACGGGGATACGTATACCATATACGAACAACGCGCGATATATATCTATCATCCGAAGCTGCTCTTAAATATAACAGCCGTCGCAACGATCGTCGCCGAGAAATTCCTTCGAGAGTCAGATCCGGTGACTTTCCCGTCGGATACAACCGTGCATAGCATCGTGCGAGCACATGCTGTTCATACTTTGGGAGCCTCGCTCTATAACATAGAGAACAAAGTCCGAGAGTTGGGTACTCATAAACGAGAGAGAGAAAACAGTCATAGACTATTCTTCGCTGCCCGCTGCCCCGTCGCCGAGCCCGTCTCCTATGTTGGGTGCTACGTAAATATGTCACTTCACTGCGGTGCCGAATCATCGATAACGGGACTGCAACAACAACAAGCAAGGAGCCCTCAGGCAGCACAACGGGGTCTCCTCAAGTGTCGTCAGGCATAAGAGACGCAGGCAATAAAAATATGCAAGCGTCAGTCAAGGGACAAAGTAAGGAGGCTATTGTAACGGTATTTAACGTTAGCACTATCCTGAAAGGGTTTTACTTCAGACTCGAGCAGGGAGGAAATTAATATAGGCTTCAGTAGTAGGTAGAAGTAGGGTTCATTTCAGAAAACAGAGTGGTAATTATCGTGATACAAGATAAAGATAAATGTAGAATTTAGGTGGTACTATCTTGATACGCTTTTCTGGTATTTTTGGCTACAACGCACCTTACAAATGGATAGTCACGGGCACTTGTATGCCTATATAATCGTGTACGCAGTAAAGAACTTTAAATATGCAATATTATGTGATTGGCTTTTGAATGAATTTGTTGGTGTTTGCAGATAATTTGTCTGACCCGTCGCGTTCACCTGATAACTTATTCTACCATATCTTCTAATCCGCTCATATCCGATGTCGGTAAGTTACCGGTGTACTACCGTAAGCCTATCCCTATGCTCTGATTTTCTAACGCGGATCGATAGTCTTCCTTCCTGCATCATGAGTCCCTGTAGTGGGAGTTGAGCTCCCGCCTGAAACCCCCGTGACGGCCTACTCGCTCGCTCACCTAGCCGCCGCTGCAACCCAGCATCAGTGTGATGCACTTGGAGCGCATTAGCATATATGGTATATATCAGGGCCGTATTTATTATTATTCTCTATCGTTTCGAGTATTCTTCCGGCTATCGCGAATGATCCCTGCTACTTATTTCTACTTATTTCCATGCTATCATTAGGTATATTTAAATGATCGAGCTGCTATACTACTAGTATTACTTTAATTCCGTAGTAGTAATAGCTAGCCGGATCGTCTATCCGCAGCTAAGAGAGTGAGTCCGCTTTGTTATTGTTTGGCGGCTGTGCGGCTTGGCTAGACTCGGAGCGCAGCATAGGCTTAGCTGCTACCCATCTAGTGTGGGTCTGACGTCACAACTGGGTCTCGTGTATACCGGTGCGATGGCAGACTAGCGATGGCTCATTTGGTCTTCCTTCCTGGTAGCTGGGCTTCTGCATCGGCAGGATCTGCCAACAAAAGTGTTCTCCGAATGCCAAATGTCTGGTAGTTTTATACCGGCATCCCCTCCGTTCACCCCATACTTTTTATATCACTATATCTAGTAGCGGTCCATTCGCCCATCTCCTGTAGCCCATTGATAGCCTTGTACCTCTTTAAAATTTGTCGTTGGTCTTTAACAATGGTTTTTTATTTCCACTGGTCTCAGATGGCGCTTCCCTAGTCGTGCTTTTCTGACCAAGTATCGGGACTTTGCCGCTGACGTGCCAGCCTACATGGTGTGAGTGACGCATGCAGCGGTACTTCGTTGTGTGCACCGCGCGTTATTAGACGACCAGTACGTTACACTATCCAGTTACCTCCTACGTTGCCTACCCAAACGGCCGATGTTGATTAGGCATTCCCCGCTTTTCGATTTAAACAAAGAGCTGGTTTTTGTCGAGAGCACCGCGGAGAACTCATTCGCTCTCAAGCAACCATAGTGACCGGACTATTAATTCACTCTGAACGAAATTTTTGTGCGGAAGTAAACATGTAACGATGAAGTGCGCGGTTTGCCAGAGAATCACCGATTCCTGTGGTTCCCTGACATTTTGTTTAATACGTAATGCTGACGGCGAGCCGTCAGCATCGTCTCACCGCTGTCGCTTGTGCGATCGAACGAGCAGTGTTGAAGGGTACCGTGCAAATGTATACGAGTGCGTAGCGCAGTACACTCGCATGTGTTATAAATACGCGGAGTGCACCGCATCCATAGGGAGGTGGAACTGCCACGTGTCAAACTCCAGCTCCCTCTTATATCCAAGCAAAAAAAAGGTACATTCCAAGGGAAAAAATCGACGGTTATGAAGAACGACGACTCCGCGCAGACTGGTCGAATGGTTAGGATCCGGAACGCATCCACCCAGACCCCCCCCCTTGTCGCGCGGCGCCCTCTACACGGGAAATAGTTTGGCGAAAAATAATATCTTCTCTCTGTATTCGCCCGGGGAAGATATCATCATTGCCAGGCGAAGACAAAGAGAAGTAAAATGGACTTTGCATAGAAAGAAGAGCTGAGTCTAGAATAGGCTACCATCCTCTTCCCCTGCACGGGGTTTGCGAATCCTGTCCAGGCAAGAAGAACGCCAGTCTTGTCTTGACAATTAGAGCAGCAATCGCTTTCAGAGAAGCTCCGCGTTGGTGCCCTGCATAGCACCCTGTACAATCTCTGGTTTACAGTTTTGGAACTCCGGGATCCATTACCGCGTGTCAAATACCGAAACGCTGTGAGTAGGGAGCGTCACACATCAGTCCCTCACGTTAAAACAGTCAAATTCAAAAGACAATTATAAATAAAACAATAACGTGTAGTATAAATTTACTCGTGAAAGACAATAGTGTGCGGCGTCATATTGTGCAGCACAATATAATTATATACGAACATAATAGTGGCTATAATTTAATCATAGGCAATTAAGGAATAAAGAATTACCACCAACGAACGAAATTGTAAGTACGAGGGTTTGTGTGCATGACTGAGTGTTCTTTTCAATAAATTCAGATCTTGTTCTTTTCATTTGATAACTTTGGGTTTTCTGATTTTTTATTGCATGCAACTTTTCCAGTATAGCAATCGCATAAATAAAAATAATAATAAACCCTGCGCTTCACGCAGAGATTTGATACGTTTTGTTACAAGGCCTTTAGCTCGGGACGTAACAGCTTCATTGATTCTTAAAGAATGAGCGAGGTAGTCAGAGCTGACAAAAATTAATGATTCGATTGTTAGAGATCTTTTTTACAGAAGATCTATATCACAGGAATCCAGGTGGCGCTGACGCACACACCCGCCGAGTTACGACCCGCCGAAAAACACCAGCTTACAAAAATAATTGATGGGGTCTGACGAAACGTTAATTTATCTATGAAAAACTCATGAACAGGACGGGCTTCAAGATTATAACTGTGACGGCTACTCTCTGATTATCTGCTATTTAGAAGCTGTAAATTGATATTTGCCGTGCTTAATCAGCAATTTTGAGAATACACCATGTTTGCTCTAAGAGCAAATGGTTGTTTTAACTTGAGCTTCGCCATGGAGAAAGCTTTGTCAATTTCCCAATATTAAGAAAAACACTGTGCTAGTTTTCATTTATAACTTGTCTCGGTTTATGTACGCTTAATCTAATATTTCGATACTTGAACATTTGTTTTATTTACAGCTATGAGCATTATATTATAACATTTCGATCAATGCCGATTAAGCGTTTGGGTATGGAGGAATGACATTTACGTACAGACTTTTTCAATGTATTCAATACTATCTTATTTCTAAAAAATAAATATGTCCATCAAAATAATATTGCAATTGTTATGCCGGTACCGCGTAATTGGATTATTCGGTAATCGGTATAATATTAAAAGTTATTATTTTTGGGATCGTTTGCCGATAAGGAGATAGATCTCGAGTAAATAATGACTGCGTGAATTTACGGAAAAGTAATAGCTGGATATTTATTATAGACAACGCCCACTTTCCATTATCTATTTATGACGATAAAAAGAGTGTTACAATAATTAACTGTTTTTCGAGTAATTGACGAGGAACCAACCCGTTCTCTTTGAATCTACTTTATAGACTGATTTTCGTAAAAGCAGTTGCTAACTGTGTTCACGAAAATCCCTTTGTTAGAAATTTTTGCGTGAGCCTATCGTCGATCGCCAAACGAGTCGCCTCATGCTGCGTCGGCGTTCTTGGTGTCGATCGTACGATCGGGCATTGGACTTCGTTTCTTGTCTTGAACGAATTCCAATGTTTCGTTAGCTATATCAGCTATGGAATATTCCAGAAAATACCATGAAATTAAATATTCCGCGGCACAACACAATGTATAATTATATTTGTTACTGTCGGTACTATTTAGGCATAAATTATGTACACTCGATAATCGACGTTGATCAATGTCGTTTTAATTCTGACCTTAAAGGACTCGCCCATACAATGGAAAATTGTAATTTTCATGTGTGATCAACCATTTATTCCAACCAGGGTCGCTACAGGTAAAGTCACAAGTTATGACCACTTTGTCGTTCACATGAATATTTTTATGTGCATTGCTGTACAAACATGTGTAATGTAGGCGGCCGTTAGTAACGATCAGCAGTTTGAAATATACGGCTACGGATCGGCCATTTCCCAGGAAATTAGGAGAAATCAAATTCGCGTTTAATGTTTCGATCTAATATAGAGACCATCTTCAGAATTTTTTTATTTAAGCTGTGTATCTTATTCAGTTAAGGGATCATCTCAGTGTGAAATTTTCAAAAAATCGTTTTTTAATTTTTATTATCGGATAGTATACACGGTTACAAACATGTTGTTAAATTTTTTAATCGAAATTCGAATTATTTTTGTCACTACAGCATTTCTTAGAGAACGGGAACATAGCGTCATAACAGTTTCTGGTGACGGATCTTGGTCGAAGCGCGGTTTTACTTCGAGCATAGGTATTGTGTCTGTGATCGGAAAATACACGAATAAAATTCTAGACGTTGCAGTGAAATCAACCTTTTGCAAAGCTTGTTTGTTTTGGAAAGGAAAAGAGAACACTGTCGAGTACGAGACATGGTTTGCGACGCACGGATCGGATTGTAACATCAACCACGAAGGCAGCGCGGGAAAAATGGAAGTTGACGGTATCGTCGAAATTTTGAAGCGATCTGAGGAAGTACATAGTGCAAAATACGGGTTTTATATAGGGGACGGCGACATAAAGACTTTTAAAATGTTGTTAGAAGCTAAACCTTATGGTGACGATTTTATCGTAAAAAAAAAGAAATGTGTTTTACACGTAAAAAAACGCGTTTATAAAAGGGGAAACGAAGCGAGAAAAAGGTTGGTTCAATTGAAAAAAGCGAAAAAACAAATTAATCAATTAAACGAACTTACCTGTAAGTGAAGTTCTATTGTAATTGTATGTAGCGCCTCTTCCGAAAAGATCATCGTGTAGTAGTCCTACTTCACGCCGGTGTCACCACATGTTCAAATCTAAAAACTTTTTTCCTCTCAGCCGTTGCTGCGATGTTTTATAATCTCATTCCTTCAAAGCGTTGCCATAATAAATCGGGTATATATCTATATATGTAGATATGGGGTCTTATTGGGAGGGACTGATCTTTTCGGAAGAGGCGCTACATACAATTACAATAGAACTTCACTTACAGGTAAGTTCGTTTAATTGATTAATTGTATTTCGCGCCTCTTCCTCAAGATCATCGTGTAGATGTTTAAAGTCAGTTATGGCAACAAATAATTCAATATGACTGATAAATGATAGGCATATATTTCATCGGTTTCTGCAAACAAACAAATAAAACTAACCGATTGTAGTTATAGAACATAAAATAACTTAAAATAAACCAAAAACTTGAACGAGGATCTCTTATCCATCTAGGATTGCTTTTGCATATGCGTCCTTATCGTTAATAATTGGCAGATCGTAGAACCTCGCAAAAGTTTGTGAGTTTTTTGTCCACCCTGCCGTTTTTCTTATGCTATCAATGTTGACGCCCTTTCGTTTAGCGGTTGACGTTGATGCGTGTCGAGTGCTATATGCGGAGAATATTTTAGTATTCAACCCGCTGTCTGTTAACAATTTTTTCATCCAACGACTTAGCGTCTGTGTAGTGACCGCTTTATGCGGTTTCTTAAAAGCTACGAATAGAGACTTTTCGGAACCGCGGATACTCCTTGTTCTTTTCAAATAAACTTCCAACGAAGCTACGACACAGATGGTCTTATCCTGTTCATAAAGTGGTATAATCAACAAGGGTTGTCTTTTGTTCACTCGCGACGTCTTAATCGTATCCGGGATCTTTATCTCTATTGATTTTTCTAATCTCTCGATATTTGCTATTTTTATTAACGCTAGAGTCTGCATTCGCTGACCTGTTACAAGCGCCAGCAAGGTGACGAGCTTCATAGATAATGCTTCAAGCGAAATATCTTCGTTCGGACCGAGAATCGATATGTAATTTAGCACAATCTTCGGATCCCACGTCTGATCGTACTTTGGCTCGGATGGGCGCAACTCTGCTACTCCCTTAAAAAATCTTTTTATCCGGTAATCTTGGCCAAGATCCGGGCCAACCACTAATGATATTGTAGATCTTAAGCAATTCAGCGAACCGTGGGATGCTCCTCTCTCGTATTCTCGAGTTAGCAACGCTAATACATTCTCGATTGAAATAAAAAATGGGCTAACATTTTTATCCGCGCAAAATTTCCACCATTTTCTAAATCCACTATCGTATTGTTTTAATGATGATTCGCGAAGTGAAGCTATCATTATCTCGACCGATTGCGTCGGCACGTCCTTTAGCTCGAATGCTGTCCTGATAAAATTCCGACAACCAGGGTAATGCTTCTCCAGAACGGGTGTGGATCGCTGTTAGACGAGGATAACAAATTTCTATTAGGCCTAAAATAGATTGGCTCAGAAATAAGGAGACTTTGAAATAATGGATACCAAGGTTGGGCAGGCCACTCTGGCACTACGAGAATACCTGTCGAGCCTTCGTCTCTTATTTTTCGCAACACTCGTAAAATGACTATAAAAGGAGGAAAAGCGTAAAAAAAATATTTTTTCCAGGATACAGTGAAGGCATCTACTGCCTCACTATCCGGATCGCGAATCCATGAAAGATATCTTAGACATTTTTTGTTCACGCGGGTAGCGAAAAGATCAATTTCTGGTGTTCCAAAAACACGCACTATTTCCCCAAATGCTGTGTGCGATAGCGCATATTCCGTCTCCAATTCTAATCTACGAGATTCGAAGTCTGCTTCGTTATTGTCTTTTGAGCTGATAAAAGAAGCGAATATCCAAATATTCCTTTCTTCGCACCAATTCCATATCGATCTAGACAACTGATTGAGCCGTTCGTATTGCACTCCCCCCATCCTGTTAATATATGCAACAGCTGTAGTATTGTCTATTCGCAGTAGAATGTCGCAACTATGTAGCTCGCTAGCAAAACATTTTAACCCAAAGAATACAGTAGTCAACTCTAATATGTTTATGTGAGTTTTACGTTCTTCCGCGTTCCAAAAACCGTGTGTCCTTTCGCCGTTACAAACAACGCCCCAACCTGATAGTGAAGCGTCAGTAAAAATTTCTCGACAGAAGGTTTGCGCTTTTGTTGAGTTAATTGCGGTAGATATAATATTTCCCCACCAGATAAAATCGGCCTGAAGGCATTTCTCTAAGGTCATATAATTATCGTAACAATCATTGTTTGCTTCTAAAGCTAAGTACCGAGCTCTTTCGAATGCTTTTGTGTGAGCTAGTCCATATTTAACTGCAGGGCAGCATGAGCCGATGGTACCTATGAATTCAGCAAAATTTCGAATTTTACAGTCTTTTAGCGAACTATATTTCCTTATCGCCTTGGCAACCTTGATTCTCTTTTCGTTGGTTAGTTCAATAGTCATTTCTGATGAATCAAACCAAAACCCCAGGAATTTACATCTTGTGGATGGGGTTAGCTGACATTTTTTCCTATTAATTACAAAACCCAACTGTTGCAAAAGTGTACAAGAAGCCCGAACGTTATTTTCGCATTTCTCATACGATTTTCCGAAAAGTAATAAATCGTCCAAATAAATTACCGAAAGATACCCCTGCCTCCTCAATTTTGACATAACGGGTTTTAAGATCTTTGTAAACACGTAGGGTGCCGTAGCAAGACCGAAAGGTAAGCAAGTGAACTCGTAAAGCTGACTGTCGAACTGAAATCTTAACCATTTTCTATCAGCCTTGTTTACCGATACCACGTAATACGCATCCTTAAGGTCTACTTTTGCCATGAAGCAGTTAGGACTCATTAGATTGATTACTGTCTTTCGATCTTCTAGCTTAAAGTGTTCAGTAACAATAAATTCATTCAAGCTTTTTAAGTTTAAAATTAACCGTTTACTGCCGTCTGGCTTTGGTACTAAAAAAATACCAGAAACGAACTGATTCTGCTGCGTTTTACATGGCACAACCGCGCCTTTTTCCAAAAGCTCTGAGATTAGATCTTTGAACTCTAGATAATCCGTATGAGAGACCGAATCATCTCTTGGAAAGTTGTGTTGCGAAGGCGAAGACTCAAAGGGTATTTTATAACCTCTTATCCATGATAAAATTAACTTATCAGAGGTTATCTTTTCCCAATATCGTATAAAATGTTTAAGTCTACCAGCCACGAGACTTACCGCCGCTAACGGCGTTTCTGATAAGAATTGTTCTCGTGTTTCCGGTTGTTCTTCCAGTTGCTCACGGACTTCTGATGGTTTCCCCGTTTTGCCGAAGAGCCCTGGTTCTTCGTGTCCCGCTGTTTGGTCCCGCCTGACGTCGATTGATAACGCTGCTGATTGTTTTGCAATTGACGGGGCGGGAACTTCGCGTTTTTTGTACCCTTGGCCATCTGGGATTTTTGTACGGGTTTTAATTCTTTCCGAGAAGTCTCAAGAGCCTTTGCCGTCTTCAATTTTTCGTCCAGCTGATTTCCGAAGAGGAACTCGTCTGGCGTCGCCTCGTTTAATACGTCCTTAAAAGACGGATTCAAATTTGAGAGGATCAGAGACTTGCGTATTGCCGACTCCTCGTGCTGGAGATCTGCCAGTAGCTTCCCGATATCGCTGAGTTGTTCAAAAATCTCCAAATTGTCTTGTTCCTTGTACTGATCCAAGACTGTTAAGAACGTTTTACCCACTGCCGCGAGACAAGCTGCAATCTTGGTTTGTCTCTCAAGAATACGCTCATCCCTCTTAACAATGGCCTCTGGTAACGACGCTCGGACTTCGGGATTTACCTTTGGAGGGTCAATAATTACACCATTTCTAGGAGGAGGATATTTTTTGACAAGGACCACTTTAGCCTCCAATGGTAAACCTGTATTCAAAATTTCCTTCCAGCGAACTATTAACTCCTTCGGAATTGCTTGAGCGAGACATCGCTCTTCTAAAAAGCGAGCACCCATGACCTCAAGTATCTTTGGGTCGAGAGGGACGTCGTCTAAATCCTGTTGAGTGATCTGGACCTCAGGTTGCACTCCAGCCCGTTGACTAGTTTGATTCTCAGGGGCAATAGCCTGCTGATTACCAATGGTCAGCGGAGCAAGTAGTTGTACATCCTGTACTATAGCCAGCTGACTAATTTGCTGTCGCTGCGAAGAGGTTTGGAAAACCTCTTGCTGCACCTGCGAAGGAGCTTGAGAAACCTCTTGCTGCACCTGCACAGAAGTTTGAGGAACATCTTGGTGTCCCTGAGCAGGAATTTCATTAACCTCTCTCTGCGTAGCACCTTCTGAGTTGAGTCGCTGGCACTGCGTAGACCCTAGCGTAGGAGTCTGAGCATACTGCGGAGGCAGCTCTGGACCAGTCTTCGCATTAGACTGAATTTTTGCTGAATGTCGAGTTTTGCTGCTTCTCGAACTCTCTGAGGATGTTGAGTCATGTCGAGTCCCTGAATAAACAAAGGAAACCAAAACCTGTTGATTCTGGATTTTGAAAAATAAAAATCATGTTTATTTTTCAAATAATTTCTTGTATCCATGAATGATTGACCCAAACATTGTGATCGTGCCTGAGTACAACTCCTCGTGGAGGTTAAAACCTCCATGAGTGGCCAGAGGTAACTTCGTTGCCTGTAATAGGGTATGACCTATTCAGTTAGTGCAACACCATTTTTGCCTGAGTAATAACTCCTCGTGGAGGTAAGAGCCTCCACGAGCGGCCAGAAGTAACCTCTCTGCTTGGACGGGTTATGTCGTATCCCGGACGCAGCGCTATTGTGCCTGAGTAATAACTCACCGTGGAGGTTAGCGCCTCCACGAGTGGCCAGAAGTAAAGTCGTTCTGAGAGTTATAACTCTCTCGATTAGGTTAGAGCCTGATCGAGTGATCGACAAAAAGGTAAAAAACCTCCTTTTGTATGTGAATTCATCATCATCTCGGATACGCTGATATCTGCCGTCACCTACATAAAGGAAACAAAAAGGGAACGTGTTTTGCATGACAACTTACTGCGTTTGTGTTTCCGATGTTTCTTTTTCTGGTTTTTTATAATAAGTTCTTCTAATCGTTTGAGTCGCTTCTCAAAACGATTCTCCTTATCGTCATCCTCTGAAAATTCACTTCTATGACGCTTATACATAACTTTTCTGGTTGTAACAAAATTACTGTTTCACACATGTGGTTCTTCCCGCACAAAGAAGAAGAATGAGATTATAAAACATCGCAGCAACGGCTGAGAGGAAAAAAGTTTTTAGATTTGAACATGTGGTGACACCGGCGTGAAGTAGGACTACTACACGATGATCTTGAGGAAGAGGCGCGAAATACAATTGAAGACAAACAAATTGAGAGTGAGCCCAAAAAAAAAGAAACTCGTTCACGTGCTTCAAAAGCCAAAACTCCAACACAAAAATCTGCTGACGAACCGAAAAAAGCGCAATTGACACTGAAATTGTTGACAAATCTTTCGGAGTATTATGGTTCAGCAGTTCGTCGAAACTCCGATTCCGTTGAAAATATGAGGAAAGCAATATGGGCGACTTTTTACCACAAAAGTTCAACCGATGCAAATCCCCAGCATCAGTATTACCCTTCGGGAGGAGATTCGTGGTGCGAATGGCGTAAAGCTGAGGCCAGTGGATTTCAAGAAAAATATTCTCATCCACCAGCGCTCGATGATGATGTTCAAGAAGTTCTGAAGCCGATTTACGAAGATTTAACTACAGACGATTTGTTGGAAAGATGTACGGGCACCAACACGCAGAATAACAATGAAAGTTTCAATCATTGCGTGTGGCAACTCGTTCCGAAACACATTTTCTGCGGAAAACAAACTGTGGAAATTGCTACATATTGTGCAGCTTGCACCTTTAATGAAGGATACGATGCTATTCTTAAAATCATGGAGGCAATGGGTTCCACCATAGGACCGAGAGCGGCTGACTTCGCTGCGAAGTACAAGGCAGAGCGCATCGCAACCGCGGAACGGCGAAGCTCTTTGGACAGTAAAGAGGCAAGAACAGCTCGTCGACAAGAAATGTCCGCCGAAAATGAGGAGTTTGAAGAAGCCGAAGGGATATTGTATGGACCTGGCATCGCCGATTGATCGTAAGTGAATGATTTATCTGAAAATTCCTGATCTCAAAGTTTAAGCGCGTTTTTCTCGGAATGGTGTTTTTTAAAACGGTGTCCGCTGCCGAGAGAAGAGTTTTCAAGCTATCGATTTCAAAGTTTTACAGAACATTCTTCTTGTCATTCTCTATCGTCCTATGGAAGCTTTTTTTTTTTTTTTAAACTTCCTATTTTTTTTCTCGAAAAACTGTCGAAAAAAAGGCCAAATTCACTACTTTTTGTTCAGATCGCCGCCATTTTGTCGAAAAAAATTAAAAAAAAAAAGCCTCCATAGGACGATAGCAGCTTTCCTACAGATTAATAATCTTTTTGAAATTTTTGTTTCAGATCAAAATTGAGCCCGGAAAAGTGGACACCGATTAGGACTCTTTTTTTTTTACAACATTTTTGATAATTAATAACAATAATAAAAAACTAAAAAATCACCGCAACAAAAATCATTTTGTATTCTTCATCGCTGCTTTAATTTATTAAAAAAAAACCCAGACCGATTAGGATATCCTAACCATGAAAAAAAAAATCGCGAAAATCAGTGATTTTTCGGGCGGTTACACTGAGATGATCCCTTAATATATATCAGTCACCAGAGCCATTCCAATGATGTCCAAAAATTCCATATAAAAGTAAAGACTCTATGAGTGCTCGATATACAGCATATAATTGATTTCCATACAATACTGACCTTAGTCTATAAAAGATGCAAGTTGCGTATCTTAGCTTCTTTACAATGTGTTCTAGATGGTAATTCCATCTAATATGGTCGTTTATTACAATTACCCATTATTAAGCTAACGACTTCTTGACGATTGAGGGGCAAGAGCAAGAGTAGATAGACTATGCCGATTCACCACTAAGAATTTATCGACTGTTCAAAAAAGGTGCTAGTTTCCTGAGCATCCGAGAGAGGCCTACCGTCAACAAACATTGTATCTATCATTCTTTGTCTCTATACGATCATGCTTCTTCCGATTTCTCTATGAAAAATGACTTCTATTTTGGTCTTCTTCGAGACAACTTCTACTTCGGGATTTATATTACACACTTTACGGGTCGAATTCACGGTAATTCTTCATTGCTCAATGGAATTTAATTCTTCTCGTCACAATTTCTGATAGTGTCTCTTCGATCGTTTGATTTATGCCCAGGCGATTCGAGTACACTAGTACTAGTGTGGCAGTTCTTTAAACGGTCTTTCTTTAAGTCTTCAAACGGTATCCTTCTAGTACTTCGAGTACGGTAATATCCAAGTACGCTTCTAATAACACATTCTGAAAGTTACAGACCCAACCTTATCGTTAAAAAAATTAGTGTATAATAAACTTTTTTTTTAATTACAAAAAATACAATACAGCTATTAAATCGTATTCTTGACTAACCAAAAGTGATGACAATCCCAGGGACAAGAATTTGTCGACCATTAGATATTTATTTCTTTCATCGATATAAAATATTTGTCAGGGAAATTTATAATCGATAAATGTTAGATGGTGTAGATCAGAATTACGACAGAGATTTTATGATCAATATTCATTCAATGATCCATAACCAAATCACTTCAAATGTTTTCACTCCAATGTTGCAGTATGCTTATTTTTAAAGTGAATATGACACCGCTGACCCCAATGAATTCAAGAACGTCCGGTAAATATGTTTCATTAATACCAATAAATCTGATACCTGTTGCCAAATCTCACTGCAATCATTTTCTGTGCCTTGAGCACTTTTTGTCAAGAATATGCTGGCATTCATTAAAAAAAGGCGTGAAGCTTATTGAAAAAAAAACAAACAAAAAATATTTAAAAGAAAAATGTATAACTCTACAAATAAAAAGTAAATATGAATAAATAAACTTTACCATTGACGGTCCCAAGCCTGTGTGAGAAAAAGGAGGGTATTTATGTAGTTGCACATGCATTTTTATTATTACTTATATGCTGTATTTTTATAGTCATTTTTTTTAACGAAAAGGTTGAGGCTATAACTTTTAGAATGTGTTATTAGCATCATCTACAACATTTCTGTACAAATTTTGAGTAGAAAACGATGACATACCTGAGGACCTTCCCTTGTTAGATAGCTCGATCTATATAATTTAACTGTTGCTTTTAATCATTTAATTTCTTTCCGGTTAATGCAAATTCCTTCAATTGAATCTTTTCCCAATCAGCATTCTTTCGCAACTTTTAAAGCACCGACAATCGGTAAGGTAAAGTTATATATCCCCGACAGTCGGTTACGTAAATTCCTGCATGTCAGGTGCTGTGTGTGAAAATTGGGCATCTATATTCCCGACTGCCGGCTTCGTCACATACACATCACCGGAAAATTGTTGGCCTTTCCAAAATATTCCTGGGACTTAAAATGGAATCAATTAAAAAAAAAACAACTCTGAAGAGAAGCAATGTAAGAGGATCTCCAAGGGCAAACTTGTGGAGCTAACGCTGGTGGAGGAGTGTAAAACGACTCTTTCCGGCAACGAGGCTGGAATTGGGTTATCAACCCAGGGACAACCCATGGACACTGAGCCGTACCCGGCGGCGACCCTGGAGGGCAGAAGAGTGGAGAAGTCTCACAAGCTATGGACTATGCAAAACAAAAGAGGGAGATGGCTGTCAAAAAGCAGAGATTGGCAGAGGAGATTTCTCCTATTGCCGTGAAAAAGCCTCCCAATAAGCGCAGAGAAGCAGCTTGGAAGCTTGGGTCGTTCGCTGTGGTTACAGCTGACCTTTCAAGCGTTGTTATCGTTCACGAGGGCCGAAAGATATAAATTAGCACGTACCAGACGCTGAAGATCCAGGTGGAGATCATGGAGTTAATGAGCGCTACCTCCCAAGGGGAATTTGTGCCACGGCCCCATGTGAGCTTCAGAAGCAAAGGCATTCTCAAGCTTGTTTGCGCGGACACCAAAAGGAAGCGGTGCATCAGGACTAAGGTGCCGAGCCTGAAGAAATAAGAGGGAGTAAGTCTTTGCGCCATAGGCTTAGACAAACTCCCAAATTACGTCAAGATGTTGGCCTACATTCCGGGACCGCAGTCAGAGGACTATATCGGTAGTACTAAAAAGTTTGGAGAGGCAAAACCCAGAACTCGACACGAGGAGTTTGAACGTATACGAACGGAGAGGGGAGTCTGCGAAAGGCAATCGACTCGTTCTGGAAGTGAAAGAAAAAGCCATACCGCGTGTTAGAGAAACGGAGTAAGCTACACTTCTTGAGCATGGGGCGAGCAGCCTCCAAGGTGCTCGGAAACAAGTCGGCCGTGAAGAAGAAGAAACATCAGAAGAAGAACATCAGAAACGTAGGTTAGGAGAGTATTCAATTTGTCAAGAAAATTCTCCCCACTCCTACTGTCTGCTCAAGTCAGCCTTCAGGGCCTCGAGTAGACATTTTAACTCCATCATCTAGGGCAGGGGTCTCCAAACTACGGCCCGAGGGCCACATTCGGCCCGCGGACAGATTTTGGACTATTTCACTTTTTACCACCGGCAACAATGATAATATGGTTTTGGCCCTCGGAACTTACTGGAATAATCAGTATGGCCCTAAGGCTGGAAAGTTTGGAGACCCCTGATCTAGGGGATTGGAGATACTTTATCTGCGATAGTTGAAAGTTATTAATATAAGTCAAATTTCGCGTATTTGGGTCACACGACTGCCATGTACCGGAGTCTACAGCAACTACCGTGCAATGGGAATCTAGCTGACTAACATCTACCGAAGTCTGTCTCATGTACAAATTACTCTAGCTCAGACACAAACCACCGCACTGGATTCCGGAGGAATGCTTCGTGGTATTCAAATTTCCCGCCTCTTTCTCTTCAGGAGCTTCAGACTAAAATCATCACTTCGATTACTGAAGAATGCTTCATGATATTCAAATTTCCGGTAATGTAGGGACCCTTTAGGTTCCCTACTGCTGGTGTAGTCAGGTGTCCTTTCATTATGATAATTCGAGATCTTTTTGTTAAATAACTTATTAGTAAATTCTATGCATTGCCTCGAAACCCGAACCTATCTAACTGGACGAATAATATCTGATGATTTAGAGTATCGAAGGTCTTGGTAAATTTTACGAACATTGCTACGGCAGGGGAATTACTGTTCAGCACTTTACAGCAAGGACGCCCCTGAGCTACCACAGTCCGCTACTAATTATAAAAACTAAAGTTTGACAACATTTAAATGATAAAGAAATTTAAAAATTTTAAACGATCTTAAATCTATTGTAATATATTTCGATTACGCAACTAGTGTGATAAATATTAGTTCGTTTGCTTAAACCATTCTCAAATTAAAAAAGTCAATGTTCTATGTTATTTCAACGCCTTCATCGATTTTGATGAAATTTTATATCAAACATCTCTTAACACCCTTCCATATGTTGTGAGGGTGATAACCAATGTCTCGAAAACACAATCTCTCGAATGGCAATTCGAGAAATTTGGTTACCACCCTGTTGTGATATTGAGTATACTACTGTTAAGAGACCGACCGCGAACTGATAATAGCTAATAGGACAAACATCGACGTTGTGCGATAAATCGATTAAGGTGGGATCCTGCTGTAGAAGGTCCAACAATCTTTTTTCTTTATTGCCTAAAACTATAGATAAACTATCCAAGAATATATTCACAAAGTTACAGATGCCAATTCGAAGTATATTCGGAGATACAAAACCGAAAGCAGAGGGGCGTCGAGCAGATGTATGCACGCTCGGTCAGGCTTGGGCGCGCGCTCCGTCCCTCTATCTAGTACTCCGAATTTCTTACGTGAGAAAGGATCAATGGTCTTTCAAAAAAATACTTTGAATTTGTAGTAGTGTCATGCTGTACCATAAACCCGTTTGTAGAAGTACATATAAAAGTGTATAACAGTCGTACAGCACCATAAAAGTATAAAAATGTATAAAAATGTATAAAAGTCTATAAAAGTGAATAAAAGTGTATAAAAGTGTATAACAGTACTGTCTGTGTACGTGTTTCTACTTTGCTGCTTCTAGCATCAACGGTCAGTTTTGCTCCGATTCTTGGCGCGTACACATCGTCAAACATCATGGAAAGCAATCCGAAAAGTAAAAAATCATCTGAAGGGGCGTATGATAACACATATAGATTAATTTGGATACACTCAGTCGTTTCTTCAGGATGGTATAAAATACTTTATTGGTAGATATGTCGAGACTGACGCTTTACATTGTCACCCACAACGTCTCTCGAGATCATTGTCGTCACGCGTCTAATGCCTAATTCCGTCGCCCCGCAGCGCTACGTCGCATAGGCAGCACGGCAACGCTGCGAACTACATGGAATCGGAAGGCGGCTGGCCTGCTTAGCTCGACCGGCCGCTCGTTGTTTACAAAAAATGCCTACACATCTTCCACACGGGCTTCGAAACCGCGCAAACGAAAATTTCACGATAATCAATTTACAACTAAAGACAATGAAGACGAATTGGATACGAGTGCTAGTGCGAAAAAATTGTAAACTGCCAGCTGCGAGGATATAATTGTGAATCCGCTTAATTGTTATCGCATTATAGAATTCTTGACAGTTTTTCATACGATTGCTGATATTGTAATCTGCAGATCGTGTAAAGAAGGCATTAAATTCCAAGAGTGCGGGCATCGAGGCTTAGGTTTCAAAATTATCTTATCGCGTACATGCGTTTGAAGAGAAATTAATTCAGGACCGTTGATAAACACCGATTACGAAATAAACAGACGGATCGTGTGCGTTATGAGGCTACTTGGTATTTCACGAGAAGGCATAAATGTATTTTGTAACCTCATGGACCTGTGCCAAGGTTTGGCGAAATTAACATATGATCAAATAGTGCAGCTCCTTCACACAGCGTCGAAATTGATGTTTGAAAAGGTCAGTGAGAAAGCTGCCAAAAAAGAGCGGGAAAAGAATGTCGAAAAAGGAAAAATCGAAACCCATTTGAAAGTGTCCGGCGATGGGTCCTGAAAAAACCGTGAAAATTCAAACGAGTCATTCAATTCAACAGTCTGACGCATGAATCCGAAGCACCTGCATTCCGGTAAAAAAATCGTTGATATTGCCACTACTTGGCTGCAGGCATGTTCAACGAAGGGTATTCAGCGATTTTGAATACCATGCATTTGCTGGAATTAAATATTGGCCAGCAATGCAAAATGTTTGCTGATACCGCTGACGCGCAACGGATCGGAAGAGAGAACAGGCGCCAGTCACTTAGCACCAAGGAGGCTCGTACGGCTCGTAGACTCGAACAAATGCATCAGAACGAGCTGTTCGAGGAAGCAGAAGGACTACCATATGGACCAGGAAAAGCTCATTAGCCGATCATTAGTGTAAGAAACCAAAAATTTATATTTTCTCCTATTGAAAACTTAAAGCGCGTTTTCTCGAGTTTTCATTTTTTCGATTTTTCTGGATTGGTGGGCGTGATAGCAAAAAAAATAAACGACCTATCGACTAGAGCCAAAGTTTGTTCTCTTCAGTATTGAATTTACTTCTAGATGAACCAATAAAATTGTTTAAAAAGTATTTTTAAATAACTTTTACAGCACGTTAAAGTGATTTTTTTGTTGAAAAAACCCTTTTTTTAAACCTGAAAAAAAATGATTTCATGATTATTTCAACTTTTTATTGGTTCACCTTGAAGAAAAATATATGATAATTGGAAATCTTTTTAGTTTTTTGTTTCAGACAAGAATTATGAACTGCATCTGTCCCGCTAATTGGAAACTACAGTGGCAAGGCGCTCACGGAAAGGGCTCATTGCTCTGCAGTTTATTATTGTATCTATTAAAAAAAAAATGTTTACACTTCAAACACATAAAAAAATATACCCCAAAATTCGCTGGGCTAAGTTGTTTTTTTCCCTTCCAAAAAAATCCTCGAAAAAAATCTATTTTTGGGTCTTCTAAAGTAGGATCCCCCCTCAAGGGCGCCTCTCCTCCCGCGAGTGAAATGGTCTAACAATTCTATGCATCTATGGCAGGGGTCTCCAAACTTTCGAGCCTTAGGGCCATACTGATTACTCCAGTAAGTTCCGAGGGCCAAAACCATATTATCATTGTTGCCGGTGGTAAAAAGTGAAATAGTCCAAAATCTGTCCGCGGGCCGAATGTGGCCCGCGGGCCGTAGTTTGGAGACCCCTGATCTATGGCGAATTCATGCTCGTTTGCTAGTAAGGTGAGAGAGGCCGTGTTTTCACTCGCCCCAGTCGCTCACGTACTCTCACCCTGTACTCATGCTATGCATGAATTATGCAACAAAATCGTTTCAATCCGCGTTCGTAAAAGCGATATTAGGGCGTAAACTGTTACCGCGTGTGAGAGGAAGCTAAAAAAGGTATGAACGTTTTAGATATAATCATATTATTAGTGAAAGAATCGAAAAATCTTCATACCATGCTATAACGATTTCCAACGGTCACTTAGGGTGGCTGGGCCTTTATTTGGAAGCAAAATTCAAGACTAAATTATCACCTGTCAATCATTCGTCGAAGAGTTTGACCATACTATTCGTTGTGGACCGCATTCCCAAAAAGACTTCATGGCAAATCGGAGTAATTTTCATAACAAGGACCGCTAACAGGAATTTGCTGGCTGGTGACGTCACGTGTCACAACGGCAGCCTGACGTTTGAGCGCGTCGCTTCCGATAGCTCATTCACATACACACTCTCACTCACACTTGGTGAAGAGCGGTCGTACACATGATTATTCGACCCTGCACTGCATCAGATAATTTTATTGTGTGTTTTTACACTGGCTGTAGCTGTGATTGATCGAGTATTTAGGTCCGCGATAGTAAAGTTGTTAAATTCTGGTGTGGAATACGCGTGAATGGATTTTGTTTTCATGTTTATCGTGTTTGTTTTCGATAAATGATAGGGGTGGTCGACTATTTCTTTAGTTGTTTACCTGAACGCCTACGAACCTCGATATGTCGGTAACGTTAATTCTCGAATCCAGATCCGTCGGAAAATTTGTTGATAAAATTCAATAATTACATTTTTTGTCTTAGCATTTCCCTCTCGATCGTCCTTTGGAGACGTTATTTTATTTTATGCATATGAAGTGCACTGGACAGATGGCGAACATATGGTCAGTGTTTTTAGTGTATTGGTCAACTGATTTCTGATTTATAATCAATGTTTGGATCTGTTTTATTGGTTTAATGAGCCTAATGTAAAATTTTTTTAAATCTGATTTATCATGAATGATTTAATTCGATGTGTCTGCTTTAATGAGCCTAATGTGCAATTTTCTTGGTTGCAAAGAATGCTTATGATATCTGATGTATTATCAAGGCTGAATCTGATGTGTAGGCTACCAAATAGCCTAATGAGAGAATTTAATAGTCGTATTATCGGATTTGATACTATATGAACCCTGGTTCTGTCATAGTTTAATAAATTTCATTGCTCATGCAATTTCTTTCGAGCAATAACGTTGTTCACGATCCGCATTCTTTCGTGTTCAACTCTCACCTCTGCCTAAGGTAGCAATGTATATATAAACTAAACTTGTTCATGTACAAATAACAGTGCAGGTCATTTCAAGCAGAATATTTGTCAGTGAATATAGAATCCTCATAGAGTTGAATATATAATAACTTCAATCGTTCGAATTTTCCACTTATTGTAAATAATATTTTATAACTTACAAATACAAAATAAAAACAAAATAATATTACAATATGTACCAAGTTTTAGCTCGTTTTCTTCAAAATTTTCAAATTTATAGGCGTAACAAAATTGAAAATTCAATATTCAATAGAATTAGAACCTCTTTATAGATTCGACTCAGATCCAATACCATCCGTTATTCAACATAATGGTATTTGTAGAGAATTATTTAGCTAGATATCTCAAAATTTGTGACAAATAGAATATTCACAGACATTTTACGAAAAATGCGAAATGTCATAGAATCTGAATGGATGTATTAATTGTTACAAAAACTACAGTAAAGAAAGATGTCGTGCTGCTTTACTTGTTTGCAAAATTAATGCTCTATAGCTAAATGTGATCCCCAGTTATAGACGTTCGAATTTTGCCGTCCCATGACACTAACGCACAAAAAAATTCTCAATAGCTTTATTTATAAGTATCCTGACATAAAAATATTAATATATGAAAAAGCAAACAAAAAAAAGTAAGATCAGTCGGTGGTTCTGTATTAGTATTCCAAAACGGAATTTACGAAGAGAGTTGTGTGTGTTCCGTCGGAAGGAAAAGAGGAATCAATAGTAATAAAAGCAATGGAAAGGATGGAGAGCTGCGGATCTGCGATTTAGCTCGAGTTTCCTTTACTGCTCTGTCGCTGCATATACCACGTTGCTGTGACAGGCGGCCATGTGCACTGATTTCTAGTTCTCTATCTCTTTTTGTAACGATGTTTCAAATTGTCATCGAACGGTTAGAATTTTACAACTTTAGAAAGTTACAAAATAGTTCTCCATGAAAAACAAGTAGATGCAAAATATATTTTAAAAAGCGTGCAAATTACAAATTTTCACATTGCTTCATCGTGTTTTGTGCCCACCCACTGTTGCTCCTCTACGGGTAATGATTATCTCAATTCTGGCTTGGTCATAGAGGAAATGGTATTAAAATTTTCAATAGAATATAAAATTTGGTAAAATTGCCAATTTTTTGAAGTTTAAACCCCTTGATCGATTCTCACCAAATTCAATACCAAGTGTCCCCCAGTTAAATTGTATACCAAGTTTCGATTCGATTGGAGAAAATTTACGAAAGTTAGAGGGAAATTAAATACGAAAAATTTCGAAGAATTAAAAATAATTCATAATGTCATAACATCTGAATGTCTCCATCGACTCTTACCAAACTTAATACCGAACAAACTTGTGCTATCCCATATCCCTATTCCTATCCCATTCTTGTAGAATACTTTCACGTGAAAATACCGGAAAACAATTCTCCGAAAAACAATTCAATTTTATATTTATATTATACCAATGGTATATAGCTGTCTGCATAGCATACTCCAGAGGAGAATACCAAATTTATTATACACAGAACGTACTATTTAGAACACTTTCCAAAATATTTACACAATTCAGGACTACTACATAATCTGCATTAATAATTATGGTCTCTTGCATGTGAGATATGTACATGTGTCTAAACCCGAGGCTGTTCATTTAAATGGCCCACAACAATGGCTCCAAATCCAGCTCAGAATTCATTCAATTTTATTGCAATTTGTGTCTCGTCGCTTATTATAACATTAACTGTTTTAATCATATATTGTATATTGATTTATTTTCCGAGTTGGACGTTATTATGTCCTTTACCTTTTCTACATATTCCTTGAATAATCGCTTGCACCGTTAGTCTTATATCTATGGTATGCATTGTTTGCTTTATCTTTCAAAGATACTTGCATCTGTATATATAATTAATAGATCGAAGTGAGGCTTTATATACGAGATTTCGTTGATTTTCAGAGGTACATTTACAGAAGCGGTGAAAAAACAAGCTGCACTATGCTCAAAGCTTTCTCTATGAGAAAGCCAAAATTAAGAAAGATAGTTCCTCATAAAGAAGACTTTGAGCATCGTGCGGAATCTCGAGAAAGCAATTTGCAAGTTTCAATTTGCAAAGTGTTTTGGGACATTTTGAACACGTTCACATTAAAAACTGGAAAAAAAATGTTTCACCGTAATATAGATTCCTCTCTATGATGCAGTAAAAGTGACGCATATATTGCCAATTTTTTTATACAATATTTATTCAATCTCTTAACTATATAACAAAAAAAATGAAAATATTTAAAAATGGCGGCGCTATCGTCGGTAAATAAACGGTTTTTTTACGTACGCGTTGATGGTGATAATCGTCAGCAAAAAAATTGACCTATTTTTAATTACATAATACATATCCCTTCCGCATGAACCAACAAAAATATTTCGAAAAAAAAAAAAGTAAAAATGGGAGCACTCAATCTTTTTGTCTCAGTTTTTTACTAAGAAATTATTTATTTTTGAAAAATTCGGTAATTCATTTTTCGAGGTTCAATCAATAGGTATTGATAAATAGAATATGTTGTAAAAATTTGAAAACAATCGGATACTCGGTTCGTGAGTTTGAATTATCATGAGGTCAAAAAAGCGATTCTTGGGAACACGGCTTTGAAGTTAGTGCTGGGAATTGTTAGCTACCTGCATAACGCGCACCGGCCACCTGCTTACTTCCAAGAACATAAAATATGGATGCTCCAAATACGGTCACTTCAACATTTCTTCGAAATTTTTTATTCTGAAAAGCTTAAAATATTCTTAAAAGTTCAGGCTAATGTGATATCGAAAAAAATGAATGTTGACATTTTTCGCGTATATAAGGGCTTAATCATGTCGTGATTCATGGCCTCCTGCCCGTATTTATATAATTTTTTTTTGTTCCGTTTCCAATTCTTTTTTTAGTTACTAACTTTACATACTGAGCCGACCATTCGATAAATTTTTCCGTAGCACTATTTATATCTGCCGCTTCCAAAACTACATCCCAGCCTTCTAGTAACTTTAGAAGCTGAGGGTCGGCCATTTTGCACTTTCCACTATTTTTCGCGATTTTCGCACTAGTCGTCTCCTTGGTCGACATTTGCAGGAACTGATATATTACATATACAAGTGTGATGTAGAGACAATATACGCTATATATGTTCTGAAAACGTTTTAAAATGTCGTGTTTAATATAAACGTACTTTAATCTTAAATAATACTTCTCAGGTACGTAAGAACTATACTGGATACACCTCCTTCATGCTTAAATATTCCAAATTCGATGAGACATTACGTCTTAGGTGAAGTCATCTTATGGCTTTAGTAAATCTCAATTCATAGGGGAAAATCGATAGAAATATTGTTAAAACCTATCAGGAAATACAGGATTCTGCTGGATACAAGTCATTTATGCTCAAATACTTCAAATATGATATAATGCTAAAATGTTATATGTGTAGTTCGCATCGCATCCGTTTTACTCCGACTTCCCGTAGGGCAAAAGGAATTACCGCCGACCTCTCGTAGGGCAAAAATAGGGTACGTTTTACTAGTATGGCGCGAATATGCCAGTATTTCATGTCCAAGGTTCTCCGAATCGGTTAAAGATGTCTTAACAGAACTCGGTACACAGATTCCGTGTACCATAACCTTCTTTTTTGTCTTAGATTGTATTGGGTCTGGGAAAAAGTTCGTGGCGTTTTGTAAAATTCAACTGGTTTTCTTGTAGTGTGAAAATGAATTTATTTAAACCAAATATGTTCCATTATTATCGACAATGTTTCGCCATTTTTCGGGTAGAGCTATGATGCCATCGGTGAAGAACTTCTGTGATTTCTGGTTGAAAAACTGAATCGAATGGTTTTCACACGCTTCTTTTGAAAGCAGCTTAATTCTATTGAGAGAGTTCTGTAAAGATCGGAATAAGTGATAGTGAAAGGGTGCTATGTCTGGACTATACGGCGGATGCATCAAAACTGCCCAACCAAGCTTTCGGAATTTTTGACGGGGCATCAAAGAAGTGTGTGGTCGGGCGTTGGCATGATGGAAGACAACACCTTTCCTATTAATCAATTCGGGCCGTTTTCTTTCAATTGCTTGGCGTAATCTCTCTAGTTGTCCACAGTAGAGTTGAGAATCAATCGTCTGACCAACTGGAAGTAGCTCATGGTGGACGATTCCCTTCCAGTTCCACCACACACACAGCATCACGTTTTTCGCCGTCAATCCTGGCTTCGCGAACGCTTGTGGCGGTTCACCATCCCTTGTCCACGATCTTTGACGCTTTCGATTGTCGTACGTGATCCATTTTTCGTCACTGGTTATGACACGTTTCAGAAATGACTCGATTTCATTGCGTTTCAGCAGCGCATCGCAGATGTTAATTCGGTCTATCATGTTTTTCGCGCTCAACTCATGAGGAACCCATATATCGAGCTTCTTTTTGTAGCCAGCTTTGTGTAAATGGTTCAAAACAGTTTTGTGGTCAATGCCTAGCTCCATACCAATATCGACACTGCTGATATGCTTATCTTGCTGGACTTTTTCAAGAATTTCATCAGCTTTTTCAGTGATTGGACGACCAGACCGTGACTCATCTTTACATCAAAATTACCAGCACGAAAGCGAACGAACCATTTGCGCGCAGCAGATTTTGATAAAGTACCTTCACCGTACACAGCACAAATTTTTTCACAAGCCTGCGTAACGTTCTTTCCTTTCTCGTATTAATATTGCAAGATATAGCGCAATTTTTCATTACTTTTCTCCATTTTCAAACGCAAACAACTTTTCAACCACTGCACCAATTTCGATGTTTATACACTCAAAGTAACGCTCGAAGTGTCACCTTTTCAACGAGCGTTTAGTGGTGTCGCTGCGATCTGTGTTTCCTGACTTATTTGCAATTGAGGTCATCTATCGGGAAAAACGCCACGAACTTTTTCCCAGACCCAATATATATTAGGTAAGATTTCAGAAAGATAAAAGCGTTTTAAAAAATGTATGAGAAGTACCGTTGTATCTATCGAAATGCCACAAGATGGCCGTCATTCCTACTGTACTTGTTCATCTCTACCTAACTTAAAAAAAATCTAAATCTTTGTAATATCCGAACGGTTCGACCAATTCTCTCCAAAATGTATACCAACTTTACTTTTATAATACTCTATTTACAAAAAAATCAGCACGATATCTTGAAATTTGCAAAAACTAGAGCGATCTGACGATTTTTCGAAAAATTCCAAAATTTATGCAATCTGAACCGGTCGGCCGATGTTTCCCGAATTCAATGCGAACCTTCCTTTAATGGTACTTCTATTTATATTTTATTAATTACCCAAAAATCTTGAAATTAACGGAAATGAGACTGTTCACAGGCATTTTTTGAAAATTTCAAAACACCGTAAAATTTGTAATTTTTTAATACTTTCAACAAAAAATTGCAGTGAATAAAGATTGTATAGATTAACATCTGCACGAAACGGGAGCGCTGTAGCTCAAACCGTTCTCGAGTTATAGACGTTTCAATTGAGTAGTCCAGAACATACACACACACACACATCCAGACATTTTTTCTAAATATGATTTTTCGACGTTTTAGGACATTCTGAAGACGTTGACATTAAAAACTGGAGAAAAAAAATGTTTACCGTCACAAAGCTTCTTCTATGAGGAAGCAAAATCTGCAATTTTACCAAACTTCAAATTCTATTGAAATTTTTAATACCACTTCCTCTATGAGGAAGCTAGATTTGAGATAACCATTACCTGTAGAGGAGAATCTATGAGTGGGCAAGAACCACGATGAAGCAATGTGCAAATTTCAAATTTGCACGCTCTTTGCTTCTTTTAAAATTATAACTATAAAATTATAATTATAAAAGTAAAGTGGGTATAAATTTTGAAGAGAATCGGTCAAACGGTTCGGATATTAAAACCTGCTGCAAATTGAAACTTGCAAATTGCTATGAGGTATCCAAAATTAAGAAAGATAGTTCCTCATAGAGAGGACTTTCGACATCGTGCGGAATCTCGAGGAAGCAATTTGCAAGTTTCAATTTGCAGCTTGTTATAAAGTTTAAGCCCCTTGATCGATTCTCACCAAATTCAAAACCAAGTATCCATGTCCCCCAGCAAATTTGTATGCTCGGTTTCGTTTCGTTAGGAGGTAATTTACAAAAGTTAGAGGGGAATTAGATTTTTTTCAAAAAATTAAATGATTCGTAATCTCATAAAATCTAAATGCCTTGATCGACTCTTGCCAAACACAATACCGAACAACCTTGTCCCCTAACCCATTCTTGTAGGAACTTTAAATTTAATAGCTTGAAATTCACTATCGTAAATTTCGGGTTGCAACCCGACTAGTATGCAAAGTTTTAGGAAGATCCATCAACCCGTTCTCGAGATATAGCCATTTCAATATTTTAAGCTCAACACACGCACGCATGTATGAACAAAGGTTCCTCTACGAGAGAATTTCGTTTTAGTGAAAAAAATTTTTTTTCGAGATTTTGTTGTCATCGCGGTGTTGTAAAAAGTTGAGAAATCATATTTAGAAAAAGTGTCGGTTCACACGCGCGTGTTTCTGTATGTGTGTGATGAGCATGGAAAATTGAAATGGTTATATTTCGAGAACGGATTGATCGATCTTCCTGAAACTTCTCAAGCGAGACGGGTCTCACTTCCAATCGGGTTGCTGCAATTTTCGCCAAAATCGCTAACGAGTGTCTTTTTTTATGGTTGTTTGAATTTTTCGAAAAAGGGTGTGATCTCTCTAAATTTTGTAAATTTTGAGCTGTCGAACTAAAATTTTCTACAAGAATAGGCTAGAAGACAATGTTGTTCGGTACTGAGCATCGATTCGGTTCAGAATTCGGTTCGGTGCATGCATCGATACAGGCGTTCAGGTTTTATAGAATTATGAGTTTTTGTAATTAAAAAAAAATCGATTTTCGCTCAAACTTTCGTTAATTTTTGTGTACGAAACCGAAACTTGGCACACAAATCGGCTGGGGGACATGAATACTTGGATTAAAAGTTGGTGAGAATCTATTAAGGGGTTTAAATGTTATTAAATGTGCAATGTTACCAAATTTTTTTCTCTATTTAAAAAAATATGTTTTCCCATTCCTAATAAAGGTTTCTTTATGAGTAAACCAAAATCAGTCAACATACTTTCTCATAGAGGTGACGCTGTCATAGGTGGATAATAATGAGTAAACATCATGCGATCTAATGTAATAGCGATAAAAAGTTAGAGTATACAAAAGTGCCTTGTATACATTCCGATGTACGATCTGCAGAATACACCCTAGATATAATCTGATTTTTAAATATATCTCGGAGTAAGACATAGTTAAAAATTTGTATATCTCGTATGCCGACATATAACTTTTTGTGGTGTGGGGGATCAGTTTAGTGCATCCTTTATGCGCTGTATAAATCTACTAGATGTTTTTTATGCATTGGAAAATTTTGAGACTTCGTATGCCACAAACGTTTCTTTCAGACACAAGTCATTCGTTGCGTCAGGCCCCGTGTATAGATATTACCGTTAAGAGCAGACGGTACGAGCGGAAATAAACCACACCGTATGTGAAGTTGAATAAAGGGGAAATCGATCGCGCAGCGTGTGTCTCGACACCACAGCTCGACGCACTGGTTTCGTTTATGGATCGTGGCCTGCTGCAGGGGTTGCCGTTCAAGGGCCAGCCGGTTGGTCGGTCGGCCGTGAGCTCTGTATCTCGAGGTATTGTGCGTCAAGAGGGGAAGCTAGCATTTGCAGAACGAGCAAGGGGGAAAATTCTCCCTGTTCCTTGCCCATAGCAGATTGCCGCCCCATAGCAGCCATAGGAGGGACGTGAAACTATCGAGCAAAAACGAAACCAACATGACAAAAAATTAAACACGTTCCTCAAATGGAACAATTTTATTCAAAAATAGCAAGGAAGTCGAGACTGAATAAATTCGTCCGTACGGATGTGAATATCACACCAAATATGAGATTATGGCATATAGTGGTATAGCATATCACGGAAGATTTCAGGCAGTGGATACCTCCGTGGAGAAGAAAATCTCCAAAAATATATCCCACATATTACACTTCTCATCGTTTCTATGACGAAAATATATATTAGATATAATTTTGCAGACATATGTTACAATATATGATATTTATAATTTTTCGTCGACTAAATACTTCCATAAATCTAATATCTAAAATATATCTCATATGTATACCAGACATATTTTACACATACTTTTTACCATGGGGGTTATAAATACTAACGTAATTAAAAGCGATCTACAGAATTGAACGTAGGAGACAAGTGTATAGCAAAAAACTAGGTCCTTCGTGTAATCCTTAACAATTGAGGCAAGCGCATATCTACCCTAGTAACGAGCACAAAGGTAAGAAACAACCGGGACAACGTGAAGGGCGTGCGGGCAAAGAGAGTGAAATGAAATAAAAAGAAACAAGAAGTAGAGTGGAGGATTCGTGCTTGGTCCAGGCTACCGAGTCGTTTATCTCCGTTCCTCTCGACCGGTGAACGCTGTGCGGTACGTTCTATGTACGTTCGCCGGTTAATGGATGGGGGAGCAAAGGGAGTTTAGTGCGGAAACACGGGGAACAGCACAGCAGTCAGGAGCAGTGGGAGCCCTTGCGTGGACTCTATGCTATATGTTCGCTGGAGTGCGGACTATAGTATATATTCAGGCAGTAGCATACAAAGCAGCAGCAGCAAGCAGCACGAGTAGCAGTAGCAGTAGGGACCACAGCGCTGTTCCCCCACCATGATTATACCGGCGTGCGCGCCTCAAACGGACGCGAGGGACGCCGATGTCGGGACGCTGAACGCGCGCACTCTTCAGTTACCAACAGACCGCGCAACTGTTTGCATAAATGTGATGTCAAGTGCGCGGAGAGAGCTAACGTGAAGGATGTTAAGGAGATTGAGAAAGCAGAATTAATAAAAGAATACATCGGAGAACCGACGAAATTGATAGAGCAGTGAACTGTGTCAGAGATAGAGAGATAACGAACGAGGTAAAATAGTGTTGTAGTAAGTGTTGACCAAAGAAGAGACTGGTTCTCGCTGTACCCACTGACAAAGGATAAAGAGAGCCGAAATTTCGCTTACGGCGCCCAGAGTTGTACTAGAAGCTTCGTCCTGAACTCACATTCGTATGTCCCTTGTGGCCGTTGTCATCGTCGCGCGTATGCGGGTGAGCGACAAGCTGGTGAATCAAGTTCCCAAGGAAGCGATCAAATACATAGCATAGTCGCAGTAGTCAAGCGGCGAGGAACAAAGGAAAAGAGGGAATACTATCTACACTCTACACGACGAGCCGCAGCCCTTGCCCGCATATCCTCTACTCGTCATCGATATACACCAAACGGGTTCTTTCTCTTCGCTCTACTCGCTCGAGACAGAGCAATCCCCCAGAGAAAATCGACAGTTATGAAAAATTCGCGACTCTGTGATCAAAAGTAGTGTGGTCGTTATTCTATTACTCGGAAACGTATAACGTATAACCCAACGATACGAATTGTTGTCTTTTCATTTTTGCATTATCCTACGGCAACGTTCTGTTTTTATATTTATTTTTTACACAATTACCGCGCATCTACTGGATTCTCGTTTGGCAGTGTAATTGGCTACAGTAGCACGCGCGCAGAGACCGAACTAGTCACTCGTCAGTCTCTTTCTCTCACTCTCTCTCACTCACGGCCCAAGTGTCTTACAAAGTTTGATGGGAATTGACACGTGAGATCACGAGCGTGGTTGACGGTTCTCACTTCCACCTAGAGGACTCCAGTGTCAGAAAGTATATATATATTTTTTAAACTCACAGTTAACTAGCAGCAGCTTGTCACGCTAAGGAGGTACGCATACGCTACGTGTTGACGGTCTCTTTCTATATAGGCGACCTAACCTATCGAACGGAACGAATAAACGCGAGACTACGCAGTGACGAAAATTCGATAGACAGATAATAAAGAAAATTCGAAGTCACTTTTTTATTCACCTACTCTTGTAAACAGTTTTTTGGCGCAAGAGCCGAAACAGGATTATTTATTCCCGCCGTGCCGCTCGCCGACTCTTTGTGTGACATGTGCAACGTTGAACGACGAATTTGAAGGAGGATTTTTGCGAGTAACTGCGGATTATTCTCGTACATACGGTGAGTCGCGTTTACTATTTTTTTTTCTTATTAATTTTACCTTCTACTCAATATTTCTTTGTTGAACCACGTGCACATACCGAGGCTCCTGCCTTACCGTCGTGCGGCTCTCGTTACAATGTACACTTATCCAACTCCGTCACTGAGTTCTACCGGAATTGGCACGATTCGATATACACTTTAGTGTATATATGTCAAATCGTACAAATGAAAATGAATGCAAAGAAAAGGTCAACGAGGCACGTATAACTGCAGATATATATAATTATGTATCATATATAAACCCTTCATATATGATCATATATGAATTTTGTCTACATAACCATATATATATATATATATATTAAGAGTTCGGACTCACGAGAATTCTGATTTAATTTAGCATTTCGCGTATTTCCTGGGGAGACACGATCTTCAAGACATTGGCGAAAAATGAAAACAGATTTCCAAGTCAACCGTTGATGGTTGTAAACTATTTTCATTATTGGGAACAATAACCATATAATATTGTTTATATATATATAGTTCCGAACAATTGAAATAGTTGTATATATATATAATTATTTCAATTCGATTTATATACATAGATATAATATATGAGTTGATACTTAAAAAATCCTACTACTATGAGCCGTCTTACATGATACATGATCATGCACAACAATATATGAGTTCTCATATGCACAGCATGGTCCCATATATGGGTATATACAAACATATATGATCATTTATAATTACATATCGATTTATTTACAATTAGATATGGTTATATGCGCTCATTTATTACTATATACAATCATATTTTTCCTGGTAGCTATTCAATTTCGAATTTCGGTAACAAACAAAGATGCAAAGTAGAAACTTACATGTTGCTTCCGCATTATTTTCCACGTTTGACAAAGTCGCCTCTATGAGATAGTATGTTGAGCGATGTTGGATTCCTCATAGAGAAAGCTTTGTCAAAGGTGGATAATTACTTTTCAAAAATAGAGTAGAAAATTTATTAACATGGCACATTTTATAAAGTTTGAACCTCTTAAATGTTTTGACCGAATTCAAAACCAAGTATACTTGTTCCCTAGCCATTTTGTATGCCACGTTTCGGTTTAATAGATAAAAATTTACCAAAGTTAGAGCGAAAGTAATTTTTTTTTTTTCGAATAATTATAAAATTTCCTAATTCCATAAAATCTGAACGTCTTGATCGATTCATGCCAATCTCAATACTGAATAACCTTGTGGGTAAAAAACCTAACCTATTCTGGTAAAAAAAAATTAAGTCGATAGCTGAATATTTACGAAAGGTAGAGAGATCACACCCTTTTTTTTAATAAAAACAATCATAAAATGAGACACCCGTTAGCGAATTGGATGAAAAATGCAACAAACCGATGGGGGTTGTGGGAGTTGAGTGCAAATTTTCTGGAAGATCAATCCAGCCGTTTTCGAGCTATATGCATTTGAATTGTTCATACTTAATCACACAAGCGCGCGCGCGCGAACAGACATTTTTTCGAAATATGATTTCTTGATGTTTTGAAATATTTTAAGTACTAAAGTATCAAAATCGTAGAAAAAAATGTTTTTCACATCAACAAAGCTTTTTCTATGAAGAAGCAAACTGTAAGAATTAAAAGATATTCTATTGTCAAATAACTGTTGCAAGCTATGCCTCGCAGTATGGTTTCGGTGAGGGATAGCCGGATAGGCGAAAAAGGGCCTGGCAGTAGCAGCAGGTCAGACCAGACGGGTCGGTGTTCATTCATTTCCTTTTTTTCCGTCTCGAAAGGAACAGCTGCACTGTAGGGCGCGGAATATTAGCGAGTTACTCTTGTTGGCTTCTCTGTGCTCTTACAAGAATTGTAATACATTACAGCATATTATTATGGTGGTGAATATTTTCGTTACTTTTTGTAGTGCACTATCGACGAGTCCGTTGTAATATTACAGTGGAGTAAAAAAATATATCGGAGAAAAGTAAGTGAGTTGATAAGCTATATTATTAATTGAACTAATAATCAAAATAACGAATTGGTGGAACCAGATTATTTGAAGAGTATGCAGCAGTATCCAGCGTGATAGAATAACTGACGAGAGAGAGAGAGAGAGAGAGAACACATGATTGATATGTAGTTCTTTGTCAGGCTCTAGAACGGGTGGGGGGCTTAAAGTTGTGAATTAAAGAGACTCAGAAATTTTCAAATGTCGATTTTTTACATTACTTAAATTTTGTACCAATTGTAAGTCCCAATTTTTTAAAAACAAATGGTAACGTCTTAGAATCGTAGAACTTAGACAAAGATCAATCCTGCACATAAACTCCAGACCGGAAAAGTATCAACGACGAATCGACCTACATGACAGAATTATATCGTTGTTAAGAAAAAATCTACGTTTCAACATTTTAGTATCACGAGAACAAGTTCTCCAAAGGTTATACTTTCTAAAGAAAGAGTTGAGAAGAAGAAAAAAAATAATAGTGAAGAATATAGAATTTAATGGTACATTTAATGGTATATTCAATACATCAGTTGGTTAAAATGCCAACGAGTCGAAAGTCAGCAGGTCGAAATCCGATATTTTCCAGTTTAAAAAGCGATAAGACAAAATTCCGAGTGGTTGAGTATGGATACCCTGCGATTCCGAACTTCTGAAACTTATTCGTATTCTAAATGTACAAAAAGTTGTGAAACAAACTGAAAACATCTGCAGCACGTATTGTCAAGTACGTGCAGTTGAATCTGAAATTTAGAAAAATGCTGGGTGTCGAAATGACAAAATTGCGAATGTTTCAAATCAGAAAAAATCATATTTTGTTTCCCTGGTTAAGGACAATCTAATTTTGTTTAACGATGGGCCCGATGTTTCAAAAAAGTCTACAAAGTAAAATCTTGCACAGTGTTTCCTCATTATTTTCCATGACTAAGCCAAAATTTTACAGGTCTTTTAGTTTAGTGAATAGCAGGGATATTAAAATAAAAATTCAACCTAGTGTAACTATCGAACCCCTTTATCGGTTTTGACAAAATGTTATATAAAATATCCTATAACGCTATTAGGTATGTGCAGAAAGTTTTTGTTTAGGATTTCAATATTTTTGGAAATTGGAGCAGTAGAGTATTGAAAAATTAAAACAAACTACGTGACCTGCAGAGATGACGCTGGAACAGGCAGACGCGCCTGGCCGGCGGTTGTAGATCTTGAGAGGGCTTGTACGCTTCACACTAGTGCTACAGCACACGGCAGGTATGGCTGCTTCCTACCCGTGCCGGCTAGGGCATGGATGATAGTACGTCGACTTGTTATTAATAAATTGTAGTCAACGGGATAAATTATGGTACGTTTTGTTTATTTAAATCTAAAGATGATTTATGCAATTTAAGAGGGGCTGAGATTGTACGAGCAAAGGTTGTACGCAGTTGTTTGTACGTGCAAACGTTACAGGGTGTGCATCAACATTCAAATTTTTGCAACTAAATGTTACTTTCACACACACACTACAGACATTTGTAGAGAATGAAACGGCCTATAGTTTATTCTGTTTACGACTTTTATTAATGACCAAAAAAAAGTTGCAAAGTTGTTTTCGTATACTGGCCTTTTTAGTGTTATCCTGTAGACACTTTAATTTTCGAAATGTGACCCTGTCGAAAAAGTCATTTTCGGAAGTTTAAACCTTGTAAACTGTGATTTTTCGAAGTTTTCCCTTTAGGAGAATTAATGTTCGGAACTTCGGGCTTTCCAAAGTACGATATTCGGTGAATTGCCCTGTCGTGGAATCTATTTTCAGAACTTTAACCTTTCAAACCGGGATTTTTGGAATCTTATATCTTTGCATATATTACCTATCCTATATATACCTATATTATATTACCTATCTTTTAACTATACATCTTAGCCATTCAAATATTCGAAATGTTCGCTATTCTCTGAATTAAATTTCTAATCCATACCTCTTTCTGCACTTCAAACTTTCTACATTTTTCATATTGTAATCCTAGCTGTTCAGGTAAATAACGTGTAATTCACATGCACTATCCGTAACTGGCTGGCACATTTAGATCTCTACCAGGTAACAACTCTACCCGATATAACAGTTCTCACAGTTCTACCGTAACACATCTCTACCATGTCACATCTCGCCCAGGTTACAACTCTCCAGGTGATATACATTCACCCGAATCAAGTAGGGTAACCTATCGGTTTTATCCTCTCTCGGTATTATCGATATAAAACTAATTTCAAAGTGTGATATAGAAAAATTTTCAATTGATATTTGAAAAATTTCGAAACATGGTGTACACAGGATTTAAACAAACCTGAAAAGTTGGATCTTGCAGATAACGTCTTTACTATTTTCTATCTTTCACAAATCTTCCTTTATGAGGAATCCAAAATTAATGCAAATACTTCCTCATAAAGAAAGCTTTGTTGAAGATGGGAAATAACGAGATAGCAATGTGCAACGTTCTACTTTGCGGGCTTGTTACTTATGTGAAAAGTCATGTTTAATTTGTACTGGTTTTACCATTGTAAAACCAGCCATTTTGACTGGTCCGGTAGTTATAGTGTTAAAGATAGTTTAATATTGCATGTGCCATCTATTAATACGAAATACAGATAAAACATTAAATTTCATGCAAGTAAGAAGCTTTCAAAGAATAACGTTGGAAATTGCTTTCTTGTTATTTCCCATCTTTAACAAAGCTTCCTTTATGAGGAAGTATTTTCATCAATTTTCCTTCCTCGTAAAGAAAGATTTGTGAAAGGTTGAAAGTAATAAATACGTAATGTGCAAGATTAAACTTTTCAGGTTTTTTAAAATACCGTGTACACCATGTTTCGAAATTTTTCGAATTTCAAATAAAAAATTTTCCTACGTCGCGCTTCAAAATTATATTTATTTCGATAGTAACATGGTTTACATATTTTTAGAGACTTTTTTTTGGTAGTGTTGTAACATGGTAGAGATGTCAACTATCAACTATATGTAAATTAACTTTGGTATAACTATTTTTTTTTAAACTAATCACATTTTACGCTTGTCTTCTTTGGTTGCATATACTTATGCTGATGAAACACGGCGTAAAATCTATCGGGTAAGATATTACAGTTAGAAATGTTAGACCTTCGTATCTTTGAACATTCGAAACTTTACCCCCCCCCCCCCCCCCCCCCTTCCTTCGACAGTGGGAAAAGCGACGGGCTCCATCGATCGTAAAGCATAAAAGATTTTGAGTGATAGGGCAAGTCAAACAAATAAGAAGGTAGAACGCCGGCACACAACAAAACCACCCATGTAAATCTGACATATTAATTTGTTGTGTCTAATATGTTAGATATCTCTTAGCTCCCTGCATTTAACTAATACAACAATGATGACAAATTAAGAATGTGGTCGATGATTAATCTGCAGTTCAAGTTGGCGTAGCTCAGCTTATAGAGGAAATCCACTTGACCCTTGTCAAGCTAGCAGACGGAAGTCCAGAAAATGGATTTACCATATACTTAAATAACGTGCTTTTAGGTGCTAATCTGGTGCTAAGTTTATAATTTTAGTGCTCCTTTAATTTAGCCAGTAATGCAATTTGAAAAACTCTCTGCTAGCTTGATATACTAGCTTTAAAGTACTTCACATTAACAAGTTTGCTTGACGAGAGGGTTCGTTTTGTGACTGCGGGGTTGGAGCACTAAAATCAGGCAATTCATTTATCAAAAGCACCTAAATCGCACGATATATACGTCCAAGGACAGGGCGATATTATCTTTATGAAAAATATTTCACTACAACGAGATGTTTCCCTGTCAAGAGGGTGGGTTTTACGGCCATGGGGGTGGATCACTAAAATCGAGTCTATCGTATTTCCTATGTACCTGATTCGTTGCACATGATGCCACATCCTGAATCCGGCTATTTTATTAATTTAACATTTTTACGGATTCTTTATTTGAAATAAATTCAATTTAATTGACAAATAATGTTTCCGGGTGGATTTCCGGATAAAATTTTACATGGTTGTAAAGCACTTAATCCTGTAAAAAAACATTTGACGATAATGCAAACTCTTAAATTGCATTACTGGCTAAATTAAAGGAGAACTAAAATTATAAACTTGGCACTAAATTAGCACCTAAAAAGCACCTTATTTAGGTATATAGTAAATCCATTTTCGAGACTTCCGTCTGCTAGCTTGACAAGGATATAGAAAATTCTTAAATTTTAGAATTGCTTGCTCGATACAATCAATAAAATCAATCATGCTTATTGAGAATGGATTTCGCTTGGAAGCGGCATAGACACCTGTCGCATAATCATATGCAATGACTCTGTTTTAATATTTTCGAGTTCACCAATCGAGAGAGATTTTTATTCAAGCGAAATGGTGTACTGGTAGGTAAAATTCATAATCATCATCGTCCGAATCTCCATCACTATTATCACATTTCAACATGAGGAGATGAACCGTTTTTCTGTTTGATTTGTTGACACTGAAATATGCAGGCACTATTTGACTGTTATGATTTTTTCCAATTTTCTATCGCGTAGATGTTGATATTCATGCAAACGTTCGAACTTAGGTACGTTTACAATATTCATTGGAAAATCTAATCCATCATAATTTAAAACTATAAAAGAATTAGTTCGCTCTACGTGAATTGTTGGGGGTGACAGAGCAGCTGTTACCGACCATAAAAAGCAATTGTAGTTTTTTTCGCTGCATGTCCCTTGGTAGGCTCCCGTAAGTTGACACACCTCCTCCCGCAATGGCAAATACTTGTTAATGTTTACACGCAGGAGTAGAATTTCCTGTTGAGACCAACCAGATTTCTTCTGTTGAAACTCTTCAATTTTAGTCAACAACAGAGATTTCATGTGTTCATCAAGCCACTCGATGATATCTGTCCGTAGTAGAATTGTTCCGTTTGTTGTTTGAAAGGATTTTTCCTCCTCAATAATGTCAAACACTTTTTACGAGGTGGAAATTGGGAACTAAGGCAACATTCACTTTTAAATTGCCTTTGGTTTTCAAAATATCATTTAATTTCTCAATAATGAGGCTCTGCGCATCCACCAACAAATTTGAGAGATCCTTATGTCGTAGATGAACCACTAGCCCCGTTCGTATTCGCGATTTAAAGGCCGAATCCATCTCTACCCATTTCACTCTACCCTCGGAGACCACCGAACCATTGTTCTTAAATTTTTGCGAGAGCGTTAACAATGCAGCCGTTGTCGCTTAGATTTTCTCTAATGGTCAAGTCTCACGTTAATAACATTTTTCGCATAACCGTTACATTGTTCTCATTAAATTTGAGACACTTTTACACTTCTGGGTGGGATGTTGAATTGTCTTTGGGTGTGAAAAATCCTTTTTTCGTTATATCCCCCATTTCATTACACCTATTCGGTTCCATTTTTGATAAGCCGCGAACACATATGTGTTACGGAAATTTTAATTGTACCTTTTATTATGATAGAATGTCAAAATATAGAGAACCATAATAAAGCCCACTCTAACCCTGTTACACATTAATTCGAAAAATCTTAGGACGAGAAAAAGGGGCCAATCAACGCTAGTCATGATATTCGTGACTAGTAACGAAAACCGTCCTTCACGCAGTACAAGCGAAAGTTTCCACGTCAAGTACAAAACATTGCACGCAGCTCGTCGTTGCATTCAGAGTTGCAATGCATGTTAGTTTAGATGATATTTTGTTTTGAACTGCCCAGTTTATTTCAAGTCACTACATTCACTGTAAGGATCGAGAGTGTATAAATTTGGTACTTGATGCCTCATGAAGGGGCGCGGACGTATGACCCAACGCAAGACAGACCTTTGAACATCCCCCCCCCCCCCACCTTCGTCGCCGACCCACTGCCTGTCACCCACCCGGGTTGCAAATATCGTTAATAGCGTCAGTAAATGTCAGTGCAGATCACTTGGCTTAGAACCGGTCTATATCACCTACTATTGATTGTGGCGGAGATATTCGCGATAGGAAAATTCTGATATTACGCATGTATGGCGATCCGAGAGTGACATCTAGCACATCGTCTTAAGGTAATATTATACATATTCTCCTGCTCATCGTGTGTTCAGTCGGAAGCTAAAAATGTTTTCTCCACGAATACTGTACGTTTTTTGATAGAATCAATTTCGTGGTGAGAATTACGAGCTGAACGTGATAGGAATTTTCTTCTGTTCAAAAACTTGCGATTTCCTTTACAGAAAACGGATATTGTTCATTGTTACTGCCCGCGGTATATCACATGTTCAACCGATGCCTTCATGTAAGCCTTTATATAAAGGCTGAGCAATGTCTTCAATGCCGTTTTTTAGAAAATACGAGGGCTATTTGAAAAGTTTACGGTCTTTTTAAGAAAAACACTTATTTTGATGCAAAACAAAATTTATTTCTCGACATAGTCTCCCTGCAACTCGATACATTTAATCCAACGTTTCTGCCGTGCTTTTAAATCGTCAGAAAAAAATGGATTGTCTAAACCTGAAAAATACTGGTTTACAGCGTTTTATACCTCAGCATTTAACTTATATTTTGTCCCCTAAGAATTTTTTTCAAATTACGAAACAAGAAAAAGTCGCTGGGAGCTAGATCTGGCGAATAGGATCGGTGCGGAAGCAATTTAAACTTCAATTCGTTCAATTTTGACATTGCGACCATGCACGTGTGAAGCATTATCCTGGTAAAACAGGATTTTTTTCTTGCCCAAATGCGGACGTTTTGTCTTAATTGTAGGCTTCAATTTATCGATCAATGCAACGTAGTACTGTCCGTTGATTTTTTTGCCCTTTGCAAAGTAATCGATAAGAATTATTCCACAGCTATCCCAAAAAACTGTCGCCATCACTTTTCTTGCAGAGAGAACGACCTTTGCCTTCTTCGGAGTTGGTTCCCCCACCGCAATCCACTGCGTTGACTGTTGTTTGGTCTCAGGCGTATGGTGGTGTACCCAGGTTTCATCGACGGCTATCATTCACCGCAAAAATCCCGCTGGATCTTTTTGATGGAGGCTAAGACACTCGCGCGACATGTCCGTCCGTATGCGCCTTTGGTCGATCGTCAACAAGCGCAGCACCCAGCGCGCGGATAATTTTTCTATATCCAAATCTTGATGTAAAATTTTGTGCACCCGATCAGATGGTATCCCACAAGCCTCAGCAATATTCTTAACAGTCAATCGATGATCTTCCATCACAGTTTGATGTACTAAATCGACCCTTTCGTCAGTTGTAATGGTTTTCGGGTGCTCGGAACGTTCATAACGCTGAAGCTGGCAGACAAAACCGCCCGGCGACAATAGGTCTTGGGAGTGCCTGTACGCTTCGCACTAGCGCTACAGCACACGGCAGGCATGACCGCTTCTTACTAGGGTGGGCTAGGGCATAGATGGTAGTACGTCGATTTATTATTAATAAATTGTAGTTTACGAGATAAATAGAAGTGCGATTTGTTTTCCTAAATCTGAAGAATATTATTCAATATAACAAATTACTGAGATTGTTCGCGCAAAAGTTGTACGTCGTTCTTTGTACGTGCAAAACGGTACATGAGACGTATGAATATTCAAATCTTTGCAACTAAAAAATACTTCCACACGCATGACGACACAGTCTTGTAGATTTAAACACACATTCTATGGGTTAAGACGAATAAAACGGTATCTGGTATTAGTCTGATTCGCGTAATTTTTTCATTGATGTGTTGGTAAACTTGTCCGAAAATTCGCTGTACTGTGTTAGCCATATTGGATATTTAGTTTATTGTCAGATGTCAGAAAGGTCACATGTGTTTTGGTAGGATCGGATTTTGAAAACGGATCAAAGAATTTGTAATAAATTTTCCTATAAGGATCAAATAAAGTCCAAAAAAGTTTTAGAAACGTTTACTATTTCTTTTGGTGAGTCTGCTATGAGTAAATTAAGGGTTTACGAGAGGTATACGCGTTTCCAAGATGGCCGTGAAGACGTTGTATATGACGAGCGCCCTGGACGTCCTAGCACATCACAAACCGATGAAAACGTGGAAAAAATGAAAGAAGTGATAATGAATGATCGCCGAATCACAATCAAAGAAGTAGCTGATGATATTGGCATATCAATTGTCTCATGTCATAACATTTTTTCAGAGGTTTTGGGTATGATACGTTTGCCAACAAAATTTTCTCCAAAATTGTTGAATTTCGAACAAAAACAGGAGTCGCTAAACTAAGTCAACAACGATGCAGAACTACTGAAACGTGTCATAACAGGTGATGAAACATGAGTTTACGGATATGACGTCGAAACTAAGGCTTAATCGTCCCAGTGGAGGCATTCTAGATCGCCAAGACCGAAAAAAGCTCGACAAGTGCGGTCGAATGTGAAGGTTATGCTCACTGTGTTCTTCGATTTTAACGGCATAGTGCACCATGAGTTCTTGCTACAAGGTCTAACGGTCAATAAGGAGTACTACTTACAAGTTCAACGTCGCTTGCGTGAAGCAATCCGAAAAAAAACGCCCGGATTTGTGGCGTAACAATTCATGGCTTTTGCCCCATGATGATGCATCTGCTCATACTTCATTGCTTTTTCGAAATTTTTCGACCAAAAACAATATTCAGCACTCTTGGCACAAGCCGCGCTTGAACTCGTCTCATGCCCAAAACATCGTGCACAACGCTCAGCACCGATCCGAACGAGACACCAAGATCGGCTGCTATCTCCCTGATGCTCACACGACGATCTTCGAGCACAATTTTCTTAACTTTTTCGATGTTTTCGTCAGTCACAGAGGTGGATGGACGACCGGAACGAGGCAAATCACCAACCACAGTACGGCCCGCTTTAAACTCTTTGTACCACTCGTATGCTTGTGTTTTCGACATTGTTGAGTCCCCGTAGACTACCGTTAACATTTTCAACGCTTCTGCACATGATATTTTGTTAGAAACACAAAATTTCAGGCACACTTTTTACTGAACTATATTCGACATAGTGAAATTTGAAGAGTACACCAAACAATGACTTGTTTACAAAGCTATTACGCACAAACTATCTGACACATTGCATTTAAATGTGACGTGTAAACAACTGACAGATGTACCAAACTAGAAAAAAAATATTTTGCCAATATCTCAAGGGTGGCTCGTTTAAATGAGAAATTTCGGGTATTTTTCGATCAGAGAGTATATATCGAAATGCTACAAGATTGTCGTCATTTCTACTATACTCGTTCATCTGTACCTAATTTCAGAGCGCTCACTGTGGAGAGAAAGAACACGTGGGATTCAGTCAATATTTGTATATGTTTTGCATTTAACAGCATGTAAATTTTAATAAGGTTGTTGTACATTAAATATGTTGTTAACAACTAGAAATTAATAAAAACGTAACGCAATTTCCTAATTGCGTTTGTCGATTTGATTCTAGCTACGTGAGTGATAAAATATAGATATCATAAATTATTAAAAATTATGACCACTTCATACTTTCCTAATTAATAATTTAATTAAAGTTATTTGAGATATTAAAAATTATTTAAAATGTGGTGAAAAACGCCATTAAGCCAAGGGAGATGGGTGAAAAGTGGTGGAGAAGCTAAGGGGACGGTAGGAACGTGTGGAAAGAATGGTGGTCGAAGGAGTGGGCTTAGTGCGGTTGTAAGTAGTTTGATACAAGTGAGCGATAATTTAAAGGTTAGGTACAACGAGTGGAAATGGCCGGAAGAGGAGGGAAAGGCGATCCGGATGAGAGAAACCTGAGTAGAGAGAGAGAGGGAGAGAGCGTGACGGAATGTCGGAGAGGGAATGGAAGTCGATAGAGGGCGCAACGAGTGCGGGGCACACAGGTATACCGCTAAAAAGGGACAGAGAAAGGCCGAAAAATAAAGTAGTATGAACGAAAAGATAATGGACGGTAAAATTGATTGCTTCTTGATCAGAGGCGGGGAGAAGCAAGGGCTCGAAAGCGAGGTGTTCGGCACGAGAAATAAGCTGAGCCACACACCGAAAATAGACGGAGCCAAGCTAGAAACATTAAGCCAATTCAGTGGAGATGAGAAAAAGCACAGGGAGAAGAAAAACGTGGAAGTACAGTGTATACACTGTATACACTGTAAAATATAGACAACCTGTGGGGAAGCGGAAATTAAGAAAGAGCGGACAGTTGACTGGGGGGAACATAGTGAACGTATCGAAAAGTGGGAAAACATGGTAAAAAAGGAAAGCGGGGATGGGAGAACGAGTCAAAAAACGTCGACGACCTTAGCGAGGGCGAGGAGGCAGAAAAGGTTGCGGAGGACACAATGGTGAAACGGGGTAAGAATAGAAAAACCAGCAGAGAGGAGACGAATGGGGATTTTGAATAAGAACAACAAGAAGAATGGCGAATACAAAGAAGTAGAGCAGGACGGCGTGTACTACTGAACGAACTGAATTCAGAAAGCGGAAATAATAGAGAGAGGGCCGATGAGGAATCCCGTTAAGAAATTTAGATAGGACTCTTACTTGGACCGTTCTAGCTTGCCCCGTTTCTATTAACCCTTTGCACTCGGGAGGTGTCTCGTTTACCCATAAATGGTGAGCGAGAGTCACCTCTCGAGGGCAAAGGGTTAAGGGCCCAATTGGGACATCTAAGTGACGCCTTACTAGGTTTGTTACACTTGAAACTATGGGGCCTTTATAGATCACCACACGTAGCCCTGTAGAGGATGCCCCGACTACGCCCTGATTATCTAACAGGGCCCCAGAAAGGCCCCCAGTGGAACCCTAATGTGCCCTTACTAATTTTAAATAGGTGTATATTAGTTTTATAAAAAATAAATAGTATACATATTTGTTATTATTAACAGATAATGCGAAATTTATTACGTATTCACTTGAGATACATAGCGATAAACTCTGTATGTGTTATATAACGTTAACAAAGACATATTTTCATTCATTTTTTTAACGTGAAGTTATACAATCTTATATTATATCAAAGGAACTTTTTCTCACTGACAAGATTTTCTCAGTCTTTATTTCTTTTAGATTATTTTTGCGAACTTATAATAAAGTAAATAAACATAGTGCTACTTATAAAATGGCATATATTGAGGTGGCAACGGCGCTTGAACGTAATCATCATTTTTACGATATTTATTTTTTAAATACAAATGGTTTGTAAGTATAAAAAAACACAGAAAAAATATGTTTGTTAAAACCGTTTTATAGTTTTATTAATTGGAAGGACTGTTGAAATAAGTGCTAAGGTTTTGGAATGGTTTATACAAAGTTTAATAAAACATTGCAAAATCTTAGCACTTATTTCAATAGCCCTTTCAATCAATAAAACTATAAAACGGTTTTAACGAAAATATTTTTTTCTGTTTGGTTTTTTTTTCCGTTGATCGACCTTAGTGAACAGCAGGAACTTCTTTCTCAGCCTGTACCATCTATATGACTCTGGCGCGCATTTTTCGTTCGCCATCCCAATCTTTCGCATTACTTAAACAGGATAAGAAACTTTGGTAGAAGGTCTTGTCCGTCAAGACTATATTATCTGGCCCCTTGAAGTACTTTCTGAGGAATCCTGCAATAAAAATGAAAGTGAATAAAACTATCGATGACATATTGTTTATAAGATTGAGTTAATTGAAAGATCTATACCAAGTATGTTGTTGTACAACGCCGAACGTTTGAGGACGTATTTGGGTGACATTGCTTTCGACTGCCTCACCGCCGTACATTCCATAGCAAGGTCTTTCTTGAAAAAAAATTTTACGATCCTAATGAGCGTTGACTTAATTTCCGAATTGAGAAGGGATTCCAACGCCGCAGACTACAACAGAAATATTGATCTTTACTGTCCAATTACCATTGTAATCCGACTATTATTATAAATATTATATTCTTATTAACTTAAAAAATCATCACAGATTTGTTCATCATCTTTCAAACATTGATCAAAAACCAATAACTCGTTATAAGTTTCGAGTTTTCGAAAATTGTATTTCTCAGTCAATGTTTGAGCGATTATTTTGTTGACCTTCAATCGCAAACAGCGCTCTAGACATTCTTAGGCCCTGGATCTCCATAGTCTGATTCTTTACGATCAATCTACATATATAGCTGTGTATAACAACTGTGTCTCTGATGCCCACAGGAAATAATATAATAAGGAAAATATTCACTTATTTGATTACGAATAGTGTGGTAACATTATTTTTACCTGACAAATGAATTGTCGTATCACGACAAAATGTATTGTTACCACATACCTTTAGAAAATTGTATCATTTCCGCGCTTATTTGTTCCAAGTCCCTCACTGCGAGCCAATCGTTAACCTCGAAATGTTCCGTAGAGTTATGAGGCGTTTCTATATTTTTGTTTATGTCGTTTAATGATATTTCGATGGCATTGATCGACTTGGAAAACAGCGGATCCGGAGTCGTCGCTGGTAACTGTTTATCTCCGGAATTGATCACTGACTATAGTCATCGAGGATCTAGATGCTTCGTTACGTTTATTATTCGGAGTTGCTGTCGTCTTTGGAGACTGAGAGGTTCTGCCAAATGGATTTGTCCACATGCAACGTTGAACTGAGCGAGGAAGTGGTTCTGCCCAATTTGGTGATTTTGTCACTGGAACATGAAGGTTCGATGATCTTCGCAGTGGCTTTTGATAACTTGACACGATCTCTATTCTAATGGCTACGGCAAGCGTGTCGTAATCGAAGACATCGCTCGTTAATTCTTTGTTTATGCAACAATTTGTCAAATTTTAATACTTCTGTAAAAGTCTATTGCAATATCACTAATTACGTATTATGTTTTATTTTTTGTTTTCTCGCTATTAGATTTACGTTTTTGTTCAATTTTGATAAAAGCAAAGGATTCAATAGTACGGCAAGTCGTGTAACAATATACTATAGGTAATATTTGTAATATAAATAATATTAAATGAATGATGATATAAATAAGCAAAGACATGAATGCCATATAAATCTATAAATAAACTGATTAACTCGCAACTATTTTTGTCATTATTGTTCAACAACGATGATGCGGGCGGCATTTTAATTACATTCATGATATCCTTAAGATTACTCGCATTCGCTCTTTTATATACTGCAGTTACTTCATTCGCTTTCGTTTGTGCATGTTCGTCGTTTTCCGTTGTGTAATCAAAATTTTCCAATTTCCCAGCGCTTTGACATTATTCTTCATCAGGTCAGTTTCAATAGCATTGTTTCATCGTTGTAAGTCATCCAACTACTTGGCACGCACTCCACTAACGTTGTGCCATCAGGCATCGCTTCGTTGACGAAGTCAACGATCTGGTACTGATATAATGAATTTCCTCCAGATTCACTGACAAATGCATAAATATTAACATTTAATAAATATTAACAATGGTATCACAACTACAAGCAATGTTAAATTATTTTTTTAATTATGTTGAGACCAAGGAAATAGATTGTTACCTCTGTGGGGTTGTAATGTATCGAAAGTGAGATTAACAACGATTTCGTTTTTTAACCCAAGCATTATTATGCTTTTTACACTCTGAAATATATTATCATTGAAGAAACATTAACCATACTTACTTCTGTGATGGCATCGATCCACGTGGTTACAATTAATCTCGAGATAAGCGAAATCTAAGTTGATCATGAGCACGTTGCGAATATACCTATATGTAAGTTCACGGAATGAGGCCACAGGTCCCCGCGCGAATGTAGTCTTCAAATACGTTCGCTATTGTTGACACAATGAAATATCTACGTATCAGTAATTGACAATTCGCACTTCTCTCATAAAACGTATAAGTTGTTGAATGAAAAGGTGTACTTTGTAATACTTACCGGCCGTGGAATAGTATGAGAATACGCGCAAACACCGCGTGCAACAAAATGCAGTCACGTCGGCGATCCGTTATCTAGTGGGAAAGCACCGACCCTGGGCATCTATTGAGTATTATGGCCTCTGCGCACATTTTCGGCCGTTTCGAACATCACATCCATCGCGAGCTGCCGCGTGACATCTCATTGGCTATCGGCATCGCGATATATATGGCATCGCGCGCAGTGCCATTAGAACAATTGTATAAATGATAAAGCGCGGGAATTGCACTTCCGTCAGCGGAGTCCATTACAAACAGTACAGAGAACGAAAGAACGCCATAGAGACCGTGCACACTAATACACTGGCACCAAAGTGATAATGTGTAGTCGTGTACATACATACATTTTTCACCAACAAAGTGTTGGTTCTGGACTTTAGATGTCGCAACTAGTATGCATGTACACGACTACACATTATCACTTTGGTGAGAGTGTATTGGTGTGCACGGTCCCTATAAGGTTAGATTTTCAGTACAAATGCACGATGCTTTTGTGCCACGTTTTCTATAAGTGGAAGCGGGAGGGATAGATGCGTCCTCTTCCTCGTTTCTCTCTTGATCTCTGTACTGCTCACTGATTAGGCAAGAGAGCAGCCATGTGGATCGATCATTAAAAAAGTATGTTATAGATGTGCTTTAGGATTTATCTTAGCAATCAGCCAGGACTCAGCGGTCAAACTATAAAATAAGTCGAGCATCTACTCATCAATGTAATCTCGATGAGACATCCATTTTTGCTAGAAAATAACAATATGTGTATACAATAAGAAAATAAACTAAATCTGTAGAAGACAGTGCGGTGAACTGTAGAATTGTGAGACTATTCAAAGTTTTCGTTCTTTCTTCGAGATATTAATCGTGGCAAAAAATTTATTAACGGTTTTCGTTACCGATCGACAGTGCCTTAATAATTGAAATGTTGTTTCATGTTTCATTTTATGTCTGTTTGATTGAAATTTTTTAATCCTAATTATTTTTAAACTCGCGAGCGGGAATAATTTTTATTATATTCAGACCCAGCCGGCTGATATAAGAATCATATAGGCGCGATTTATTGGTGGGGTTTTTATAGTTTCACAAAAAAAAGTAATTAGACCTGACTTATTTTACATAACAATACTATTTTAGATGCGGGAGTATCCATAAACACTGTTAGGCAAGATGACAAAATAATGATTTTCAATACATGGAGGAGTCAACTATTGCTGCAGATATCTTGGAGGCTCAAAGGCTACTAACAAGATTACGTGACGAATTTGTAGTCTCCGATCTCCAGGGAAATTTGGACTCTCACTCTCCAAGTAAACCATAGACAAATTCTGAACCAGAAGAGCTACGCGTATGGGCGACAGAAGCAAATATTAATTTTGCGCAAAAGGGTTCTTTGCGATTTGCCAAAGAGTGCCGCCACATTCCTTCAAGTCCGGAAAACGAACTATACCATCAGAGAAATGTATGATTATTCGTCGCGTGCGGAATGCGGTCAATTTGTATACTTTGGAATAGCGACAGGGCTTAAAGAGTGCGTGGTTTTCGTTCACGAAGGTGATATCGAATTAATTGCGAACGTGGATGGATTACCGGTATCCAAATCAGGCAAGGCAACCTTTTGGTCTGACAAAGCAGACTGACGATTTTTTCGATGGATTTATAGAACAAGTTAATCTTTTGCAAAAATATGGTATTGTACTGCATGGCAAACATTTCAATGTCCGTTTAAAGTGTATCGCAGCTGACACCCCTGCTCGATCATACTGTAAAAGCACGAAGGGTCGTGGTGGTTTCGGGCGTGCGAACGATGCATTGTGTTTGGAAAACGAATAAAAGTAGGAAAAGGTACACGTGCAGTGTATCCTGGAATCGGTCATAAGGAGAGGGATGATACATCTTTTCGCAAAAAAATTATCCGGAGCACCATACCGGTAATTTACCTCTAGAAAATATAGTACCTTCAGTAGACATGACAACGATTTTTGTTTTGGACTTCCAGCATCTGGTTCGCCTTGGTGCAACTAAAAAAGTGTTGGAAATGTTGCTATTTGAACCACTCAAAGTTTGCAAAATTCAAAATGGCGAATCCAATATGGCCGACCACTTCATTAAAAATTGTTCGGAATTACATATAAATTGGTATATAAGGGTATTCAAGGTTGCTAATAACGATTATAATATTACAATTGCGAAATAAAACACAGTTTGTACTTGATTGATTTTTATTTAAAAAATTGTCGGAGTAGCAGTTATTATGTAATAATGCGTACAGTTAAGAAAATAAGTAAATAAGAAAAAATTGTAAAAATCAGTCGCTATCACTGTCGGGATAATTATCATGTTCGAAATCAGAGTCAGTATCATGCTTATCAGAAATTTCTAGAACATTTTGAGACTCATCATCATCAGGGAAAAATAAGAGCTCTCGGGTCTCCGATGACAAATTTTTACTTTTTTTGGGTTTCATTTTTCTCATGCTCGAAATAAGTGGATCCGAAGATACCAGGAGCCAATGAAATACATCTTCCATTGTATTTGTGCGTGAATTTTTTCTGGAAAACCCTTCACGATATTTTTTGATATCCTTATTTCTGGCTTCCTGAGCATCTTCAGATAATTGACCGATTGGCAATACGGCTGATTCTATGATTTGAGCACCATGTATTAAAATTTTATGAACTGTCGTAGACATGTAATACCAAGGAAACTCGTCTACGCACATTTCCGCAGTATCATGACAATATTTATGAAATTTATCGATGTTCACTTTATAGCCACATGACATGACTTGCAAGATAACGTGAAATCGATGAATGAAATCTTCGTCCAATCCCAGTATTTGAGCAGACACTGATGAGTTCTCAAAAAAACGACGAGCCGTATTGCCGTCGTTGGAGTTGCCGTATCCTACTTTTGGGCGATCAACAAGAAGCCCTAGCTGCATCTGAAACCCCTTCTGAATTGTTTTTTTCCGAATCTCGAAACTCTTTTTGTCTTCCGTTGATCGCAATTGCCATTTTTTATTCTCGAGTTTATGTCCAAGGTGTAGCAAGTACTCAAAGCAACGGATCCATGCGTGTAACGTTGATAATCCGTGATGTAAATTAGAAACGTCAATTACTTTATTTTTCACTAAATCGAGATTATTAAATTGTTTTGACGTTGCAACGCACAAATAGCAGCGCATAGTTGATGTAGTAGACGTTATAGCATTACAGACCTTGCCATCAATCATGGTGAAAACCATTTCGTAATGCATTATTATTTCTTTTCCGTCCTGAACAGTTTCAAAAGGAAGGAGAGACGCAACTTGATCTTCAATATATTTCTTTTCATTTAAAATAGACTCTACATTCTCGTGTAAAAATTGTAGCCTTATAGGTCTACAAAAACGAGGTGACGAAGGCGCAGGATTTTTCCATATCACTACTTCCTTTTGAAATTGATTATCCGTGGATACTAGTTGCAATGGAACTAATGAAGTAATAAAAACATAAGCGTCAGAATCACTTCCATCAGTAAACTTTTGTTTGTACTCGCTGTGCCCTGAAGATCCATCGCACCCCCATTTTAAAATCAACTTGGCATTTTCTAAAATTGCTGGAGATAATGTTTTTATAGTGTCGTTTTGAACATGTAAAATTCTTTCTGATGTGTGATTTAAGAGTGCTTGTACACTGACTTCCGCACGAGTCTCAGTTATCTGTATATTTGATGGGTAACATCGAAGTTTGGCTTGTGTAATTGTTTGATAACAGGGATATATAAGAGCGTTGTGTTTTTTCATTGAATTTCTAATAAGCATGTACTGATATTTCAATAACTTTCCTTCAACGACATCGGACAATGCCTCATCGGCAGACATTTTAATAATAGGAGGAGTTGCTGATAATTTAAACCCTGCTCTGTATTTATCAGCTCGCGTTGGTGACTTTTTCGTGATTTCTTTGACGATGCTGGCAGCACTAGAGGCCGCAGAAGAACGAAGGCTCATTTGAGTAGCCAACGATAATTCCAATGTGCTTACTGTGTTACGTAAATCAGTGGCTTTTCTTCTTTTGGTTCGATCACTTGCTTTCTCGAACTCCATGCTTGGTCGACCACGCTTCTTCGATTCCGTGGATTTTGATTTCGCTGTACTCGTTGTCGCCGTATTCGAATCCGCAGGTTCTTCATTAGTCGTCCAAACAGTCTGTGGAGTACATAATGGAATTATTGTGAGAAATTTTGAATCTTACTTTAAGTTTTTTTAATCATTCGAATTAAATTTACATATTTCTGTATTAAATTTCAATACTCACGTTAATAATCATGGAAGAACAAAGCCACTCTCCATTATTCTGAAGAAAGCGTTTTGTGGTTCTTTGAGATCGTTTCCATCTCCTTTTAAGGTTGGACAACCAGATCTTCAAAGATTGTCGATCCTCGTCATGGATTTGAAAACAACATTCCATCTTTGTAACAACATGTTGTCGTATGATTTCGAACAGTTCTCGACGAGTACAGATTATTTTATCAATACACGATTCTAAAATACAGACATAATGCGATGTAATATTAAGTAAAAACACATTTCTCATATAATAAGCTTTATTTAATTATAAATAAGAAAAATTATATGTATACACAATAATATTTTCGCGGAGTGTTATTCGAATGATTAATTGCAAAAATGATACAAATTTAATAATACATTAAAATAAGACACCCGGTATATATGTATATGAAAATTATCAAAAAAAGCAACGGTATACTTTTCTACATATTTCAATAGCAGGTAGTCCCGGACCCCTGATGTGTGCCTCTGCATCGACCCTTACCTAACAAAGCAGCTGCTCGGCGTCGCGTATTTCTAACCTCAAAAGTACAGAGGCAGAGACGGGCAGAATTTTCTTCCAGATTCTATTACAAAACATCGTTAACTATATGCTCCATATCTCAACTTCTTGATTCCCGCTGAATAGATAACTTTTTTGCTAATTTACGGTAAAAATTTTTACAAGAAAAACCATTATGTAGACACATCTTTGACATGATTTCTAACACACGCGAGTGTAAATTAATGAAAACGTTATATACGTAAATATTCTACATACCTTTCTTAACACCCTCCATCAAACAGAATTGAAAAAGGTCACTGGAATAAAAAGTTACACGCACTTGAAGTAGCAGTGAATTTCGGAGCCGCTACACGTGGCTTACGCTGTGCCGAGAATGGGTAACTTTGAACTAACGTAGCGACTCAGGTATAAAAGATATCTCACTTCCCTTTTGGAATAACAAGCACCAAAGCCCCCTCTACAAGATTCTATGGTACTAAACTCATTCGGTGACTATCATTTTTTCGATTTTTGGCTACCTTTTTTCAGATCTGTGCGGTGTCGTGAAAAAATTAGTTAACTTTAGCATGTCGTTTAAACTAGCAGAACCTACTCTGTTTTTTTGTCGATGCTTCACGAATCATAAAAACGATTAATCGTATAATGGTGTTTATTATTATTTTAAAAGACATAGAAGTTAAGCTGTGGTACCCTTTTTAGGCAATTTAGGTGGCCATACTAGGGGTTCCATGATAAGGCCCGATTAGGCCCTAATGTTCTATTTTGGACAACAACATTTTGTTGTGGATACATTTGTTGGACCTAGTAGGGTAATCGTATAGAAGTCCCACTATGGGCGGCACTGCTAATCCTAACAGGGTCCTTTATTTCATCGCTGCAGCCCGACTTTATTTCAGCACGGGACAGTATGGTACAGCTGGAAAGACAAGTAAAACTGTGATGAAAGAAGGAAATAGAAAAAATAATAGAAGAGTGTGAGAGTGAAGACGGTGGACAGTGTGAGGGGTGCGAGAAGCGCCGACGAGAGATATGCGAACACGAAAATACATTGAAGAAAAAAAGAAAACGCAGAACACGACAAAAAGCAGTGGGAGAGGGAATGACGCCTGCTCCTGAATATCATCAACAGGCTCGTAAGTAGAAAAAGCGGAAAGGAGAAGAGTGATGCGGAGATGGGGGAAAAGGCCCAGGAGGAGGGAACTGCAGCCGCGAAATAACCAGTGTGGTATCGAGCAATATAACAGTGGAAAGAGGAAGAGAAGAAAGAGAAAATGTATCAAGAGAGCAAGGCGAGATGAGGAACAAATACAAAGAAAAGGCAAGAGAAGAGGAGAAAGAACGTAGAAGATCAGGGATGACAGATATCAACAAAAATCGTATTTATGGTAATGGAAAAGATAATAAGAGGGAAATACTGAAAAGCCGATCTCGATAACTGACCGAGAATTAGAAGAAAAAAGAACAGAAGGGAAAATAGGAGAAACAATATAAATGTCATATTCCTGAAGAAAAAAGGGTACACAAAAGACATGGTTTTGGAGAAGATAGGAGAAAGGTGCAGACAAGATATAAGATGGCAAGCAATAACAAAATACGTGAATACGGTAACGGTGATCGTAAGTTTAAATATTAGTCAGAAAAACTAGAAATCCTGAGCAGAAAAAGCTGAAAAGAGAAGTGGCAGAAAAGCAGAAGTGAAGTATATGAAAATATGTATGGGAGAAAGGTGGTGAAGATGGAGTGAGCGGAAAGGAGAAAAAAAGGAAGAAAGAGGAGGAAAGAGAGAAGAAACAGAGGAGAAGAGCATAGGAAGAAGAAAGAAGAAAGAAGAGGAGAGACATGAGGAGTTTAAAATAATAATGCGAAATATTGCGAGTATATTTAAAATTGGGGAAGCGTGGGAATTTTTAGAAAAAGCTGATGAGGTAATCTTGCAGGACACTTGTGGGTGAAAAAAAAAGACGAAATGAAAACAAGTCAAAACATGATTGCAAAATTTAGCTGGAACTTTAAAGCAGCATATAAGGAAAGAGGGATTAAGAAAGGAAGGGGGAAAAGAGGACAGGCGATCGCTATAACAAAGAAATTTGAAGAAAGCTGGGAGATAAAGGAATGAGAGTTTGGGATAATACTGAGTAATAATATTAGAAGGGAAAAGATGGCAATAATAACGGTATATAATAATGTCTGTATAAGAAAAATAAAAAAGACTTGAGAGAAATAATAATGGAAGAAGCAGGAAAAGAGATTGAATTGTCAGAGATGTGAATGCAAGAAAAGGAAATGCGCAAGTAATAAATGAGGTGGGGATGGACGAAAAAGACCAATAAAGAAGAAAGTCGCAGGATAGAATAAAAAACTCGGAAGGCAAAAGTCTCTTAGGAATGTGCAAGGAATTGGGCTTGAAGGTGTTAAATGGAAAAACGGAAAAGGACAAGGAAGGTAAAGTGACGTTTGTAGGAGGAGGGGAGAAATGCTGTAGATCGGTAATAGACTACATTATAGCAATAGACAGGGGTGGGAAGGAAGAAGTTAAATGGATGCAGGCGTTGGATAGAATTGAATCTGACCACCTACCAATAATGGTTGCGGCTTGTGGGACAGAAAGAGAGGAATATGAAGAAGAGGAAGATGATACATACGAAATCACAGGGTTAATCTGGAAAGAGGAAAAATGCTGAAAAGCTAATAGAAAAAATACAAAAGAGTTAGAAAGAGGAAGAGAAGGGCGAGAGGGGGAAACAGAAAAAATTCTGAGAGCCGCTGAGCAGGTAGGGCTAAGGAAAATAAGGGAAAAAAGAAAGAGTGTAAAGAGCAGAGAAGAGTAGTATGGAAAAAAATTGAAAACATTACGCGCGCAGGATGCACATATGAGTTTGTATATTAATAAAAATATTAACAATGTCTGCAACGGGGTTGGCTATATGTCGTTTCATTCGTTATGGTATTCGTGCAAAGTTTCAAGCCTAAACTAGTCGTGCGAGAAATTTCCTTGTATGAATATTTATAAAAAATGTAAACAATGTTCGGAATATGGCCGATTATACGCTATTTTATAGTTATGACAAAAAGCATAATATAAAACATGGACATGTAATAGCACAGTTGAAGAATTATTTGACTATGCGCCAGTGCGTCCCAACAGTAGACGCGCAAGCGGCAGCTCCGGGCCTCGTGGCACTGGTCCCTTCCAAGACTTTGGCCGCCCGTTCACTAGATCGGTTCGCTAGTTTCAACGTCATAAGTCCATAGATACTAATTCTCTAATTCTTTCCTGAATTCCTCATAAGAGGCAAAAGGAGTAATATTAATAATGCCGCACAATATTTGGTTAATTTGCAATGAGTCGCTTAAAGTAGGCCCAATCAATATCCATTTGTAAACTCCGATGATAGTTTCATTATTTTAATGTAATGAAACATTTCAGAATGCAACATTTTCATATATATATAATATTATTTAAAATTATTTATGTAAGGTCGCATCACGTTGTACGTTATTAGCGACCGTTACATACAAGAAAGTATTCATAAATTAGGTATAGTGTTCCGTTTTTCAAGTTTATCATAGTTTGTCGAAAATGTTTATGGCCTTCCAAAACTCAATCACTTTTTCACACATTTTTCCTCTATTGAGGCATTCCTTTAACGATAGTGGAAGCTCTAAGTCATCCCGGAGGTCTCCATATTTGGGGCAGTCTATTATAAAGTGTTCAACCGAGAAGGGTGTGTTGCAGAAAACACGTGTCGGTTTTGGTGAGTATTCGAAGAGATGCCTGTGGGTGATGTTTGTCTGTCCAATACGTAGTCTTGTGATGGTACATTGATCCCTTGTTCTTTTTGCTTCTGGAGGTTTTCTAAAGATCATGGTTCCCGTGTAGTAAAGTATAGATAAGTCGTTTGTCGTCCAAGTCTCATTCCATTTGGTTTTTAAGGTTTTTTAGGGTCGGGTTCCTGAATTCGCGGCGGAGATTGGGATCTCGCTATGATCGTTTAGGTCTTGTGTTGTTACTTTTTTGATGAGACAGAGTCCATACTAAAGGAACATCTATCTTATTCTCATGACATGACAGTTTAGTTTGGATATTTTTAATAGTGTAGTCTATCCAAGATGTATATTATTGCATCCAGAGTAGATTTTGAATCGGTGAAGATTACTAGTGGCGAGGTATTCGTTTCCTGTACAATTTTTAGGGTTTGTTCGATTGCGAAGGTTTCACATGACAGAATTGCGAATTCACTAGGAAGGTTGAACTTCCATTCGTAGTGTTTGTATACGATAGAACAGCCGCCGCGGTCGTTGAGTTTCGAACCGTCAGTGAAGACTTTGGTATGATCCCGATATTTATTTTTATCGATCTCATTAAATAGTTCCCTGTATGTACGCTGCAGAGTGTTTACCTTGCCATCAGTAAGGTCATACGGGCCTAGGTTGATTTGTATTGGTGGAGACTTCTAGAGAGGGAAAGGATTTTGTCTTTTCGGGCGAAATATTATGTATGGATATTGGAAATGAAGCCTATTTTCGTCTACCTCGGCTTGAGGTAGATATATTATGCGGAGTAACATTAGGAAGACGTAAATAAGAAGGTAGGAATGCGAGAGTGAGTACCATTCTTCTTGATTCCAATGGTAGCGCCCGGATGGGAAGAGGTAAAGCCGAGATTTGGACTGGGTTTAAGGTGTTCAGTACGTTTTCTTTGGCTCATCCGTATATAATGGCTCCATAATCCAGTTTGGCCCTTATAATAGCTTTATCGGTGTTAGTGAGAGCGTTTCGATCTGAGCCCCAATTTTTAAATGTGAGTAATTTTAGGATGTGATGGCGGCTTTCAGTTATTTTAACGGGAAGGCAGAGTTTATTGAATTGTCGTTTTCTTCCTATTCCAACGGATGCATGGCCGCAAAGCTGTTATAAAGCCTTTCTGTAGTATTTATGTAATCCAAGCAATTTCGACTAGTTTTCGTCGCTGGAATTTGATGCGAAGGGATCTGCTAAGAGGTTAGTCATGTCCGCAACTTCTGTTGTCGGTTTACCTTGGGAGTTTGTCAGGAATGGCGAGAAACCAGAGCAATTTTTACCTTGGATGCGATTATAGCTTTCCATATTTGGTTACTCGGTGTGTTTCTGCTTAAAGAGCTGAAGAAAGCTTCCCAAGAGTGCTTTTCAGCATCTTTTAGTGTTTTTCTAGCTATTATTCGCCGTTTTTTATATTCAGTTTTTATTTTTATGATTTTTTATTCGTTTCCTATTTGACATTCTTTATACTTATGTTTTTTAAATACATTATAGTCATGTTAGGGCTATGTGAACTTGGCACCCGACTTTGGAAAATCCAAATTTTTTTTTTATTCCTATAGAGTTTTGTTTGTAGTTGATTGTAGTAAAATTTTTTTCCTTTGTAGTAGCTCCAAAAAAAAGTTATAGGATTTTGAAAAAAGCGCTGCACCCGACTTTGTCGGCACTCAAATTTTGCAGTACATTCCTATAGAGAATCGTTTGTAGTTAATTGTAATGAAAAAATTTCCGTTTGTAGTTGAAAAGAAAAAAAGTTATAAACATTTTTTTTGGTTAGTAATTTTTTTTTTTATAAACAAAAAAAAGTTACTGTAACTGAAAAAAATGGTACTACAAACAACTACAATCGAAACTCTATGAGAATGAAAAAAAAATTTTCGATTTTCCAAAGTCGGGTGCCAAGTTCACATAGCCCATATGTCAGCCATACAGACACATCTTCCTTATGACGTTGTTAAGCATGAATATTCAAATAAAGTGACTGAATATTACCAAGCCTATTCAAATTTTAGGACCAGAGGGATCGGTATAAATAAAATAGAAGGAAAAAAGTTACAAACATTTTTTGTTATTAATTTTTTTATAAACAAAAAAAGGAACTACAGATGAATAAAATTTTACCACAAACGACTGCAAAAGAAAAGAAGTTACTACAAACAAAAAAAATGCCACTACAAACAAAAGATCGCTACTACAAACGAAAAAAACGACACTAGACACGACTAGAAGGTAAACCAAGTTACTACAAACGAAAAAAATGCCACTACAAACGAAAGATCTCTACTACAAACGAAACTAAGTTACTACAAACGAAAAAAACGACACTACAAACAACTAGAAGGTAAACCAAGTTACTACAAACGAAAAAAAATTTACTATAAACGAAACTAAGTTACTACAAACGAAACTGAGTTACTACAAATGATAAAAATGCCACTACAAACGAAACTAAGTTACTACAAACGAAAAAAACGGCCCTACAAACGACTAGAAAGTAAACCAAATTACTACAAACGAAAAAAAATTTACTACAAACGAAACTAAGTTACTACAAACGAAAAAAATGGCACTACAAACGAAAGATCACTACTACAAACGAAAGTAAGCTACTACAAACGAAAAAAACGACACTACAAACAACTGGAAGGTAAACCAAGTTCCTACAAACGAAAAAAAATTTACTATAAACGAAACTAAGTTACTACAAACGAAACTGAGTTACTACAAATGAAAAAAATGCCACTACAAACGAAACTAAGTTACTACAAACGAAAAAAAACGGCACTACAAACGACTAGAAGGTAAACCAAGTTACTACAAACGAAACTAAGTTACTACAAACGAAACTGAGTGACTACAAAAGAAAAAAAAATTACTACAAACGAAACTAAGTTACTACAAACGAAAAAAATGGCACTACAAACGAAAGATCACTACTACAAACGACACTAAGCTATTACAAACGAAAAAAACGACACTACAAACAACTAGAAGGTAAACCAAGTTACTACAAACGAAAAAAAATTTACTATAAACGAGACTAAGTTACTACAAACGAAACTAAGTTACTACAAACGAAAAAAACGGCACTACCAACGACTAGAAGGTAAACCAAGTTACTACAAACGAAACTGAGTTACTACAACAAATGATAAAAATGCCACTACAAACGAAACTAAGTTACTACAAACGAAAAAAACGGCACTACAAACGACTAGAAGGTAAACCAAATTACTACAAACGAAAAAAAATTTACTACAAACGAAACTAAGTTACTACAAACGAAAAAAATGGCACTACAAACGAAAGATCACTACTACAAACGAAAGTAAGCTACTACAAACGAAAAAAACGACACTACAAACAACTAGAAGGTAAACCTAGTTACTACAAACTAAACTAAGTTACTACAAACGAAACTGAGTGACTACAAATGAAAAAAATGCCACTACAAACGAAACTAAGTTACTACAAACGAAAAAAAACGGCACTACTAACGACTAGAAGGTAAACCAAATTACTACAAACGAAAAAAAAATTACTACAAACGAAACTAAGTTACTACAAACGAAAAAAATGGCACTACAAACGAAAAAAACGACACTACAAACAACTAGAAGGTAAACCTAGTTACTACAAACGAAACTAAGTTACTACAAACGAAACTGAGTGACTACAAATGAAAAAAATGCCACTACAAACGAAACTAAGTTACTACAAACGAAAAAAAACGGCACTACTAACGACTAGAAGGCAAACCAAATTACTACAAACGAAAAAAAAATTACTACAAACGAAACTAAGTTACTACAAACGAAAAAAATGGCACTACAAACGAAAGATCACTACTACAAACGAAACTAAGCTATTACAAACGAAAAAAACGACACTACAAACAACTAGAAGGTAAACCAAGTTACTACAAACGAAAAAAAATTTACTATAAACGAAACTAAGTTACTACAAACGAAACTGAGTTACTACAAATAAAAAAAATGCCACTACAAACGAAACTAAGTTACTACAAACGAAAAAAGCGGCACTACAAACGACTAGAAGGTAAACCAAGTTACTACAAACGAAAAAAAAATTACTACAAACGAAACTAAGATACCACAAACGAAACTGAGTGACTACAAATGAAAAAAATGCCACTACAAACAAAACTAAGTTACTACAAACGAAAAAAAACGGCACTACAAACGACTAGAAGGTAAACCAAATTACTACAAACGAAAAAAAATTTGCTACAAACGAAACTAAGTTACTACAAACGAAAAAAATTGCACTACAAACGAAACTAAGTTACTATAAACGAAACTGAGTTACTACAAATGAAAAAAATGCCACTACAAACGAAACTAAGTTACTACAAACGAAAAAAACAGCACTACAAACGACTAGAAGGTAAACCAAGTTACTACAAACGAAACTGAGTTACTACAAATGAAAAAAATGCCACTACAAACGAAACTAAGTTACTACAAACGAAAAAAACAGCACTACAAACGACTAGAAGGTAAACCAAGTTACTACAAACGAAAAAAAATTTACTACAAACGAAACTAAGTTACTACAAACGAAAATGAGTTACTACAAATGATAAAAATGCCACTACAAACGAAACTAAGTTACTACAAACGAAAAAAACGGCACTACAAACGACTAGAAGGTAAATCAAATTACTACAAACGAAAAAAAATTTACTACAAACGAAACTAAGTTACTACAAACGAAAAAAATGCCACTACAAACGAAAGATCACTACTACAAACGAAACTAAGCTATTAAAAACGAAAAAAAACGACACTACAAACAACTAGAAGGTAAACCAAGTTACTACAAACGAAAAAAAAGTTTACTATAAACGAAACCAAGATACTACAAACGAAAAAAAATTTACTACAAACGAAACTGACTTACTACAAATGAAAAAAATGCCACTACAAACGAAACTAAATTACTACAAACGAAAAAAAATTTACTACAAACGAAACTAAGTTACTACAATCGAAAAAAATGGCATTACAAACGAAAGATCGCTACTACAAACGAAACTAAGCTACTACAAACGAAAAAAACGACACTACGAACAACTAGAAGGTAAACCAAGTTACTACAAACGAAAAAAAATTTACTACAAACGAAACTAAGTTACTACAAACGAAACTGAGTTACTACAAATGAAAAAAATGCCACTACAAACGAAACTAAGTTACTACAAACGAAAAAAATTGTACTACAAACGAAACTAAGTTACTACAAACGAAAAAAAGCCACTACAAACAAGAGATCGCAACTACAAACGAAACTAAGCTACTACAAACGAAAAAAACGACACTACAAACAACTAGAAGGTAAACCAAGTTACTACAAACGAAAAAAAAGTTACTACAAACGAAACTAAGTTACTACAAACGAAACTGAGTTACTACAAATGAAAAAAATGCCACTACAAACGAAACTAAGTTACTACAAACGAAATATGTGAACTTGGCACCCGACTTTGGAAAATCGAAAATTTTTTTTTTTCATTCTCCTAGAGTTTCGTTTGTAGTTCTTTGTAGTACCATTTTTTTCGGTTGCAGTAACTTTTTTTTGTTGATAAAAAAAAATTATTATCAGGAGTACAAATTGAAAATGCGGGATTTTTTTCTATTTTTGAACGTTTATTCTGAAAAAATGGTAACAAATGAATTATTCAAAGTATTGTCCATCGCTAGCCACAACTTTTTCCCATCTTTCTGGCAATTTACGGATACCGTCGCGAAAAAATTCGGCCGGCTTGGCTGCTATCCAGTCATCGACCCATTTTTGGGCTTCTTCGTAAGAATGGAAGCGCTGGTCAGCTAGGCCATGTGTCATCGATCGGAAAAGGTGGTAATCGGAAGGAGCAATATCTGGGCTATACGGCGGGTGGGGTAAGACTTCCCATTTCAGCGTTTGTAGGTATGTTTTGACCGGCGCTGCAACATGTGGCCGAGCGTTGTCATGTTGCAAAATTACTTTGTCGTGTCTTTGCTCGTATTGTGGCCGTTTTTCTTTGAGTGCGCGGCTCAAACGCATCAATTGAGTTCGGTATAGTGCTCCTGTGATGGTTTCGTTCGATTTCAATAGCTCATAATACACCACACCCAGCTGGTCCCACCAAATACAGAGCATGAGCTTGGCGCCGTGAATATTTGGTTTGGCCGTCGATGATGATGCATGGCCGGGGTAACCATATGATTTTTTGCGCTTCGGGTTATCGTAATGGATCCACTTTTCATCACCAGTGACAATGCGATGCAAAAAACCCTTCCGTTTTTGCCGTTCGAGCAGCAGTTCGCATGCAAAAAAACGGCGCTCGACGTCTCTCGGCTTCAGCTCATACGGCACCCAATGTCCTTGCTTTTGGATCATTCCGAGGGCTTTTATACGATGGGAAATGGCTTGTTGTGTCACTCCCAATGAATCTGCGAGCTCTTGTTGAGTTTGACACGAGTCTTCATTGAGTATTGCCTCCAATTCAGCATTCTCAAACTTTTTCACTTGGCCCGGCCGCTCTTTGTCCTCAACGTCAAAATCACCACTTCTAAACCGCACAAACCATCTCTCGCACGTTGAAACCGATGGAACATGACTCGGATAAGCCTCGGAGACCAATCGATGTGCTTCAGCAGCACTTTTCTTCAAATTAAAGAAGTAAATTAAAACTTCCCGCAAATGCTGTTTTGTTGGCACGAAACTCGACATATTGAGAGCTCAAAAAAACTATGAATTTGACACTGCGACAAATTGACACATACTGAAAATTAAAGCTATAAGACGTAGCTTTGACATGAACATAGTCACAGTACTGCCTGATGCGTATAGCGTTAGTAACGCCATCTGTTATCAAACCCGCATTTTCAATTTGTACCCCTGATAACAAAAAAAATGTTCATAACTTTTTTTCCCTCCAACTACAAACGGAAATTCTTTCACTACAATCAACTACAAACGATTCTCTATAGGAATGAACTGCAAAATTTGAGTGCCGACAAAGTCGGGTGCAGCGCCTTTTTCAAAATCCTATAACTTTTTTTTGGAGCTACTACAAACAAACAAAATTTTACTACAATCAACTACAAACAAAACTCTATAAGAATAATAAAAAAAAATTTGGATTTTTCAAAGTCGGGTGCCAAGCTCACATAGCCTCATGTTAGGCCTCTTTGGTGACACGAGTATATTCTTCATTCCACCATAGGACTCCCCGTCTGGTGCGTTTGTCACCAGTTTGTGAATTATTGACGGCAGAGTGTTTACTATAGTGTCGATATCAGCGTCTGGGGACGACTCGGATTCTCGGTGTCTCAGCGAATAGTTTTCCCAGAAGTTCAGTGTATTGACCTTTGTTCGCTTTGCTAAGTTTCCATTTTGGTGGTTTTGCAGTTGATATACGTTGATTTTTATTTGTGCTGGGTATAGTGTTTAGTTTTAGGTGTAGCGGGAAGTGGTCGCCATCGAATAGATTGCTATCCGCCGTCCATTCCAACAAATAAGATATACTGACTGAGCAAATGCGGAGGTCGATGCAACTATAGGACCCTGATGAGAGCCTGGAGTGCGTTATTTCGTCTGAGTTCAAGAGGCGACTTTTCAACCACAATTCCACTTTTTCGATATTCGTCTATCTCCACAAGGGATGGTGGCTGTTAAAATCGCCAAGAAAGATAACGGCTTTGGTAGTTGCTGCGCTAGATCTAGTAGTTCCGACAGGCTGATTGTGCGACTATTTGGGAGTTACAGACTTCAAATTGTTTACAGACACTGCAAGTACTTTTAGTGGTGAGTTTATAAAAATGTTCTCCACGGGGGTACATCTTTTTACATATATCGCCACACCTCCACTTGCATGTATAGCTTGGTTTCGATTTTTGCAAAATTGATTGGATCCTTTTAACTCTCCGCAGTGGTCGTTTTTGAAATTGGTTTCGTGGAGGCATAGAATAGTAGATAAACTATTTTTTATCAGTACTTGGAGAAATATTAGATAAGCGTAAAAACCGTTTACGTTCCACTGAACTAAATTCATGTATATGTTGTCGTGTAGTCAGATGAGCAGTTTTCGAGGGCCATTATACTGGATACCGATTCATTGTCGGTCCCTCTTTCGTCGTGGCTATTCTTACCGCTGGAAAGAGGGAAGGAGTTCTGAGTAGTCTCGCTCTGGAGCCGTCTGATAAGTCTGGCGAATTTACTTTTCATACCTCTGTCAGGAGTAAACAAGTACAACGTGCGCATCATTGAGCTGAGCTTGGCCGGTGTTACGTTGAATTGGCTAACTGAGACTTTCTTTGTTATGAGACGTTGGGACTTTCTTTATTATGAGATTTTTCTAACAGGTTTTTGTGCTGTAAAAAGTTTAATGGGTATTTCTTGGGGGTGACTCGCGAGTTGTTTTTCGATTTCACTGAGGGACGCTTCAGGTGGTTTTATTACCCTTTTTCACTTTCTTTAGGGAGCTAAGTAACGGAAACTCTATTTCGGAGCTTACTGCTGGGGGGGGGGGGGGGTTTAGTTATTTGTAGTGAACGCTTTCGCGCGTTGGCTATACCATGTTTCATAGTTTTCCGTTCAGGATGCGGGTGGTCGTCGATCGAGTTGATCTGGCTAGCACTAGTTTGGGTTGTTGGTGATTTGATGTCATGCCCTGCTAGTCTAATTGAGAGAACCGATGGTCGAGCTTGAGAGCTTTTGTGTATAGGGCAGTTTTTCGCAACATGACCTTTCTCCTTACAGAGGTAGCACGTTAGGTTGTCGGTAGAGGTGTAGATCCAATAAGAGGTTTCGTCGAAGGTCAATTTAATTGCTTCCGGCAGTTTGGAGATGTCAACGGGCTTAATATAGACCTGTTGGCGGAAACTCATGATGTGTGAAAAATCGGGGGTGTTCGGGCTTGCTCGGAGGAACGATATTGCCGAAGTTGTCTGAATTTTGTTTGATTTTAGTGCGTTGTCGATGTCGATATGTGGGATGATAGGAGGAACATTCGACAGAATAATTCGTTTATTTCGCGAGATAAGCGGCGGCATTGGGTTTTGTACGCCGATTATCTTATGTACGTTTATTAGTTCGCCTGGTATTGATTTGCTCACCAGGTAGATGCAAACTCTATTATTGATATACGTGAGGCGAATTTTACGTAGGAGGAATTTTTTGGGCCTGGGCCGTAACCTATTCTTTCAGTTGGGCGTTCTCTAATGCTTCCATGAAGATCGCATTGTCTTTCGTTAGGAACATTCTGGATCTAACAGCGTTAGCGTAGGTTGGGTTTTGTTCATTCATCATGTTAGATAGGCAGATTGGAAATTCACTGTACTCAGCGAATTTTCCGCGTGGTATACGGTAAGACTATTTGCTTGTCTGGGCTTTGCCCTGAGAATGGTACTTTTTACCGAATTTCTGCTATTGAATCCACCGACTGTTATTTATAAACACGTTAACACTACGCACCGATCTCGAAGCACGACCTAAACACATCGAGCTTAGGAGCACGTGTGGACTGTACGAACGTCCGACTGCGAATCGAAATTTATATTTGTTCATGGTGAAACACGTTATATTCCTATTGTTGCTCCTAGAGTGCACGGAAGGTCCCTTAGATATCGGAGGTTAGGACAGTCCAGTTCTAACTGCAATTTTAGCACATCAGTTTAGGGACAATGATTGTTAGAACAAAATTTTAGTTTTTTATTTAGGTGACTCATACGTATATTTTATTAAAGTTATTGGGTTTTCCCTCCTATTCATTATTTTCTTCCATATTTTAAGTCCTCCTCTACAGTGCTGTCCGCTGAAACTCTTTCTAACCCCCTATTGTTTCGCATTAGCACGAGGGAACAGGAAGACTAGAAAACCTGGCTTATATATCGCCCTTTCAACAAATCCTGAGTTTTCTTACGTGGAAAATTGAATATTCGGAACTTGGATTCCACACTTCAGTCAGCATACGGCTGCCTATTCGAATACTTGTAAATGGGTACAAACAATCGGAAAATAAACACCTCTCGCATATTTCGATTATCTTGAAAAAGGCAGATATTCGTTTTCTAGTGATTTTGAAAATGCTGTATCTCTGGCACCCTTAAGATACAAATAAAATCAAATATGATACAAATAGGTACAAACGATGATCTATCAAATGGCTTTAAAAGAATGATCCAGCTCAAATTTGGAGTTTGACCATTTGTTTTCCTCTCTGTATCTCATACACCCGTAAAGTGCAAATGATATAAAAAATTGTACAAATGGGTGCCAACGATAGGGAACTAGACGGCGATTACATATTTTGATTATCTTGAAAAATTGCAGACATATTCAATTTCTGGTAATTCTGAAAAGGCTGTATCTCTAGTCTCCTTAAGGTATAAACGAAATCAAATGTGATACAAATAAGTACATACGGAATACGAACAAAAGCAATTTAAAAAAATTATAAATTTCGGAAACCGGTTGTCAGGTTCACGCGGGTCATTTTTGGTCAATTCATAGTAGAGTAGGATGGATGCGATTACAAAACTTCTCACTACTTGTCATATTCCAGTAAATGCAGTGAAATCGTTATGTTGACTCTACAAACATTTTGCTCAATCCGATCAACACGTTGCAGTTTACACGCCACCTATTAATTAAACGAAGTAATTTAATCGGCATTGTTTCGATACCGAATCGTATGGACAACCAATTTTAAAACCCGTTAAACTCGAAAAGTTTATTAATGTCTTATATAACAATCATTCCGAGATGTGGCCAACAACAAGTTCATAGATAGGAGGCGGAGCTTGTATTCAAACCGAGGTTAATTAGACCGAAAATTAGAAGTTGCTAATTTTTTTTGTAATCAACATTCAAATTGTTTACGTCGATATCGCTGCAAAATTATTCTAGATATTGAAAATAAACTTACCACATTTCGAACCGTTTCCACGTCAAATCGACTTAAAACCCAAGTTGTTACTAGACATAGGTAGCTTTATAAAAAATGACAGGCATTCATACTGACACAGTTGGAAATGTAAGAAACCGTTGTTGTGTAAAGGGCATAGCTTTACATACAACTTCGACTCCCACACGTAGTCTGAAATCTGGTTATTTAAACATATCTCGAGAAAGAGTCGTGTTGAATTTTTTTTTCTAGATTCACTAGTGGGTGACCGTCGATGTGATTTTGTATCGTAAATACCCTCGTTAAGGAGACAGAGTCACTTTGAAAAGTTCATGAGAACGTACTTTGTATTGATGATACTATCACTTTTTTAAAAACTAGTATTTACATGGTAAATACCGTGCATAAGTAAACCTCATAAAATGCACGACAAAGTTCATCTTCGTTTCTATCAATTAATAGTTCAAATTCTGATATAATATGCAGAAGTTATAGAATTGTAGTGCATGCCAATTTAAATGCAATGAACATTTACAAAATTAATATTATTAATATAATTAATAAAATACAAATTAATGAACAATCTACCGATACTATTGTAATAGATGTGGTTTATTTTTGTTTGGACATTATTAAATTTTATCACTTAATTCAATTTTAATACAATCATTAATCTATTCCTCTGCAAATTTCTGTTTATGTCAGTTCGGACATTAACTTTGTAAGGTCAAAATAAAACTCTGCTTGAAGACCTCGAAGCATAAAAAATACCTGTAAAAATAAGAAAATATGATATAGTGAACAAAGTATAATCTAATCCCAAAAAAAAAACACCATGAAGGTGGGCTATGTGAACTTAGCGCCCGACTTTTTGAAAATCGAAATTTTTTAAATTTTATTCTTACAGAGTTTCGTTTGTAGTTGATTGTTCTAACAATTTTTTCGTTTGTAGTAGCTCCAAAAAAAAATTATGTGACTTTGAAAAAAGCTCTGCACTCGACTTTGTCAGCACTAAAATTTTGCAGTTCATTCGTGTACAGAATCGTTTGTAGTTGATTGTAGTGAAATAATTTCCGTTTGTAGTTGGAAAAAAGTTATAAGAACTTTTCTGTTAGTAATTTTTTTTATAAAAAAAAAGTTACTACAAACGAAAAAAACGGTACTACAAACAACTAGAAGATAAACGAAGTTACTACAAACGAAAAAAATGATACTACAAAAAACTAAAATGTAAACGAAGTTACTACAAACGAAAAGAATGGTACTGCAAGGAACTAAAAGGTAAACGAAGTTACTACAAACGAAAAAAATGATACTACAAAGAACTAAAAGGTAAACGAAGTTACTACAAACGAAAAAATGGTACTACAAAGAACTAGAAGGTAAACGAAGTTACTACAAACGAAAAAAAATTGAAAAAAAATACTACAATGAAAGTTTGTATAAACAAATTCGATTAAAGTTTTTTAAAAAAATACCTGGAGTGACTGAACGAGAAATTAAAAACATGTCCGATTCTACGTCCCGCCAAGTATATTTTTTTAAAAACTTTTATCGAATTTGTTTTATGCAAACTTTCTGTAGTTTTTTTTTTCAATTTTTATGAAATTTTTTTTTTTAACTTCCAGAGATTTGTTTCTTAGAAAAATGTTTACGATGTCTGACAAATAATAATTAAAGTACATGCACTTGGTAATGGTCGCATTATTCATGTGACAACTTTTCGTCGGCATTAATAATACGTCAAGAATATGTACTTGGCAATACCTGCTCGATGTTTTTCAATTCATTTCACAACTTTTAGTTAAGAGGTAAACAGACTTGTCTCATGTTTCTGTACACCATTCATGTTTTTTTTTGGAGATTTAGCAACTGTTTGCAAAGTTTTTATAAACTTTTATCTGTTTTTTTTTGTTTTTTTTTTTTCAACTCCGGTCAAATATATATTTTTGGAGATTTACTTTATTTCCCAACTGTTGGGTACACAATGTACTTGCCATATTTTATTTATCATGTTTTTATTTCACACATTTTTACACAAGTTGAATCAACATCTAACTTCATTTTTATCGAGATACAATACCACACGTAAAAGTACTTATTACAAGCTTTTTTTTTACATCAGAATGGTGATTTTGGAGTGATCTCCCTTCTTTTTGCAAAGTTTTTCAAATGTAAGTACCTTCATGGATTTTGCCCATTTGTTGCCGTTTCTAGTCAGTCACGCTAGATTTTTTTGCTGTGAACTATCAAATTATATTTTTTTTCTAAATTCTATCATTTTTTTTATAAGCATCGATTTTTTTTTGTACGTTTCATCCAAACATTTTTGTTTTTACTCAAATTGTTGAAGTAAGCAGTTTTTACATCGTACCCTATAGCACGTGCTCCAGAAAAGATCTCCTTGTGAAGAGACCGTGTGAAGCAAATTTTATTCGTCCGTGTGACCTGATACGAGAAGTGGAAAGAAGAACAACAATATTTGCACCGATGAACTGGGTGCAATAAAAAACGTAATACAATTTCGAATGTTTTACGGAAAATTCTCTTCCAAAGCAATTTTACGAAGAGTGTTAACTTTGAACATATTGTATGAACTGAATTAAAATACTGGGAAGATATTAACAATTTTTTATCATATGCCTATTCATTCATTTAACAATGTAATACAATGTTGAGGTAAGTAAGCGGCCGAGTGATGATTAATAAGGGAACTCGTTGCGGCTGCGGCCGACCATCTCCCAGATGCCAAGGAGTTAGGAGTATTAAGGGCGGGGTATGGTCTTGAAACTTTTTTTCCATTTTTTTAAAAATTTTATTTTATGAATGCACATCTCAAGAATGCTGTATCAAATTTTTAGAGCAATTGGGACAAAACTAACGGAGATATGGAATTTTAACCATCCGAGGCTCTGAGTCGCTCCGCTCCTCTGTGAAACTTTAAAGCGATTTTCCCACACATCACGTTTTCAAAGTCGGTGACGGCTGTATTTAAAAATATTTTGCACCAATCCTTTTCAAACTTGGTACACTCTTTCTCTGTATAATTCATGAGGTAACGCTGTCGAGTTTTTTAAAAATTTGTTGTTTTTTATTTTACAATAATAAATTTGCCGATTTTTTAAGCGAAAATCGCGTTTTTTACTTTCCACCAAAAATTGAAAAATCAATCAAAAAAAACTCGACAGCCTTACCTGGGGAAACTCATAAACTAATAAAATCAATTTGATTTTTTGATTTTCGATGATCGAGTGATGAATTACAACCGTCACCGCAAAACAACTTTTTTTGGAGACGTCGCCGGAGATTTGCTACCAACGGCTTATTTTTAATATTTTCCGCTGAAATTTTCAGAAAATATTCTTGAAATAATATTCTACAATACTGTAATCATTTAATTTAAAATACATTGCCCGTAGATTGTAAAAAAATGTTTGAAAAAGTGTCTTTTTTTTCACCGAATTGACCGTACCCCGCCCTTAAGTGTAACACTCAAATTATGAATGTACGTTTCAGTCCTTGGTGCGGACCCTCTTCAGAATCTTTATTTCCGTCCTATGAGTAACCTTAAAATGGTGGTGTAGTATCATTTCTTTTGGCTGATGTAAGTCAAATGTAAAAAGCATTCTTCTTATGTAAAGAATTTATATTTGTGATGTTAATTCATTAAGTATTCTTCTTATGTAAAGAATGCATATTTGTGATGTTAATTATTAATCCAATATTCTATATACTGTACGTTGGAATAAGTGAACCGATGAATTTTGGCATTGTTTGCCGGCAGATGCCAAAATTCATTTCGATTCACTTATTTACTGTTTACAAGGTTTATTCACGAGTTTACAAGGTTTAATATGTCTGTTGATAACGACTCCCAAGTCTCAGACTGTCATGTAGTAACTGTAGGTCATACGACTTGGGAGTCGTATGAACTACCAAGCCGCAACACGTATGACCCCCCCCCATCTAGAAACCATGGAAATAACTAACTAGCCGTCGAGGTCGGGAATTCACGCCTCGGAGATACCCCCTCGTGCTACCCCGCTAGCTAGTCCCACCCGTTGTTGGGAACATGTAAAAATGTGTCGGAGCTACGCCGTTACGTAGCTGGCGCCCAATATTCCAGTCTAGCTTCTTCCTATCATTTTATTATCATTTATGTTATTTGTGTTATTCCCTTGACATTATTAGGTGTTGCTACGCGATTAGTTATGATTTTTTTTGTTATTATTCGAGATTAACTTGCGTAAATCGAGTTAGTATCATGCTTTATTATTATTATTTCAAGACCGCTTGTTCTTTGCCCTCCCCCTTATATGATCCCTTACCCTCTTTTCTATTGTTATTATTGCTTTGCCATTCGCCCTCCCTTTTTATTGTCGAATTCGCTTATCTTTATTGTTCCTATTTTGGCCCTGTATTACCGGATTAACTATAATTACTCTCTTTTTTGTTTTCATTTTTATTTGTCACTTTCAATACACAAGCATAGTTATTGCACATATGTATGTGCATTTGATTAGCTTTCTTTGTTGACCCGACCCCTCATTAAATTGTAGAAATTGGTCACAATATATTTATAAACGGATACTAGATTATTGTGACTTTCGGGTGCTCATAACGGCCGTTGTAAAAGTTTTTGTTATATTTTGTGCATACACCATTAATTAATTTATACCCCTTAATCAGGCTCATTTTTTGGTTGAAGTTAGGTCCAAAGTATGAGCTGCATGAATATGAACATGCAAGCCCACACATATATACATGTAAACTACCAGGTCTATAATTTATATACTATATAGTATATCGTGGCGTTGAAAATTATTTAATTTTTATCGAATCATACTGACAGTCGTCAGCATCAATGGGAACAATTCGTAAGAGGGGTGCTTGTACATCGTCTGAAATATAGCTCTCGCAGATATCGGTGTATAGAAACATGCTACCTGGTATAGCACCGGTGAGAGATGCAGGCCTCGACCTTGTGTATTCGCAATGCGGTTCAATCATTACAGACCTACAGGGACCCATTTGTATGGTCCATAATTCTGCAAAGAAATAGAGTGTTCAACATCAAGAGACACGGCAGTTGCTCGCGCCAAGTACACTCTCTATCTCATTACACATACATCCTCACGCATATATAGCAAAATCTAGCGAGCAGCCGTGTCTCTTTACAGCTATAAACTCGCGACTCGCACCCCCCGATTCTACCGATAGGAATATCGCTGTTACTATATCATTTTGACCAGAAATATGTTTGGTTACCGGATATAAATCGATTTTTTTTTCAAACAACACCAAAATCAATTCTATTAATTACATATTAACAAAGATACGTCCATAGCAACGCGTAGCCACGCCTCTTGCGTTTCGATTTCGATATTGTCATTTCTGCCGATAGCAGTCCTCACATTTTTCTGTCACCAATATATATACATATAAGTATGTATATATTCGTTACTCAATGTTATATTCGTTATTATATGGATATAAGTTATTATTCGAATATTTTTCAAAGATAAAAAAAATAATGTAAGAAACACGGAAAGTAAAACGCACCAAGGTTTTTTTATTAAAAAAAATTTCGTTTCATTGAAATTATTATTTTTTAATTATTGAAAAAAATGTAACTTCAATTTTTCAATTATTCTTTTATAAATAGATACCGGATTTGGCGATTATAATTGATTTCAAATATTTTTTGAGAGATGACATTTTTATTCATTTAATAGTTTTATAGGGAGTAAAGATATTTTTCGTACAGAGTTTTGGCGCAGGAATTGACTTTTTACAGAAAATCTGTTTGCGGATACATACAACGTGCAGTATTTCACTCAATTTGGAGAAAATTCGGCTGTAGTTTCACAGTTAAAAAAATTGACAATTTTAATTAAGGCTTTTCCATTAGATTTTTTATTTGGATTACAATGCTACGAAGAACTTATTGATTTTTTGTCACAAGGGCGATCATCGACGTCAGGAGCTAAAATAACTTTTTCTTTGCCACCTTGCAAAAAATATTTTTTCAAATTATCAATTGTTATTCCAACCTTTGCCATTTTTTATTTCATAACAGCTAAACTTCCTTCAGTAATACAATCGAAACTACATTTATTCAATTTAGAATTTGCGGCTTGCACTTCAACAATTAAAATGGCCTCTACAGTTTTACTCTCAGCTCGAAGTTCTTCATCGGTGATACATGTTACTCGAATAACATCTTCAAGCATTCTCACATCGACAGTCCTATTATGAGCTCCGGCAGAAGAATGATCTCCGATCAAATTTTGGACCAAAGCTGATGAGCGAAAAGACTGCTTAAATTTAACTTTTTCAGGAAGGTTTTACTTTAAGACACACAGACTTACAAAAACCGCGAACTATTGCTCGCAATTCAATAATAAATCTAAGACTCTGAAATTCCTTCAGTAGCTTAGGTGTATCAAATCGTTGCCCATTGTGAGGAACGAGTATTGTTGGACCCGGCCTTAATAAATCTATGAATCGCTGCATTGTAACTCTTCATGGTATCGTCGCCAACTGTTGCCCGTGTAAATTCAGCTCTGTATTCTCGACTGTTAGTCCTAAAATAAGCATATTTTAAAAAATAAATAATGGTAGTACTTGGGTAGATGTACCATTTGTGGCCACTGTACCGTTTGTGGCCAGTCTCTTAATCAATTCCATATATTAAGTATTCTTGAGTTGACAGCACGATGATAAGAGATCTTATTGAAATGTAAGTTATGCTGGCACCACTTTTTGCCGGTTCAGACTTATTACTGCGTCTCTGTGTACAAGATCGAGTGTAAATGTGTAGCACTTCGGAGATTGTGACTAAACCTTACAGAAAGCGTTTAGCACACTGCAAGTAAGTACATGAACAATTGTCGCTTATTTCACCAAATTATAAACAAGAGAATGTATATATTGCATAAACAAACATCGTTCTTTCGAATAAAATTAAATTTCCCGAAACATAGTCTACAATATTTAATAAACAAGGCGTGGCTACAAATGGTACAACAAATTTTGACGTTGTACCATTTTTGGCCATCGAGTGGCCACATATAGCGCATGCTGTTCCCATTTTTGGCCACTCACATGGTCATATAGTCAGTTATTAATATAATACGTTAATAAATATAAATTATTATTATTTTCATACATAGCAAATCATTTATCATTTATATAGGAAAGAATGGAGCGAACGAAAAAAATACACTAACGAAGAAAGACAAAATGAAATACCAACCTTCAAAAAGAACATTATTTGCCAACTACTGTGAAGAGGACTTCAAAAAGGCATTGCGAGCGATAAGAGATGGTACTCCAATTGCGACGGCGATGCAGTTACATAACGTTCCTCGTACTACTTTGAGAAATAAACTGTGCGGAAAAGCACCAGAAACATCTGGACAAGTTGGACGAGAGGACTGCCTGGTATATTCGGTAAAACTGCTATTCGACACTGAGAAACTGCCTAATCCCTTCAAAGATAATCTCCCTGGAAAGAAGTGGTTCGATGCTTTCCTGAGACGACATCCACCTGTCGCACATAAAAAAGCCGAGCACTTTTGCAAAGCTATTTTTACCGAAAATCGTATTCGACTTTAGTGCTCAGACATAAAAGTTCAGCTTAGTGAGAAGGTCAAAATACTTCAAGATCCTGGGCGAGTATTTAATAATGAAACGAAATTTAATAATGAAATGAAACGGCGGTTTATCTTTCACCAAAGGGCGATCTCGTGCTAACGGAAAAGGGCAAAGCAGTGTACGACGTGGCTACTAATGATAAAGAAAACGTCACGACTCTGTTTACTGTAAATGATTCCTCTCCCTAATGAATGTATTCTTACCCAAACCAAGACTTCAGACAGTGGAGAGTTCTTTACAGTGAATGAAAAGACTTCTATACAGTCCAATATTGAAGTTATATCAGAATATATTCAGAAAGAAAATATCAATACTGCTGGCAACGAAGTCAACGCAGATCTTCCATCTGATAAGTTTACATCTGCTGATTCAGTGACTCCAAATATTTTAATTCGCGAAAAATCTGTTACCGACATTTTGAATCCAATTCTTGTATGCCCACGAAAGCAAACTACCAGCGGAAAACGCAAAAAGCCAATCGAACATTCACCCACTGTGATAACGACACCTAAATGGTTAGAGACAATGGAGGCCAAAGAAAGAAAAAAAGAAAAAAAGAAGAGGCAATAAGAATGAAAACAGATGAAAGACTAGCGAGAATAGAAGGAAATAAAAAGATTAAAGCTGCGAAACTAGTGGAGCGAAATAAGAAAAAAATTGCGTCTAAGGCTTCTAAAGTTGATGAAAACAGTAAATAAAAAGTTGCGTATTGTGTTTATAAATATTTGCATGGTTAAATAAAACCTTGAATTCATCAAATCAAATTTGTATTCTGTTGCAACGCCCTCCTACTAATTTTTTGTTTCTAGTGGCCACAAATGGCAACCTGGCCGGCCAAAAATAGTATTACTAAATTTTTCTCACAAACCGCAGCGCAACCTGAAAATCGTTTGATTCGGATCCACCGTAATGGCGAGACTATGGAGCTTTGTTAGCGACTATATTGTAGAATGCTTCATTTACCTGTGTTGATTTTCCTCCGAACAATATTTTGTGCTTAAAGTTAGCCAGATCATCCTTATATCCACACCACGTTCCACATTTGGTGTGATCGTCGAAAGCATGCGGGATTAAGTTGAGGAGACCAGCTCTTACAATCTCAGAGTTATCCTTCACATATTCAATTATTTTACTGAGTGTGCATGTTGTATGATTTTTATCCGATTCTTTTTCTACCGGATGATCAGCTTCACGTCTTACTCGTACAATAGTGGATGAACCATCGTCTCCAATAATCGTACTAATTTGTACATTTTCTTTAGCATCGAATTTCTGATTAAAATTTCGACGGCCATTTTCTGTTCGATCGATTTTGAACTTCATGTGTGATTTACTCTGCAATCGTGGTCATCTGACTTATGGCCTCGTTTACAAAACACGCAATGTTTAATTCGAGTGGCGCATTCCAAGACCTTGTCACCCAAAGACCCAATCGGATTTAATTCTTGAGTATACATATATCGATGTAAACCGCGACAAAATTACCTGTGAGACTATTGTACAAGCGCCCGGATCTTTTTTGGCAACCAACATCAAAAGAAACTTTTATTTTTGTTGGGGATTTTCGTTCCTCTCCTTCGTTTTGCTGTCCACTAATTACGCTGCACTTCTACATTCTTTGGGCTCTTGATTAATGTACAAAATGAACACAAAATAAGTTATTTGAAGAAGCAACATAGAAATAATTGCAGAAAATTAGACCACATGCGCAAATTGGTGTGCCAAGATAATTATAATATTTTTTAAAAAATCGAAACAAGTGGATGACCTAAAACAACAAAGACAAATGTTCATATTAAAAGTGTAATTAAAAAAACCACAAGACGTGCACAAAGAATAGTTAGTTGGGTCAAAAACGTTGACCCAAGCCTGCATACTGAGAGAGTAAAATAAAAAATAATCATTAACCTAAGCAGGATAAGTAGAACAAATTCATCCGGAAATCCTACGAATAAACGATTAAATAGTAGTCATCTACCATAATTCAATACTGAAACAAAGGATCGAACACTTGTTGATTCTGATTATTCCGCACATTGACAGATTTCTGGATGAATTATCAGTCTTTTCGCGCGTAACACTTTGGCAACCTTAGAAAATAGAAAATAAATTAGTGATCGCTGGGTATAAAAAAAAACATTAATTGCTCCGACCATTACAATATTTCATGTTATAAAACCGATGACTTTAAATAATTTTTTAAAAGAATGATGTAAAAGTAGAGCTCTAAACACTTTAAAAGTTTTGACAAGGATTAATTCGATACAAATTTCAATTTTATACACTATCAGAAAATAAAATAATATTAAAAACCGTCGAGTTTAATATTACTTAAGGGGGAAACTTAATATTACTTAAGGAGTCCAAAAAGGAACATAATTTTCGGTATTTCATTTCTCACTGATAATAAAACCAATATTTTTGAAATTTGGAGGATATATTAATATTACTTTACTCTCAAATCGAAAAGTACCCGCAATTTCTCATTTAAACGAGCCACCCATGAGATATTGTCGAAATCATTTTTTTCTAGATTGGTACATCTGTCAGTTGTTTACATCTCACTTCCAAGCGCAATGTGTCAGATAGTTTGTGCGTAATAGCTTTGTAAACAAGTCATTGTTTGGTGTACTCTGCGAATTTCGCTATGTCGAATTTAGTTGAGCAAACAGTGTGCCTGAAATGTTGTGTTTCTAATAAAAAATCATGTGCGGAAGCGTTGATAATGTTAATCGTAGTCTACGGGGACTCGACAATGTCGAAAGCACAGCATACGAGTGGTGCAAAGAGTTTAAAGCGGGCCGTACGGTTGTTGATGATTTGCCTCGTTCCGGTCGTCCATCCACCTCTGTGACTGACGAAAACATCGAAAAAGTTAAGAAAATTGTGCTCGAAAATCGTCTTGTGAGCATCAAGTGCCTAACAGTAAATAACGAGTATTATGTGAGCGTAGTGAAGCATTTGAGGGAGATTGTCGCAAGAGGCCGGAATTGTGGAGAAACAACTCGTGGTTTCTTCACCACGACAATGCACCGGCTCGCACATCTCATCTTGTACGTGACTATTTGACCAAAAACAACGTTAATACCGTTCCGCAAGCTCCGTATTCACTTGACATGGCCCCGTGTGACTTTTTTCTGTTCTCACGACTTAACATACCACTTCGCGGAAAGCGTTTTGAGACGACTGAGGCGATAAAGGAGAATTCGCAGGAGGAGCTGAAAGCGATTCCAAAATTGGCCCGTAAAAAGTGTTTTAAAGATTGGAAGAAGCGTTGGAATATGTTTATTGCTTACGATGGAGATTACTTTGAAGGGAATAAAATTAATATCGATGAACAATTGAACCGTTTTCGTTTTATTGACCAATTCCGGGTACTTTTTGATCGTAAGGTACATTTAAATTATTCAAAATAATTTTTTTTATTGTATAATATTGAATATTTGCATATCAAATCGAGTTTTTCTCAAAACCACTTTTTAATTTTGTGTACACGATAGAGAAACATTCACTGAACCGATTGAGGTATATCTGGGCTCATTTTGAATGTAATCAGATACTCTACCAATTGTACCAAAAACACGTTCGAAAATATTAAATTAAATATTTTTCTGAGGCTGTGCAAAATTCTTCGTCAAAATTTGCAAAGCCGTCCCAATTCTTTTTCGTCATAAGCTTTTCGAACATACTTTTAATACAATTGGTGGAGTTAAAAATGAGCTCAGATAGAATTTAATCAGTTCATTAGATTTGTTGGCCTCCTAAACCAGGTTCCCTCCTCAACATCACACAAAAGCGATTTGTTCTACGATGAACACAATGAACGCAGCAATCTTACCGACCTGTTTTTTTGGGTTAAATGCTTCTCCAATCGTAATACATCTCTTTCTTTCGCAGTCTGTTCTGTTGCTTTTCCTACATATCTTTCATGTTGCTTCAATAATGTATCGCAGATGGTTGATACATTCAATTCTGATAAGATTGCGTTCAGATGCATGGCCTCAATACCACCATCCAGTATACCTCAAAAACGTATTATGTAAAAAATGTAATAACAATAGCCCTACCATCACGTTATTTTCTGTATTTTTTAAACATAAATTTGAGGACACTTACTTACCAATAGCACATTTAGCGTTCGCAGCATATTGTCTGGAGCCCGTATCTTTTCGATAATCCCATTTTTAAGTGTGCACCTCACGAAGTATCAGCACGAATGGCATCTTATCGTGAAAGCACTTGCGAGGGCAATTTCGGTTTCGTTTAGTACGTTGCGAAATGACAGTAGCACGACACAATCGCGGCACCACATTTCGTCCGCCATATTCTTTATCTCAACTATATGACGACTTGCAGGAATATTCTCCGGGCGTTTTTCGCTTTGCACTTTTCTTTTTGTTACATGCATCGGCTAGATTTTCTTTTCACTTTTCTTTCCTTTTCGTATAAAACTGGACATTTTTATCGCGAACACGTATTACCAGCATCTCCATTTTTTCGATTTTAAGCCGGCAAAACAAAGTACGCCGTGAAGTATTGAGCAGCGTTACGAACATGCTAATATTTCGACGTTGCTATATTGCGTGTGTGTTTTCGACACGAATAATTAATTTATTTAAGTATAATTTGTCATCTAATTATAATTTATCGTTACTGGGTACGATAATTATCCAAGCATTCATGAAATCTCTATTTTAATCTATCTCATTCGTTTTAAGACGTACTTATCCAGTTCTCAAGTCGACATTAACTCAAACGACAGATGATTTTTAATTGATTACTCCTACATATGATAAGTAATCGAATATTTTTACGTATTTCTGTAGATAATAATTTGCCACGAATCGGTAGATACCAGATTCATATTTGTTTAAATTGCAATGAATATTTTTTTTCTGGACTGTAATTTCAGTCAACTGGCCCACAGTAGCTACCTTAACCCAGGTGCTCGCCGTTGCCGAACGCGAACCGCCCACCTGCCTATACGCAGCGTTATGTATTTTACTATTTCAGAAATAATGAGTGTGTATTTACCATTCATCGTGCCTTTGACCCCTGTAAAGCATGTCAAAGAAGCTAGAATGACAACATTTGAATTTTAGGATAAAACGTACTCCATATTTAACGGCTAATTAAAGCCTATTTAAGTGCTCAAAACATAATTTTTCCGCTACACCCCTATGGGTAGCGACGAGTGGACTTTCTGAGCGTCGATGAAACTTGAATCACTACAGGCAAAACAATGTTAAAGGGTAGTACAAAAAAAATTTAACTTGTACATTTTTAACGGGTTTTTAACGGCTCTCGAATAGGACTAAGTACGATCAAATCGGGAAGACGCCTTTCCGTGATATGCACCCCCCCCGCCCGGCTTTATGCCTACGGCCGAATATCACGATGTATATTAGAGTAATCCAGTCGAGTTAGGACAACGTTGTTGGTTTTAAAAATCATCTTGACTTAACAGCTCGACATAAACATGTCAACTCATTTTGCTGCTCCAACCCTCTAGCCAAAAACCAATCCCCCTAAGTGTGTATGTCGCGTATATTGGAGTACAGTAGAGCTAGGGCATTGCCCCATGTACGTACGATGTGTGTTAAAAAAATAACGGAAATTTTCGTTTTTGGAAAAAAAAAATATTTATTCGTCTACAACAATGTTACCTCCTTTAAAATAGTCCCCATTACATATTATATACTTATGCCAGCGCTTTTTTCAATCCCCGAAACACTTCTGAACTCGTTCTGCGGAATAGCTTTTAGCTCTCAGCGATGCGTTTTTAATCTCATCTATGCTTGCAAAATGACGGCCCTTTAAGGTTCTGTTTATTTTTGGAAACAGAAAAAAGTCACACGGAGCCATGTCTGGCGAGTATGGAGGCTGGGGTATCATTACAGTGTTGTTGAACTTGTAAGTAGTACTCCTTATTGACCGTTTGACTTTGTGGCAAGAGCTCATGGTGCACTATGCCGTTAAAATCGAAGAACATAGTGAGCACCTTCACATTCGACCGCACTTGTCGAGCTTTTTTCGGTCTTGGCGATCCAGAATGCCTCCACTGGAACAATTGAGCCTTAGTTTCGACGTCATATCCGTAAACCCATGTTTTTAATCACCTGTTATGACACGTTGCAGTAGTTCTGCATCCTTGTTGACTTCATTTAGCGACTCCTGACCAACTTCCATTCGCCGTTGTTTGTTCGAAATTTGCTCCCACACGTTCCATACCCAAAACATCTAAAAAAATGTCATGGCACGTGCCAATTGATATGCCAACATCATCAGCTACTTCTCTGATTGTGATTCGGCGATCGTTCATAATAATTTCTTTCACTTTTTCCACGTTTTCTTCGGTTTCTGATGTGCTGGGGCGTCCAGGGCGCTCGTCATCTTCAACGTCTTCACGACCATCTTTGAAACGCCTATACCACTTGTAAACCCTTGTTTTACTCATTGCAGACTCACCAAAAGCAATGTTTAACATTTCTAAAACTTTGCTGCATTTTATTCCATTCTTATAGTAAAATTTAATACAAATTCTCTGATCCATTTTCAAAATCGCCGATTCTACTAAAATTCATGTGACCTTTTTGACAGTTGACAACAGACTAAATATCTAATATGGCTAACACAGTACAGCAACTTTTCAAACAAATTGACCAACACAACAACGAAAACATCGCGCGAATCGGACTAATACAACATGTGAAATTACAAGATTCTCGTTATTTTTTTAACACACCTCTTATTGCTGCCAATTCTGGCAAACTGTCAAGAGCCAGTACTAGCCCAAGTCAAAATCAATATCGGGACAATTTTGGGTTGTTTACACCGGTCCAACATATGGTACCGTGATCCGGCTCGACAGTATTTCCGGGTATTGGGCTGAGAACTCTTGCCCAGTGTTGGATCATAGAATATTGCCAGTCTTGAGACAAGCCCTAATAATCAATACTTTGCCCATACATGCCCATATACAGACTGGAAAATTGGCTTTGTACTGACCTTAAGAACCAACCTTTGTCCAAGTCAAAATTAGTATTGGGACAATTTTGGGTTGTTAACTAAAAAAATTGTCCCATAAACATTTGATCCTTTCAGAATGTTCTTAATTTCTAAAAAGACCGTTTACGAAAAAAATTCAAGGGTATAACCATGCAACTATTAATTTAATCACCTGGATTATTCTCAAGTGTGATATGGAATCTTTTGTTATAAAATCGTACCCAAAAATCGTTACGTTCCGTTCATTTGTCAAAATTTCAATTTTTTTTTTCAAAAACGTAAAAAGAAATTGAAAAAATTCATATGGATTTTGAAAAATCAACGAGTTCGTTTGAAATGTGTAATGAATTTCTTTTCTTTTCTAAAATTGTTCCTTATATTTGTTTGTTTTGATTTAATCTGGGGCTCGAGAGGAATAGACTGAACACGAACAGAGTCGAACCTTGGACTGGCAATAATATATTTAATTATTAAATGAGAATAAGTACGGACTCATCGATCTTGAAGTGGTACAAAAATATTCAAAAATATCACAAAATCATACATTAAATGACAGTATAATAAATTCGTCCAAAATATTACATGACATAATTCAAAGGACATACAGTTAATGTGATCACTCCCAGAGAGGGCAAACATACATACATACTAGTATATCCGTGTCTTAAGAGACGTTAATAAACTTCATCCTTAAATAGTATATCACCTCATATATGAAATTTGGCCGAATTCAGCCCTTATTTACAGAATTATTATTTTTAAATAACACACTAATCCCAGTAGTGCAATAATTGATACAAATAATATATTCTAACGCACGGGCTAGACGCGATCAACAACGTTTATTACCCAGTAGCCATCCATACCGAAATTAATAAATGATATAAATCGATAAATTCACAGGAATAATGTCGTACTCGCAGTACACGAGATATTAACTATAACAAGTACAACTATATTATAAAAGAAACGTCGAAACTTATCTTCTTCGCTCAGGCATGTTGTTGACGTTAGCACCCTAGCTAAATTGCGCGGTGCTCGATGAGTTCGCTCGAACTTACGCGGCTGTGACAGTGGGCCACACTCTAGCCTCGTATATCCAACCACTGGGAGATTTCATGGACAACGCAAAACCGATTACTCTCGTTATAATAAATAGCCTATGCGCACAACGCGATGAGAATCATATGCGCACTTGTCTAGGTAGGGCGACGCGTACTCAATCAAAGAAGACTTCTAGATGGTATATCGACCTCGAACGTATGTGCGTACGATAGACGAAAGGAAGGGCGTGAGCGATATATACGGCTCATCAAATCGAATCGTTACAAATGAAAAAAAATAAATAAAGAACCTAATTATTTATTGGACAATTATTTTTTTCACCAATTTCCTAATAATTTTTCTCAATCGTTATTATACCAAACAAAAGTTCTTGACAACGTTAATATGGTTAATTGTTCAAATCAACAAAAATTGTATCGCAAAGTACTGAAATTCTGATTGAATCAATTTTAGTTGGGAATGTACGTGCCATACATTTGCAAGGCTATAACCGTGAATCTGTTATCAAGCACTGGAAGCACAGAATTATGGTCGTCTTGGCTGCCGGTTTCCGGCCAGTCTTGAACCAGATAAGACATCGGGCCAAGGGTTGGTCAGATCTGTACTCCTGTGCGAAATAAATTTACCATCTCAATCCTATTACAGATAGATAATTGTAATTAATTCGAACGATATTAAAGAAAAAGAAGCTAATGTACTTGCTCGTCACTTTTTATTGGTTCTTTTTTTATTTTATTTGTTTTATAAGTGTTTATTTACAGTATTTATTAAATATACAATTCATAAACTTTTCTCGTTAATATTTCGTTGTAGTATTTTAAACTGGTGTTCGTTATCTTCAAATAATCTTACTAACTACAATGCGAGTTCGTGTGCACTATTACATTTTTCTTTTTGCATATTAGGTTTGCAATATTTCATTTTTATTCTTCTTACCTTTCTATCCGCGTCGTCTGAAGAATCCATCTTTTGTCAATTTATTAGTCTTCACTTCCCAAAATCACTTTCACAGCTTTTACTGTTTACTATTTTTTGTACAAGCACCGTCTGACAACACTATTCGTCGTTTGGTGTGGAATTTTGTTGGTTGAAACTGGTTGAAGCGGTAAGAGAGAGTGTTGCCGAGAACCCTGTCGTATAATATCTGTCGTATCGTCACCACGCTCAACATTTTGGCGTCAGTGGAACCACTTTGCGGCGCAGTTTGAAGGATGATTTGCATTTGTTTCCGAATAAAGTGCAACTAACTCAAAGAATATTGCCGACAGACCGTCCACGTCGCTTGGAATACGGCCAAACAGTAGCTCGAATGGTTGACACTGAACCTGATTTTTGGAAGCAAATTTTGATGACCGACGATGCCCATTTCACACTGTCTGGTGCCAATAAAAAGCAAAATTGCCGCATTTGGGGAATGGATAATCCACGCGAGATGCATGAAACACCATTGCATGACCAAAAAGTGACTGTTTGGGCCGGCGTTTGCGCCAAAACCATCATTGGGCCATTTTTCTTCAGAGAAGGCGATGGGAATCGATATCGATGGATGTTGGCTCATTACGTCTGTCCACAAATGTGTGAAAAAGGTCTAGACGGTTACTGGTTTCAACAAGATGGTGCGCCATGCCACACTGCAAATGTGGTGTGATGACGTGTGATGTCAAAAAATGGCGACATTTACTAGCTACCCAGGTCTCAAGATTTGCCCCCTCCGGACTTCTTTTCGTGGAGTTATTTGAAAAGCAAAGTGTACTCCAACAAGCCTTAGACCATTAACGAGCTCAAGGCAAACATTCGTGCCGAAATCATCGCTATATTGCCCGAGATGCTCGAAAAAGTAATGGAAAACGCAGCAAAAAGGGCACATTTTGCTTTGGCCAATAAAGGCGGCCACTTGTTTGATGTTGTATTCAAAAACTAGTCCAAATAAATTGTAAAGGGCCAAATTAAATAAAAATACCTCATATATATTATAATCGGTTTTTTTTAAAGGTATTCAATGTTTACATACCGACATAAAAGATGGCGCATCCTGTATATATTATATATATTACGACAATATGCGGTATTGTTAATTAGGAACAATTTTTATTTATTCACAGTTCTAGCGATACTGGTGCGGACGGTCAACAGTTGAACCGAGAAGGTTCAGTAACCAACATTTCGACAAACACCAATACCGACAGTTTATTTGCATAAAGATCCGCACAAGATAATGATTTTGCAGAATTTAGTTAAACAAGTAATGCGTAAGTAGTAAAAACATTATATTATGCACTAAGCATTCCACAGTTTTACTTGTTCCACATGTTTACTAGTTAGATATTGTATGTAAGACGTTCCATGTCGACTCGATCGACGTCTGACGCTGATCCTTCCGGTTTTGATTAAACATTTTTTTCTATTTTATTTCTCAAATTTCAATAGAGTCTGCCTTTCATATTGGGTAACGGTAAATATATTTAAAAAGAAAGAAGTTGACAATTAAAAACGACCGAAAAAATATCAGTAACAGATATTAATTTTTTTATTGTAGCTAATAGTAGCTTTTTGAACGAAGCTTATACAAAAAATGTAGTCTTTCCAGACTTGGACCAATAGTAATAGACATAATTATTAACTTAATTATCGAAGGTTAGAGGCAGAAGTCGGTAGAGTTATCTCATTAGCCTGAGATATTAGAATGATATTAGAATGAAGTTACGGCACTGATGGAAAGAGGAGTGGGCATTGAAAATACTTTGATTTCGTTCTGAATCGCGGCATTTTTTTGTGAAACTCCAGCTTGTGCTTTCATTTAATGTTGCAAAGGACACACTGCTTTTTGTGGTTGTGAACAATGCAATGTCCACGGAAAGACTGCCAACAGAAAAAGAGTTTACCCCGAAATGGATTGTAGACTAGGTACCTTAAATCCATTCATAGAAAAGCGCATACCTGAACATCACCTGCCAAATATTATTTCGCCATTAGTCCGTATTCCGGGATTCGATCCCGTCGCAGGAGTTGTCTTCTCTTCGAAAAGTGGCTTTCGCCCAAAAAACAAACATTAGTCCCAAATAGGCACATTAGAAAATGTATAATCTGAATTTACCTTTCCAGAGCATCGTCGTGAAAATTGCACTCAAGTAATAAGCCGACAGCTTGCCTAGCACATAACCTATACTGAGACAACTGTCAGGTGTTTAACCGAATAAATTACAGCCGGTATAAAACACAACATCGGCCCAGTGTATCCCCAGTACGTTACCGACTCTCGGCTGAGACCCCTATATGTCAACTTTTCAGTACTAGTCAACAGCATTCATTCAGTACTGGTCAAATAATTGATCTGTTCTAGGCCAGTACTACCAAACGAAATTTGGCAGCCGGGGTAGTGTCAATTCTGTGCCGTATGGGTAGTACTCCGGCTTTCGTACAGGGGCTCTCAGACTTAAAAATCATCGTGATTTATCGGCTCGACATGACCGTGTCAACTGATTTTGCCGCTCCAACCCGTTAGCCAAAAACTAACCTGCTAGGTATGTATTTCGCGTATTTCGGAATAGAGTAGAGCTAGGACTTTGCTTTTAATTTTAACAATCATCTTGTTTAACGGCTCGACACACCCGTGTGAACTGATTTTGCTGCTCCAATGCCTTAGCCACGAACCAATCCTCGATATACTTATGTCGTGTACCTCGGATTACAGTAAAGATAGAACGTTTCTCGTAGTCTTAAAAACATTTTGATCTAACGGCTCGATATAACCGTGTCAACTGATTTTGTTGCTCTAAGCCCTTAGGTAAAAACGCAACATATATACCTAGGGGATTGGCTTTTCGCTAAAGGGTTGGACCAGCAAAATCAATTCACACGGGTATGTCGAGCCGTTTAGGAGTTATACCTACTTGTGGGTGTCGAAAAAATCGAAATTTTTAAATTGCATTGTACATTAGTATTAGTGTGTTGAGAAACATCTGCTCCATTTCTAACACCTACACTGACTTCTAAGATCTAACAAGGGGACCTCCAGGTACGCGGAACACCGATTCGGACCAAATTTTTTTTACAGGTAGGTTGCATCCAGGGGTACAATAGGTGCAAGTAATAGGATGCAATACTCAGCCGTTTTCGAGATATAAAATATTAAAAATTTCCAAGCGTTCATATACTCCTATATACTCTCTGCGTTAAATCATATTCAACAAGAGCTCGTAACGTAGTCGGCAACGTCTCCGCTTCGTAAGCGCTGGATCGACAGATCGAATCCCGGCGCGGACTTTTTTTTTTTTTTTAAATTATTGTTATCATTAAATCATTTCTACGGCAACTACTATGCGGTTATATTAATATTTATTTTGTTATAAGGAAAAGTGGTTCTTTTAAAACGAAAGGATATGAATAAGGTGACTCATTCATACACGGCACAGTACGCTATGAGCCTATCGGGTAAGTTACTTCCGACCGTCTACGTTTGCTTGCAAGAGACCACCGGCAAATTTGGGCCAGTGGTCCAAAAATCTATAGATAAATATGCGGAAAAATATACAAACCTCGTCGTCACATCTTCCAATTCCGGCAAACTGAATACAGCACTGTACAGAGATTTTTTGACTGATGTTATGATGCCATACGTAAAGAAGGAGAAATTCCTGTTGCTCATTGATTCCTGGGGCCAAACGAATCCATTATTATATGACGAGATTTTTACCGATGAGGAGGGTTTACCAACGTGCACTGTAAAAATCATTCCACCAAAGTGCACTCCGTTAGTGCAACCGTGCGATGTATATTTCTACCGCCAAGTTAAAAATTTTATCAAGAGACTTCAGAATTGTTCTTATATTATCGAACAGGAGAGGGAAATTAATTCTAGGGAAGACTGCATAAAAATTCAATCTATTGTTCATCATCAACTTTCTTCTCCGATATTTTGCGACATGTTGCAATACGCTTGGTTCGCTGCCAAATTATATGACGACAGGAGATCTTTCCTAAACGTTAACGAGGTTTGCTTCGCGATTGACGTCTTGAAAAATCGTTGCGGATGCGGAAACTCGGCATTTATTACGTGCGCCCGATGCCGAAATAATTATTGTTTTCCATGTTTTTATGATCAGTACCACCCTAGTTCTTGTAGTTTTGATAACCAATGAAAAGTTAATAAGAATATTGGTTATTCTTTTAAACTCGTGTATTTATTTGTCACAATTCTTTCCCTACCTTTCAACCAAAAAATAAATAAATAAAAAAGCTGCTCGTTTTTCCTTATAACACAATAAATATTGATATAATCGCATAGTAGTTGCCGTAGAAATGATTTAATGATAATAATAATAACAATAATAATAATAATAATAATAATAATAATAATAATAATAATAATAATAAAGCCCACACCGGGATTCGATCCGTCGATCCAGCGCTTGCGAAGCAGATATGTTGCCGACTACGCTACGCGCTATTGTTGAATATGATCTAACGCAAGGAGTATATAGAGAGTATATGAACGCTCGGAAATTTTTAATATTTTATATCTCGAAAACGGCTGAGTATTGCATCCTATTACTTGCACCTGTTGCACCCCTGGGTGCGACCTACCTGTAAAAAAAATTTGGTCCGAATCGGTGTTCCACGTACCTGGAGGTCCCCTTGTAAGTTTTATACTGGCTTTCAAAGAAGCAGCACTGAAAGTACATTACGGTGCGTGTATTTCGTTTTGCTTCTCACATACTAACAGTTTAAACGCGTTTTTTCCAAGTGTAAATATGAATAAAATCCAGAAAATTACACGTAAAATTCGATCTGATAATGAGGTGAATGGGCTGGTTGATTATTCGATCAAATATCGAATAATTCATTTTCTATTGGTGTTTACGACTCTTTCATAGTATGTAAAGTGCAAAACTTGTGACGATGATGTGACAAGAAATTTGCACCAATAGAAACACGAGGACTAGGCTTAAAAATTGCATTAACTTGTGACAAATGTGTGCAGCGAAAAATCACCTCATGCTCTACTATCAAGCATTCGTACGAAATAAACAGACGCTTTATATTTACAATGAGATTGTTTGGCTCAGGAGCAGCGGGCTGTGAAAAATTTTATGGAGGTATTGAATCAAATTATAAAATATGCTGTGCGTCAAGAAATTGAAAAGACTGATGGGCTGGATGAAAATAATTTAACAGTATTTGGAAACGGTACATAGAAAAAAAGCGCATTCTCGTCATTGTACGGAGTTGCTTTCTTGGTTGGGTATAATACAGGCAAGATTGTTGATATTGTGGTGAAAAGTGCATACTGCAAATTGTGCATGTGTGGGAGGAAAAAAAGAGGCAGTCGAAAAGTACGAAAGATTATAGCGAATTCTAGCATTCAGAGCGAAGGCCTAACGGGTGCGATTATATAAAGGCGGAGATTCCCGAAATAATCCCCTCAAGTAACGAGTACACAATTACTCGTTAGTGATAGACAATCTAACGAGCGAAGGCACTTCTCATCGGACCGGTCGAGCTGATGGACGCTTCAGTCTGGTTAAACCTCATGAGTATTATTTAACGATAGTTTATTATTTGCCTTATCTATCTTTCATATATGTGCTTCTCAATTATATTTGGAGCGCACCAGTGAATATTTATTATAAAATCAACATTATTCATTGTAATTCAGCTCAATATTCCACGGAGGCTCTCAACATTCAGAAGAGGCAGTGATGAAATTCAAGATGAGTAATTCCTATATTTGTACTCACGCGTATAATATGTGAAATTGTATTTGGAATTTGACGGGTTCGTGCGTGAGAAGAATTCTATTGAAATAACACTCCTTTTGTTCGAAGAGAAAATAGATGAACGATTATATATATATTGAAATTACATGCATATTTTCTGATTTATTGAATAGTGTGGAATGAATGAAGTCATGCAGGGATGCGATGATATTATATCGATATATAGATAATTGCTTTTGAAATCCCATAATTAAATAATGGATGCAGCTATGTAAAACATGATGATAATTATAGGATGTAGCAACCTAATTGGTGTTACTCATTTTATTGTCAATTAAAATACCCGAGGTTGCAGTTTTAGCGTTCTCGTAATTTTGTGATAATCCTAATTATTTATTACACCGATTTTGTGTTCGAAATTTCAACACTTTGAATCCCATTTATTATTTGACAATGAATGTTTGATTCAAATGGGGTGATAGAAAAGGATTTATAATGAACATAAAATACTATTGTGGTAAAATAAAAGAAATTGTGACAATCAGAAATAATAAACATTTACAAATAAGAGAATCATTACAAGATGGAATAGTACATTACGCAACTCTTTCAGAATGTTGGTCATTCAGTCTCGTGCAAATTTGGCCCTCGCCTTCGGCTCAGGCCAAATTATGCACTCGACCGGAATGACCAACATTTTCAAAGAGTTGCGTACACTGTTTTTTGACATGAGTGCGAGAAATAGCTCAATTTTCGACAATTAATCAACGTTTTTCCACGTCACATCATTACACCATCGCGTCTGCTAGGCTAGCAGTTGACGTAAACAAAACAGTTGTGTTCATTCCTGTCACATGGAAATTCTTGACAAAAAAACAGAAGAATAACAGTGAAGGAATGAAATAATCATAATATTAGAATGAAGGAATATAAAAACAGGGGAGGAATGTAAACAGCTGATTGCAAAACAAAAATGACTCGTTTTCTACCATGGAAACGGGTCAAAATTGAGCTATTTTCAAAGCACGTGTGTTAAAAAGAAACTTATGAACCTGCGTGCACAGAAAATCACTCAGGATCAGCCGGTAAAATGGAGGTTGATGCCATGATCGAAATGTTTCAACATTCCGTGAATCTGCACGGTCTAAAATACGCGAATTACATCGAAGACGACTATTCAAAAATGTTCACTACTATTAAGAATTTAATGCAGTATGCAGGGCTGGTACTGAAAAAAGAGTGCATTAGGCGTGCGAAAAAGAATGGATACTCGATTGCGTAATATAAAAAAGACAGCTAAAGGATTCGGAGGCATAGAAAAGCTGACCGGTATAATGATTGACAAATTAACTGTATACTGCGGCTTGGCGATTCGCCGTAATCCTGATTCGGCTGAAGCAATGGTAAATGATATTTGGGCAACGTATTACCACTACAGCTCCACCGACAAACACCTACAACACGACAAATGTTGCGCTGCCAGTGACTCCTGGTGTGCATAGCAGACAACTCTCGCAGCGCTGCCCGATGATAAAAAGAGCGAAAAAATAAGATCCCTGGGTTCGTACACAGCTACCGGTTTTACCTGAAGACGTTTTGAGAGCTATCAAGTCTATATATAAAGGTCTTTTCAAAAAAGCTTGAAAAATGCGTAGGTGTGTTTACGCAGAGTTGATTATAACGAGAGTTATAAATGATTATGACGAGAGTTATAATCAACTCATCTGGAAAATCAGCTCGAAGAATCTTCCTGGAGGTGTACTGCTGGTCCAAATTGCAGCTCACACATCTGTCTTCATTTTCATCGAGGGTATTACAGTTTTGAAGATTTAGGAAACATTGAGGGTACCCTGTGGCCCTCGTGTCTATGAGTTCGTCGCAAAGCAGGACAATAGGCGTGTGTCGATTGCCGAGCAGTGCGCAAGAGGCCTCTACAGAGCGAAGGATGACTCGTAGACAACATCTAGTCGACATCCTTGCATCCTTGCTTGGAGACTGTTGCAAATGCCGAAGGACCCCTTTATGACCCTGGAATAGATGACTTCAAGAGAATTGCTCTAGCTCTTCAGGACTTCGAAATACGCAATATAAATCTACCGGGGGGTTGCAATTTGGCTGAGGGATTGGAGCGGCAAAATTAGTTGGCACGGTTATGTCGAACTGTTAAATCATGATGATTTTTAAGACCCAGAGTATTGCTCTAGTTCTACTGTACTTCGTCGAGATACGCGATATAAATATACCGGAAATTGCATTTTGGCTACGAGGTTGAGGTGCCAAAATCTAGCATTGCCCTAGCTCTACTGGACTACTCTACTATACTTCGCGATATTTGGCCGTAGGTCAATATCGGGGCGTTGTGTATCTCGGGAAGGGGTGTTCCGATTTGATCGTACCTAGTCCCATTCGAGAGCTGTTAAAAAGCCGTTAAATAACGTATAAGTTAATTTTTTTTGTACTTCCCTTTAACATTGTTTTGGTTGTAGTTATCCTAGCTTAATCGTCACTCAAAAAGTCCACACGTTACTACTCATAGGGGTGGACCGGAAAAATTATTTTTAGCTTACTTAAATAGCCTTTAATTAGCCGTTATATATAGGTAGGTTTTATCTCGAAATTCGAATGTGGTCATTCTACCTTCTTTGGCACTGACTGAAGCCGTTGCCGAGTAAAACAGGTTTGTTAATGCGCTAGGTAGTTTTTAGATATAGGGGTGCAGCATATAATTCGTTCTTGGCGAAAGGCTAGAGCCTTTTTAACTAGAATTTTGAAACTTGCTACGCCTCTCTGGCTCAAGTAGTGTCGAGTAAGACAGGTTGGTTCATGAAGTGTGCAGGAACAGAGGAATTCTCCAGACTCTCTGTTGGAGCTTCAATTGCTTGTTGGAAGGATGATATGGCTGTCGCCACGTCCGAGTACTGGCGAGTGCTCCAAATGTGACCACGTTAACTCGCCAAACATTACAGTCAATATAATTTTTTTTAGTTTTTTTTTTTACCATTTTGCATAGTTTTACATCACAATCTCGGAAAACATTTTTTCATAAAAACATAACTACCACAATGAGGGAGAAACAAGGATGTAAAGTAGAATTTTGCACTTCACTGCCTCATAATTTTCCTTTTTCACACAATCACCTCCACGGGAAAGTATGTTTATCAATTTAGTCTCCCTCATAGGGGAAGCTGTGTGAAAAATAAACAATAATGCAAGGTTATACTTTGCATCTTTGTTTGAAACAAAGCATGTTTTACAAAATCCTAACGCCTCTGTTAATTTGCACCAAATTTAGTACCAAAAGTACGTACGTAGGTACGGATGTGTCTAAAGTTTTAGCCCGTTTTGTTAAATGTTTCGAAAGAACGAGTAGCTAAAACTTTAAATATTGAAATTTGCATAAAATCTGAATCATTCCACCGGTCTTCATCAAATTGAATATATAGCACCGATTAATATTAGTATCATCCTGTAGAAAATTTGAGTACAAATAGTTAACGTCGACGTGAATTGGGCAATAACGTCAATTATTCAAAAAAACTTGTATTCTATAAAATCAGAACATTTATATATTCAACTAAAATTGAATACCGATCATCTTATAACTCTCTTTCATTTGTAACAACTATTTAGCTTCATATCTAAAAATTTGGGGCAGCTGAAGTGCGCACCGACCTTCAAAAGAATAAGACATTTAATAACATCTAAATAAATATTTCAAATACCGGTATTACGTAAATTATAACACACAAAGGAGTGTAACTGGCGTGCCAAATCTCAACTCGATTGTTAAAGCCGTTTTTAAGTGAAGTTCAATTAATTAAAAGATAATATTCAGCTAAATGTACATTAATATATTGACAAAAACAAAAGTGTAGGCCGTATGATTCAAATAAAATTTATTAAATTTCAAAAAACTTTTCTCGGTTTTTATGAACCTGGAGTTAATTAAAAAGGGTGCCAGAAACGGGTTTCTCTCCAAGAATTAATCTTTAAAAATCGGATTACTCGTCTTTTTGAAATTATTCCAGGAATTAATGAATTTTACTGCGCTTTAGGAATTGTATATCCCTCCAGCAGTGGACGGGTGGTTACGTTTACAATTGTATTGGGTGTAAAATTTGCTTCCGCCGTTTTTTCTGAAATTCGAGTTTTTATTGTAAAAAACTGGATATATACATTTATGATTCAAAGTATTATCCATCGCTGGCCACTACCTTCTCCCATCTTTTGGGCAGCGTACGAATCCCGCGTTGAAAAAACTGGTCATCTATTGAAGCGGTCCACGCATCGATCTAATTTTTTATCAGGAGTACAAATTGAAAATGCGGGATTTTTTTCTATTTTTGAACGTTTATTCTGAAAAAATGGTAACAAATGAATTATTCAAAGTATTGTCCATCGCTAGCCACAACTTTTTCCCATCTTTCTGGCAATTTACGGATACCGTCGCGAAAAAATTCGGCCGGCTTGGCTGCTATCCAGTCATCGACCCATTTTTGGGCTTCTTCGTAAGAATGGAAGCGCTGGTCAGCTAGGCCATGTGTCATCGATCGGAAAAGGTGGTAATCGGAAGGAGTAATATCTGGGCTATACGGCGGGTGGGGTAAGACTTCCCATTTCAGCGTTTGTAGGTATGTTTTGACCGGCGCTGCAACATGTGGCCGAGCGTTGTCATGTTGCAAAATTACTTTGTCGTGTCTTTGCTCGTATTGTGGCCGTTTTTCTTTGAGTGCGCGGCTCAAACGCATCAATTGAGTTCGGTATAGTGCTCCTGTGATGGTTTCGTTCGATTTCAATAGCTCATAATACACCACACCCAGCTGGTCCCACCAAATACAGAGCATGAGCTTGGCGCCGTGAATATTTGGTTTGGCCGTCGATGATGATGCATGGCCGGGGTAACCATATGATTTTTTGCGCTTCGGGTTATCGTAATGGATCCACTTTTCATCACCAGTGACAATGCGATGCAAAAAACCCTTCCGTTTTTGCCGTTCGAGCAGCAGTTCGCATGCAAAAAAACGGCGCTCGACGTCTCTCGGCTTCAGCTCATACGGCACCCAATGTCCTTGCTTTTGGATCATTCCGAGGGCTTTTATACGATGGGAAATGGCTTGTTGTGTCACTCCCAATGAATCTGCGAGCTCTTGTTGAGTTTGACACGAGTCTTCATTGAGTATTGCCTCCAATTCAGCATTCTCAAACTTTTTCACTTGGCCCGGCCGCTCTTTGTCCTCAACGTCAAAATCACCACTTCTAAACCGCACAAACCATCTCTCGCACGTTGAAACCGATGGAACATGACTCGGATAAGCCTCGGAGACCAATCGATGTGCTTCAGCAGCACTTTTCTTCAAATTAAAGAAGTAAATTAAAACTTCCCGCAAATGCTGTTTTGTTGGCACGAAACTCGACATATTGAGAGCTCAAAAAAACTATGAATTTGACACTGCGACAAATTGACACATACTGAAAATTAAAGCTATAAGACGTAGCTTTGACATGAACATAGTCACAGTACTGCCTGATGCGTATAGCGTTAGTAACGCCATCTGTTATCAAACCCGCATTTTCAATTTGTACCCCTGATACTTCTTCAGAAGACCGGAAGTCGAAACAAGTGATAGTCAGAGGGAGCAACGTCTGGAGAATACGGCGGGTGGACTTCCCATTTCAACGTTTCCAAATATCAATAATATATCTTGACCACTTTCGCAACATGGGGTCGAGCATTGTCATGCTGCAAAATCACTTTATCGTGTCTCTTGTTGTAATGCGGCCGTTTTTTTTGAATGCTCGGCTCAAACGCATTAATTGCATTCGATGACGATCGCCTGTGATTGTTGCAGTCGGTTTTAATAGCTCATAATACACTACGCCCAGCTGGTCCCACCAAATACAGAGCATGACCTTAGAGCCGTGAATATTCGGTTTGGTCGTCGACGTGGAAGCATGGCCGGGAAATCCCCATGATTTTCTGCGCTTGGGGTTATTGTAATAAACCCATTTTTCGTCCCCAATCACAATGCGATGCAGAAATCCCTTCCGTCTTTGCGTTTCAAGCAACTGTTCACAAGCAAACAAACGCCGATCAAAATCTCTCGGTTTCAACTCGTACGGCACCCAATTTCCTTGCTTCTAAATCATTCCCATGGCTTTGATGTATTTTGAAATTGCTTGTTGAGTCACTCCCAATGATCGTGCCAATTCTTCTTGACTTTCGTCGTGATCATGTAATGCCTCCAATTCTGCAGCTTCGAAAACCTTCTCTCTTCCACTGCTATGCCGGTCTTCGCGTCAAAATCACCGTTCTTGAAGCGTTGAAATCACTCACGACACGTTCTTTCATTAATAGCGGCCTCACTGTAAATATTCGGGATTAATCGATGAACCTCAGCCGCAGATTTCTTCATATTGAAGCAGAAAATTAAAACCTCCCGCAAATGACGAGAATTTGACTCGTAAACTGATATTTTCAATCGAGAATAACTTTATGATGCAGACACAAATCGACTAATGTTTCGATGGGATTATATTGACAGATGCCTCAGTTTATTGCATGATGTCGATGATCTATTTATTTCGACCACTACTTACCGCTAAAGCCATCTATAGGAAAATTGCGGAAGCGAAGATCGATATTTTGCCGTTTTCCTAGTACAGAGCGTTGATTTATTTTTGCAACATTTATTCAATCATGAAAGTATTTTGAATTCATTGTTATTCGAATGTTGCAGTGTGCACTGTAATATTTAGAAATTAATGCAACTAGGGGGTTTGCGCTAAATGGTATGAGCAATGAATCTCAAAATACTAATAGAAATAGTATTTCAAAATAGAAATAGTATTTCCTAGTTCAGGCTGTTTTTCATGCATGATCAGATAAATTCTCACTTCACAAATGAACATAAACCGTGAACATTTATAATCCCCTCGAAGGCCGATAGAGTGAAGGAACCCGAATTCTATCAAAGCAACTGTTAGAATAGGCCGCTGTGGAGTTCAACCGACCTAATTAGTCGGGTTTTGCACAAACTTCGCCGCACTTTTTGCGAAACCGTGGAAATTGCGCATCTCTTGTGAATGATTTACAGGTGTTTAATGAACTGCGAATATTAGGTCTGGGAAAAAGTTCGTGGCGTATTTTTAGTAAAATTCGACTGGTTTTCTTATAGTGTGAAAATTAATGTATTTAAACCAAATATGCTCCATTATGATTGACAATGTTTCGCCATTTTTCGGGTAGAGCCATGATGCCGTCGGTGAAGAACTTCTGTGTTTTCTGGTTGAAAAACTGAATCAAGTGGTTTTCACAGGCTTCTTTTGAAAGCAGATTAATTCTATGAGAGAGTTCTGCAGAGATCGGAATAAGTAATAGTCAGAGGGTGCTATGTCTGGACTATACGGTGGGTGCATCAAAACTGCCCAACCAAGCTCTCGCAATTTTTGACGGGTCATCAAAGAAGTGTGTGGTCGGGCGTTGTCATGATGGAACACAACACCTTTTCTATTAATAAATTCGGGCCGTTTCCTTTCAATGGTTTGGCGTAATCTCTCTAGTTGTCCACAGTAGAGTTGAGAATCAATCGTCTGACCAACTGAAAGTAGCTCATGGTGGACGATTCCCTTCCAGCCCCACCACACACACAGCATCACCTTTTTCGCCGTCAAACCTGGTTTCGCGAACGCTTCTGACGGTTCACCATCCCTTGTCTACGATCTTTGACGCTTCCAATTGTCGTACGTGATCCATTTTTCATCACCGGTTATGACACGTTTCAGAAATGGCTCGATTTCATTGCGTTGCAGCAGCGCATCGCAGATGTTAATTCGATCTATCATGTTTTTCGCGCTCAACTCATGAGGAACCCATGCGTCGAGCCTCTTTTTGTAGCCAGCTTTGTGTAAATGGTTCAAAACAGTTTTGTGGTCAATGCCTAGCTCCATACCAATATCGACACTGCTGATATGCTTATTTCGCTGGACTTTTTCAAGAATTTCATCAGCTTTTTCAGTGATTGGACGACCAGAGCGTGACTCATCTTTCACATTAAAATTACCAGAACGAAAGCGAGCAAACCATTTCCGCGCAGCAGATTTTGATAAAGTACTTTCACCGTACACAGCACACACTTTTTCACAAGCCTGCGCAGCGTTCTTCCCTTTGTCGTAGTAATATTGCAAAATATAGCGCAATTTTTCATTACTTTTCTCCATTTTCAAACGCAAACAACTTTCCAACCACTGCACCAATTTCGATGTTTATACACTCAAAGTAACGCTCGAAGTGTCACCTTTCCAACGAGCGTTTAGTGGTGTCGCTGCGATCTGCGTTTCCTGACTTATTTGCAATTGATGCCATCTGTCGGGAAAAACGCTACGAACTTATTCCCAGACCCAATATTATGTTACGGACGTTGTGCGCGAAATTACCTACCACCCGGAGATGTTTAGTCGATAGTAATGTCAAAAACATCTCATTTCACTGTGCTAATGCTAGTAGTATCGGAATTAAAGAATAAGAATAAATTACGGGTTCTCCCAAAAAATCATAGTTTTTTCTGCATTTCTAGCTTTGTGAATGGTTTATTTCAGAGTTCTGGGCTCCATTCCGAATCCTACGTTATAGTTTTAATAGCCCGCCACGAATTTGAGAGGAGCTGTCTCGAATTTTTTTTATAGTAATTAACCATTTTCATCACTAACTCAGGTATTCGATCGTGGGATGCTGATGCATCAATGGGAGTTCATTAGTTTCCCCCGACGTAGTTTAGTGAGTTGATGCATCAATGTGTATTGATTGGTATTCCCCTGACGTTTCCGACAAATTCAACTCTCTCCGTCAAGGCCAAAGCGAGTTTATTGCCGCATATGTGGCGAGAACTGAGGATCAAGGTAGACATCACGGAAAAGCTCTGAGAGTCAGTCCCAACCGAGTTTTAGAAACGAACCGTGGAAGCTGTCCTACGAAAGTGCGCTCAGACGAATTTCAAAAATATGCAGGAGTCGGACCGCAGAATGTCATGAGGTCACGACCGGCACTATCACAAACGCGCAAGACTTGCCACAGTTGCGGGGGTGGAAGATGATATATGCCTCGAGGCTGCACGCGTAAGTCGGGATGTGCGAGCCCACCAGCCCTGGATAAAACCCTCCACTAGGTAGATATTGTTTGCAACTATTGCAAGAATGAAAGGCACGCCTGAAGAGAGCGCAACAAGAGGCTGCAAAAGCAGATGGAGATTAGCAACAAGCAGGCGTAGCGGCAGCCACAGCCAAAGCACGACAGGTAGTCCGGCGCCGGCGATGGGAATAAGCAGAAGGCTGCCTACGCGGTGCTTGGAACCTGCACCCTCGGCGGAAAGACACAGCGGATACTGAGTATGCACGTCGTCTCAGCTGTCCGGAAAAAGGGGCGCAGTGGCCACCAAGGAAGGGTACACTGCAAATGCAAGAATAAATTAGTAAGTATTTTTCTGTGATCTAACTGTCGGTTAATACATTATTTACTCGCCGACACAACAAGACGAATTAAGCTCTAGTAACTAAATTGAATGAGCTAATTATAACTATCAATAGACTTGTAAGTAGCCGGAGTAAATGTCGACGATTGTGTAATGATTACAAAGACAGCCGTGCGAGAGAGAGAAAGTGAAGTGAGGTATGCTCGGCGTTTCCATGGGTCTCGTCGTATTCTATACGCCGGTATACCCGTTGTCTGCGCCAGTAGAGAGGTGCAGGTTTATTATAGCTACCTGACTGATACATAACCAACCACATAGCATGCTATCGTGGCACCTCGAGTACCCTCACGAACCGCTTTCTTCCAACACACGATCTCGCGTCTTTCATTTTGTAACTATGTGTCGCTTTAAATATAAAATATTTGTTAAGGGTTGCAAAATTTATTAACAGTTAATAAAGATTAGTGTTCTCATAATAAAATCTAAGGAATTTATTTCTCGTAACTCATTCGATGTTTGTTGAGATTAAACATGGCTAAAACGACTTCATATTTGTTAATAATAAACGTTTGTCATAACAAAATAGTATTAAAGTCGTGGTTCACAAAGCTTGTTCCAGTGGATAACCCTAAGAATTGTAATTTTTATTTGAATGATGCCCATCGCCGCTTGTGTAAAGATTTATTAAATTAGGGATAATTTTTTTTAAAAGAGGTTATGCATTCTTCAAATCCTATAAATAGCATGTAACAAATGAAAAGTACTATATTATTTGAATTTCTGAATAATTCTAATGTTAAGTATTACATTTGAGGTATTGAAAATGACTATGCTGGAAATTTTAGGTAATAAAATCCCCCCTTCTTTCCCCAAGATGAAGGGCTTCTAGACCCCGTCAGGGCTTTTTTATGTCAGGATAATTTTCTTCAGGGTATTTTTTTATTATAAAAACACAATGTGTAAGAAACTTGAGATAAGTACATTTTCGGGATCATTCTCACATTTGTACAAAAAGTTGTCATATCAACTGAAAACATACAATACATATGGTGTATTGTCAAGTACATGTTGCTTATTAATTAGGGGGAAGTCCCTCAGGACTGGACACTTAAGGTTATTTGTTAATAAAACTATAAAATACCTAGGAATATCAATATTTTTCATTTTTTAATAAACTTTGGAGTATTTTTATTAGTGTAATAACATTGTACATAATTATTTCGCGCAAAATTAACAAAAACATATCTTTATATTTAGTAGTAAAATGTATTGAGTCAGGAGAGTCACACCTAGTACCGGACATCGATAATATGTAGGGAAAAAATTAGTTCTAAAATTATCAAAACTTGCACCGATCACAAATACATTGGTCAGAGCACTCAGGAATATCTGCATATGCCTCATGAACCCATTCCGTACAATTGTAGCACTGGACCCAGCCCTTTTCATTCTCTTCAAGGCACCCCAGGCCTGTCGTTTTTTTTGTGTTGCTTCACATGTTTTAACCGGAGAACGGTCAACCACCTCTGCAGCCTTCTTACATTTTGTCGAGTTATCAGCTCGTTGTTTATTGGCAGGTTTTTTTCTGTTTGTTTTTAAGATCTTGATATTTTCCTTTTCCTCGACCATAATTTTGTACGTCGAAGATGTCATAATTTTACTTTTCTCAGCCTTTCGACGTCGCAAAGAGACCCGTTCCGCTGCAGCATTCGGGACTGGTGAAAGAATTTCGATATGTTTATACTAGTAGAACCTTTGTCATTGCTAGTACAAGGTACGGGTGCAGTAAGCTGAAGTACAATAGAAGGAACTGATGGTCTAGGCTGTGTTGAAGCAGAAGAAATAGAGATGGCAGATTGTGACGAACTAGTTGGTTTTAAATTGCATTGTACAACGCCCCAGGGAACTACTGTTGAGCCTGATGGAAGAAAGTCAAAGTCCGTAAATTGTTGTTGTACGGTTAGATCCTAGTACATTGAAATCCAGACCCTTGTCAAGCTAACAGACGGAAGTCCCGAAAATGGATTTACTATATACCTTAATAAGGTGCTGTTTAGGTGCTAATTTGGTGCCAAGTTTATAATTTTAGTGCTCCTTTAATTTAGCCAGTAGTGCAATTTAGTATGATGTTGGAAGGTATTCAATTTTTTTTCGACGAAAGAACAGAGCAATATCGTCTTTATTAAAAATAATTTCACATCAACGAGAAGTTTCTCTGACAAGAGGAGGGTGGGTTTTGCGACCACGGGGGTGGAGCACTAAAATCGAGCCTAGCGTATTTCGAATGTACCTGATTCGTTAAGCATGGTGTCGCATCATAAATCCGGTTATTTCATTAATTGAAGATTGAACGAGCTTACCTGTAAGTGAAGTTCAATCATGATTGTATGAGCGCCTCTTCCTCGAGATCAGGATGTAGTACCCTCTACTTTATGCCGATGTCGCCACAACTCCCAAGTGTAGAAAAAAAAGAGGGTTGTTTACTCCCGACGCCAACTCGATTCCTCATTCTTCAAAGCGATGCCGAAACAACAGTAGCGGGGTTGAAATTTATGTTTCAACGAAGGGTCGTTTTCACGGGCGGGACTGATCTCTTCGGAAGAGACGCTCATACAATCATGATTGAACTTCACTTACAGGTAAGCTCGTTCAATCTTCAATTGTATTTCGCGCCTCTTCCTCGAGATCAGGATATAGCTGTTTAAAGTTATCTACTGTTGCGGCATTAATTACATCCAAAGGACTAAGAGATAATTGAGCTTTTTTATATGATAAACTCAATAGTTATTATTCAACCTGGTCAACTTATTCTGAGACAAAAGACAAACAATCTTAACATCAAAATAATAATTTATTTATGATTCTTATTTAAAATAGTTAATGCAAACGAAGTTTTATCCTCTATAATATTACGTTTGTAAAACTGCGCAAAAGTGTTGGATTTTTGGGTCCAACCCGCAGTTTTTAGGATAGTCTCAATATTGACTCCATCTCTACTCGCCGCTGAAGTTGACGCATGTCTTGTGCTGTAAGCCCTGAAGCACGAAATGTCTATACCACTGGCTTTTAACATGTTTTTAATCCACCTACTCAGTGTTTGCGTCGATATTGCTTTGTGTGGTTTTTTAAACGAAACAAATAATTTTCTTTCCGATCCTCGCAATTTTTCTGTCTTTTTTAAATATTGCCTGAGCGCGGAAGCTGGACACAGTATTTCCTCATGATTATAATAAGGAATAATTAGGGTAGGTTGTGCTCTACCAACGCTCGACGTCTTAATTTTATCTGGGATCTTCACTTCTAAGTGATAGTTTCTACTAATGTTACGTCCTGACGTAACCATGCTCCAATATCTATCTTTCTTTTAAAGAAGATCATAAACCTGCATCGTTGTCGAGTCTTATAGCTACCAGAGATTATACAGGTATAATGACGGCGGGAGGGGTGAGGCCTGCAGGTACGCCGAGGCAAGGCAGTGGGGACACATGGTGCGCACCAGGAATGGACGGCCAGGTTCATCACTGTACTTGACAACGAAAAACCAAGAGTTGGTAGGCCACTGCCCCACTCTAAACGGCCAGCGTAGAGGGACTTGAATCTCGTATCAAGAGTTTTCCCTCTACGGCCGGTGGATATCATTGGCGGCGCGTGTCATCGAAATCTTTAATTGATTCATGTCCGCGTGTTCTATTGGTGACTGTCGGGTGGTCGCTTCCTTCCCCCGTCATATACCGTACCTGGCTTACGAAGATAGACTAACTGCCGGGGCAACCTTTTCGTTGCTTTAGAAGTCCCTAGATGCTATGACGAATGATGCAATAAACAAAAATATTACACAAAGATAGACTAACTGCCGTGGCAACGTTTTCGTTGCTTTGAGAGTCCCTAGATGCTACAACGAATGATGCAATAAACAGGAGTATTACACGAGGATAGACTAACTGACGTAGCAGCGTTTTCGTTGCTTCGGAAGTTCTTATATCCGATGACGAATAATGCAATGAACAAAAATATTACACGAAGACCTATGTCTCATTAATGGTATTGATAGGAAATTGGAATTTGTTTTTGATTACAGAACACCAAAAGCCCAAAAGGCATTTCTTCAGAATCTCTGAACGTGTAATATAAATTTAAACACAATCGTAGCAAAGATTTGGACTTCTTATGAAGTAAATATTTAAACTATGTTATATATATATATATATTTAATAAGTAAATCAATAATTTAAAAGGAACAAACCATTTAAACGGGAGTTCGATATAAGAGCTAAACAATAATATCATACAGATAATCAGCGTTAAAATAGGATAGAATAAGAAAAAAAACGATTCATATTGTAGATGGTAAAGATGACTCGAAGCTCGGGTCGCACCCGAGACGATGCCGTCTTTCCCGTCTCTCTCTGTGTTAACACTATAAGACGAGGAGTGTTCCCTCGCAACAATACATATTTATAGAACACCTACTTTGTGACCCAGTGTGACAGTAAGCAGCCTTTTGATATAAAATCATTTATACTAATGAACAATTTTGAGCTAAAATTATGATAGGAACTCAGAAGAGAAATGCTTACTTAAAAGGATACAAGAAATAATTGCCAATATGAAAATTTAACATTATAGGAAATTGAAAAGCCAATATATTGTTTTAACTAAACAATTAGGATCATGAGAGGATATGAAAACCATAGACAGTTTGTTACTATAGTAGTTATATATGCCCATTTACGTTACACATTATTAAGAATTAAAATAAGTTTAACATTATCGAAGAACTATATTCGGTGTTAGTCATAAGAGGGACAGCGGAAGCGACTCGGATCTACAGCGCAGCGTGGCCCGAAGCCCTCGACACCTGGCTGCCTGACCGAGGCGCTTTTCTCTCTCTCTCTCTCTCTCTTTCTTTCGTTTTCTCTCTCTCTATCTTTACGCGTGCCACCGAAGCAAGGAATAATCCTTCAACCACTTCGCGACATGTGGTATCGCCTCGCATGCAACTCAAGAAAATAATCGAACGACGACGACGTCACAGCTAGAAGGAAAAAATTGGATCTTCGACAAAGTCCAAAGTCCGAGCTCTATTGTAACCCCCTCCGCATAGAAAATTAAGCCCTCCAGGACCTATATAAGGACGGGAAAATGCCCGAAACAGGGAGTATCAAATCGACATTTCAATTTTGTAGTTCATAGTACAGTTAGTCGCCGAGCAGTCAGTAGACAGCCCGTTGGCGATAATTACCGCGGAGGAACCCCACCCTGTAGAGTCAGCCAAAATCCAGAGTGAGTACTGAAAATAAAAACGGTCGAACGGTCTAAGTTCGGTTCGAATGTACTTTTTCTCAGTTTTAATCATACAGAATTTATCTAAAGTTTAGAAGAAATTGAATTTAATTGTTTTCTGCCGTTTTTGTACAAGTCCACACTGTTTATTTCGTTTTACCGTTTTATCGAACAACAAGTATCGCGTTAAGTATATTGTATCGAGAAATAACGATCGCTCGCGCACGGTAATAGCGAACGTACGTGTATCAATTATTCGGTTATTTGAATAAAATCTAACAGCTTCACGATTCATCGAGTATAACGATTTCTTTTACAAACGATTACCATTAATTTTCCCTTCCACACATCGGTTACCGGCGAAACAACTTCACCAGGAAAACCAAACGTAAGTATCAACCCAATTTTTCTAATTTATTTTATCTGACATTTCTGTAAATTTTTCCCCAAGTGAAAGTAACCTACCACTTCCCTTCCCACCTAAAATCCCTTCCTCCGCGGGGTAATTTATCAATTTAGTTTATCGAGACGAGTGACGGGTTAACGCGAATAATCAACGAGCATTCTCAGCCCTGTCCCGAGTAATTTTCCGAAAGGTTAGACTCAAAAGGGGGCTTGCGTCTTCGGTGTTTCTCGTCAGGTGTGGTAAAGGGAGAATTTATTCTCCTTGACCAGAGTACGGAAAACTCACGCCGAAACGCCTCACACGTCTTAAATTTGTCGGTTTTTGTAAAAACACCGCGCGGATTTGACGTAACAAAAATTGGGGGCTCGTCCGGGATCCTAAAAGAGTGTTCGTTTTGTTCAAATTAACCAGTCATCTTTGTCGTGAATAAAAATTCATTAGTGGAAATTAAATTAAAGAAAAAGAAAAGTGTCAAGTAATTTTTGTCGCGAATAAAAATTATTAGTGGAAATTAAATTAAAGAAAAAGAAAAGTGTCAAGTTAATTCTTGTCGCGAATAAATTAAAATCGAAAAGAAAACAAGTTGTGATTTTATAAAGAAAATTGTTCGTATAGTTTGAATTAATTAATCGGTCCTGTCGTGGATAAATTAAATTGTGAAAATTGATTTCTTAAGAAAGTGTCACTTTGGTTCGTGTTAATCGACCGGCCTTTGTAGTTCGATTTAATTCATAAAACCCAGCTTTTACCTTTTTACCGCGTTTTCCAGAAGTGATTTAATTCGCGAAAAGTGATTTTTTACCTTTTTATTGAGTTTTAACGAATCAACTCAATTCGTGAAAATTTACTATTCCCTTTCAAACGCGTTTGTTGTAAATTGTTTAAAGGCAAAAAAATCTAAATTTTACCTTTTTACCGCGTTTTTCGGAAGTGATTTAATTCACAAAAATTGATTTGTTTTAGAGAGTACCCGCTATTAATCAAGTTATTTGGTAAGTCTTTTTCGTAAGTAAATTGACCTTGTGGAGATCAAATGTGAGAAAAATATTCAATAATGACTGGTGAATAAAAAAAAAAAAAGAGAGATAGAAATTGTATTGAAGAACATATACGTGGATAGATATATATATATATATCCATAGTTTGCACACCAGTATATGGGACCATTGGAGAAATTATTGGTACTTCAAGTGCGTATAAGGGAACTCGAGGTTCTCGCGCAAGAACTAATTGAAGAAGTCACGCAAGAAATTTTCTTAAGTCAACTCGGTTTAGAACGAATAAAACAACAAGAAAGAATAATTGCTAAAACATACGTGAGGAGAACTACAAGGAAAATAGCTTCCCCGAATATTAACTATAGAGAGTAATATTATATTTGTTTCAACCAAACAACAATCAGACTTCTTGTATTGTTTTTATACTATTCGCTCCGTAATATTAACTTCCTTGTACTGTCATTTACAAATATTCTATCAATGTACCAGGCGTTAAAACAGTTGGCATACAATTCTGAAAATATTAGTTGAATTATAAACAGTTCTGTTATTCACTCCTACGTTGCTCATCTTAACAATCCTCTCAAGCGATCACTAGTATCGTTAACCTCTATTCATCCCTCATAACATTCCATCAACAGACAGCATTCTGAAAACCCTACCTTAACTATCCTCTTTTCAACCTAACACCTGGGCAACCTGATTTGCCCGCGCACGTTTCACTAACAACACAATCATCACAACACACATTACACTAGTGAAGAGAAATCCTATGTTTTAGCTCCTCACGCAAGTGAGTTCGGGGCTAGCAAGGCTCGTTCACAACACACATTACACTAGTGAAGAGAAATCCTATGTTTTAGCTCCTCACGCAAGTGAGTTCGGGGCTAGCAAGGCTCGTTCACAACACACATTACACTAGTGAAGAGAAATCCTATGTTTTAGCTCCTCACGCAAGTGAGTTCGGGGCTGGCAAGGCTCGCTCACAAAACACATTACACTAGTGAAGAGAAATCCTATGTTTTAGCTCCTCACGCAAGTGAGTTCGGGGCTAGCAAGGCTCGCTCACAAAACACATTACACTAGTGAAGAGAAATCCTATGTTTTAGCTCCTCACGCAAGTGAGTTCGGGGCTAGCAAGGCTCGTTCACAACACACATTACACTAGTGAAGAGAAATCCTATGTTTTAGCTCCTCACGCAAGTGAGTTCGGGGCTAGCAAGGCTCGTTCACAACACACATTACACTAGTGAAGAGAAATCCTATGTTTTAGCTCCTCGCGCAAGTGAGTTCGGGGCTAGCAAGGCTCGTTCACGAAACACATTACACTAGTGAAGAGAAATCCTATGTTTTAGCTCCTCACGCAAGTGAGTTCGGGGCTAGCAAGGCTCGCTCACAAAACACATTACACTAGTGAAGAGAAATCCTATGTTTTAGCTCCTCGCGCAAGTGAGTTCGGGGCTAGCAAGGCTCGTTCACGAAACCCATTACACTAGTGAAAGAAATCCTATGTTTTAGCTCCTCGCGCAAGTGAGTTCGGGGCTAGCAAGGCTCGTTCACGAAACCCATTACACTAGTGAAAGAAATCCTATGTTTTAGCTCCTCGCGCAAGTGAGTTCGGGGCTAGCAAGGCTCGTTCACAAAACACATCATACAAACAGGACAGACATAACTATACGTACCATTTACTAATTCTGACAGTTACCATTCATCCATGACGAAAACCCGTAGAGCAGGAAAAAAAATTCAAACACAGAAATTAAAACAGCAACTCTTAAAAACACGGTACCAAGTTCCAACAATTGCGTGCAAATCATATAACGAGCAAAATCCTAGAGTCTTTGACATTGAAATAGAAAGTGATAATAAAACCATCCCTCTCGAGGGAAGAGAAATAACAGAATATAAGAAACATTGCGACGACACAATTGCAATACATAACGATTACTCAAGGCAACAAAGGAATAGAAATTTAAATTCTAGTAAAACGAATTGTCCTTTAACGGTAACAGAGAGTGAATCGTATAACAACCAAAATTTTGGAGTTTTTAGCATCCAATCTACAAAAGATAACGAAGGTATTTTCCTTAACCAAGAAAAAATAACAGGTTTTCAGGGACCTTTAGGTGAACAAACAGAGAAGTATAAAAATCATTCAGACAGTACAAAAGCAGCCACCCTCTCTAACGAAAAGATACCATATTTATTAAGGGAAATTACGTACGAAGCAAACAGCAGTAAAGTCACACAGGGTGTCGACACAGACTCACCGACTGAATATCGAATAAAACGCCTTAAGCAAATCCGAGAAATCGAGAGGAAAAATTTTCTAGACGAACTTGTTGCTGATTACGAAGCTCACTCGATAGAAGGGATACGCTATCATCCATTTGTGACACCTTGCAAACCTCGAATCACTAAGGTCGAATCACTGAATAAACATCGAGTCATCCTCCTGAAGGAAAAACCACATTTGATTTCACCTCAAGGAAATTTGGAAACGAAATAAAAGAATAAAACTTTATAATTCTTCTCCGTTACAAGTAATAAAAAGAAAGTCATTCCTATTCTCTTCTCCTGCCCAATTTCTACCTTAATAATATTCTTATGTATTTTTGCATGTCTCTTTGATGTTGTATACCAAAAATTACACTTGTATACAATACATTATAAATGAGGTCAACTCGTTCAAAGGTAAGAATTGATGAGTCTATAATCCACGAGTATCCTGAGGAAAGAAGAAAAAGGCTGCCAAAGGATAATTCTAAAAATTTTGTACTTGAAACTATAACCGAATCCCCGTGTAATAGTCCCAGTAATTCACCTCCCAAGCTACCAACTCCGATTTCCGAAAAAATTTCCTCCTCCCCCAGTTCAAATAAGAGCTCTGTTGTGTCCACTGTAGACTCGGACAAGTTAACCGAAACTGTCACCCATAAAGCGAAAGTAGTAAAGTTTGATCAAGACAGTAACATACAATCACTTGAGTTAACATCTGACAATATTATCATCACTCGATCCCAAGAAAATATAGAAGACGAGACAAGTTCAACCGATACAGTTGAAATTATAGAAAGCAATTTTGGAAAATATTATAGTCCGGAATATAGTCCTTTACAGATCAGAGAATTTCCTGACGACGAAAGTTTAAACCAATTTACGAGTCAATTGAAGGAAACGTTAGAAGCAAAGTCCTCAAATAACCCTTTGTCATTAGTCGGGTTTGTCATAAGGCCAGACGACGAGATCAACGAATATCTTCCAGCACTAGTATACCCCACCCCCCGTAACAAAGACCTAGGTCGGTCAATAAAACCCCTCGAAAGTATCGTGGAGAATTTTGAGTCTCTAAGCGAACCCGAAAACACGGAAACACCGTTGCAGACCCCCTCGACCGTTGCTAGCGCTACGCCTAGTATAATCCCTTCAGCTAACAGCGATATATTTTACACACCATTAAGCGGATCTACTCCTTTCGACGAAACTATTTCTAGATCACCTTCCCTTGTCGACAAAGAATTATTATCAACTCCAAAAGGAATAATTGAGAATCGTGAAAAATCCACATTAACGTCAATTATCGAATCCACACATACTAAAAAACCTAATAATTTAGTAAAGAAATTACATCTTTTGCCGGAATACAATTTGCCCACTCCCAGTTGCTCTACCTATCCCATGATCAGAGACTCCAGCCCAGACAAGACATTGAATAGAATACCGCCAATAAAAATTGCTACTGACAATTTAATTAAATCTAACGACTCACCACCAAATACACCTCCCATAATGGTAAATAATAATCAAACATTGTCTCTTCGAGATGCCTTGGCTGTCATACCGAATTATGACGGTCATTCTTTATCACTCGGCATGTTTATTCAAGGATGCAAAGAAGCCTTGGCTATGATGGGGCCAGGAGCCGAATCAAATTTAGTAAGAGCAGTCCGCATAAGAATAATCGGCGAACCTCGTCGCACCATACAGGGGCAAAATTTTGAAACAATAGAGGAACTAGGTAAATTTCTTAAAGATATTTATGCACCTACGCGAAACGTGTATCAGCTCCAAGGGGAATTGGGATCCATATATCAAAGAGAAAATGAATCCGTCATTGCATATTCCAACCGCGTAAGGGACTTGGGAAATTTAATACTCGAAAATTATGATGCGAGAGAAAATAATCCTTTGACTGCCGCATTTATTAATAACACTAAGGAAAGTCTTCCGGCATGTTTTTTACACGGATTAAAACCAGAAATCGAACAACGTCTACGTCCGAACAATAATCTAGATGAATTAATTAAACTCGCGGTTCAAACAGAAAAAGGTTTAGTGTCACAGGCAGCCTTGCGTAGTGGTGGGCTGGAAACTTCGGGTTCAAAGGTAAATAAACCTGAGGCGAAACGGGGAATACACGTAGTAGCAAGCGAGGAAGTGTACTGTCAGCTGTGCAATAAAAAAGGGCACAGTGCTAAAGAATGCTCGACCCAGAAGTCTAACCAAGCATTGGATGTCAGTCCACAAAATTCTGGAAATATCAATAAGGGACCGAGCATGTGTCAGATCTGTCAGAAGACTGGACTTTCGGCCGACAAATGTTTTAAAATCTTTCCCCCGTTAAATAACAATAAATCCAAGTTCGAAGCCTCTTTACTTACTATATGTCAGGTCTGTAATAAACGCGGACACACTGCCGATCGTTGTTATAAAATTTTTCCTCCGGAAAGGATAGAACAGGGAAATATATCTCTACTTTGTCAACTTTGTAAAAATTATGGTCATTTGGCTAATAGATGTTCACGTTTTCCTCCGACCCCCCCTAAATTGATGTCCTTCCCACGAGAACAGGTACCGCAGAATCTTCAATATCAGAATTCAAGTAACATTCGGTGTCAGATAAGTAAAAAAGAGGGCCATGGAGCCCATATTTGTCCTTTTCGCAATAATAATTCACAACCGTTGATTAACAATCGATTTGATAATCGAAGGAATTTGGATAATAATGATGTTAGACCCACCGAGATGGGTAGAGAATGTTATCATTGTAAACAACCAGGTCATTTCATACGGGAATGTCCCGTCCGACTTATTAAAGAAAATGAATACGAAAATTCGGGAAACGGCGGCGGTCTTCCGAGTACGGGTGCGCCTGGGGAGATCCCGCAGAGAATGCATCCAATCCATGTAATTTCTATCACAGCCGAGAATCCCAATCGCGAGTAGTTCGAATTTTTAATGTACAACTACATCGAGAAAGTAGCGTCCCGACGGTTACGGTAACGGCATCGGAAATAATATCTCCTGTCACTCTTATGGTTGACACTGGAGCCGGTCCGAACATTCTAAAGGAACAATTTGTAAGTGAACACATCTCTATAAATCGCGGAGAAATTCTTCAACTAAATGGAATCACAACAAATTCAATTTTTACTTTGGGTAATATTACCGTACAAATTTTCGGACGTTTCGCTACTTTCCATATTGTAGACAATAACTTCCCCATAAAGGAAGCTGGTATATTGGGGTCGGAATACCTCGACGGCAATCGCGTGAAAATTGATTACGAGAAAAGACAATTAAAAATGCAGAATGTAAGAATACCATTTGCAACTCAGGAAACTATTGTTATCCCTGCAGAGTCCACCAAATTGTGCTTCGTGAGAGTAAAAAATTTGGATTTACGGGAAGGCTATCTGCCTCCCCTGGATGCAGGTGAAGGTATAAACATAGAAAGCGGGTTCGTCATTAATGATAATGGTAAAGCTTATATTTACGTAACTAATAGCAATAAGCATACGATTCAAGTCCAGGTACCAGTACTAGAATTAGTGTCATCGGAGGAACTAATTCATAGAACAAAAATAAAAGATCCTAGAAACGATTCAAGTAAATGGGAAACGAATCCCGAGCTTTCTAAGAGGTTGGGTCAATTGAAAAATAAAGACAATATAAAAGGAAATGATCAAGAGGATTTATCTCTGTCGGATAAGATTGAGCTCCCAGTAGAGGCAATACCCCGCAGAAATACTGAAAATTCCTCAGGGAATATTTTAAATTTTTTGGAAAATGTAAAAGAAGAAATAAAAAATTGTATGGAAATAATTAAAGTCACTTGTGAAACTGGTTTGGAAAAAAATATATCGAGTACGAGGGATTGTAAAGTAAAAGTAGAAGGAAAATTTGAGAAATTGCAACACGAAGCCCAAAGCCTTACGGAAATCTGCACGTCGAATCTAACTGAAAATATCACTTGTATGGAACCTGTAAAGATAAATGTACCTAAAGAAAACGTTGTCTATTCGAATTTGATAGAAACGGAAAGAAATTGTAGTAATTGTGAGTCTCGCCTACGCTTCACAGGGGTGACTGTACCGACGGAACGGGCAGCGCTCGATGGAGGACTGAGGGAGCTCGATTCAGAATTTTTGGGAAATACTGTGCCTATGGAAAGGACAGAATCCCTTCAGTATTGTAATAACAGTGTTCACGGAAAAAGTGTTATTTCTTTAGATTCGATAAAAGCAGAGATACCAATGGGGTATAACGGGTTAAGTAATGATGATTTTAATAAATGTATTCACGAAGAAAATGTTATCTATCCGAATTCGATAGAAACGGAAGGAAATAGTAATAATAGTGAGTCTCGCCTACGCTTCACAGGGGTGATTGTGCCGACGGAACGGGCAGCGCTCGATGGAGGACTGAGGGAGCTCAATTCAGAATTTTTGAGGAAAACTGTGCCTATGGAAAGGACAGAACCTCGGGACGATATTAAAAATTGTACTAAAGGAAATAACGTTGTCTATCTGAGTTCGATAGAGACGGAAGGAAATAGTAGTAATTGTGGGTCTCGCCTACGCTTCACAGGGGTGACTGTACCGACAGAACGGGCAGCGCTCGATGGAGGACTGAGGGAGCTCGATTCAGAATTTTTGAGGAAAACTGTGCCTATGGAAAGGACAGAATCTTGTGAAGAAATTAATAATTGTGTTATTACTGAAAGCGTTGTCTATCCGAATCCGATAGAGACTAAATTATCAGCAGAAAATAAAATCAATTGTGTTGAAACATCGCATTTAGTAATGATGGAAGAAGATAAAGAATTTTGTTGTCAAGGACTTGTTGAAACCTTCGTACCTACTAAAATCGAATCAAATCAAAATACCAGTTTAAAAATTTGTGAATCATTAAAGAATGTACAAACGATCTGTACCCTTGAATCGTCAAAAGTAGAAAGTATTAAAAAAGATAAAAATATAGAAACAAGTTTCGAAACCCAAAAATATAATTCAAAATGGAATAAATTCATGGACATTTCTTTAATACGAAAGCTCAGTATATCAAATATTTCTCACAAAACTACGCCTTTTATACGCGAAAGATCGTGTTACGCGATATCTGAAACTGTAATGCACGATCGATATGACCAAATTAAAGAATTATTAAGACTCGACGAATTAAGTAAAGAAGAAAGGAAAAGTATTGAAACCCTCTTAAAGGAAAGCTCTCATTTATATCAAATACCGGGAGATATGTTAACGTGTACTACTATATTGCAACATCGAATCCCCACAATAGACGATTTTCCTATAAATACGCGAGGCTATCGGTGGCCTGAGTGCACTAAAGAGGAAATCGGGAAACAAATTGAAGATATGCTCGAAAAGGGAGTAATCATACCTTCCACCTCACCATACAATTGCCCTGTGTGGGTGGTACCGAAGAAAGCCGACTCTCAAGGTAATAAAAAATGGAGAGTAGTATTCGACTACCGATCACTGAATGAAAAGACAGTCGCTGATGCTTATCCCATACCAAATATTAATGATATATTAGATCAGCTAGGAGGCGCACAGTATTTTTCAGTTTTTGACCTAGCGTCGGGATTCCATCAAATTGAAGTTTCAGCTGAAGATCGTCATAAAACGGCCTTCACTACACCGCGTGGTCATTATGAGTTCGTTAGAATGCCATTCGGGCTACGGAACGCCCCTCCTACATTTCAAAGAGCCATGGACCTCACGTTGAGTGGGATCCTCGGGAAAGGCGTATTTGTTTATTTGGACGACATTGTTATTTATGCTCGCAGTCTCGAAGAACATGAGAATATATATCGCGAATTGATTAAACGACTAGAAGCCGCGAATTTAAAATTGCAACCGGATAAATGCGAATTTTTAAAAAGAGAAGTCGCGTATCTGGGACACATAATCGGGAACAATGGAGTTCGTCCCGACCCTAAAAAATTAGAAGCAGTACGTGAATACCCCGTGCTTAAAAATATCAAAAATATTCGACAATTCTTGGGACTAACAGGTTATTATAGGCGGTTTATAGAAGGATACGCCAAGATCACAAAACCCCTGACATCTCTATTACGTAAAGAAAATAAATTCGAATGGGGACTTGAACAACAAGAGTCATTTGAAATATTGAAAGATAAACTTTGTACCGCTCCGGTCTTGCAATATCCCGATTTTTCTAAGCCATTCATTTTAACTACGGACGCGTCGGGTTATGCTATCGGTAGCATCCTCTCACAAGGAGAAATTAATAACGACCATCCATGCGCCTACGCCTCTAGAGCTTTGAGTGAGGTAGAAGAAAGATACGATACGTATGAAAAGGAAGCATTAGCTATAGTATATTCCATACTTCATTTTCGGCCGTATTTATATGGGCATTATTTTACCGTAGTAACCGACCATAAACCATTGCTATGGTTTCGACGGGCAACAGACGGTAATTCAAAAATCTTGCGTTGGCGACTAAAACTCGCAGAATACGAATACGATGTAGTATACAAAGCCGGGAAAACTAATGTTAACGCTGATGCACTTTCGAGAAATCCAGTTGATGAAACAACCGCGAATGACGGTATTTTTATTATTCAAATAAATCCCTTAACTGGCAATCGTACGAAGGCTAAGCATCAATTGACGGATGCAGAGATAAATCGATTATTAGAAGAACAATCTGACGATGATGAGGATATTATGGAAAATTACCAGAATCATACATTACGCAATTACGAAATAGATGAATGTAATTGGGATCGGGAATCTGTTGACTCTAACGAGCAGCCTACGGAATTTATTTTTCCTCATGGGTCACTCGAAATATCATCCGACCACGAAACGTTTCAGGCGCGTATAGAAGACGAGGTGGATTTACCTAATACTTCGGTAAATAACCCAGGTACGTTTGAGCCTATAGTATATCCAGAAACATCTACAAGCAACACCTATTCTAGCCACAAAGAGTCGACGGAGGAAACTGTACTCGACGTTAGTAACCCCCGAAACGAAACGAGCGTGCTAGCTTAGAGAAAACGTACCCCTAAGCTTCTCGAAGTAAGCGATACCGAGTCCTCGAGCGACGAAGAACTCGAACTCGAAGCAACAAAAACTCGTGAGCCTCCCAAAGGAAGGATTATAGCCTCCAACATTAAACAATCACGCGACTTATTCCATACTCGTAGAGATAACCTGGTTTATTTTGTTTCTACCAAATGTGAGCCTGTTGATAGAGGAGCAATAGCACTCCGCGATAATAACGATTTTTCACATTTAAAAAATTTTAAGTTGAAAAAGCCTCAATCAATTGCAAAACGAAGTAATAGATTCAATATAGCCCTACCAATCACCGACGGTTCCGGTGAAGGACCCACATTAATCTTAGGAAACATAGTAGAAACATTGAAAAATGCTCGACATTTAATCGACAAATTATCACTCCCAACTATTAGTATCGCAAAATCAGATTTTATCTTGAATATACCTTGGGAAAATGTTATCGCACAAATTCGATTAATTTTTGCACAGAGTGAAGTAAAGGTTATTATTTGTAACGGGCTAGTTAGACAACCCCTCGTAGAAGATCAGGTAAAAATTATTGAGGAGATGCACTCTTCAGCTATAGGTGGACACAGAGGTGTCAGCAAAATATACAATAGAATCCGTCACGAGTATTACTGGAAAAATCTAAAAGCTGACGTTCAATTATATATTCAACGATGTTTACAATGTCAATTAAGGAAACTAATTCGCGTAAAAACTAAACAGCCAATGATCATAACGGATACTCCTGCCATCGCTTTTGATAAAATTGCTATGGATATAGTAGGCCCTTTACCGAAAACTAAACAGGAAAATGAGTATATATTGACCATTCAAGACCAATTAACAAAATATTCTGTAGCTATTCCTATACCTAATGCAAAAGCAGTAACTATTGCAGAAATATTTGTCAAACGTTTCATTTGTTACTTTGGATCGCCTAAGGCAGTGCTTACTGACCAAGGTAGCAACTTTTTAAGTAAATTCTTAAAGCAAATAGCGAAGTTGTTTAAAATTCGGAAAGTTAGAACCACCGCTTTTCATCCCCAATCCAATGGATCATTAGAAAGATCTCATCACGCACTTGGAGAATATCTCAAGCAATTTACAACGAAGCAAAGCGATTGGGACGAATGGGTCGAAATGGCTATTTATAATTACAATACAAATGTACACGAAGGTACTAAGCATACACCCTATGAAATGGTGTTCGGAAAAATAGCCCGAGTCCCCTCTGGGATGTCACCATCGGATATGGAGAAAATTGCTACATACGACGACTATTTAACCCAATTAGTCACGCAAATTCATGATATACAAGAACTTGGTCGAGAAAATTTGATTAAATCCAAGGAAAAATCGAAACAATATCAAGATCGTAAAATAAATCCGATTGAATTTAAAATCGGCGAACCAGTATTTTTGTTGAAAGGACCTAAACCTGGAAAACTTGGTGACCATTACACTGGTCCACACGAAATAACAGCTATATTAACAAAAGGCAATGTACGTATTAAACTTCCAAAAAGAGACGTGATAGTACACTCAAATAGATTAAGGAAATCAAAAATTCCATTGTAAGATTCTATCTTTAGTGATTGTTGTTATAAAAATTTAAATGATAATAATAACAATATTAATAGTAATAAATAAAATAAAATAAAGTAAAGGTTAGATTAAATTAAAGTTGACTCAGGAATAATAAAGTTTCATTAAGGAATATTTATTCAACTAGTAAAGTATTAACGCTATAGTAACAAACTTAAGAATATTAAAAATTTGCATCACTATAAAATTAATCAGTCACATTTATATGGAAGTATTAAGTTACACCCAAAAGAATAATAAATTAATAAATGAAAAAAAAAAAGAAGAAAGGAGAGAAAAAATATATATATGTACATATACATTTTTTAATTAATAATCCATATATCTTTTCCGTAATAGGTAACGATAAGAATATTGATAACAAGAATCAAGTATAATTTTAGGAAATATGGTATTTCACTTAAACCAACCATGTGGAAGTATTACTATTGAGAAAAGGCCTGGTTTTTCAGTAGATCAAACATAGACCCTAGAACGCAGTAGTATTCCAAAGTAAACAAGTTGGACTTTTTACTTTAAGGACAGACTGGGAAACTCTGGAAATTACCACGACCGGATTCGAGACCTTGCAACAAATTATTAAAGGGGTAACGTACAAAAGAAAAACAGAAGTTAGTAAAAAGTACGTAATAATAATAATAATAATAATAATAATAATAATAATAATAATACTTCAATAATACGATAGTAATATGCTAATAGTATTGATAGTCTTATAAAAATAAATTTTGATAGAAACAGTAATGATAAATCTTTCATAACAATAGTCGCGACATATAAGATACCTTAGTGTTTTAGGAATCAATAAGGAATTTAATCCTCATAATTAAGCATAGAAAAAAGAATAAATAAATTAAAATAAAGTAATAATAATAATATTTCGTATAGATTAAGAATAACAACGATAGTTGCAACGATAATAATAATAATATTAATAATAATAACGTTTCCTACTTTTAAACTATAAATTGCGAATCTTGCGCATATTCATACCTTAATAATGTCAAGAAAAGGGCCACGTGGAAAATTTTTGTTTGAACAAGTTCGTTTAGACAGCTATCATAATTGGCCAGTTACATTTTTAGACCCCGTACAACTAGCTGCGGCAGGGTTTTATTATACTGGAATAGATGACGAAGTTAGTTGCTTTGACTGTAGAGTGATTATTAAAAATTGGGAAGTAGGTGATATCCCTATGAAGGATCACAGTAGATGGCAAGAACAATGCCGATTTGTACAAAGTATCCCCTGCGGAAACGTACCCATCGGAGAGGACCCACGAAAGATTCCTTTTCCTTGCGACAAGGAACGGTTCGACTCTCGACGGGAAGTAAGAGTCAACACGACCCCGGACTGTCACGACGACAGACCTCCTATAAGAAGTTCATTGACCCCATCATATCCAGCTTTTGAAAATTATAAAAAACGATTAGAAAGTTTCACCTTTTGGCCCGAAATTCACGCATTAGACCCTATACAATTAGCTTCCGCCGGATTTTTCTTTTCGGGAAAAGAAGACGAAGTAACGTGTTTTCATTGTGGAATAGTGATGGGAAATTGGGAAATTAAAGACGATCCTTGGGAACAGCATGCTTTTTGGTACCCAAGTTGTCGGTACCTGCATATGACTTTGGGGATCTCCTCACCCACTCAATACCTTGGTAGGTCTCTGACCACGTCTAGTCCGCTGCCTCGTAGTCCTACCACCCCTCCATCATCTCCCGTTGACAAAAATGATATCTCTAGACCCCTAACTCGCTGGTCGAAAACATCAAATCTATCCTCTTTATCCGTAACTGCACTCATCTCTAAATAAAATAAATAGAAAAAAAAAAAAAAAAAAGAAGAAAGAAACGAAAACATACATATATATATTTTTTTTTTGTATCTATCAGTATGATTAATAAAACCTGCACACCCACGCATGCAAATAGCATATGTCGCAGGAAAAATAATACTGTATCACATATTAATCCAAATTTTATGTTCCATAGAAAAATGGTGAGCTTTAAACTGGAAATAAGATTCTGGAAGTCATTAACTCAAATATGCACCATTTAGTACTAGTTATTACAACAAGTTGTCTACGTGCCCCCTGAGTGGAAGGATGTGGCCACTGTCATCTTGGACGGGCAAAGAATCCTCCTCCGTTAACCATCTACGTGAAAAGACGACACCCTTCAACACCAGATTGGCAAGATCCATACTGTTCATCCTCAAGATCATCATACGTGCTTAAAACATTGAAAACCCCATGATCTCCAAGATCTTCAAAAAAGTTCGAGAACATCGAAAATTCGAAAAAAATTTTTAAGAACTTTGAGAATACGAAGAACTTCAATATCTTCCGACATTCGATAACTTCGAGAATTTCAAAAACTTTGAGAATTCCGAAGCTGTAATAACTTCGCGGGACTTTAAGAACTTCTGGAACTACAAACAGTTCAGCACTTGCACACTCCTGCGGCATCAGAAGAAAGAAGTCTGCACCTATCCCGGACCACATAAAATATATTACACATGACTAAACTGCTGAAGACCATTGAAACTTTCAAGAATTCTAAAACTTAAATCATCCGAAGAAATTCAACAACTTCATGAACTTCAGAGTTTCAATATCGCAAAGAACTTCAACAAATTTCAAAACTTCAAGAACTTCGAGAACTTCCGAGTTTTAATAACCTAAAAGAACTTCAGGAACCACTAGAACTTCAAACGTTCTAATAACTTCAAGAACTTCAAGAACTTCAAGAACCTCAAGATCTTCAAGAGCTTCTTCGCTAACAACGAGGCATCAAAAGCGTATGATAAAAATTATATATATACATTTAGCAATACATCGGCACCATTAAAATTCAATTAACCACATCAAGTGCTTGAGAAAGAACAATATTATGTCAAGTAATTTAAAAATGTAATCGCACTATCACTAGAGGAAGTAGGTAAATTTAGGAAAAGACGTATAACACGAAAGTATCTTATTAAGAAATAATTAAGCAGATAAGAAATCTGAAACAGAACCAAGTAGTCTAATAATGGAAATAATCCATCAATTTAATATAAAAGCAAATTAACCCGGGAAATAGATCCCTACGAGTGTGTAATTAATCAGTAATTGTATTCAGAGCAAGTTACGCATATTAATAAAAAAAAAAAAAAAAAAGTCCACCATCTCTTTGCTACAAGTAAATTCAAAAGAGAGACAATGAAAGCTGTCACCAATGATAGATTCCAATTTAGTACATTGAAAAACATAATAATAGTTACTAATTGCAAAAACAAAAAGAAGTAATTGCACGTTCGTTATTTCGATTATTAGGTTTCTCCTAATAATCGTTTTAAGGGGGGAGGTGTTACGTCCTGACGTAACCATGCTCCAATATCTATCTTTCTTTTAAAGAAGATCATAAACCTGCATCGTTGTCGAGTCTTATAGCTACCAGAGATTATACAGGTATAATGACGGCGGGAGGGGTGAGGCCTGCAGGTACGCCGAGGCAAGGCAGTGGGGACACATGGTGCGCACCAGGAATGGACGGCCAGGTTCATCACTGTACTTGACAACGAAAAACCAAGAGTTGGTAGGCCACTGCCCCACTCTAAACGGCCAGCGTAGAGGGACTTGAATCTCGTATCAAGAGTTTTCCCTCTACGGCCGGTGGATATCATTGGCGGCGCGTGTCATCGAAATCTTTAATTGATTCATGTCCGCGTGTTCTATTGGTGACTGTCGGGTGGTCGCTTCCTTCCCCCGTCATATACCGTACCTGGCTTACGAAGATAGACTAACTGCCGGGGCAACCTTTTCGTTGCTTTAGAAGTCCCTAGATGCTATGACGAATGATGCAATAAACAAAAATATTACACAAAGATAGACTAACTGCCGTGGCAACGTTTTCGTTGCTTTGAGAGTCCCTAGATGCTACAACGAATGATGCAATAAACAGGAGTATTACACGAGGATAGACTAACTGACGTAGCAGCGTTTTCGTTGCTTCGGAAGTTCTTATATCCGATGACGAATAATGCAATGAACAAAAATATTACACGAAGACCTATGTCTCATTAATGGTATTGATAGGAAATTGGAATTTGTTTTTGATTACAGAACACCAAAAGCCCAAAAGGCATTTCTTCAGAATCTCTGAACGTGTAATATAAATTTAAACACAATCGTAGCAAAGATTTGGACTTCTTATGAAGTAAATATTTAAACTATGTTATATATATATATATATTTAATAAGTAAATCAATAATTTAAAAGGAACAAACCATTTAAACGGGAGTTCGATATAAGAGCTAAACAATAATATCATACAGATAATCAGCGTTAAAATAGGATAGAATAAGAAAAAAAACGATTCATATTGTAGATGGTAAAGATGACTCGAAGCTCGGGTCGCACCCGAGACGATGCCGTCTTTCCCGTCTCTCTCTGTGTTAACACTATAAGACGAGGAGTGTTCCCTCGCAACAATACATATTTATAGAACACCTACTTTGTGACCCAGTGTGACAGTAAGCAGCCTTTTGATATAAAATCATTTATACTAATGAACAATTTTGAGCTAAAATTATGATAGGAACTCAGAAGAGAAATGCTTACTTAAAAGGATACAAGAAATAATTGCCAATATGAAAATTTAACATTATAGGAAATTGAAAAGCCAATATATTGTTTTAACTAAACAATTAGGATCATGAGAGGATATGAAAACCATAGACAGTTTGTTACTATAGTAGTTATATATGCCCATTTACGTTACACATTATTAAGAATTAAAATAAGTTTAACATTATCGAAGAACTATATTCGGTGTTAGTCATAAGAGGGACAGCGGAAGCGACTCGGATCTACAGCGCAGCGTGGCCCGAAGCCCTCGACACCTGGCTGCCTGACCGAGGCGCTTTTCTCTCTCTCTCTCTCTCTCTTTCTTTCGTTTTCTCTCTCTCTATCTTTACGCGTGCCACCGAAGCAAGGAATAATCCTTCAACCACTTCGCGACATGTGGTATCGCCTCGCATGCAACTCAAGAAAATAATCGAACGACGACGACGTCACAGCTAGAAGGAAAAAATTGGATCTTCGACAAAGTCCAAAGTCCGAGCTCTATTGTAACCCCCTCCGCATAGAAAATTAAGCCCTCCAGGACCTATATAAGGACGGGAAAATGCCCGAAACAGGGAGTATCAAATCGACATTTCAATTTTGTAGTTCATAGTACAGTTAGTCGCCGAGCAGTCAGTAGACAGCCCGTTGGCGATAATTACCGCGGAGGAACCCCACCCTGTAGAGTCAGCCAAAATCCAGAGTGAGTACTGAAAATAAAAACGGTCGAACGGTCTAAGTTCGGTTCGAATGTACTTTTTCTCAGTTTTAATCATACAGAATTTATCTAAAGTTTAGAAGAAATTGAATTTAATTGTTTTCTGCCGTTTTTGTACAAGTCCACACTGTTTATTTCGTTTTACCGTTTTATCGAACAACAAGTATCGCGTTAAGTATATTGTATCGAGAAATAACGATCGCTCGCGCACGGTAATAGCGAACGTACGTGTATCAATTATTCGGTTATTTGAATAAAATCTAACAGCTTCACGATTCATCGAGTATAACGATTTCTTTTACAAACGATTACCATTAATTTTCCCTTCCACACATCGGTTACCGGCGAAACAACTTCACCAGGAAAACCAAACGTAAGTATCAACCCAATTTTTCTAATTTATTTTATCTGACATTTCTGTAAATTTTTCCCCAAGTGAAAGTAACCTACCACTTCCCTTCCCACCTAAAATCCCTTCCTCCGCGGGGTAATTTATCAATTTAGTTTATCGAGACGAGTGACGGGTTAACGCGAATAATCAACGAGCATTCTCAGCCCTGTCCCGAGTAATTTTCCGAAAGGTTAGACTCAAAAGGGGGCTTGCGTCTTCGGTGTTTCTCGTCAGGTGTGGTAAAGGGAGAATTTATTCTCCTTGACCAGAGTACGGAAAACTCACGCCGAAACGCCTCACACGTCTTAAATTTGTCGGTTTTTGTAAAAACACCGCGCGGATTTGACGTAACACTAACGATATTTTTTATATCAATAAGTGCTAGAGTCTGCATCCTTTGAGCTGTAGTCAAGGCTAAAAGAACCACTAGCTTCTGAGATAATTTCTCCAGAGGGAGATCCTCTGTTGGGCCCCACCGACGGAGCGTAGATAATACCACTTCTGGATCCCAGGTAGAATTATATTTAGGTCTCGGCGGACGCAATCTAGAAATGCCTTTAAAAAATCTTCTCACTTGTGTGTCCTCTCCGACTTCTGGCCCCAGAATCAACGCAATCGCCGATCGAAGGGTGTTCAATGACCCATAGGAAGCGCCTTTATTATATTCTATCGTAAAAAAACGCAGTAGATTTTCTGCGTTGAAATGAAAAGGGTCCCAACCATTTTCCACATTAAAAGTCCACCACTTCTCAACCCACTATCATATTGTTTCAGAGAAGAGCCACTGAGAGACGCCACCATGATCTCTGTCACTTCTAAAGGAACTCGCTTTCTTACTAGCGCTTCCCTGATATAACCCCTGCAGCTAGGGTAATCCTTTTCCACAAAGGATGTGGCTGGTTGTCCGGTGATCTTAAAAAATTAACGCTCGGATTAAAGAATATCGGAGCAGAAATCAATAATGCTCTATACACAGGAAACCAAGCCTGAGCTGGCCAATGGGGCACCACTAAAATACCTTCTGACTTCTCTTGTCTAACTTTCTTTAAAACTCGTAATATAATAGAGAAGGGAGGAAACGCATAAAAGAAAAATTCCTTCCATTCTACTGTAAACGCGTCTATTGCTCACACATCCGGATCTTGTTTCCATGCGATAAATTTCTCACATTTCGAGTTAATTCTCGTCGCGAAAAAATCTATTTCGGGTATCCCGAATTTTCGCGTAATCTGTTCAAAGGCTTCTAAGGATAGAGAGAACTCTGTCTCTGGTTCCAAGCGTCGCGACTCAAAATCTGCCTCTACATTATTAGCTGATCGTATATAGGAAGCGAAAATCCACAAATTTTTCTCCTCGCACCAGTCCCAAATTTGCTTCGATAAGTCATTTAACTTTGGAAAACGTACTCCGCCTTTCTTATTAAGGTAAGCTATTGCTGTAGTGTTATCTACTCTCAATAAGATATCACAATTACGCAGATCCTTTGTGAAGCATTTGAGGCCAAAGAATACCGCTAATAACTCTAAATTATTTATATGCAGCTTTCTTTCTTGCTTACTCCAAAAACCATGGGCTCGTTTATTATTACAACATGCGCCCCAACCTGTGAGAGATGCATCTGAATATATCTCGACACGTGGTTTAAAATTGCTAAGATAATTAACCACCTTTTCGATATTTACTTGCTACCAATCTAGATCTTTCGACAAATAATCTTCTAGAGTCATAATAGCTTCGTAATCATCTCCATTACGCATGAGGGCCACAAATCTCTCTCTCTCTCAAACAATCTCATGTGAACACGTCCATATTTTAAGGTTGGGCAGCATGCTTCTAAAGAACCTACAAACGAGGCAAACTCCCGAATTGTACATCTTTTTAGCCGTTTAAATTTTGAAATCATTCTTTTGATTTTAACTCGTTTTTCTTCTGGTAATTCCACGGACATCTGTCGTGAATCCAAAATTAGTCCCAAGAATTTACATCTTTTGGAAGGTATTAATTTGCTTTTCTGTTCGTTAATTATGAGACCTAGTTTCTTCAATAGCTTGGAAGTTTCACGGACATTACGATCGCAGGATTCAAACGAATCGCCTAATAAAAGAAAATCATCCAAATAATTTACTGACACGAACCCTTGGTTTCTTAAGTACGATATTACTGGTTTTAAAAGTTTCGTAAATGTGTACGGCGCAGTATTAAGTCCGAAAGGCAGACAATTAAACTCAAAGATGTTACGTTGAAATATAAATCTCAAATATTTCCTGTCCGACCTTCTAATAGGGACTAAATAATAGGCATCTTTTAAGTCAATCGACGCCAGGAACCAATCCTGTGACAAGAGGCCACACACCGTTTTGTGGTCCTCCAGTTTAAAATGCTCCGTGTCTATGAACTTGTTTAACATCTTTAAATTCAAAATTAAACGATGCGTCCCATCTTGCTTCTGTATTAAAAAAATACGAGAAGTAAATTGCTCGGGGTGTGATTTTACTCTGCTAATTACGCCTTTCTCTTTTAGTTGAGCTATCTGATTTGAAATTAAACTTTGCTCGCAAAGCGACCAATCTGGCTCCTTAGGAACTGTCCTCTGAACAACCTTAGTGCTGAAAGGAATTATATAGCCGCGTAGCCAGTTCAGGATTGTTCTATCCGAGGTGATTTTTTCCCAATTTGACTGGAAATACTTGAGTCTACTTGCCAATATATTTACTACCTCTACTCCTGCTTCTTTTGATAAGCTGGCTTCTTCGCAGGAAACCGTCGTTTCTGTTCCTGTGTCATGGTTGGTTTCCGCCCGCCCGACGTCCTGTAATTCTGTCTGAACCTGCTCTGAGATTGATATTGTCGTCGAGGCGGGCCTTTCCAGTTTTTTGAACTTTCCGATGCTGGTGGAAGTTTGAAAGGTTTTAGTTTCTTACTATACTCTTCCAGTGTTTTCGCTGCTTTAATCTTCTCATCCAAATTATTTCCAAAAAGCCATTCATCAGGTGATGCCAAAGTAAGAGTATTTCGCAGAGATACATTGATGTTCTTCATGATCAAACTCCGTCTAATGGTCTGACATAATTCTTATAATACCGCTCAATTTTTCCACCATTGACAACTTCCCTTCTACTTCCAAGGATAGTATCGTCGTCATCAGACTGACTAAACCTGCAATTCCAGCTGCAATCCTCTCTTGCTTTTCTGCAATACGCAAGTCTCTTTTGGTTACTGCTTCTTGTAGCCCGGCTTTTACTTCCAAATTGAGTTTCGGTGGGTCTATGAATAAACAGTTGCTTGGAGGAGGGAATTTTTGGATTAATTTTTTCCTTTCCTCCGCTGGAAGTCCATTTTTTATTATCTCATCAATTCTTACAACGAGATCTTTATGAATAGCCTGTGCTGGGATCCTGGCCGAAGTAATGCGTTGTCCTATCATCTCAAGAATTTCTCCAGATAGTTCTTCATCATTTTTCGCATTCTCTGACGACCCTGGCAGACTAGCTGACGTGATAACTTCAGGAACAACCGCAGCTTCACCCCTCGTCTTCAATACCTCCGAAGGTGCATCTTTCTGACTAACCTTTTCTACGTCCTGCTGTAATGGCGTTTCTTGAGATACAGTATCTCCTACGTTCGTTGGCATATCTGATTCTTGACAATCAGAATGTTTATCTCCAATAGACTTCTCAGATGCCATAGACTCTATACTTTCACCTGAATCTGAATGGTAGTAACGATGCTGATGGTATCTAGATGCACGATCAGATGATCTTGATCGACTTTCCGGGTAATAACCTAAGAAAGTAACACTTTCTTTGTACTGATTTTTCAGATAAATTTTTTGCCAAATTTCATATTATAATATATGAGCCGCTTAAAGAGGCTTAAATCTTTCAATTAATTATTGAAATCTGACAGAGATAGCAATATCTTGATAGCAATTTCAAGCGACAATATCGACTCGTTGATTATTCAATAGAATCAACAACGATTGCGAAATCAGGAACTATTAGACGACTAAGAGCCAGCTTGACTGCTCGATTACTTATTTGGATCTAGCAAAGATCACAGCATTCTGGTTATAAGATCAACCAGGAAGCTTGACATCTAAATTATCCGTTGAGATCTAGCAGAGGTCACAACGCCACAGCACTTTGCTGTTAAGATCTAGCAGAGATCATAGTATTTCTGAACCAAAATCGAATAAGGAAGCTTGGCTTCTTAATTATCCGTTGAGATCTAGCAGAGATCGCAACGTCGTAGTACATCAGTCGAGTAAGGGCATCTGCCTCAGATTTTCATTGCGATCTAGCAGAGATCACAATGTCATTGTACTACGATTGAATAAGGATATCCGTCTTTGTTTTTAATTGAGATCTTGGAGATCACAACTCTTACCATCCTTTGTTCAACGTGACATGACTTGCATGTTACTGATATGCTGTACCGACATAACTTCCGTAACCTGAAATATACTTACAGCGAGAATATACTTACGGCGAGAAACAACGTAATCCTCCTCTCTGTGCTTGTCCATCTTTCTTTCCAACCTTTTCAGTCTTTTCCATAATTGTTTATTCTCTCGATCCAATGATTTTTCCTTTCTTTTTCCCCTCTTTACACTGACGATGTGGCTTATTCGGCACAACGTAAAAGAATGAGGAATCGAGTTGGCGTCGGGAGTAAACAACCCTGTTTTTTTTTCTACACTTGGGAGTTGTGGCGACATCGGCATAAAGTAGAGGGTACTACATCCTGATCTCGAGGAAGAGGCGCGAAATACAATTCTACATTTTCACGGATTTTGTATTTGGAATAAATTCAATTTAATTGCAAAATAATGTTTCCGGGTGGATTTCGGGGTAAAATGTTATATGGTTCTAAAGCACTTAATTCCTGTGAAAAGACAATTGGCCATAATGCGAACCCTGAAAATCCCTCTGCTAGCTTGATATTAAGGTGGGTTCTGCAGTCGATCGGAGTGGAGCACTAAAATCGGACAATGCATTTATCAAAAGCTCCTAAATCGCACCGTATACGTGGAAGGACAGGGCGATATTGTTATTAATTAAAGTACTTCACTTTAACAAGTTTGCCTGACGAGAGGGTAGGTTTTGTGACTGCCGGGGTGGAGCACTAAAATCAGGCGATGCATTTATCAAAAGCACCTAATTTGTATAATATATACGTGCAAGGACAGGGCGATATTGTTCTTTTTAAAGTACCTCACTTTAACAAGTTTGCCTGATGAGAGGATAGGTTTTGTGACTGCGGGGGTGGAGCACTTAAATCAAGCAATGCATCTATCAAAAGCATCTAAATCGTAGCATACATATGTGCAAGGACAGGGCGATATTTTCTATTTAAAATATTTCACTTCAACGAGAAGTTTCCCTTACAAGAGGGTGGGTTTTGCGACCACGTGGGTGGAGCACAAAAATCAAGTTTAGCGTGTTTTGAATGTACCTGATTCGTTAAACATGGCGTCACATCATTAATCCGGTTATTTTATTAATTTTACATTTTCACGGATTTTGTATTTGGAATAAATTCAATTTAATTGAAAAATAATATTTCCGCGTGGATTTCGGGGCAAAATTTTATATCTCTGCTAGCTTGATATCAAGTTGGCAGGAGAGTTTTTCAAATTGCATTACTGGCTAAATTAAACGAGCCCTAAAATTATAATCTTAGCACCAAATTAACACCTAAAAATCACCTTATTTAGGTATATATTAAATCCATTTTTGGGACTTCCGTCTGCTAGCTTGACAAGGGTAACAATAATGCTGTTGTATCAATAGTGCTCAATATTTCTGGGCCAACGCAAATAGAATCCCACTGTCTAACTGATAAATACAGTGGAACCCATGTCATTTTTTCACATAAAGATATAAAATATGAAGTAATTTTGCTACTTAATATGCACAAAAGAAAATCGCCTTATTACGGTAGGAACATATTTCGGCTAGAAGCGATTTGCTGTCTCAACAAAATAATTTGTTACCAAAAATAATAGTTAGTTACTGTAATAAAATAATTTATTATAGTAAATAAGCAGTTAGTTACGCAATTAAATACACTTATATTATTTAGTTAAATTCCATGCTCTTGCTCTTGCTTTAACATCAGGTGTAGTTTGTTCCCGTATTGAACTAAATTACTGCAGTAGCAAAATAGTACTTTGTGATAAAAGGTGTCCCAAAATTAACGCAAGATTTGAATTTGCCGCCATTTGTGCAGTAAAGTGTTGGCCACCCCAAAAAAAAAATTTGACAGCCGAGAGGTTAGGGTTAGTAAAATGTAAACAAGATGGTGCCACATGCCATACAGCCCGTGAAACAATTCAATTACTGCATGAGACATTTCCTAGTCGTGTACTCTCTCGTTTCGGTGATCAGAATTGGCCCCCTAGATCTTGTGATTTAACACCATTAGATTTCTTTTTATGGGGTCATTGGCTTGTTGACATAGACCTTTGACTTCAAATGACCCCATAAAAAGAAATCTAATGGTGTTAAATCACAAGATCTAGGAGGGCAATTCTGATCACCGAAACGAGAGAGTACACGACTAGGAAATGTCTCATGCAGTAATTGAATTGTTTCACGGGCTGTATGGCATGTGGCACCATCTTGTTTACATTTTTACTAACTCTAACCTCTCAGCTGTCAAATTATTTTTTTTTTGGGGTTTCCAACACTTTACTGCACAAATGGCGGCAAATTCAAATCTTGCGTTAATTTTGGGACACCCTTTATAAGTGCGAAAAAGTTAACTTCTGACGAAGGATGTGAAAAGTTGGGCGCACGAGTCGAAAGCGAATACTGCTTGTAGTACGAGCTAAAGACGAGTGGCCTTACTTCACACTCTTCGTCGAGTGTCGCATACTACATTTTGTAACAAATGCACAGAAACTCCCTCTTTTCATGCCTGTAATGTGGAGAATGCTCGCATGAAAATAATTAGAGTATTAATAAGTGTGTGAAAAAGTAACTAGTGTGCTTTACGAATGTGCAGTATTTTTTCCTCACACATTACTAAAAAGCGCTACTTTCGCTACACTTCACAGACCCAGGAAAGGGGATTTTTTGTATTGTTACTGTAACAGAATACAGTAACATTTACTCCTTGCAGAAATGTTCGGCACACTTTTAAAAAAAATAACATTACAGTTTTTGATACCGAACGAGCCCGCGATGGGGAGCGGGATATGTTATTTAACCTTGAAGCGAGGCGAAACCTTTATGCTTACACAAATGTGCTGCTTCTCTTTCACTCCGCCGTGTTCGCCATACTAGTTCTACCTCTTTCGCACTCATGGCTGGAGTTATAGGTTTCGCCTCGCCTTAAGGACGTTGTGTACTGACAATGTTTCTTAAACCTTTTTTGTAGATTAATTAATCATTTTATATGCGGTCATATGTTTCTTTAGAATGATAAATCTAAGCGACAATGTTATTGACCTAATTTTATGATGAAATATTTCTGGCAGTTCGCAACCTCGTTAGAGTCAGCGCCACCTAGATCCCTGTGTTATCGATCTCAGAAAGATCTCTAACAATCGAATCATTAATTATTTTTGTCAGCTCTGATTGCCTCACTCATCCATTAAGAATTAATGAGGCAACCAAACCTGACGATTTTTAACTTCTAAAGATTCCACCATAAAATTTGGTCAATAACAATATCGCTTAGATTTATCATTCTAAAGAAACATGACCGCATATAAAATGATTAATTAATTAATCTACAAAAAAGGTGTATTATTTGACATTAAAAATAGAGATCGTGAATTAATGTTGCTAGGGCCGCGGTGGCGTAATTGGTAACGTACCAGGCTAGAATTCTGGAGTTCCCGGTTCGAACCCGGGCTGTGGCAATATTTTCTCACGATTTCTTTAGAAGTTAAAAATCGTCAGGTCTGGTTGCCTCATTAATTCTTAATGAATGAGTGAGGCAATCAGAGCTGACAAAAATAATTAATGATTCGATTGTTAGAGATCTTTCTGAGATCGATAACACAGGGATCTAGGTGGCGCTGACTCTAACCGGGTTGCGAACTGTCATAAATATTCCATCATAAAATTTGGTCACTAACATTGTCGCTTAGATTTATCATTCTAATGTTTCTTAAAAGTATATCCCTACATTGCTATTCAAAGTCAACTAAGGTCATATCAGCGAATCAACATTTGAATTATTATTGTGAAGCGTTATTTTAACATTCATTGCACGTGCGAAAAAAAATTTGTTGCTGTCTAACAATTTGTATAAGCATTTTTCTTCTCTTAATGTACGCGCCAGTCGTACCGTGATTAGCTAGGTCCGATCGTATTGTGCAATGGAAAGGGAAACAGTTTGGATAAGTAGCCGCAAGGGGCGTAGAAGTTAAGATGGCGATGTAAGCCGAAGAAAGAACGCGAGAAGTGTCACGCTCGTCGATATATTTTGCAATAAACAGTTTTATAAAAAGTACAAGTGGTGTAACTTCTGTTTAACCCGACTGAACAAATGGTCCTTCGAAGCCGGATACAGTAAACAAATGGTCCTTCGAGTGAAGACGTGAAAAAAAAAAAGTAGTGAGAACGAACGATACGTACGCACCACATCGGCAAATTATTCAGTGGCGTACGACAATCAGGTTCGCGATTCACGCAAAGTTTTTCAATTCGAGCTGGAGACGACAATTACCAGCATTCAGTGTCATCAAAAACATAGCATCGACAAGAAAATAGCGAAATCGAAAGATTCGTCGCGAGATCGAATCACGAGGAATTCATAGTGTCTCGCAGAGACATAGGCGAGCAGCAAAAGACAAAGCCCGATCAAACAAAGCGACGCGGCGCACAGCAGACTATAAAGATCTATAGCGTCCAACAGTAACGAAACGTTCTCGAAACATCAAACCGACGTTCTCGGTGACTGGAATCTGCGACGTTTACGAATCAAAAAATGTAAACAAACTCAACAAAGAGCACGTGGGTCTCGATAGCTAGGCAGAGCCTCGACAACAGCGAAGGTTCTCAATAGATACGCAGAGCCTCGACAGCAGCGGGGGTTTTCGCGGCAACGCAGAGTCTTGGCAGCAGCGAAGGTTCTCGGCGGCAGCGCAGAGTCTTGGCAGCAGCGCAGAGTCTTGGCAGCAGCGAAGGTTCTCGGTGGCAACGCAGAGTCTTGGCAGCAACGAAGGCACGCGACAGCAACGTAGAGTCCCGACAGCAGCGAAAATTTTCGGCGACAGCGCAATCTCGGCGTACACAAAACAACGCTACGATATTGAAAAATCATTCTGTAAGTCCATTCTCTCCTCACATATTTTTCGTTCGATTTCGGGAATTCAGACATGCTTCACTTCATAAAAATATGATATAAGTAAAATAGAATAGGTAAAATGGCGGACATTCCAGCGTTAAAACGTAATCGTGCAAGCGTGAAAGCGAAATTGACGAGATTTAAAACATTTCTTACTGCCTTCAATCCGGAAACAGGAAATGTTGTCGAACTAAACAAGCGTTTGAAAAAAGCAGACAATTTATTAGCGGAATTCGAAGAAATTCAAACACAAATCCGGGTTGTTGATACGGACGACGTACATACTAACGATTTGGAAGCCGAGAGTGAAGTTTTCGAACCATTGTTTTACGATGCAATCACAAAGGGTCGAGAAAAATTACACGTCGCGACAAATCGAGAAAATCGTAACGCGAATCAACGAAACGAAGTTCAAGTACAACAAGTGGTCGAAGTCGCGCGACCTAACGTAAAAATCCCAACGATTTCTCTACCAGGGTTTGATGGCGCATACGAAAAGTGGTCTCACTTCTAAGATTTGTTCAAAGCTCTGATTGACGCAGATAGTACGTTGTCAAACGTACAAAAGTTTTATTATTTAAATTCATCGCTTAAAGGTCAAGCTGCCCAAGTGATCGGTTCGCTTGAAATCACGGGGCAAAATTACACGGTGGCTTTAGAGCTTTTGAAAACAAGGTTCGAAAACAAACGACTCACAACGCGTCACCACGTGCGCGCTCTTTTCAACTTACCGCAAGTTCCCAGGGAATCCGCGATAGGGTTACGCACGCTATCCGACGACTTGAGCAAACATTTGAGAGCGTTAAAAAATCTTGGGGAACCGGTAGATGAGTGGAGCACGTTGCTTATCGAATTGGTATTGAATAAGATCGATCCAGTAACGAAACGACAGTGGGAAGAAAAAGTAATCGCGGAAAATCGTACTACAGTAGAGCAACTCAAAACGTTCCTATCGAACAGATGCCAAATTCTCGAGGCAATTCAACAAAAGAAACAAGAAAATAATAGTAAATCACAAGGGGGTTCGAATCTAAAACACAAAGCCGATCATTCGACAGCTCACGTGAGCACGCAGAACTCGTCAACTCAAAATAGTTGTGCGATGTGTCATGAAGACCATAAAATAAAGGGTGATTTTTTTGAGGTTAGGATTTTCATGCATTAGTATTTGACAGATCACGCGGGATTTCAGACAAGGTGTCAAAGAGAAAGATGCTCAGTATGCTTTGACATTTCATAATGAATAGACTTACTAACGAGCAACGCTTGCAAATAATTGAATTTTATTACAAAAATCAGTGTTCGGTTCGAAAAGTGTTTCGCGATTTACGTCCGATTTATGGTCTACATAATCGACCAAGTGAGCAAACAATTAATGCGATTGTGACCAAGTTTCGCACTCAGTTTACTTTATTGGACATTAAACCAACCACACGAATGCGTACAGTGCGTACAGAAGAGAATATTGCGTCTGTTTCTGAGAGTGTTGCTGAAGACCGTGAAATGTCGATTCGTCGCCGTTCGCAGCAATTGGGTTTGTGTTATTCGACGACATGGAAGATTTTACGCAAAGATCTTGGTGTAAAACCGTATAAAATACAGCTCCTGCAACAACTGAAGCCGAACGATCTGCCACAACGTCGAATTTTCAGTGAATGGGCCCTAGAAAAGTTGGCAGAAAATCCGCTTTTTTATCGACAAATTTTGTTCAGCGATGAGGCTCATTTCTGGTTGAATGGCTACGTAAATAGGCAAAATTGCCGCATTTGGAGTGAAGAGCAACCAGAAGCCGTTCAAGAACTGCCCATGCATCCCGAAAAATGCACTGTTTGGTGTGGTTTGTACGCTGGTGGAATCATTGGACCGTATTTTTTCAAAGATGCTGTTGGACGCAACGTTACGGTGAATGGCGATCGCTATCGTTCGATGCTAACAAACTTTTTGTTGCCAAAAATGGAAGAACTGAACTTAGTTGACATGTGGTTTCAACAAGATGGCGCTACATGCCACACAGCTCGCGATTCTATGGCCATTTTGAGCGAAAACTTCGGAGAACAATTCATCTCAAGAAATGGCCCGGTAAGTTGGCCACCAAGATCATGCGATTTGACGCCTTTAGACTATTTTTTGTGGGGCTACGTCAAGTCTAAAGTCTACAGAAATAAGCCAGCAACTATTCCAGTTTTGGAAGACAACATTTCCGAAGAAATTCGGGCTATTCCGGCCGAAATGCTCGAAAAAGTTGCCCAAAATTGGACTTTCCGAATGGACCACCTAAGACGCAGCCGCGGTCAACATTTAAATGAAATTATCTTCAAAAAGTAAATGTCATGGACCAATCTAACGTTTCAAATAAAGAACCGATGAGATTTTGCAAATTTTATGCGTTTTTTTTTAAAAAAAAGTTCTCAAGCTCTTAAAAAATCACCCTTTATATAAATGTCAAAAATTGCGAGACTTTCCTGATCAGACAAGAATCAACGAAATAAAACGAAGTGGTTTGTGCTTGAACTGTCTGGGGAAAGGGCACACGGTAAAAAATTGCAAGGCAGGAAACTGTAAAAGTTGTAGTAAAAAACACAATTCGCTGTTGCACCTCGATGATCGATCGGATGGCGTGCAACAAAAATCGAGCGCTTCTCGATCAAACGATAGCAACGAGAACGAAAAACCGTCATCGTCAAAAGAGACTCAGTCGGTAAATTCAATCGCGACTTGCGCAATGAAGAAGCCTGCTCAAGTATTACTTTCGACTGCAATCGTTTACATCGAAGAAACTCGGGAAACAAAATAGAAGCCAGAGCACTGTTAGACAACGTGTCGCAGTCAAACTTTATGTCGCGAGAATTGTGCGATAAACTGAAAATACAGAAACGAAAAATTAAGCAATCGGTCGGAGCAATAGCTAAGACGGTAACGCAAATCTCCGAAGCGACTAGCGCAATTATTAGGTCGAAAGTAAACGCATTTTCAATCAATCGATCGTTCTCGATACTCAATGAGATTACAAGCAAAATCCCTCTAGTTACGTTTGACGCGCGATCAGTCGAAATTCCGAATCACGTTATTCTCGCTGATCCTGAATATCACGTTTCTCAAGGTATCGACTTGTTACTAGGAGCCGGGGTATTTTGGGATTTACTTTGCGCAGAACAGATCAAAACTGGAAAAAATAAACCAAGGCTGCAAAAACGAAACTGGGCTGGATCATCGGCGGTCCATATACGACCGAAAATCAACAAAACACAACAAGGGAATTCTGGGGATTTGCAGATACAAGGAATCTACAAGACCAGCTTCAGCGCTTTTGGAAAATAGAAGAGCTCCAAACGAGTCAAGTCTTGTTGCAAGAAGAGTTGTCGTGTGAAAAACACTTCACACAAACGCACACAAGACTAGCTTCGAGAAGATTCGAGGTTCGACTTCCGTGCAAAAGCGATCCTGGTCAACTCGGCGAATCATACAACAATGCGTTGAAAAGACTGAAAGCCATCGAACGGAAATTCTCGAAATATCCACACATGAAATCTCGATACTACGAATTCATGGATGAATACGAGTCATTGCAACATATGAGTATCGTAAACGAAGACAACGATGAAATAATAAGGAACTACTTGCCTCATCACGCAGTGATGGACGAGGAACGAGCGACCACGAAACTTCGGGTGGTTTTCGATGCATCCAGTCGTACGACGTCAGGCAAATCATTGAACGATATTTTGATGGTGGGTCCGGTTATATAACGAGAACTGGTGGATATAGTCGCACGGTTTAGACAACACGAATATGTATTGATCGCGGACATAACTAAGATGTACTGGCAAATCTCGGTTCACGCAGAAGACAGAGATCTCCAAAGGATAGTCTGGAGAAACGATGTCAATGGTCCACCTAAGATGTATCGACTCAACACACTCACGTACGGTACGGGACCAGCATCATTTCTTGCAACAAGATGTCTTGCTCAATTAGCAATCGAAAACGCAGTACAATTTCCTGAGGCCTGTAAAATCATCAAGGAAGATTTCTACGTGGACGATCTCATAACAGGAGGATCTTCTCTCGCAGAGCTTCGTCTTCGCAGGACGGAAGTTAAAAAAATCCTTCAGTCAGTTTCTCTTCCATTGAGAAAATGGAAATCCAACTCCCAAGAGATTCTCGAAGATATAGAAGAAAACGACTCGTCACTCGGTCGAAACATCGGCGAAGAGACAAGAATTCTCGGACTGCGATGGAGAGCCGACGAAGATCAACTTTATTACAAGGTTTCTGGGACGGAAGATGAAACACGGCCAACTAAGCGAGTTATTCTATCCTTCGTGGCCCAGTTGTTTGATCCTCTCGGACTCATAGGACCTGTGATAATTAAGGCCAAGATTCTTCTCCAACACCTATGGCAGTTACAGGTAGGATGGGACGAAGTACTCCCGATGGATATTCACACGAAGTGGAAGAAGTATGAAGAAAAACTTTTGGCAATATATAACATCACAATTCCTCGACACACCTTGTGCGCAAAGCCGATACATGTGGAATTGCATGGATTCTGTGGTGCATCTACGTTAGCATATGGAGCTTATCTCTACCTGAGATCAACAGATTCATCAGGTGTCACAGAGGTACACCTGTTAGGTGCAAGGTCGCGTGTAGCTCCCATCAAACCGGTGAGTTTACCACGGCTAGAATTATGCGGTTCACTTTTACTGGCACAACTTTACAAAAAAATGTCATGTTCACTCACAATCGACGTCGACCACACAACGTTCTGGTGTGATTCCAGTGTAACTTTATCGTGGATTCGCGGACAGCCTCATCAGTGGAAGGAGTTCGTTCGCAACCGCGTAACCGAAATTCAGGAGATTACGAAGAAAGAAGAGTGGAAACACGTCAGATCGGATCATAACCCAGCGGATATTATTTCACGTGGTATTGATCCTGACCAATTAATCAACGCAAAATTGTGGTGGCATGGTCCCGATTGGCTCCAAGACGACGAAGATACTTGGCCAACGTCGACATGCCCGCCGGTTGACGAAATACCGGAATCTAAAAACTTAACTCTTGCCTTTCCAACCGTCGAAAGCAACGATAATTCATTTGAAAGGTTTTCGTCCCTCCGGAAACTTCAACGCGTTGTTGCTTACATATTACGTTTCAAGAATAATGTGCAACTATCATCGGAAAAACGTACAACAGGAGTTTTGAACATCAAAGAATTGCAAAAGGCTATGGACGCTCTGATCAAAGTCGCGCAACAACAATCGTTCGCTGAAGAGGTAAGCGATATGAAGAGCAATCGAGGCATCAACTTGAAGAGTCATTTACTTGATCTGCACCCTTTCATAGATGGTAACGGCGTGATAAGGGTCGGTGGACGTTTGCGAAACGCACCCTTACCATTCACGAAACGGCACCCGATCATATTATCGGCGAAACACACGTTAACGAGACTAATTATAATGCACTTCCACCATCGCGATTTGCATGCCGGACCGTCGGCATTATTAGCTTGACTGCGTGAAGAATATTGGATAACTTCGGCGAGGGGAGCGATTCGTAGCGCTTTGAGAAAATGCATAACGTGTTTTAGGTTGCGTCCAGTTAGTCTTACTCAGTTGATGGGTAATCTGCCCTCGGAGCGCGTTACTCCCAGTAGAGCGTTCTCTTACGTAGGACTCGATTACGCAGGACCCTATACAATCAAAGTATCGAGGAACAAGACGGCAAAGACATATTTATGTCTATTCGTTTGCTTGGCGACTAAGGCAGTGCATTTGGAGATCGTATCGGAGATGACTACAACAGCATTCCTTAACTCGCTAAAAAGGTTCATCTCACGTCGCGGTCGATGTAAAACGATTTATTCAGACAACGGCACGAATTTTATAGGTGCAAATAATGTAATGAAGCAATTCTCGGAATTGCTTACTGTTCAGTTTTCACGCTTACCAAGTACACACTCAACTCATGCACACGCTACAGTCACAATCATCTGACGCCTCGCGTCATATGGTATAGCTCGCAGGTATGCTATATCGATTTATCGACCGCGCACTCATGCATATTGTCCATCTGCTCACATCCTCGATCGAAGCTCACTCAAGCGGCCAACGCTGTTAGCGTGGCCCCATCGGCAAGACCACTCATAAGTCTCGCCTTCCATCGCTGACAGCAAATCACAAGCAAGCTGTGACGCACGTCCGTCTTCTTGATACTCTGCCGCGTGGTCGACGGATGTGGCCATTGTTCTCACTCGAGTCGCTCGCTGTACACGTTCCCGCGTAAAGCTCACGGAGATATTCTCTTGTTCTAATCACTCTAGTGCGGATTCATTTCTGTAGTGTAATACATTCTTGGTCAAATCACCCGTGTTTAAACTCAGTGTTAGTGAAACTCATAGCAGATCATCAGAACCACAGAACCAATCACATAAACGTCAACGGCGTGGTTCGCTCGTTGGCTGCACCGACGCCATTCTGCTCAGCACCGATCATCGGCGTCCGGACTCTCATAGACTGCCGTGTGGCACTATTCGAGCTCTACAATCAGACCTTATCACCAGGATCAACCACACGGAATCACCAAGGCAACTCAGAGGCCTGAGACCCAATCACCAACAGTACATCAACACGCAGGCCAGACCAATCACAGTAATATATTAAACACAATCAACAGGTATTTTTTCATGCAGCCAATGTTACATACTTTCAATAAACGTTGAATTTATTATTGTTAAATTACTGAGTTCATTTAATTAGTTATACTTGTCACCAGGATCCTTAACCTTAATATTCGCATCTGTCACTTGACATGCTACGTGTGAATGTATCGACTTGCTACCTGTCGACAGATTAAAAATAATTTCAAACTCAAACTCAGTCTCACACTCATTATCATAACATTTTTTGGTCCTTCGAGCCGGATATAATGTACTCATACTCATTAACATACATTTTTTGGTCCTTCGAGCCGGATATAATGTACTCATACTCAATATCATACACTTACGAGTAAAAATCATCAGGAGACGGTGATAAAATTCGCGACCGATCAATCTATCGAGTGGAAGTTTATTCCGCCTCATTCACCACATGTAGGAGGTCTGTGGGAATTCGCGGTCAAGTCAGCAAAAACGCACGCAAAGGCTGTGATTAGGGATACTAGACTTAGTTTTGAAGAATTGTCGACGATATTTTGCTTAATTGAAGCGTGTCTGAATTCCCGCCCTCTATTTCCGCTTTCGTCAGATCCATGCAAACTGGAAGTTCTTACGCCCGGTCATTTTTTGATTGGATCCGCTCTGAATGCACTTCCCGAGGAAGATATATCAGATATAAATTAGAATCGTCTAAATAGATATGAGCTACTGACAAAAATGAATCAGACTTTTGGCGACGTTGGTCCCGAGAGTACGTAACTCAACTACAGCAGAGATCTAAGTGGAAATCAGAACAATCGAACGAAAATATCAAGATCGGTAGTATGGTATTACTACGCGATATCAGGTCCCCGCTTCAATGGCGCTTGGGGAGGATAATTGAAGTTCACCCAGGAAAGGATGGACTAGTTAGAACTATAACGATAAAAACTCAAAACGGCACGATGCAGAGAACACTGCCAAAAATATGTGTCCTTCCGATGGAATGATTAAATTTGTTAACCAAGCAATGTTCTATTTATGTTTAATTAAGATAATTTGTGTTTTTGTTTATATTATTGAAAGTTAACCCTTTCAAGCCCGCCGGTGTACGCGCCAGTCGTATCGTGATTAGCTAGGTCCGATCGTATTGTGCAATGGAAAGGGAAACAGTTTGGATAAGTAGCCGCAAGGGACGTAGAAGTTAAGATGGCGATGTAAGACGAAGAACAAACGCGAGAAGTGTCACGCTCGTCGATATATTTTGCAACAAACAGTTTTATAAAAAGTACAAGTGGTGTAACTTCTGTTTAACCCGACTGAACACTTAAGATAGAGCATAAATTTTGTTTCTTACTGTACGTGCGTCATTCACACACACATACATTCCATCTATACCGATAAGCACCTACTAACACGTTAGACAATGTGGCAACGCCGCATCATATATCGAAGCGTCCTAACTTCTTAGTCATATGGTCATCGTGAACTGTGAGTGGCAATGCTTCCAAATCAATTGAGATGTAAGAGTCGGTTTATAAAAAAGAAGTTCATGAGAGGCAACTGAAAGTTTAAACTTGTAAGATCCGTCTTCGACAAGTTGTGTTAGTATTGGGCCGAGTATATACCGAATTTTAAAAGGTCCCCTGTGCCGCCACCGATCAAGCTTTGTTATGTTGCCAAGTCGTCATCACTACTCGCACCGCGCACGAAACATCATCAAGTATTTTGTCTTATCAACATTAATATTTACATATCGTGACGGCTAATAAATTCCATCTTTTTCCAGCATGTTCGAATAATAATGTTTTATCTATTTATTGAATTTCATACATGTCTAGGATTTCTTCCGATTAATAGAAACTTTTATGTGCGTTGAGTCTATACTTTACGTATTAAAAGTGACATTTTCATTTACGATTATCTCTAACTGAGACGGTGAATTCCATTTTGTCGCATAGAAAATATTCATAAAATAGTATCAAGTGTATGTGATTAAAAATTCAAAAGTCTGTAAAATATATTATTTTAGTAAACAACGTCCTTAAGCAAGGCAAAACCTATTCAATCGGTGCTAAACCTTTCCGTGCCAATTTCTTTTAGGGTGCATTGTGTTTGTGAGGAAAGGACGTTTTTATCTGATAACTTGATCTGCTGTGTATGTTTGTTCTTCCGTCCCGTCACTAGAAAAAATTTGCACGGCAGGGTTTGTTACCGACTGTTAGTATTTACGGGATACCGAAACAACATGATAGAGGGGTTTCGTCTCCCCTTATGGCCTTGTTTACGCGAACAACTTCAATTTTTTTTTCGATATCACATTAGCTTGAACCTTTAAGAATATTTTAAGCTTTTCAGAATTAAAGATTTCGAAAAAATGTTGAAGTTACAGCATCCAAACTTTTATTTTTTTGGAAGTTCAATAGATACATTTAGTCTGAGTTGAGACACTCCAAAGGCAAGACAGAATTGTTAGTTGAGAGATTTATGCTACAACATGGATGGTCGTAAAAAATAACGCACTTTGCATAAAAAAGGTTCACAAATCATGAGAGGACGTCCAGGCTTGCGTAAAAGACGTGTTTTTTATGGCAATCAGCACACGAATTTACCGAGTGCCAAAGCGAACATAAGTGCGTCTGCAAAAAAAAAGTGAAAGTGTCGTCACCACTCGATGTAAATTTCGATCGTGAGCATGGCTATGTAATCTTAAATTTTCTATCCGTTTTATACGTAATTATTTCTTTCGTCAAATGCAAAACTTGTAACAGTGATATCAAGATTTCTGAAACATGAGTTAGAGGATTGATCTTCACATTAGTTATAAAGTGCGGGAAGTGTGAACAAAAAGAGAAACGTTCGACTCCTTCACCTAAAAGTCATTGTTATGAAATAAATCGCAGCTTCCCTCTAGCTATGCGAATATTAGGAGTTGAATTGACAGGATTAAACATTTTGTGCGACATCATGGATCTTCCAAAATACTTTGATCAACCGCTCTACGACAAAATTTCCAAACAAATACGAGATGCAGCCGAAATAGCTGCAAATTCATCTATGGGAATGGCAGCTCTAGAAAAAAATAAAAATGACGGCAACGAACGAGAGCGTCAACGATTATGCTGGAATTGTTCTCTCCGGGATGGTTCTTGGAGATAAAGAGGTTTTTCGTCGTTCTAGGGTGTTGCGACACTTATCGGAATTTTATCTGGAAAAGTTGTCGATATCACCATCAAGTCGTTATTTTGTAAAATGTGCCAATTGTGGAGTGACAAACAGGGAACAGACGAATATGAATAACGATATGAAGAGCATGAGACTGAATACACAAGAAATCATAAAGGAATTTCTAGAAAAGTAAAAGTAGTTGCAATGGTTTTAATTTTTAAAAGATATACAGATTTATCAAGTACAAAAAACATATATTGTTTTGGAGATGGCTATGCAAAACCATTCAAGTCCATAAGGGAAGTCCAACCGTACGGAGAGGACATTACGATAAAACATATATATTATCACAAACGCTCTACTGACGATAATCCTCAGCTCGACAACTGTCCTTCTGGCAAAGAAAGTTGGTCTACGTACGACGAGCTGAAGCTTCACACACGGTCCATTCATATACACATAAACCTGCACTGGATTAAACTTTAGCAGAAGCAGTCAAACCGATTTATGAAGCCCTTAGTAGCGATGAGTTATTGGAGAGATGTTTAGGTGGCTTTACACAAAATAATAACGAGTGTTTGAACTTTAAATGTAGGAAATCGCTCCAAAAATGTTATTCAGTGGTATAACAATTGTTGAAATCGCTGCATTATTTCGGCTTGTCCCTCCATCTATCAAGCAATCACATTTCTGCGAATTATGCAAAACGTCGACATTACCATTGGACCAAACGCGGTGGCAGCTTGCGAGCATTTGGACAATACGCCTATCACTTCTATAGAAACTAAAAAAGCGACAAAGGAGGCCAGGATTACCGCCAGAAACGACAGGAAGAAGCATGCTGGAGACGTTTTAGATGCCGAGAAAGGCCCCACACACAGTGCAGGTTGCTACCGCCAGCTTCAAAGCCGTTTTCCCACGAATCGCTTTTGTCGACCTCGTGATAAGTCAAACTCACGAACCAAGGTTCCGATCACTTAAACATTTTTACAGTATATTCTATTTATCAATATCTATTGAGTGAACCCCGAAAAAAATTGATAACCCAATTTTGTTTACATAAATTATTTATTAGTAAAAAATGGAGTCAAAAAATGTAAGGACTCCCAATTTTACAATGGTTTTGTTGTATTCTTGTTGGTTCACACGGAAGGGGCATCTATTACGTAATTATAAATATATCCATTTTTATTTTCAGACACTCAGTTCGCTGCCGAGGATTAGCACCATCAACGCGTGCGTCAAGAAAATCCGGTTACTTACTGGCTAATAGCTCCGCCATTTCGGATATTTCTATCTTTTTTTTGTTATGCAGTTAAAAGATTGAATAAATATTGTATTAAAAAAAGAAATTGGTAATATATGCGTCACTTTTTTTTTTCACCGCTTCTGTAAATGTATTTCCGAAAATCGACGAAATATCGTATACAGGCCTTAACAGTTATTTTTGAAAAAATTCAATATCGCGTAAATTCCTAACGGCTACAAGCTTTTCGTTCATAACTGAAAGAAATATTGAGGGTTGATACATCGACTCGCGTAATAAATTTCAGTATAAAAGCTCAAGGCTTCTCAGGTTAAAGAGGATTATATTTGTTGGATCTTTCCCGCCTAAATACACACACGCATCCACAGCCACATTTAGATACTTTAATTCGTACTTTGATTTTCGGATGTTTTTGATCAATCTAAACATACTGATATAAAAATCTAAAAAAAAACTTCGTCAATACAAAGCTTTCTCTATGCGGGAGCAAAATTGAATATTTGTTCCCTTTCCATTAATACCTCATAATTCTTGAAACCGAAAAGTATTTTGAATACATTCTTATTTGAACAATACCTATCCATGGCCATTCTTCAACGTATCAACCGTGTCAACCAGTTTCATTAATAAATATGTCTTTTTCTAATTTCAGGTGAGTCTACTTGCAAGAAAATGTGAATTCTCTTCAACTGCACTCAACCTTTTTGCCACAGCCTTGGACTTAGGAATGCATTACGGTAGTAAGCTATTTAGACTATCGTCGTAGTTACAATTACAGTTTGATATGTGTATATCGAACTCCATGAAGTATCTTATTAGCCATATAACCGCGCTGGCAAGACTAAATGTGACCCTTGTCAAACTAGCAGAAGGAAGTCCCGAAAATGGATTTAGTATATACTTAATAAGGGGATTAAGTAGTATGTGTACACCTATGCTCCATCCCATTCTTTCGACCACCACGCGGCTATCTCAACCACACCACTTTTCCACTGCCGCGCTACCCGTTCTGCTTAACCAGTGTCGGTAACGTGGAGATGGTAAAGTGAGGTAGTGTGGGTACTCTGATGAACAAGGAAGAGTAGAGAAAACAGTGGGATGAAGCAAAGGTGTACACATACTTGGAAAAATTAATAAAATTATGTACTCACCACCCCAGATGTTATCGGCATCCACCCTCCTTCCGTGGCAATTTTAAACTCCTGTCTCTCGAATGTACTCTCTCTCTCTCTCTCTCTCTCTCTCTCTCTCTCTCTCTCTCTCTCTCTCTCTCTCTCTCTCTCTCTCTCTCTCTCTCTCTCTCACACACACACACACACACACACACACACACAGAGCACCGTGTCTTTAATTTCTTGCTACGTCCGCGTCTGAGAGGGTCACCTCGTCAAAGCCCTCGTCCACGGCATCGATATCGTAGCCGATGTCTATCTCATGACCGAGGGCCTCTATAATACCCGCTGCCACATCCGCGCGTTCCCCATTCGTTAAGCGAACCCGCGGAGCGTTGTTGCCGGCAAGAGGCCGCATCATGACAGCGATCAAGGCATCGCTACCGCACGCTTCTTCGATAAGTTGCTCAATACCTACATCATCCACGCGTTCGAGCCCGTGTATTGAACACTACATGACAAGAGCCGGCAGCATACTTGCTAGAGGATCCAGATGAAATAGGTGAGACCAGTCGATGTAAATGGTCTCGCTGAAATCGACTAACAACACCTCGCAGTACTCATCAACGTCCGGGTAAACCACTTCGCCGCGGACAACTCTATTGAAACGAGGCACAGTACATGACATTCCGATATAGAGTTCGCCAAGTCCAACGGGCCTTCCTCGACGCTCCACTAAATACACGCTGCGTACAAGCTCATTCTGCTCGTCGTATGCATCACACATTTCCTGGGTACGCAGGAACACGCTCATCACACTTTCGACTAAAATTACCCGGCACCAAAACGCGTCGCTTAAAATCTCCTTGCCGTATGGCGGATACATATTGCTTTTTATTGTTTGCGTGTAGGATGCCAAAGACAGACTAAATGTTCAAGATGCTGCTAGAGAGTAACACGGGAATAAAGATAACAACCTCCTGTGAATCATCACTAGGTGTCCAACACTTTGAATGCAACGAAAGCGGTTTTCGAGCATGTATAGCCGTGCGCTTTGCTCCTCGTCAAACGCTTGCTTTGCAGTAAAAGATATACAGGGTGCGCCATCTTTTATATCGGTACGTAAACATTAAATAACTTTAAAAAAAAAAAAAAAAAAAAAAACCGATTGCCATATATGAGGTATTTTTATTTAATTTGGTCCTTTACAATTTATTTGGACTAGTTTTTGAATACAACATCAATCAAGTGGCCGCCTTTATTGGTCAAAGCGAAATGTGCCCTTTTTACTGCGTTTTCCATCACTGTTTCGAGCATTTCGGGCGGTATAGCGATGCTTTCGGCACGAATGTATGCCTTGAGCTCATCAATGGTCTCAGGCTTGTTGGCGTACACTTTACTTTTCAAATAACCCCACAAAAAGAAGTCCGGAGGGGTCAAATCTGGAGATCTGGGTGGCCAGTCAATGTCGGCATTTTTTGCTATCACATGTCCAGGGAATTTTCATTGCAGAAACTGCATTGTTTGATTTGTGTAGTGTGGCATGGTGCACCGTCTTGTTGAAACCAGTAACCGTCCAGATCTTTTTTACACATTTGTGAGCAGATATAATGAGCCAAAATCCACCGATATCGAGTCCCATCGACTGTTTCGCCTTGTCTGAAAAAAAATGGCCCAATGATGGTTTTGTTGCAAACGCCGGCCCAAACAGTCTCTTTTTGGCCATGCAATGGTGTTTCATGGGTCTCGTGTGGATTCTCCGCTTCCCAACTACGGCAATTTTGTTTGTTAACGGCGCCAGAGAGTGTGAAATGGGCCTCGACGATATGCACGTTGAGTTAACACAACTGAACGACTATTTTCAATGTACAGCGTCACTATTTCGGCGCGTTGTTTCGATGTGAAGCGATTCATGGTTAAAATTGTACTGAATTGGCGTTTCAAAAACATGTTTACTCAAGTCAATTGGATGATAAATGTCAAAGTTATTCAATGTTTACATACCGACATAAAAGATGGTGCACCCTGTAGAATATGATCCGTCACAGAGAGAGAGAGAGAGAAAGAGACTTCAAGTATAATTTTCTAATTATTACGCTATAAAAATAAGAGACACAGTAATATCAGGTATTTTTTTTAAATTAATGAATATTTTATGGAAAGCACTTTTCACAATTACCATCGTATGCAACATCCCTGCAAACACGGTCATCCGCGCTCGGAGATTCCTCCACCGTTAAATTTATTTTCATCACTACGGGATTAATTGGTATTATTACTCGTAATATTACTTTCCAATTATTTTTCGCTGGGCGGCGTTGTCAGCACAGTGTACTTCTGAAAAAAGGAATGAAACAAGTATTTGATTGATTGCACGGATCAATAAAAACAACGTGCACAGAAAAATCGGTACTGTCTTACCTGATTTGCCTCGACTCAGTATACAAAGTTGGCAGTGTTGATGACCTGCTGCCACAGACGACAAATGCGGATGAGGATGGCGGGTGACACTTTTCTTTCTCGAAGCCAGATCTAGCTGCACATTTTATGTATCCTCCTCTCGCTCTCCATAAAACGAATAACGAGCCTTCAGTGTCGGTTTATATGCAGGGGCTGCTTGCTCTGCAAGACATTATTTGTTATAATTAAAAATAGATATTGCATGCTTTTAAATCACGATTTTGAATTTTTGAATTTTTTACTTTCCAAGCTCCGATGCTTTGCTGCTAATCGACATCGGCAGGTATTCCATGATCTGTTGTGTTAATGAAAGAAAGATGAGAGCTCCGTCTTCTTTCTGTCGCAGACTTTTGCTGTTGCTTCAGTTTTAGGACTGTGACAGCTCACATTTTCTCTCCCTCCCTCTCTCTCTCTCTCTCTCTCTCTCTCTCTCTCTCTCTCTCTCTCTCTCTCTCTCTCTCTATGACTGTCCTCAGTTTATACCTAATAATATCTCGAGCGAAATGTACACTATATACAATTATTAACAACTGTGTCTTTATCACAAATAGCTGCACATACGGAGAATCATTGCGTTCGCAACGCAACACTTGATGCATGATCAGCGATATGACCACGGTACAGCACAATTATTTCGAACAAAATAATTTTCATGAGCGGTTCTTGAAAGAATTCCTTGGAACCGATGATCTCATACGCTGTTGTACGAGGTGTTTCACTGACAATTATCTTTTCATGGACATACGATACCACCCCGTTCATACACCGCTGAATTGTTTTTCTTTCGCTCTCTAGAGCCTGCATGTTTATAACGTGAGCTTAATTCTTCGCGAGGCGACCGCGTGATGGCGCGCATGTGATTCGCGGATCCCTGGGCCTCTCCCCTCTCACGTAGCTCTAGCCGCCTGCGGTTACGAGCGACAGTTCTCGCTCGACGCTCGACGAGAGCACATGTATTCAAACCAATACAAATAAAATACGAAACCAAGTGTAACAATAAATACCGACTTTTTATATATATATGCTTCCAGTAGAAACCCATAAACAAACAAGTCTCCGAAGATATCATAATCACGTAAAATAAAAATAGAACAATAAAAAGTGAAAATACGTGCCAAGCATTCAGCCAAACGAGGGCTGCGCAAAACATGGTCCTTCGAGCCGGATAACAAGCAAGTTCGTGAAAAGAAATATCGGGTGACGAGTGCATGTGATATCGAAACGCATCTAGCACGTGCACCGAGATTATCAAGACCGCAAACACTTGCGCCAGACGATAAATTCCACCATCATCGCTAAGCATACTTAGTGCGCAGTGTCGAGCAATTCGAGGCGTTCGACAGGCTGATCACGGCGTCACAAACGGTGGCGGCTCTGCACAAGGCAGCGTCATATGTCGGCCATCGTGCTTGCCATCAGCGACGCATCTACACGAGGCGACGTCGTATGTCAGCCATTGTTTTGTAATACGAAGCACGGCAGCGACGCGAGACGACGTCCAGTGTCGCACATTATTCTCAACGAGCAGCGACAGGGCTGGCGGACAGCTGAGAATCATCAGAAATTTGGGTAAGTCTCCGATGTCCATTCATTACCCATTATATAATTCCCGTCGAATTCAGTATTGCAAGAGGTAAAAAGAAAATTATAATTATGGATCGCACGCCCGCCGTCGTGGCGCAACTTAAGGCTCACAAGACGAAGCGAACACGCGCTAAGGCAGCATGCACGCGTGCCAATACGTTCGTCGATGATCTAGGAGATCGCGTAGTATCGTTAGTTGAGTTAAAACAAAGGCAAATAAAATTCCGCGAATGTTGGCAGCAATTCGAGGATGCGCAAGACGACATCGATCTTATCGAAGATACGGAAGAGGAAATAGCACGAAACGAAGAAGAGCGTGTTGTATTCGCGGATAAATACTTTATAGTTGACGCGAAAATCGAAGAAATTATAATTGCGCGTATGAGGGCTAACGACGTAGAGCGCGCTATCGGTGGCGGCGTAAATGACGCAGTGGGGCCCAACCCATTTCAGGGTCGCTCGCTAGCCAGCGGCGACGGTGGTGCTCAACCCCTAAACGGAAACGTGCGACTGCCGCGCATCGAACTGCCGACATTTTCGGGTTCATATGAAGATTGGCGCCCGTTTCACGACATATTCAAATCAATGATACACGACAACAATGTATTACCAGCGATTCAGAAGCTGCATTACCTAAAGGCGTCACTCAAAGGTGAAGCGGTTGACGTGATTAGCTCTCTTGCAATCACCGCCGAAAATTACGACGAGGCGTGGAAACTTCTCACAGAAAGATACGATAATCAACGAATAATCGTCCAAAAACACGTAAAGGCTCTCTTTGAGCAACCCATGTTACATAAAGAAAATCACGTCGAGCTTCGACAGTTGTTAGACACGGTTCTTAAGCATTTGCGCGCATTGCAAGTTCTCAATCGCCCCACAAATAATTGGGATGACTTAATCATACATCTTATAACAAGCAGGCTGGCACCACTAACAAATAAGGAATGGGAAACTAGCCTCAAGGACGCTACCATACCGACATTAAAGCAATTAACCGATTTCCTCGCGCATCGATGTCGCGCGCTCGAGGCTGTAGACAGAAAACCACAACCACAAACGTCCTCGACCAGTAACGAGAAGACGCATTCGAGAAAATTAACGGTGACAAGTGCAATCACGAACAAACCAGCGTGCAGCTTTTGTAAAGGCGATCATCCCATTTATCACTGCTCAAGGTTTCTTGAGCTTTCAATCGAACGTCGATTTCAGGAAATGAAGGCAGCTAAGCTTTGCATAAACTGCCTCAAGACTACCGAGCATCGAGCAAAACAATGCACCGCGGGATCGTGTAAGGTCTGCCACAAGAGACACAATACGCTACTGCACATGGAACTCGCTCCGCAGTCAACCACACCTGTTTCTCTTCCAGCAAACTCAGCAGCTTCTTCGGTGTCGACACCATCGACAGTTGCAACGCACACCTCTATGGCAACGGGGCATCAGGTACTGTTATCAACAGCTATCGTACAAGTGCGAGATGTTAAGGGCAGCTTATGTTCATGCAGAGCTCTCTTGGATTGTGGCGCACAGTCCAACTTCATAACAGCTGATTTTGCGAATAGGTTGGGGCTGCCCCAGCGCCCCACGTCTGTGCCGATAACTGGTGTTGGAGATTCCAGAACCGAAACGCATCGCAGAATGAAAGTGACTCTGCAATCACGCTTCAACGCATTCAAGGAGGAGCTCGACTGTCTGATCCTACGTAAAATAACGCAGGACATTCCTGTAGTATCCCTCGAACGGTCCGAGATCCGCATTCCTGTGGGAATCAAGCTAGCAGACCCGGACTTCCTTCAATCTGCACGAATCGACATGCTCATCGGCGTAGTTACATTCTGGAAACTAATGTGCGTGGGCCAGATTAAGGCCACCGAGACACAACCGTGTTGGCAAAAAACGCATCTCGGATGGATAGCAGCGGGAGGAATTGTCGCCAAACAGCATAGCAACACGCCTACTGTCTGTAATGTGAGCGTAAGGAACGACCTACAGGAGGCAGTGACGCGATTTTGGGAAATCGAGCATGGCGCGCGGAGGAGCAGTCTATCCCTTGATGAGCGTAAATGCGAACAATACTACAACGAAACTGTAAAAAGAAACGCGCAAGGGCGGTTCATCGTGAAGCTGCCGGTAACAGAGAAAATATCCAGTCTCGGTCAATCAAAGGAAACGGCTATACGAAGGTTCAAAAACCTTGAGAAACGGCTCAGTCGCGAACCGAACATCAAGAGAGACTACACAAAATTTATAAAGGAGTATGAGTCGCTTGGCCATCTGAGAGAGCTACGAAGCGGTAGTGACGCACCAGGTCCTCATTACTACATGCCACATCATTGCGTGATAAAGGAAGAAAATAGGACGACCAAGCTAAGGGTCGTCTTCGATGCTTCATGCAAAACCAGCACCAATATTTCGCTCAACGACGCCCTTATGGTCGGACCGACATTACAGCAGGATATAGTTTCAATCGTCGCAAGATTCCGCACGCACAGGTACGTTCTAGTCGCTGACGTGGCAAAGATGTATCGCCAAGTGCTTGTGGATGAGTCGCAAGTACCGTTACAGCGAATTGTATGGCGAGATAATCCAGAAGATCCAATCAAGGAATTCGATTTGTTGACCGTTACTTACGGCACAGCACCAGCCTCGTTCCTGGCAATTAAATCGCTTAGGACCTTGGCTGAACTCGAGGTCAAGGACTTCCCCGTTGGATCGCTGGTTACGTTACGAGATTTTTACGTCGACGACATGCTCACCGGAGCTCATTCCAAGGAATACGCGCTGCAGATTCGCGACGAGGTAAAGGGGCTTCTAGCGAAAGGTGGATTTGAACTGCGGAAATGGGCTTCAAATGCCCCGGACCTGCTCGAAACGATGCCTTCAGATACCACCATTAATGCGGTCCTATCATTGGACAAAGAAGGGATGTTCAAAACCCTCGGAATACAATGGAATCCCGTTGAAGATGTATTCCAATACAGCATAGCTCCTGATGCCTGTCAACCTACACGTACCACGAAGAGGACAATCTTGTCTTGCATCGCACAGATTTTTGATCCTCTTGGGCTTCTTGGTCCAATCATCATCTCAGCAAAAATTCTGATCCAGAAGTTGTGGAGCCTGCAACTTGGCTGGGACGAGGCCGTTGCAACTGAGCTCTACACAGAATGGCACTCATACAAGTCACAGTTCAAGCTGCTGAATCAGTTAAAAATACCCCGAATAGTGGTACAAGGTGAAGGAATCAAACGCATTGAATTGCACGGGTTTTGCGACGCAAGTCAAAGTGCATATGGTGCTTGTCTATATATACGCTCCACAGATCACCACGGACAACATCATGCAAGTTTGTTGTGCTCAAAATCACGAGTAGCCCCGCTTAAGGCGGTCTCGCTGCTGCGACTGGAATTGTGTGGCGCTCAGCTTTTAGCGCAAATGATCGACAAGTTGACCCACATACTGGACCTAAAGATAGAATACACATGCTGCTGGACCGACGCCACAATTGTCTTGGATTGGATCAAATCTCCAAGTAGAAAATTTAACACGTTCGTCGCAAACAGAGTGGGGGAGATTCAGGAGCTTACGTGCATAGATTGTTGGAGACATGTGAACACTGACGATAATCCCGCTGATTCTCTATCTCGAGGCACGAACGCCGAAGCATTTCTTCAAGCTCAATCGTGGTGGTATGGCCCACCTTGGCTAAGTAACGACGAGAAGTTTTGGCCGTGTGACAAACGCTCAGTGGGTAACCTAGACGAACTACCTGAGCAACGAAAGATTGCCATCGTCACAGTGGCGTCACGGGAGGATGAAGACATTGTGCAACGATTCTCTTCCTACATACGGCTTGTAAGAGTAATCGCCTGGTGTCTACGCTTCAGACGCAACGCTCGCGCAAATCAAGAAAACAGAACTCAGGGAGCGATTTCCGCTCGAGAATTTGAAGATGCTCGAAAGATGATAGTAAGGAACGTTCAACAAGCCACGTTTACGAGAGAAATCGAAGCCATTGAAAGGCATGAAGCAATTTCCCGTAGCAGCCGGCTCCTCAGTTTAAATCCATTTTTGGACCACGAGGGCCTCTTGAGAGTCGGCGGGAGATTGAAGAACGCGGACGTTCCTTATGATGCGAAACACCCATTGCTGTTACCAGCTCATCACTTTCTTACTCGCCTCATTGTTAAGTACGAGCACAGTAAATGTCTTCATGCTGGTCCACAAGCCACGCTATCTGCCGTGCGATCTCGGTATTGGCCCCTCGGGGCAAGGCGAATGGTGCGCAGCATCGTACACCAATGTGTAATCTGCTTCAAGGCGAATCCTTCCCCGGCGCGACACATCATGGGCGACTTGCCTCAACCGCGTGTAACGCCATCGCGTCCGTTCAGCAACGTAGGGCTTGACTACTGTGGCCCAATATATATTCGAGAAGGGAAACGCCGGAATGCGAAAAGGACGAAGGCATGGATCGCAATTTTTATTTGTCTTGCCACGAAGGCTATTCATATCGAGATGGTGTCCGATTTATCGGCTGAAGGGTTCCTCAACGCGCTGAAGAGATTCATAGGCCGTCGGGGCAAACCATCTGACATCTATTCTGATAATGGGACCAATTTTGTAGGAGCCAACCGTGAGCTCGAAGAGCTGCGAAATTTGTTCAATCAAGAACAGGTAAGAAGCAAAATCGTTAACGATACGTCCGCCGATGCCATCAAGTGGCACTTCATTCCTCCGAGAGCTCCGCATTTCGGCGGGCTCTGGGAGGCGGCTGTTCGATCAATGAAGCATCATTTTTATCGAACCGCGTCTGACCAATCACTCACGTTTGAAGAAGCCGATACTTTACTAATCGAAATCGAAGCAATACTGAATTCGCGCCCCTTAACTCCCATGTCTCCCGATCCCGAAGATTTTTCCTGTCTCACTCCTGGACACTTCTTAATCGGAGACTCACTTATATCGTACCCCGAGCCAAGTCTCCAACATTTGCCAGTCAACCGACTGTCCCGCTGGCAAAGAATTGAACAAATTCGCCAACATTTCTGGCGCCGCTGGTCTAACGACTATCTACACAATCTGCAGCAGCGCACAAAATGGAAAAGAGAAGATGGTCCGCCGCTCCAAGTCGGGCAGTTGGTCGTAGTCCGAGAAAACGATCAGCTTCCTCGATCGTGGCTTCTCGGTCGCATCGTCGAAACCCATCCTGGCTCTGACGGGGTTGTCAGGGCGGCCAGCTTTCAAACAGCGAAAGGAATCTTCAAGAGACCTGCTATAAAACTCTGTATTCTTCCAATCGAAACTCAACCTTAAATGACTTCGTCAGCTTTATTGGGTTCTCTGTGACTCTTTTTTTGTTGTGCAATTTACCACATGTTACTTTAGCTTTTATAATAAATGATTTATATTTTGTTGATGGGCTCACCCATCAAGGCGCGCGGTATGTTTATAACGTGAGCTTAATTCTTCGCGAGGCGACCGCGTGATGGCGCGCATGTGATTCGCGGATCCCTGGGCCTCTCCCCTCTCACGTAGCTCTAGCCGCCTGCGGTTACGAGCGACAGTTCTCGCTCGACGCTCGACGAGAGCACATGTATTCAAACCAATACAAATAAAATACGAAACCAAGTGTAACAATAAATACCGACTTTCTATATATATATGCTTCCAGTAGAAACCCATAAACAAACAAGTCTCCGAAGATATCATAATCACGTAAAATAAAAATAGAACAATAAAAAGTGAAAATACGTGCCAAGCATTCAGCCAAACGAGGGCTGCGCAAAACACTGCATATGGATATGAATTCTTCTACTTATTTCGACGAGCATATCAAATGTCGACCGCTGCAGAACAATTTTTGGAGAGTATTTTCGGAAGCAAACGCTTTCGAATTCCGTTTCGATTCTCCAGATTCCTCTTGATTCTCGTATTCCTCATAAGTACTACCGCTTATTTTACCAAAGGAGACAGCTCACGTAAAAGTATTCGACAATATTTTCACCACTGGTGTAAGATACGCAGAATTCAACTCGAGCCCTGCGACTATATCGTGTGAGACGTAGCACTGTTATTTGCCGTTTTTATTACTTTTTCGTAGACTTTTTCGATTACCCCCACCGTCTAATTGCATCGCCTCTTCTTTTGATACTGTAAATCATACGACTGAAAATGGCTCACCAATATCCTTTGATATTTGTCGCATTCTCCTTGACAGCCTAGTAACAGCAGCAGTAAATATATCCCAAATCACTTCCATACTCTCACACACGTATGCGCATACTCACAGCTTGACATACAAATAAGATGTGTCATGAAAACTAAATAATATTCGTCGACGAAATTTCATGATTTTCCTCATGGCTGAGTTAGATGAAAACAATATGACAATCATCGGCGAAACTCAATAACTTAGTACATGACGGGGTCTTACATCTACATCACCATCGCTAAATATTTTCATACATCTTGATTTTCAATGTGATAGTGTGCGGCCATCTTCTTGGTTGGTCGTATTCATTACATCGCTGCAGTATATGCAGAGAGAGAGGAATGGAGAAAGAGCGTATTAAAGGAATATATATAATATAATATAATATAATATAATATAATATAATATAATATAATATAATATAAACCACGATCGTTACACCCTCGTGAACCAAGCACTTCTAAAAGAGTTGAATCTCGCGCACCCCGCACCCTCAAGACGGTGTCGTTACCCCCGTGTTACGCGTGAACTCTATCGCTGCTGTATATTGCGCTCCTCGAAGCCTGTTCCGAATTATATAAAAAGATGCATGTGTGTGGTATATCGTTTTGTATTACATGCAGGCAAACTCGACCGACTACCCATGCGTGTTTTATAGCACCCCTTGAGAAATCAGAGGCGCCAAAGGAAAAGAAAAAAGACAAGCCTTCAACGAGATTTTTGTTTTATGATTTTGAGATGCAGTAACACGAACAATTGCACGATGATAAATCGACACGATTTCACGAGCCGAATTTATGTGTTTCATAATGCGTATTGTAACGGTAATTTTTTATCGTTAACATATATTTTTATTTATCGTGGGAATTTCGGGCTCGATCACAGGACTAATTAGTTTAGACTTCGTAGTGGTTGACAGTAGGGCTTTATTCCAAGAAAATAGTCTCATAAAAAAAAACACTTTTTAATTACAGTCACTCGAATTCTGCATAGTGACTATTTTAACGTCGTAATTCTAGCGATTATTTCTACAAATATTATATTATTTCGGGTGCACAGATTCTCGGTATTCTTCGTAAGTCTGTTATCGTTCTGTACAACGGTATTACTGTATACTCGATGCGCCGATATATCATACCACTAGCTATTCTGCTTCGCACTCACTCCTTCGATAGAGTGTATCACTGGATACTGGTTGCATCAATATCTCGGCTACTAGCTATCTTGCTACGCACTCGCTCCTTTGATAGAGTGTATGAACTCTATTTACAATTCTTTTTCTTCCACACTTATTTCGCTCAGACACACTTTATCATTTACATTCCGATACGAGATTCGCTTATTCATATTTATTCGTCCTATGTATTTAATTCTCCTTATTCTCATGTAATTCTACTTATTCTATCTTCTACATTTCCTAATTCTATTTTCTCCTCTGTGTCGAAATTCGGGAATTCCCTCGATTATTTTATCATTATTTCCTCTTATTTGGACATAAATTCTTGGTATTTCTGGGCTCAAGCTACGGTTACGTACCAACGCCTCGGTATTGTCTCGTTACCCGCACCCACACAGCCACATGCATCAGACTCTCTGTGGACAGAGTGTAGAAACTCTGTTTATAATTCTTTTTCTCTCACTCTCGTTTCACTTTCTTCCTTTCCTTCTTTCGCTCATTTGCACGTATAATTTCTGACTATAGGGCTGGTTTAAAAACCACACGATTTGCCCTCCTCTCGGCTGCTACTCGCTTAATCTGGTTCTCTTAAAACTATTCGCTTAATGCGATTTTTCTAAGACTATTTGCTTAATTCAATTCTTATATTCTATGCGTCTATCCTATTTAGTTTATAAACCAGTTGAAACCTTGTGATTAGAGATTTTCTCCACTATATCACTGGTTTTTATCAATTTCCTGGCAATATCTCGCAGAAACTATTGTTGTTCTGCTGTTCTTTTTGACTTACGCACTTGCACTCACTTTTTCACGTGTTTTATCACAAAGTGAATCGCAAAAGAATTAGTTCTCAACTTTATACTTTTACACAGACTGTTTTTTATTTCTTATCCTTCCGTAATCGTGCCGAAAAATCAAGAGAGAGCTCCCACTCCGCGCAGGCCCTCTTATAGTCTTCCCCTCGCTCCGCTGAACCCTACGTCATCATTTTACTTTTATTTCGAAATATAGCGCATTTCCTGACTTCTACGTTTCGCCGCTGCCGCGCTCACCGCCTTCCCCTCGCCTCCCAGCAAGGCCAGCTGGTCGCTGACCTGCTGTTTTCGTTATCGAGGGAATTTCGGAGCGGCGACAGCTCTAGTTTTTGCATTAGGGGCGATGGCCTATTGCCGCAAAACTCGGTACGCCTGTACCGAGTCTGTCGCACAGGTGTTTTCGAGACCTCTTAAATATTATTCGTGCTTTTCTAGCAGTTCGGAATTATAATATCGCTCTAACGCATGTAACTATGTTACAGTATGTATGACATGTCTGGATATCACAGATATGGAGACCGATTATGTTGACTGTCATAAACGTGAATTCGTGTTTATCGATGATCCTGTTGGGGGCTCGTAAAATTGGCATTATCGCAAAAATTTAAAATGTCCATCTGTATTGCTCATAATGCAAGAGGTTTCACAAAAAACACAGCTGCCCTTTCTGATTATGAATGGTACGAAGATTGTCTCGATGAAGATTGGCGATGTAACTTTTCTCGATACTCTAAACTATTTACCCATGGCTCTTAACACTTTCTCGAAGGTCTTCGGTTTCGCGGATGAGGTGGCAAAAGGTACATTTCCGCATTTATTCAACACACCGGAATATCAGAATTACTCAGGTCCTCTGCCTGCTCTTCATTTCTACTCACCCGATACCATGTTCTCAGCGGATCGCGAGCGATTTTTAAAATGGTCTGAGGAAGAATCAAGTCGCGGCGTTTATAATCTCGATTTTGCGACGGAATTTGTGCAATATTGTCGTACAAATGTTACGGTTTTGAGACGCGCATGTCTAGCTTTTCGAGAGTTACTTATACGTTGCCGAAGCGTTTGCCCCTTCACAGAAGCATGCACGATAACATCAGCATGTATGAGAATATTTCGAAAGAATTTTCTACAGAAAGATCGCATTGCGGTGTTACCATCGGGGGGGGGGGGGGGGGGTACCGCTGGGACGATAAGTAGTCGCGCAAGGCCGTCGTATGGCTCTAACGCGAGCGCAACTGCGTTATCGCTCATGCTGGACGCACAAGAGAGTATCGCCCTCCGACCGGCCTCCCGGCGGTCGACGGATAATACGTGGAGGCCAGGATCTATCACGTTCTTCAATTTCACGGCTGCTTTTGGCATAGATGTCCGCGATTTTATCGAGAATAACGAGGAAATGTCGTTATACGTGAAAAACCACGCCATAATCAAGCCTCTCGAACCATGCGATGCATTCTTTGGCGGTCGAACGGAAAATTTTGTAAGTTTGTACGACGTCGCATGGAACGATTCGTCGACGACGAATGGAAAATATCCCGTTGGACATCCGAAATTGTACGTAGGTGACAAGTGTCGAGAACTCGTAGGACTTGAAAACGATCTACGTGTCGTTGAGGGTCTCGTGAAGTGCACCGTAGTAGCACCACGCAATTTGTATACGCCCGTGCTGGCTGTTCGCATGCATGAGAGCCTACTGTCCCCCCTATGTAGAACGTGCTGTACAGACATGGACACATCCGCGGGCTGCACACACGATGACACTACTGAGCAAACGTTTGACGGTACATGGATCGTGGATGAGCTGAGAAAAGCTTTTTCGCTCGGATATAAGGTGACGCGTATCGATGAAATTTGGCAATACGTTGTTACGCAGTTAGACTCGACAACGCGACGAGGCGGTCATTTTTCCGAGTACATCGATACATTCCTAAAAATAAAACAGGAGGCGAGTGGACCGCCAGCAGAGTGTAACGATGACGAGGAAGCAATAGAGCGTTTCATAGCGCTGTACGAGGAGTCTGAGGATGTACCAGGTCTATAAATATGAAACCGGAATTTTTGTATAGAAAATACACGTTTATTGTATGAAAATGATAAAAAAATATTTTAATCGAAGTATTGCCCATCGCTAGCTATACATTTTTCCCACCTGTCTGACAATTTGTGGATGCCAAGCCAAAAAAGCTGTTGCTCTTTTGAGGCAAACCAGTCATCGAGCCATTTTCGTACATTTTCGTAAGAAGTAAAGCGCTGCTCAGCAAGTGCGTGTCCCATCGATGCAAATAAGTAGTAATCGGACGGAGCCAAGTCTGGTGAGTAAGCCGCATGCGAAAGTATTTCCCAACTAAACGCCTCAATCGTTTCCTTGACCAGTGTTGCTGTGTGTGATAGTGCATTATCATGAAGCAAAATCACTTTGTGTTGCCTTTTTTGATATTCTGGTCGTTTTTCACGCAAAGCTTGATTCAAATCGATCATTTGTTGTCGGTAGCGTTCAGTATGAACGGTTTCGTCAGGTTTTAGCAGCTCATAATAGATCACACCCTTCTGATCCCACCAAACACAGAGCATTGTCTTCCGTCCATAGCGATTTGGCCTTGCAGTCGATGTCGATGGTTCGCCTGGAGTTACCCATGATCTTTTACGCTTACGATTTTCAAAATATATCCACTTTTCATCGCCAGTCATAATTCGATGGAGAAATGACTTTCTTTTGTACCTGGCGAGCAGCATTTCGCAAGTGGTTTTTCGGTTTTCCTGCTGTCCTTCATTCAATTCATGTTGAACCCATTTTCCCATCTTCTGGATCTTTCCCATGGCTTTCAAACGTATGGAGACGGCTCCTTGTGTCACATTTAATTGATCCGCGAGTTGTTGTTGCGTTTGAGCGTCATCCTCATCCAACAATGCTTGCAATTCGCTGTCTTCAAACTTTTTCGGTGGTCTTCCACGTTCTTCGTTTTTCACGTCAAAATCGCCACTTTTGAATTTTTTAAACCACTCAAAGCACTGTGATTTACCAAGAGCATGCTGACCGTAAGCTTCGACAAGCATTCGATGCGATTCTGCAGCAGTTTTCTTCAATTAGTAACAGAAAATCAATGCTGTCCGCAAATCGTAGTTTCCCGGCACAAAATTCGACATGTTTGACGCTATTGCAAACTATGCTGTTGTATGAAACTTGTATTGTTGTGAGTGAAAATCTTTGTCAGAGATGTCAACAAGGAAATGGCGCCAATGCCGCGGTTTGACGGTAACTACATTGACAAATAGGGCCATCTTTGGGCAAATTCCGGTTTCATATTTATAGACCTGGTATACCTCGAGCGAAGGGCTCTGCAGTCAAATCTGGGTTTACGGTCGCTCACAAAATTGGCGCTTAATTTATTCTGGGGAAAGTTTCGTCAACGCGAGAATCTCACGAAAACCGTTATCGTTTTCACGCGCTCGGAGCTAATGAATTTACTAACGAGACCGGAGATTGAGATAACGGGAATGCTACCGGTTAATCACAAAACCATGTATGTGAACCATGTAAGCAACCGCGTTACCATCCAACCATCCCCGACATCAATCGCTGTGATTGCAGCATACGCGACGGCACAGGCTCGCCTAAAACTATACATTTATCTTGAGGGGCTCGGGCGGCGAATATTGCACTGTGATACGGACTCCTGTATTTACGTGAGTCGCCCCGACAGCATCGAGTATGAGCTGCCAATCGGTCAATGTCTGGGAGATCTCACGGATGAATTAAGCGAATACGGGCCAGGTAGTTATATAAGTTCGTTCGTTTCGGGAGGACCAACATTTTACGCATACCTTTTTCGTAAACCCGACGGTACGATTATAGAAAAATGTATAGTAAAGGATGTCACGCTAAAATTTGCGAAACTTTGCGAATAGCCGTCACGTTAATTATGACGCATTACGCTCCTTCGTAACAGTTGCTAGGAGCGTACTTATTACTTTTAAATTACTTTTAAACATGTAAAGAAACGAAATCATGCGAGCCTCTTAACACGAAGCGAAAGCTGCAGGGGAAGTACTCTACTGTACCGTATGGCTATTGTGAAATACGCTAATTAGTATTACGCAAAAAGTATATAGTTTTATGGGCGAATTAGCGGTATATTCAAATAATCTTTTTGTCTTCAATTTCATGTATCGTATTTACTGTGTACAATACGTTAAAAAAATAAAGAAATATTGATTTATAATGTATAAAACCGTTGTCTGCTCGTTCTATTTGTGCTGCTATTTGTAGCAGTAGCTGCTATCTCTCTACCGTTCCCGTTTGTTCTGACTTTCTCATCGTTGAGTCCTTTTGTCCCGTCTTTCTTATCGAGTGTTTCCTTTTGTGCTGACTTTCTCGTGCGACCTCTGTAGATATAATATTGCTGCTTAGAATTACATTATTCGTAAATTGTCGCCGCCGCTGCCGCAGTCGCGGTATAAGCTTATTTAAGAGTCAGCTGATTGGTTTTGATAGACACTCATCGATATGGATACACGTTGGAAACATGCATGGACAGCCGTAATAAGCGGTCCTACAGGGTATGGTAAAACATATTTTGTCAAAAAATTCTTTAAATACATGCTCGAAATGAACCATGTCCCGTTCTAGCCTATACCTTTTTTATTACTCAGAGTGGCAGTCCGGGTATTCAGAGTACGTTGATAAAATCGAATTTCGCGAGGGTTTACCGCAAGCAGCAAACTACTCGAATGATACAAGGCCTAAAGTTGTGGTCATTGACGATCTAATGCGCGAGGCAAGCAACAATACTGTGGTCGATAATACAGTACCGAATATTTTGTCAAAACGAAAAATAGCAATAGCGTACCAAAAAATCTTAATCTAACGCGATATCGTTGCTTCGCAATTTGAATCGCAGCACAGTCGGTAAAAAAATGACATGAGTTCGTAGCGTTGTTGTTTCCATAGATGGCAAAAGAATTTCAAATTCCAATATCGTTGATCTTGTTAACGATGTTATGCGAGCTAGAAAACTTGAGAAACCCATCGATCGATCTCACTTTGCCAAACTCCTGCGAACTATGTTATACAGATGACATGCGAATTTATCGACAATCCCGAGTTACTAGACCAGCGTACACCTACGTTATCCTCGATACCACTGCGGCGTCTCATTTTACCACGCGATAGTGATAGGAGCAGCAGCAGCAAAAGTAGCAACAACGAGGCCGAGACCGCACACTCAAACCGAGATTTAATGCTCACGGCGGACAACGACATCATGGAGGAGAAGAAAACGAACAAATGCAAAACATCGCACAAGTAGAAAGCCAACGACACCCCGGCGAATATGAGTCCCCCGCACAATTAGAAGAGAAAAAGATAAAGAATGCATTTAACTCGTCATCGTTAAAATTCTGAAAATTCTTCAAAAAAAGTGTTATGACACCGCTCATCCTGCATCCTATTCTCGATCAAAAAATTTGGCGCAAGTTGATCGGAGAGTGGAGTGAAAAAATGTTTTACCATGGCTCGAGGCACAGGATGTACGTACAACGTGAGTTGTAGACAATGTATGGGAGACTCATTCAGCTGATCTTCGCTCGATAGCTACGTACAACGATGGGTACGCATATCTGCTTGTTGTTATCGACGTGTTGAACAAATACGCGTGGGTCGAGGCTTCGCGTGACAAAAAGAGCGCGAATGTGGCCCGCGGACTCACACGCATACTCACACGCAGTAACAATTGTCGCCCGCAGCGATTGCAAACCGATCGAAACGAAGAATTTATTGGCACTGCATTTCAGCAAATTCTCGAGAAAAAGAACATCGATTTTCGCGCTGCTCGTAACCCCGATATACCAGGTGTACAAGTGTGAAATGCGGATTTCAGACAACAGATAGCGCACGAATGCAGTTTGTGCTATAAAGATTTGACACTGCGCCATTTTGTTGTGTCATCAATAAGTGTCAGACGCGCGTGAGTGATAAATCGGAAAAGTGTGTGCATAGTGTTGTGTTGTTGTGTTCAATACGTCGAAATTTGTACCGAACAAAGAGCATTCGCGGACAGCATTAATTTTTTGTTTTCATTTGAAGAAAACTACTGCTGAATCATACCGATTACTACTGTGTTCAAAAAGTAAGGTGAATTTTGTTTTAAAATAAATTTTTTTTATTTATTCTTCCAAATCGATTTCGTCCCCCTCAAAATGATCCCCCCTAGCTACAATACACTTATGCCAACGTTTTTTTCTAATCTTTGAAGCATGCTAAAAAGTCGCCCTCAGGTGTAGCCTTCAATGCGCGTAGCGATTCACGTTTAATCTCTTAAATCGACTCAAAACAATTTCCCCGGAGTGGTCTCGTGCGCTTTGGGAACAGCCAGAAGTCACACGGTGCTAAATCAGGCGAATACGGTGGTTGTGGAGCGACATGAGTGGAGTTTTTGGCGAAAAACTCACGAAGAACCAGTGCTGTGTGCGATGGTGCATTATCGTGGTGCAAAATCCAAGTGTTGTCTATCCATAATTCTGGCCTTTTCTTGCGAATAGCTTCACGCAAACGACGCATAACACTTAAATAATATTCCTTGTTGACAGTTTAGCCAGTGGGAAAGAATTCGTAATGCACCACACCACGATGGTCGTCCAGAGCGTTCCAAATCATCAACACGTTCTCTGCCTTCTTTGAAGTCTTTGTACCACTTGTAAACATTTTTCTGTGACATAGTCTCGTCACCGAAGGCCTTTTGTAACATTCGATACGTTTCAGCGGCAGAAATTTCATTCCGCAAGCAAAATTTAATAGTACTTCTTTGCTCAACAAAATTCGACATCGTAAAAATCGCCAAATTCACTTTTCTTTGTTCACAAAACCAAGCGTAAACTAAAAACTAATGATGATATTGACATGTAATTTGTCACAGATGTCACTAACAGTCCTACCAACTTGAAAAAAATTCATTTGTCCGATTCGGTTAACGCGGAAAGTTTAAATTAAAAATTCACCTTACTTTTTGAACACAGTAGTACTTTGAGAAGCTTATGGTTAATATGCTCCATCGCATGATACGTGTGAACGATGGTTTCGGCATTTTAAAGGTGGTGACTTCGATGTTGCAGACAAGGAACGTAAAAAGCCGCCAAAAAAATACGAAGATGTGGAATTGCAAGCATTGTTAGACGACGATGATTCGCAAACACAAAAACAACTCGCCGACCAATTGGGCGTTAGTCAACAAGCTGTTTCCATTCGGCTACGAGAGATGGGAAAGATTCAGAAGACCGGTAGATAGGTACCACATGAGTTGAACGACAGGCAAATGAAAAAGCGCAAAAGCACATGTGACATTTTGCTCGCTTGGTACAAAAGGAAGTCGTTTTTGCATCATATAGTTACAAGGGATGAAAAGTTGATTTATTTTGAGAATCCCAAGCGTAAAGAAACATGGCTAGACCCAGGCGCACCATCCACGTCGACCGCAAAACCGAATCGCTTTGGCAGAAAGACGATGCTCTGTGTTTGGTGGGACCAGAGGGGCATGGTCTAATATGAGCTGTTAAAACCTGGGGAAACGATTAATACTAAACATCACCAACAACAATTGACCGATTTAAGTCGTTCGCTGCTTGAAAAATGGCCAGAATTCCGAAAGAGGCAGCACAAAGTCATTTTTCTTAATGATAATGCTCCATCATATACGGCAAAACCGGTTCGCGACACGTTGGAAGCACTCAGCTGGGAAGTTCTACCCTATGCGGCTTACTCACCAGACTTGGCTCCTTCTGATTACTACTTGTTTGGATCGATGGATCACGCACTTGCTGAGCAGCGCTTTCGTTTGTACGAAGATGTGAAAAAATGGCTCGATGAATGGTTCGCAGTAAAACGGGAAGATTTTTACTGGCGTGGTTTTCACAAATTGTCCGAAAGTTGGGAAAAATGTATAACAAGGGATGGAGCATAGTTTGAATACAGCACTTTTCATGATTCTTGCGAATTTAACATGTTTCTTTAGAAAAAAAATCCGCATTTTATACCTGTACACCTGGTAAAAGCCTCGATTGCCGAAGGCTTTAACCGCACAATAAAAAAGGGAATGTGGCGTTACTTTACATACACGCGACATAAGCGTTACATTGATGCTTTAGAAATTTTTTTATATGCTCATAATTACACTAGGCAGCGGAACGCGTATTCCTCTGACCGAGGTGACCCTATAGCCCGAGAAAATTTAGTACGTTGTTACGAGCGTAACGCCAGAAAAACTAAAAAGCCTAAATACAGTGTCGGTGATTTCGTACGTATCAGTACAGCTAAAGCAGCATTCGTGAAAGAATATGAGTATGATGTAACGAGTTATTCAAGATTCAACGAATATCAGTGAGTCGAGAACCATTCGTGTATACCAGGTCTATAAATATGAAGCCGGAATTTGTCCATAGATGACCCTAGCTGTCAATGTAGTTACCGTCAAACCGCGTCTTCGGCGCCATTTCCTTGTTGACATCTCTGACGAAGATTTTCAACTCACAACAATACAGGTTTCATCCAACAGCATAGTTTGTAATAGCGTTGAACATGTCGAATTTTGTGCCTGGAAACTACGATTTGCGGACAGCATTGATTTTCTGTTACCAATTAAAGAAAACTGCTGCAGAATCGCATCGAATGCTTGTCGAAGCTTACGGTGAGTATGCTCTTGGTAAATCAAAGTGCTTTGAGTGGTTTAAAAAATTCAAAAGTGGCGATTTTGACGTGAGAAACGAAGAACGTGGAAGACCACCGAAAAAGTTTGAAGACAGTGAATTGCAAGCATTGTTGGATGAGGATGACGCTCAAACGCAACAACAACTCGCGGATCAATTAAATGTGACACAAGAAGCCGTCTTCATACGTTTGAAAGTAATGGGAAAGATCCAGAAGATGGGAAAATGGGCTCCACATGAACTGAATGAAAGACAGCAAGAAAACCGAAAAACCACTTGCGAAATGCTGCTCGCCAGGTACAAAAAAAGTCATTTCTCCATCGAATTGTGACTGGCGACGAAAAGTGAATATATTTTGAGAATCGTAAGCGTAAAAGATCATGGGTAACTCCAGGCGAACCATCGACATCGACTGCAAGGCCAAATCGCTATGGACGAAAGATAATGCTCTGTGTTTGGTGGGATCAGAAGGGTGTGATCTATTATGAGCTGCTAACATCTGGCGAAACCGTTAATACTGAACGCTACCGACAACAAATGATCGATTTGAATCAAGCTTTGCGTGAAAAACGACCAGAATATCAAAAAAGGCAATACAAAGTGATTTTGCTTCATGATAATGCACTATCACACACAGCAAAACTGGTCAAGGAAACGATTGAGGCGTTTAGTTGGGAAATACTTTCGCATGCGGCTTACTCACCAGACTTGGCTTTGTCCGATTACTACTTATTTGCATCGATGGGACACGCACTTGCTGAGCAGCGCTTTACTTCTTACGAAAATGTACGAAAATGGCTCGATGACTGGTTTGCCTCAAAAGAGCAACAGTTTTTTTGGTGTGGCATCCACAAATTGTCAGACAGGTGGAAAAAATGTATAGCTAGCGATGGGCAATACTTCGAATAAAATATTTTCAATCATTTTCATACAATAAACGTATATTTTCTATACAAAAATTCCGGTTTCACATTTATACACCTGGTATTTTGCACGAGCTGAATAACCCGACTATCGTCGGGATTTTCTACGAGGTAGAATTATCGCGAGTACGAGTGCATCCGTCACCTGAGAAGACGAAAGAGAAGAAAAGGACAAAAAGGAAGAACGCTCGGAATCACCGTCCCTGATAAATATGAGCTCCAAGGATAGCTCTTTCTTTGTCGTACTACCGAGCAACAGTAGTATGCAGTATTTCCCGGATAATACGACGACGAAATTTGTTACAAAACTACCGCGTCAGACAGTTTGCACGGAAAATGGTCTGTTTCTCTTGTGGAAATTGATTATCCGATGACTCTTTTACATGTTCTTACTGTAGGATATCTCGTATCTTTTGAAGATGGTGATTATGATTTATCGGTCTTAAATCTTTTAACACGGAGACGTGTAGATAGAGACCAAGTTTCATCGGGTGTATATCGCTCTATTAACGCTCATTTGGAGAGTATAAATAAGTTACCTCACGTGGCCGGTCATCTGCGCTTCAAATCGCTTCCGAGCGGGTAGATTGAAATGGCGCGCGTACGCGACGATCTACGATACCACAACTTTCGCGTTTCGCCCGCTATCGCAAAGCTACTAGGATTCTTGGAAGGTAGGTCTGTAATGTTAGAACCACATCGCGAATCCAGAGAGTCGAGGCCTGCATCTCTGACCGGTGCTATACCAGGCAGCATGTTTCTATACACCAAAATCTGCGAAAGCTATATTACAGGTGATGTACAAACACCCCTCTTACGAGATGTTCTCATTGATGTTGACGACTTACAGTATGATTCGATAAAAATTAAATCGTTTTCGGCGCCACGATATATACCTCTCCTGCGCAACAATTTACACGCTATCGAGATCGATATAAGAGACGAATTTGGAAATCCTATACCATTCGAACAGGGAACGTTGACTGTGATATACATTTCAAAAGTTTCCACGACTGATTACGCCGCTATGGATGATATTGAATGTGTGCAGCATGGATCTGGCCGTCGCGGTACAGCGGTATTAGCCATGTTTATATCGAAACGCCTAATTTACGTGGACACGGTATCGGCAGCTTTCTCCGGGGCCTGTTTCGTCGAGTGTTACCACTTTTAAAGAAGGGTGCTAAAGCAGTTGGAAAAGAGGCATTGCGAGCTGGTGTAAACGTAGCCGGTGATATCCTCGATGGAAATATAGCTGTGATAGATACTATTCGCGAGAGAGCGCGAGAATCAAGCAGTAATCTCAAACGCAAAGTCTCTGAAAAAATTGACACTCCCATGAGGGAGTCTGGTTATAAAAAGCGCAAAATTTCACGAACTCCTCATTCATCGAACGAACGTAAACCACGACGTATCTGCCGCAAAAAGAAAAGTGTAATGAAGAGAAAAGTAATAAAGAAGAAGAATAATAAGAACAATAAGAAGAAGAAGACTCGTCAACGAACGGTTGCAGATATTTTTGGATAGCTGAAACAAGATGGCCTCTACATGCGCCCTCGTGCGAGTGTCTTAAGGGGGTATAACCATCTAGAAATTTGTTTTTTAAGTATTTTTTAGGAATTAATTTTGCGATAAACTATCAAACCTACAGTGCCGGGGTTTTTGACGCATAATAAGCCATGTTTCAACTACCATAACAAATTTTTATGAAATACTTTATGGAAATCTATACAAGTTATGCACTGCTACGCAGGTCGTGGCGTAGACGCTCGTCCAATCGGGCGCACAGGTTGTGGCGGTTCTAGTCTACTGAAACAGAAGAACAAAATTTTTTAAAAATCTATATGAGTGTAGTTATCGTCTGAACTAGAAATAAGTAAGTACGAAATTTTTTATCGGAATCGCAGCTGTTTAAAAATTAAGGTTAAACCAAATATGCTCTATTATTATCGACAATGTTGCGCCATTTTTCGGGTAGAGCCATGATGCCATCGGTGAAGAACTTCTGTGGTTTCTGGTTGAAAAACTGAATCAAGTGGTTTACACAGGCTTCTTTTGAAAGCAGCTTAATTCCATTGAGAGAGTTCTGCAGAGATCGGAATAAGTGATAGTCAGAGGGTGCTATGTCTGGACTATACGGTGGATGCATCAAAACTTCCCAACCAAGCTCTCGCAATTTTTGACGGGTCATCAAAGAAGTGTGTGGTCAGGCGTTGTCATGATGGAAGACAACACCTTTCGTATTAATCAATTCGGGCCATTTTCTTTCAATTGCTTGGCGTAATCTCTCTAGTTGTCTACAGTAGAGTTGAGAATCAATCGTCTGACCAACTGGAAGTAGCTCACGGTGGACGATCCCTTTCCAGTCCCACCACACACACAGCATTACCTTTTTCACCGTCAATCCTGGCTTCGAACGCTTGTGACGGCTCACCAACCCTTGCCCACAATTTTTGTCGCTTCCGATTGTCGTACGTAATCCAATTTTCATCACCGGTTATGACACGTTTCCAAAGTGGCTCGATTTCATTGCGGTTCAGCAGCGCATCGCAGATGTTAATTCGGTCTAACATGTTTTTCGCGCTCAACTCATGAGGAACCCATACATCGAGCTTCTTAGAGCTCATACATCTAGCTCCATACCAATATCGACACTGCTGATATGCTTATCTTGCTGGACTTTTGTAAGAATTTCATCAGCTTTTTCAGTGATTGGATGACCAGAGCGTGACTCATCTTTCACATAAAAATTATCAGAATGAAAGCGAGCGAACCATTTCCGCGCAGCAGATTTTGATAAAGTACCCTCACCGTACACAGCACACATTTTTTCACAAGCCTGCGCAGCGTTCTTCCTTTTGTCGTAACAATATTGCAAAATATAGCGCTATTTTTCGTTACTTTTCTCCATTTTCAAACGCAAACAACTTTCCAACCACTGCACCAATTTCGATGTTTATACACTCAAAGTAACACTCGAAGTGTCACCTTTCCTACGAGCGTTTAGTAGTGCCGCTGCAATCTGTGTTTCCTGCCTTATTTGCAATTGATGCCATCTATCGGGAAAATAGCCACGAACTTTTTCCCAGACCCAATAAGAATACGACGACATGAAATTAGTATTTACCCAAATTATATTTTCTAAGTCAAAGTGACTAAGTCTCCCTAATTTAGACATGTCAACGTATGATGGAGTTATTAATAAGATGAATATTGAAAGGTGCATCTAAAAATTGCACTTACCGTTATCCCCTGAAGCGATTTACTTTTCAGTAAAAGTCAAGAACGACCGACGATCCAATTTTAAATCGAAACCAGCTTCACCAGCCTCTGTTGCAAGAATCTCAACTGCCTTTCAGAAAAGATGGAATTCGCTGTAACACAGCGAATTTTGACAGAAAAATCCCTTCTAGAAGAATCAACGAAAACAGATTCAAAGCGATAACTGATAATTTCCATTTAACAAAAGAGTCTATCGTGGAGAAACCGGTAAAAACGAATTCCAAACCATCGCTGGTAACTTCCATTGATGGAAATAAGTTGCAATTTTGATGGCATAGATTTCAGGAAATGGATTCGTTAAATCTAAATATCCCTTGAATCCTGGATTATGTTTTCCCTGAAAAAATTATGGGATTGAAAATTTTTTTAACAAATGAACTCAAATAAAATCCAATAATTAAAATTAGTAATATTTATTGCTAAATATATCTTGAAAGCACAGCTCACAACACCAATTATTATCATTTTTGTATTTTTTGTTTTTAAAGTATTTTCCGGCAATTCGAGGTTATCTCTCGTACCGGCTATAAACCTTTTACGGATAAAACGGTATAGAACGATCTCTCAGCGCCGCCTTTCGCTTTCATGAGGCATTATACATGCACTGGCCATTGTTTGGCGGAAATCCTAGCCTACCGTAAATTTCTATTGGTCAGATCGCATCACATCAGTCAGAGAAAAAAGACCGTCATTGGTCAGATTACCAATTTCGGCGAGAAATGTAAATTGTATGAAAAAAATTTTAATTTATCGTGTGACTGTTTCTATACGTTAGCTATGGTCTCCGAGGAAAGGGAGCCAGATTCCAATTTCATAGTCAATGAGGTATATTTCAGTTGATGGTAGTCTTGTCTTCCTTAGTTTGGAAAAATATAATTTTGGTTTGTCGCTAATCACTGCAAACCTAACTCACTGATATATTGAGTCACCGAGAAATTTAGATTGGTTGGATGAGTGACAAATTCAAATAGTGTCGGGGAAATTTAAATATAATTAGTGTTGCGCCTAAACATCGACTAGTGTATTTCGAAATACAACTTATAACCGCTGTCGTTTCTGGAACGTTCTGGAATCCTCAAGAACTTGATATGCACGGATATCTTAGATTTACACTTGTGTACACCGCACGCGATACTTTATGAAAATATACAAACATACACGTATATTACTTTTGAAAAAAAAACGCATCTACACGGTTTGCTCTCGCCCGAGGTGTGAACAATCAGGATTACTCTGTGCATCGACCGATTCTCATTTCAACGAAATAAATCCTATTTTTGTTTTTGAAAATCATCGAACCGACTCTCATCTTTACTCTCTCAACTTGATCCCCCACATCTGCCACAGAAATTCACGGAAACTACTGGCTATACTGGTCGTTCGAGCTCGAATCCTGTGGAAAGTGTGGTAATAGTAAATGTAAATAAGCGACGAAACTGTCCAGTCGGTACAAGAGCCCAAAAGATCCGGCAAATTGATTCGAGGGAAGTGTGAGCTCAGAGCGAGGTGCACGCTTTTCGTAGCGGACCCTTCATTCTTCTGCGAACCAAATATCGAGTGTTGAAAAACTGCAATACCTAAAAATGAGCTTATCGAGAGAAGCCGCTTAACTCGTGAGGAACATTTCGGTGACCGGAAAGACACTCATCACGCGATACGAAAATAAGTGCGTACTCGTTGACACTCATCCTGCTGAGCTTTTCTTAATTCGTCACTGGTTACTCACAATTCAGCTAAAGAGATCAAATCTCTTCTCGGTGACGTGAACGCATCGGCTGGTGCACTAAAAGCTTTCGGTTTCCAGTCTCATTTCCAGGATCCAATCCTCATATATATGGTAGCGCAAGAACTCGAACCAGAGACAATAAAAGACTGGGAAATACAAATCTGAGCGGACTCCGATCTCGTGCTCTTCGATGAACTTGGAGGTTTCATGAATTTAAATACGAATTGCTTTCGCATCCACCGTATTGTCCAGATTTGGCCCCCTTCGACTACTTTCTGTTTCCAAACCTGAAAAAATGGCTTGGCGGAAAGAGATTTGGTTCCAGAGATGACCTCATCGCCGAAACAGAGACCTATTTTGAGGACCTTCCGCAATCGTTTTATTCGGAGGGCATAAAAAAAATTGGAAAATCGTTGGAATAAGTGTATCGAGCTAAAAGGAGATTATGTTGAGACATAACAAGATTTTTGTCCAAAAAACGCGATTTTCTTTACCAAGCCGACTATTTATTGATCGACCCTCGTATAATGCAGCGTGCGATTTGTCAATATTTCGTCACCTAAAAGTTAGTTGGAAAAACGTCGTGCGATCGCATAAGCAAGAATTCGCAAAAGCAATTACTAAACCGGACATCGTGTCGTTCAAAATAGCATTCGAAGAATCAGCGAAGAAAGAAATGGTTACGAATGGTTTTAGAGCATGTGGGTTGTTCCGATTCCATCCTGATACAATCGCTTACTCCTAGATATATTTCGAAACGACACAAGGATATAAGAAACACGACGGCTGCAGTCATACCTACGCCGGATAAATACGATATCGCAAAGAGAGTCATCGAATACATTCTAGAGCCAGATGAAACGCATGAATTCAAGTGGACCAAAGAGAAAACAGATTGGAACTCATCGACACGATTAGGGAACTTTCATTGAACTCTGAAACTGATTTTAATATCAGTACCGCGATGAAACAGGCGAGGAATCGAGGATTGTTGCACCTTGGAAGAAACTGATATCTGGAATATACCTATCGAGTTCATCGGAGACGATGTTAATTTGCCATTAGCAGGTATTGCAAACAAATCCCTATTTTTCGAAGCCGCCCAGTTTTGAGAATGCTACAACTGGTTAGCATTTCGTGACCGTTGATAATATCAACGGAACTTCGATACTCGTGATAACGCAATATAAAACTGTGGAGATATTATATATTATATATACTAAGAGTTGGAGATTACGTTGATATTGTTCAGAGAAACGAAGCTCCTTTGCAGCAGTCAGTTAGTGGGCCTAACGTATTGATAAAGGCCTTCGTAACGATGAGCGATAAAAATAATGATAAAAAACAGAATGAGACAGCCAAACTGGTTTCAGAAAAAGGAAGCACAAAAACTGATATGTGAAAACTGCTGACAGTAGCATGGTCGTTCAGCAAGCGCCTGACAAAAATTCCGAGAATGGTATTAAAAAGCATATTTGGGTCGCACACTACATTGAATAAAAATGAACGACGAAAGGCCAACCGAAAACATCAGCAGAGAAGTTACCGTTAGCGGTTACTTCTAAGAAGTGGAAGGAAATTGAAGAAAGCAAAAAATTCGTTCTATCAGAAAAACAATGCATTGCCACAGAAAAACGATTTCTAAGAGAAAATAAAAGAGAAGGAAACGGAAAAGGAAGAAACTATAAAAAGGATTAAAGTAAAAAAGAAACCGAAAGCAAAGAATAAGCCCTGAAAAAAAGTCTGTAGTCTCGAATATATCGCACCCAAGCAATAAGGTACACGAGAATGTTCTCCTTGGCGCGGCAATATCGTAAGCACCACATCGAATCTTGGCAGAATCGCATGAATCTTACCCTGTACAGAGCTCTCCCGATGACTGTATTGTAGAAGATAATTATATGGAGAAAGAAAACGAACCAGTGAGCACGAGTGGCGTTAAGAGAAAGAGACTCGCGTTAAGGGGAAAAGACCTACTGTTAAGAAACCAAAAAAAAAAAAAAAAAAAAAACGTAATTCACACCCGTATCACATTTCTATGTTGTATACTCAAGATTACTCATTTTCTATATGGTTCAAGTTCCTACTTATTGTTGTTATAATTGTTTTATGGAAAACCATCTAATGGTTATAACCGTTGAAGACGATAGATATTTTATGTAACATAATAGCTGAAAAATGAATTGTTTAAATTTATTTCCCTTAATGTTGTGCAATGAGAAAGAATCGTTCATTCACTGGTTTTTACTTATTCATTTAGTGAAGCGGTTCGTTCATTCACTGGTGTCTAGACTGTTCATTAACAGGTTCAAGGTGTTCAGTTACTAGTGAATATGGTTTTATCGGTTTTATTAATTGCGTATATATACTTTTCGAACGTAAAAAGATATTCTATTGATTGATTTTATTATTAGGTGCGCAACTAAGTTCCCGCTGTTTTTGAAGAGATGGCTCCAGTAGTAAGTGCTGGTCGATTGGGACATAACCAAAACGTCATGAACCAAGCTTAGACATATGGTAAACAAACCGCTTTGACACATTAGTGATTTTCTTTTTGCGTCATATACTTTTGGTTGTGTAAAAATGTCTGATTTTGTGCCAAATAATCGTCATTTGCGGGAAGTGTTGCTTTTCTTCTTTCATTCGAAGAAAACGGCGGCTGAAGCGCATCGAGAACTCCCAAAAGTTTACAGAGAGGCTGCTCTAAGTGAAACAACATGCCGTGATTGGTTCCGTCGCTTCAAAGACGGTGATTTTGATGTTGACGACCGTTCGCGTGAAGGAAGGCCAAAAACCTTCGAAGACGCTGAATTGGAGGCATTGCTCGATGAGGATCCGTGCCAAACGCAAAAAGAACTTGCTTCAGCATCAGGAGTTACCCGCCAAGCCATTTCCAAGCGATTGCATGCGTTGGGAATGGTTCAAAAACGAGGAACTTGGGTTCCTTATGATTTGAAGCCAAGAGACGTTGAGCATCGTTTTTTCGCCTGTGAACAACTGTTCCAGCGGCAAAAAAGAAGGGTTTTCTTCATCGCATTGTTACGGGTGATGAAAAATGGATTCATTACAGCAACCCAAAGAGAACAAAATCATGGGGACTGCCTAGTCCCCATGACCGGGCGGTCATGCTTCTACGTCGTCGGCTTGGCCGAATATTCACGCTGCGAAGATTTTGCTGTGTATTTGGTGGGACCAGGGCGGTGTTATTTATTATGAGCTGTTGAAACCGACCGAAACCATCACTGGGGAACGGTATCGAACTCAATTGATGCGATTGAGCCGAGCACTGCGCGAAAAGCGGCCACAATACGAGCAGAGGCACGAAAAAGTGATTCTACAGCATGACAACGCTCGGCCTCACGTTGCCAAACCCGTTAAAACCTACTTAGAAACGCTCAAATGGGAAGTCCTACCCCACCCGCCATATTCCCCAGATATTGCGCCGTCCGATTATTACTTGTTCCGTTCGATGGCACATGGTCTGGCTAATCAGCAGTTCAGCTCATATAAAGACATCTCAAAATGGCTTGATTCGTGGATAGCCTCAAAAGACGAACACTTCTACCGTGACGGTATTCGAGCTCTGCCGGAAAGATGGGAAAAAGTTGTCGCTAGCGATGGGCAATATTTTGAATGATTCATTTGTAAACATTTTTTCACAATAAAATTGCATTTTCATAAAAAAAAAAACAGCGGGAACTTAGTTGCGCACCTAATACTTTATAATATACTGCATCGACAGAAATTTGTTCCACACATGTATACGTATCCGATGTTGAGAATATTGTTTTAATGTGAGCTTCGTCCTTAATTGTACATTTACTGGTGCCTGATCACTGGTGGAACCAACCGTATTCTTTTACTTGTCGCTACATTTGCTGAAAATTGTTGAATTGCAATATTTGCTTATCGACGATCGCCAGGCAAGTCACCTCATGCTGCTTCAGCATTTCGCGGTGGCCTCGGTGGCGATCAGACAATAGAAGGATTGGATTTCGTTTCTTGTCTTAAACGAACAATCACGGACATAAACAGACAATCACGTGGTGCAACACGATTTTCTTGGTCAATCAAGTTCGGAATAGGTATGTGCGCAAAGTTACCACACCACCATCCATCGGCCGAGCAATTCAAAGGACCGAACCACCGAAAAAAGCGAGTACATTGAATGTTCCCGAAGTTACAGTACAGCGAAATACTAGCTAAGCGTGAATAGGTAACCCAAGATCTCTACAAGAAGTAATGATAGCCCACGTATATATTTTCCTGCCTTTGTCACGTCGTTGTTAATAAAAATCCTTTTAAAAATAGTAGAAATGTCATTAGCCGGGCGTGAACACGTATTCTGGTTTACAGTTGTCAAGCTTGATTCGACTATCTCGAATTAATACAAATTAGGGATCAATGATCATGGATCAGGGTTGGAACTACATACGCCGAACCACGACATTACAAAAAACATTCGCCGCGTTAATATCGCTGTTCGTGAGCGTGTAAGGTGAAGTTCGAGGTTGAGCTTGAGAGGTCCACCCGGTATAAAAACGTGAGTATCGCGGAACACACGAATCTTGTGCGTAGCATTATTATTTCTATATACTCGACCAATAAAAAAGTCGATATAGTTCGAGGGCACTCCAGCAAAGTTAGTCGAGGCTAAAATAAATCTGTCATCAAGTAATTTGGCCCATAGGCAATCTCTCTACTGACGTGTACTGAATTTACGATACTATGAACATTACGATAATCCACCAATCGGGAGTAGGTTTTGGCGTGTTTTATCACTTGATTGCCTGCAACTGCATGCTATTTTTCTGGATTTTCACATAATTATTCACTAGCCATTATTTTGTTGCTTTCGCCAATTTCCATTCGACATTTCCTGTAAGCATCTCTTGACACACGTTTTGCATTGTCAGCTAAACATTCGGATCCGTGATTCTTACTGAGACTAGCTCCGCGAGTTGTTACATACAGTAACATATGATTCTGGTATCTCTCCATCGGCGGTGGTGAAGAATACAGCTGCAACCTCATTATTACTTCGTTGAAAGTTGAATTTGTGACGATTTATTCCTGTCTTTAACATGAAAAGCAACGGTAACTGGCCAGACGGTTGTGCGTCGTTAAATTGATTCTCTTTGCTGAGATCGCAATTCTTCACCCATCATTTGATACTGCTTGTAAGCAGTCGTTTTTTTTTGCACCGCTGGGTATAAAGCAATGTTTACTTGTAGTAAATTTGGCCCAGTGTCGTGAAGAAATACGCCCCGGGACGTCTTCCCGGAAACGAAGCATTGCAGTTTCGTATGCGCGCGAAGACAGTGTTTGATTTCTCATGAGAGTTATTAAACAAGAATGCAACTCATATGGCATTTCTAGTCATGGGTCAAGACATATTTTGCCGTGACGGCAGCAATCGTGAAATGAATTACGCCTGTTCGATACTATTTCGGGCGTGATATGTGCAGCGATGTAGTGCGTACAGAGTTCAGAACAGATCAGCAACTTTAGCCATCTAAAAATTTCTACAAGCCAATGAAATATTTTCATTAATTACATACAAGCACACTCCACCAGATTTTGTGACTAAAAAGTACATTCTGCGATTTTTTTTCGATCTCTTTCTAAGAAACTGAAGTTGCAATTTTTTAAAAAACTATTAATATCTTGGGAGGGAAAAATAGTACAAGAAAAATACAAGGTAAAAAATATAGATTTTTGATTAATCTTTGAATAAAACAGTCCTAACATTTTTATTATCATTTCTGCAAAAATTCACAGAAAGTACTCTCAAACAGTGGATATATCTGGATAATTATAAGAAGTATCTGACAGAGACAAAAAAAGTGACATCGCCCTCCTACGTAATTCGTGCACCAGCCTCTGAGAGAACCCGGGCTCTGCAGAAAACCCAGAGCTTCCTTCGACGCCCCCCCCCCCTTCCCAAACTTGGTATTCTCTTTTCATTGAACCTTGGTGCTGGTGAATTCAATACAACATTCTTTGATTACCGTCTGAAAGTTATACGACATCTCGTTGAGAGAAAACTTCAACCCTTAAATTTTTTTGTTCAATGTAGCGTCGTGCCTAGAAATAACATGCAATAAACAACAAGCTCACTTGTACTTATAAAAAACTTGCAACATTGATACTGCTGCAACACAATGCATCATTAAAGTTATTGCCTTCATCTTCAAACCATAGTTGAAGACAAATACTGTCTTCGCAAAACATGGAATTTTTGGTCATATTGAATAGACGTCTCTAAATCATAAATAACATTTCAAGTGAAAATGATTAAATTATTCAAACGTTCCTCGCATGACAAATTAATTATACAAATGTCAATTTTTCAGTGCGGAACAATTGTTTATTGTTTATTTAGCTGCTTAAATTTTCTGGCGGAATAAACGTTGTGAAGGTACCTTTATAAGAAAGATCGAACTGGAATGTGACAACAACCTCAACAATGTTGACCTTGACGTCATTTTTAAACAGCTACCAGGCAGTTATTTAGCATTTGACCGTAAATTGACGTTCTCAAGGTCACGAAAAAAAACTTCAAAATATCATTTCAGAGGTAAAATTTTCCGCTCCTTTCGAATCCGGTGTCAAAAATAAGGGTTCCCATTAAAAAAACCACTCTGACCTTCAAATAACCTTGACAAGTAGTCTCAAGGTCAAAGCTAGTTACACAGGTAAGTGACCCCCACGATCTTGAACAACTTTTGTCTGAACCATTTTTCCGTATCTGTCTTAGGTACAAAGAAATTTCGGTGCATAGATTAAAATGGCCCACCCTGTATATACTTCAAATAGACGAAGTCTTAAGAAGCACACCTTCATAGGTGACAATGCATATTAAATAGAATACGGAATGCACCCAAATAGTCAGTACGCGATGCATTACGATACATAAATTCACTGCGTTGGTGGAGAGCGGGGGTTGAAAAGTACATGCCGCGAAAGTACAACGGTTTACCGCTCCACCTTCGGAACAATTCTTTGATGCGTATTCACAAGGGGACCACATGGTCGTCGGATTTTTGTAATTTTTTATACTCATGGAACGTAAAGGTGAGACCCCAAATATGAATATCCCCAAGTAATACGACGCCATATTCAGAAATTCTCGAGAAAATCGACTTTGAAGTTAGAGCGAGCAACTGAAATAGAGAAACAAAAACCGAATTTTCAACTGACAAGGAAAGGTACTTTGGTGTCCCCCTCCGATTTTAATGCAACTCACGTATGTTGTAGAGCATCGAAAACTAAAAGACACGTATTTTTTTTTATCGGCGGAAAAACATTTTTAAGGGGTGAAATCGCCCTTCAAAAATAGTATGTCGAGGGGTGATTTTGCAGTTTCACCCAGAAGGCGTCAACCGATTTTAATAAAACAAAAACCAAAATACTCCTCATTGAAGACAATCAAAATTCCACGCTAAGTTGAAGAAAAAAATTCATTTGCAGGGGTGAACAACCCCCTGATTTTTCAAATTTCCACCCTACACAAAAAACTAATTAACCAAATTAAACAGAACATGTACCATTTGGAAGGGCAAGTTAAAATAAAGTTGACGTATTTTTGCACATTCACAGGAAAATGAGTTTACGGGGGTAAACTACCCCTTATCCATTAGTACGTATATTTGTGCGTACATTCTTGTTTCTCGTTATTTACATGTTAAAGAGCTGCTTGCGTTCACTCTTTGTGCTGATTTTGTGCTTATCAATAATTTATCGTCATATGTCATCGACCTTTCGATTAGATGGTATTTCGATTCGGCGCAAATTTCGGAATAAGTCGATGATGCAACAGTCGTTCCATTTATAGAACTTTGTCAGTTATTCCAACGAAATGAATATGATCTTATTTTTTTGAGTAATCTAATCATACGCCAATATGATAAAAATACTTTCAACGCAGTAAGAGGTGTTTTCTACATAGGCGGCTATCTGGGACTGCGTATTATCTGCTGATATCGCATGTGGTTCAACAACAAGTCTTTCAAATATAAAAGCCGCGATACATACAGCGATCTTCAGTTGCTCATTTGAACGGAGTGCCAGTGCGTCAGTTATAATTTCTGACAAAAAAAAATCAATAGACCATGAAAGTGAATCCAATCAACGTCATTTAACTTCTTTTGGCTACATTTCAAGCCATGAATATTCCCGAAACTCCGATTAACAATGCAGAAATCGAGATAAAGCAGAATTTCGAAAAAGTTCTGGTCGACTGCATGGACGATTATAACGGAGTTGAAATTATCGAGGAACAATCGCTAGATTTTCAAAAGCCATTCAAGCAATATGATGTTAACCCTGTCGAGGACACTCTTTGGCAACATGATGAAGGTCCAGTGGATTCTGATAATTGTTCTAAAGACGAAGAAGACATAAGCTACGATTACAAACGCAAAGCAATCGAATACTGGAGATCCGGTAAGAAGAAAAATTACAGTGTCGATACCGTGAGTCAGAAATTCAAAAAAGTCAAATCTGTACGACAATTAAAACGCTGGGCAAATCAAATGAACAAAGGTGGGACCTACAAGGAGAAATTAGCTCAAATCTCTGAATATACTTTGAAAAACATACAAGCCGCAATAGATGCTGGTTTCATTGTTCATGATATCGACCTTCAAAAGTGGGCTCTACAAGCTCAAAAAGAGATAGGTTATGAAGACATTCGTTTTAAAGCTTCTCATAATTGGCTTCGGAAGTTCAAGAAATCACATCGTATTGTGTCCAGGAAAATTAATAAATTCGTAACACGAAAGACTATAGAAGACGAACCAGTTTTAAGGATGAATGCAGAAGACTTCGTAAATAAAATTAAACCATATATTCAAACATATGGACCGGAAAACATATATAATTCAGATCAGAGCGGTTTTCAACTGGAAATCCACTTTGGCAGGACTCTGACGACTGAAGGAACTAAACAAGTGCAATGTGTAGTACTATCCGTATCATCTACAACTCACAGCTACACTATCCAGCCAACCATAAATGCAGATGGAAAATTATTGTCACCCCTTTTTATCGTTCTAAAAGAGGGAAAGGGTGAGTTCGGCCCAATCGTGGAAAAAAATTTATTCAGGCCAGAAAACGTATTTTTAACAGCAACGAAATCCGGAAAAATGACTTCAGGTATGGACAAAAATGACTGCCGGAAAATATTGAACATATGATGAATTATACTATATCGATAACCAATATCATCCCATGTATAGAGCACTTCAAAATTTGGTTGGAAAAAGTATTCTTCCCCAACACCGGCCGTGACAGCGTATTGTTGATAGACTCGTGGAGTGGACACTGCCCAGAAGTTGTTCTAAATGCAACACCTCGGGGCAAAAAAATAATCACAAAGATAATACCTAAAGGCACCACAGGGAAAATCCAACCACTCGACGTTTTTGGTTTCCGAATATGGAAAAATTTTGTACGACATTTTTCCGACAGTGTATTATAACTTAATTCTGATATTAATTTGCACTTGAGAAACAACATAATCAAACTGCAATCTCTCGCATACAATCAACTTTCATCACCCAGATATATAAATCTTTTCAAATATGCATGGTTCAAAAGTAATTATATAACCGATAAGCCAAACGAATTCGACAATCCAGTGAGTTTTGGTTTCGGTCAATCGTCTCAAGCACACTGTGAAGTACTAGGTTGTAATAATGTGGCCATCATCAGATGCTCATGGTGCAAGAAGTCTTTATGCTTGCAACATTTTTTTGAAGAGTATCATTTCTGCACGACTTACGAACCATGATTGCTGCAAATTATGACGTGCACATTGCACGTTGATCGATTGTAAAAGGAATGATACATTATAATATATACTGTGGTGTATGTAAATGCGCAAGGCGGTAAGAATAAATGTGAGAGAATGGAGAGTGGGGAGAGCGTTAACATGGGACGTGAAAAGGACGACAGTCGAATAAATGCGCATGCCGAAACCGGGTATTTGTTATTTCTCGCCTATGTCCTCAGCTGATTGCCGCTGTTTCGAAATACAACCATACATATATGCCATACAACCACTTAACCCCAGCAACATTCCCCAGTATTCTGTATTTGAACAAGCTATTTTTTTCAGTAAATAACGCGAAACTCGTGAATGGACCATTCTACTTGTAAGTACCAGCCGGTCACCCCCTTAATAATAAATAAAGCATCATGCGAAGTTCCCCCCCCCTTGACTTCGGCTAACAGGAATGTTTTGAATCAATTCGGACATTTAAATAACGAGAAACAAAAATGTATGCACAAATATACGTACTAATGGATAAGGGGTAGTTTACCCCCGTAAACTCATTTTCCTGTGAATGTGCAAAAATACGTCAACTTTATTTTAACTTGCCCTTCCAAATGGTACATGTTCTGTTTAATTTGGTTGATTAGTTTTTTGTGTAGGGTAGAAATTTGAAAAATCAGGGGGTTGTTCACCCCTGCAAATGAATTTTTTTCTTCAACTTAGCGTGGAAATTTGATTGTCTTCAATGAGGAGTATTTTGGTTTTTGTTTTATTAAAATCGGTTGACGCCTTCTGGGTGAAACTGCAAAATCACCCCTCGACATGCTATTTTTGAAGGGCGATTTCACCCCTTAAAAATGTTTTTCCGCCGATAAAAAAAAAATACGTGTCTTTTAGTTTTCGATGCTCTACAACATACGTGAGTTTCATCAAAATCGGAGGGGGACACCAAACTGACCTTCTTGTAAGTACCAGCCGGTCACCCCCTTAATAATAAATAAAGCATCATGCGAAGTTCCCCCCCTTGACTTCGGCTAACAGGAATGTTTTGAATCAATTCGGACATTTAAATAACGAGAAACAAAAATGTATGCACAAATATACGTACTAATGGATATGGGGTAGTTTACCCCCGTAAACTCATTTTCCTGTGAATGTGCAAAAATACGTCAACTTTATTTCAACTTGCCCTTCAAAATGGTACATGTTCTGTTTAATTTGGTTGATTAGTTTTTTGTGTAGGGTGGAAATTTGAAAAATCAGGGGGTTGTTCACCCCTGCAAATGAATTTTTTTCTTCAACTTAGCGTGGAATTTTGATTGTCTTCAATGAGGAGTATTTTGGTTTTTGTTTTATTAAAATCGGTTGACGCCTTCTGGGTGAAACTGCAAAATCACCCCTCGACATGCTATTTTTGAATGGCGATTTCACCCCTTAAAAATGTTTTTCTGCCGATAAAAAAAAATACGTGTCTTTTAGTTTTCGATGCTCTACAACATACGGGAGTTGCATTAAAATCGGAGGGGGACACCAAAGTACCTTTCCTTGTGAGTGAATAGATCAGTGGGTAGCGCTGGAGTGTGGTAATCACTGGGTAGTGGGATCGAGTCTCGCTTTAGTCACTTTTTTTTTTTTTTTTTTTTTTTTTTTTTTCCTTTAAAATTCAAATACCTACGTATTTTATATTTAAAATTCATTAAATATTTGCTAATTACCATATTATTATTAACAAATTATCATTTTTTATGCATATTGCACGTGTTATTACATTTATTTGAAATTAATTTTAAAAAATGACAAGTAAAGTTTTGGGAACGAAAATGAAAAAACCTCGGGTAGAAAAATAATGTTTTTTTATTTAAAGTTACATCGTATCCATTTGTTTATCAACAGGATCGCACGAGCCACAGTGATAAGCGTCGTAAAAACACGGGAAACAGAAATTTTCACGGCATCGAGCACACCGCACGAATGCTGCGTTTTTACAGACGCATTTTTTTTTTAAAACATCAATCGGAAAACAAACTTCATTGACGTTTTCAAAGATTTCTCTAGTATCACAAAGTTTTGAAGCGAACCACGCATATCTGATCATTTTACCGAAGATCGGAGAGGATAACTGATGATGAACGATTGAATGAATTTTAATACAATCTTCTCGATCGTTGATTTCGCGGCCTCCTTCGATCAGGTATGCGCAGTTTTGCATACGCTTGATGAAATTTTTTACTTGACGGTAAAAATAAACATCGCATGGCTGTACTAACGGAGTACATTTCGGAGGAATGACTTGCACGGTGCAAGTCGGCAGGCGCTTATCATCGCGAAAAATTTCATTATATATGACGGGATTTGTTTGTCCACCCCAAGAATCAATAAGCAAAAAAAACTTTTCTTTTTTTACATATGGTTGCATAGCGTTGATTAAAAAATCTTTATACAAATTTGTGGTCAACTTTCCCGATTTCGACGAAGTGACTGTGACGTTTCGGTACTTTTTAAGATACTCGTCTACCGATTTCTTCACCCTAGGTCCAAATGAACCAGTTGTTTCTTGTAGACATATGAAGACAAGGGGCAGCAACTTTCCTGATAGGGTGACAGAGTACTGTGCAGTATACGAGTGAGTCACTTTATTCATATTCTGCCTCGTCACTAGCACCACCTTCGATCCTTTGGCCGCGAGAGTTCTATCGAAAGTCGATTGGTATTGACACCCTGAAAAAAATTATCAAAAAATGAATAAATAAAAAATACTACACACGAAGAAATATACTTTGATTAATTACGAACAATAAAATAATATTTTCAATATCTGTTTGGTCCGTATTAATGACGAAGTCTGGCTCAAAGTTCGGTATGGCATTCCGCGCCTGGATTCGAAAATCTTCTGCAGAAGCCAGGATTTCGTCCATTGATGCGGTCTCTCTTTCCGTTACAAACTTCGTGATTTTTCTTTGACGAATTCGATGCTTCCGTTTAAATTCCTCACACCATCTATTCGAAGCTTTGAAATCGAACTCTTCAAACTGACTTGCGGCAGATAAAGCCCACTGCTGCAAGTTCCGGGTTGTGACTTGCTGATTATTCTTTCGAGCTTCGTCAAAGCGATCATACGTCCATGAATCGATTGTCGCGTATTTTTCCGATGTGGTACCACCACTTTTTACATGTTTTAACCATTTTGGCAATTCCTCCATACGTTTGAAGCGACTGCACCCGTTTTTTTTCAAAACTGCTAGGCTCCATGACGGATGAGCTGCAGCTATACGCAAAACTTTTCTCTTGTAATCCAGTGGAATGTTGTCGTTCGGTTTTGATATTTTCATCGGTGGCGAATAATTATCCGAAGATTCTTCACTACTGGGCACAACTTCTTCGAAAAGATTTTCTTCGTTAGGTTCATCGAACGTAACCAACTCATCAAACTTTTTCTCTTGTGAAGCTTGTACGGTATACTGGACTAAGTCCTCTGCTAGTAGCATTGGTTGTTCAGTTATTGTCGCAGATGGTGTTGGTTCGATAAGATTATTCTCAGCGAGGATTTGCTCGTAATATTCGAGCGCATCTCTCATCAATACTCTTGAATCTTTACTCTGTGAGGAGTCTTCAAGGTCTTCTGCCGCCGAAGGGCCAGGAGAATTGCTTACTTCCACGTCCGACATTATAATATTTTTCTTTAAAACTGTTCGAATATTTTCACTCACTACGCCGCAAAACACAACCTGCTGCTTCGAGAGCGAACGTTGAAATGCTACTAGCTACTACCTACTGCAGTCACAAATGCCCCTTACCGAAAGAAACCGTTGGGGAATTCCGAAAGCTTTTGTTCTCGAGCAGGTGTGGATCCCTCCGCAGTTAGTTTGGTAGCTACATTCTATTACAATGTAATGTAAGCGTCAGGCTAGTCAAATAACTCTTCGTAAAGAGGATAATATTATTTTTCCGCTCCACGTGCAATTTTCATAAAAAATGATATAATTTGTTAATAATAATATGGTAATTAGCAAATATTTAATGCAATTTAAATATAAAATACGTTGGTATTTGAATTGGAAAAAAAAAAAAAAAAAAAAAGTGACCAAAGCGAGACTCGATCCCACTACCCAGTGATTACCAGACTCCAGCGCTACCCACTGAGCTATTCATTCAGTTGAAAATTCGGTTTTTGTTTCTCTATTTCAGTTGCTCGCTCTAACTTCAAAGTCGATTTTCTCGAGAATTTCTGAATATGGCGTCGTATTACTTGGAGATATTCATATTTGGGGTCTCAACTTTACGTACCATGAGTATAAAAAATTACAAAAATCCGACGACCATGTGGTCCCCTTGTCAGCTTGGCAATGAATATTTCCGAATTGATGTATGGAAAATGTGGTTATCACATTTGATACGATGCGGTTGGATGCAACGTAGATGTATAGTCCGATGTGACCCTTGTCAAGCTAGCAGACGAAAGTCCCGAAAATGGATTTACGATATACCTAAATAAGGTGCTAATTTGGTGCTAAGTTTATAATTTTAGTGCTCCTTTAATTTAGTCAGTAATACAATTTGAAAAACCCTCTGCCAGCTTGATATCAAGCTAGCAGAGGGTTTTTTAGGGTTTGCATTATCGCCAAATGTCTTTTGCCAGGAACTAAAAGCTTTTTAAGTGCTTTACAACCATATAAAATTTTAATTAAATTAAATTAAATTTATTTTTAATAAAAAATCCGTTAAAATGTAAAATTAATAAAATAGCCGGATTTATGATGTGACGTCATGTTGAACAAATCAGGTTGGAAATACATTGGAAATAAGATAGACTCGAATTTAGTGCTCCACCCCCGCGGTAACAAAACCCACCCTTTCTTCATGCAAACTTGTCGTTTAAGTGAAATACTTTAAATAAGAACAATATCGCCCTGTCCTTGCACGTATATATCGTACGATTTAGGTGCTTTTGATAAATCAATTGCCTGATTTTAGTGCTCCACCTCCGTGGCCGCAAAACCCACCCTCTTGTCAGGGAAAGTTCTCGTTGAAGTGAAATATTTTTGATAAAGACAATATCTCCCTGTCCTTGCACTTATGTATCGTAAAATTTAGGTGCTTTTGATAAATGCATCGCCTGATTTTAGTGCTCTACCCCCGCAGTCACAAAACCCACCCTTTGATCATGCAAACTTGTAGTTAAAGTAAAATATTTTTGATGAAGAGAATATCGCCCTGTCTTTGCAGGTATATATCGTACGATTTAGGTGCTTTTGATAAATGAATTGCCTGATTTTAGTGCTCCACCCCTGCGGTCAGAAAACCCACCCCTTCATCATGTAAACTTCTCGTTGAAGTGACATATTTTTAAAGACAATATTGCCCTGTCCTTCCACGTATATATCGTACGATTCAGGTGCTTTTGATAAATGAATGGCCTGATTTTAGTGGTCCACCCCCGTGGCCGCAAAACTCACCCTCTTGTCGGAAACTTCTCGTTAAAGTGAAGTATTTTTGATAAAGACAATATCGCCCTGTCCTCGCACGTATATATCGTACGATTTAGGTGCTTTTGATGAATGCATCGTCTGATTTTAGTGCTCCACCCCCGCGGTCAGAAAACCCACCCTTTCATCATGCAAACTTGTCGTTAAAGTGAAATACTTCAAATAAGAACAATGTGGCCCTGTCTTCGCACGTATATATCGTACAATTTAGGTGCTTTTGATAAATGAATTGCTTGATTTTAGTGCTCCACCCCCGCGGTCACAAAACCCACCCTTTCATCATGCAAACTAGTCGTTAAAGTGAAATACTTTAAATCAGAACAATATCGCCCTCTCCTTGCACGTATATATCGTACGATTTAGGTGCTTTTGATAAATGAATTGCCTGATTTTAGTGCTCCACCCCCGTGGCCGCAAAACCCACCTTCTTGTCAGGGAACCTTCTCGTTGAAGCGAAATATTTTTGATAAAGACAATATCGCCCTGTGCTTGCACTTATATATCGTACGATTTAGGTGCTTTTGATGAATGAATTGCCTGATTTTGTGCTCCACCCTCGCGGTCACAAAACCCACCCTTTCATCATGCAAACTAGTCGTTAAAGTGAAATACTTTAAATCAGAACAATATCGCCCTCTCCTTGCACGTATATATCGTACGATTTAGGTGCTTTTGATAAATGAATTGCCTGATTTTAATGGTCCACCCCCGTGGCCGCAAAATCCACCCTCTTGTCAGGCGAATTTCTCATTGAAGAGAAATATTTTTGATGAAGACAATATCGCCCTGTCCTTGCACGTATATATCGTACGATTTAGGTGCGTTTGATAAATGAATTGAATGATACTAGTGCTCCTCCCGCGTGGCCGCAAAACCCACCCTCTTGTCAGGGAAACTTCTCGTTGAAGTGAAATATTTTTGATAAAGACAATATCTCCCTGTCCTTGCACTTATGTATCGTAAAATTTAGGTGCTTTTGATAAATGCATCGCCTGATTTTAGTGCTCTACCCCCGCAGTCACAAAACCCACCCTTTGATCATGCAAACTTGTAGTTAAAGTAAAATATTTTTGATAAAGAGAATATCGCCCTGTCTTTGCAGGTATATATCGTACGATTTAGGTGCTTTTGATAAATGAATTGCCTGATTTTAGTGCTCCACCCCTGCGGTCACAAAACCCACCCCTTCATCATGTAAACTTCTCGTTGAAGTGAAATATTTTTGATAAAGACAATATCGCCCTGTCCTTGTACGGATATATCGTACGTCTTAGGTGCTTTTGATAAATGAATTGCCTGATTTTAGTGCTCTACCCCCGTGGCCGCAAAATCCACTCTCTTGTCAGGGAAACTTCTCGTTCGAGAGAAATGTTTTTGATAAAGACAATATCGCCCCGTCCTTACACGTATATATCGTACGATTTAGGTGCATTTGATAAATGAATTGCCTGATTTTAGTGCTCCACCCGCGTGGCCGCAAAACCCACCCTTTCATCATGCAAACTTGTCGTTACTGTGAAATACTTCAAATAAGAACAATATCGCCCTGTCCTTGCACGTATATATCATATCATTTAGGTGCTTTTGATAAATGAATTTCCTAATTTTAGTGCTCCACCCCCGTGGCCGCAAAACCCACCCTCCTGTCAGAGAAACTACTCGTTGAAGTGACATATTTTTAAAGACAATATCGCCCTGGCCTTCCACGTATATATCGTACGATTCAGGTGCTTTTGATAAATGAATTGCCTGATTTTAGTGGTCCACCCCCGTGGCCGCAAAACTCACCCTCTTGTCGGAAACTTCTCGTTAAAGCGAAGTATTTTTGATAAAGACAATATCGCCCTGTCCTCGCACGTATAAATCGTACGATTTAGGTGCTTTTGATAAATGCATCGTCTGATTTTAGTGCTCCACGCCCGCGGTCAGAAAACCCACCCTTTCATCATGCAAACTTGTCGTTAAAGTGAAATACTTCAAATAAGAACAATGTCGCCCTGTCTTCGCACGTATATATCGTACAATTTAGGTGCTTTTGATAAATGAATTGCTTGATTTTAGTGCTCCACCCCCGTGGCCGCAAAACCCACCTTCTTGTCAGGGAACCTTCTCGTTGAAGTGAAATATTTTTGATAAAGACAATATCGCCCTGTGCTTGCACTTATATATCGTACGATTTAGGTGCTTTTGATAAATGAATTGCCTGATTTTAGTGCTCCACCCTCGCGGTCACAAAACCCACCCTTTCATCATGCAAACTAGTCGTTAAAGTGAAATACTTTAAATCAGAACAATATCGCCCTCTCCTTGCACGTATATATCGTACGATTTAGGTGCTTTTGATAAATGAATTGCCTATTTTAGTGCTCCACCCCCGTGGCCGCAAAACCCACCCTCTTGTCAGAGAAACTTCTCGTTGAAGTGAAATACTTTTGATAAAGACAATATCGCCCTGTCCTTGCACGTATATATCGTACGATTTAGGTGCTTTTGATAAATTAATTACCTAATTTTAGTGCTCCACCCGCGTGGCCGAAAAACCCACCCTCTTGTCAGGGAAACTTCTCGTTGAAGTGAAATATTTTTGATAAAGACAATATCGCCCTGTCCTTGCACGTCTATATCGTACGATTTAGGTGCTTTTGATAAATGAATTGCCTGATTTTAGTGCTCCACCCGCGTGGCCGCAAAACCCACCCTCTTGTCAGGGAAATTTCTCGTTGAAGTGAAATATTTTTGATAAAGACAATATCGCCTTGCCCTTGTACGGATATATCGTACGATTTAGGTGCTTTTGATAAATAAATTGCCTGATTTTAGTTCACCACTCCCGCGGTCACTAAACCCACCCATTCATCATGCAAACTTGTCGTTACTGTGAAATACTTCAAGTAAGAACAATATGGCCCTGTCCTTGCACGTATATATCATATCATTTAGGTGCTTTTGATAAATGAATTTCCTAATTTTAGTGCTCCACCCCCGTGGCCGCAGAACCCACCCTCTTGTCAGAGAAACTACTCGTTGAAGTGACATATTTTTAAAGACAATATCGCCCTGTCCTTCCACGTATATATCGTACGATTCAGGTGCTTTTGATAAATGAATTGCCTGATTTTAGTGGTCCACCCCCGTGGCCGCAAAACTCACCCTCTTGTCAGAAACTTCTCGTTAAAGTGAAGTATTTTTGATAAAGACAATATCGCCCTGTCCTCGCACGTATATATCGTACGATTTCGGTGCTTTTGATAAATGCATCGTCCGATTTTAGTGCTCCACCCCCGCGGTCAGAAAACCTACCCTTTCATCATGCAAACTTGTCGTTAAAGTGAAATACTTCAAATAAGAACAATATCGCCCTCTCCTTGCACGTATATATCGTACGATTTAGGTGCTTTTGATAAATGAATTGCCTGATTTTAGTGCTCCACCCCCGTGGCCGCAAAACCCACCCTCTTGTCAGGGAAACTTCTCGTTGAAGTGAAATGTTTTTGATAAAGACAATATCGCCCTGTGCTTGCACTTATATATCGTACGATTTAGGTGCTTTTGATAAATGAATTGCCTGATTTTAGTGCTCCACCCTCGCGGTCACAAAACCCACCCTTTCATCATGCAAACTAGTCGTTAAAGTGAAATACTTTAAATCAGAACAATATCGCCCTCTCCTTGCACGTATATATCGTACGATTTAGGTGCTTTTGATAAATAAATTGCCTGATTTTAGTGCTCCACCCCCGTGGCCGCAAAACCCACCCTCTTGTCAGAGAAACTTCTCGTTGAAGTGAAATACTTTTGATAAAGACAATATCGCCCTGTCCTTGCATGTATATATCGTACGATTTAGGTGCTTTTGATAAATGAATTGCCTAATTTTAGTGCTCCACCCGCGTGGCCGCAAAACCCACCCTCTTGTCAGGGAAACTTCTCGTTGAAGTGAAATATTTTTGATAAAGACAATATCGCCCTGTCCTCGCACGTATATATCGTACGATTTAGGTGCTTTTGATAAATGCATCGCCTGATTTTAGTGCTCTACCCCCGCAGTCACAAAACCCACCCTTTGATCATGCAAACTTGTAGTTAAAGTAAAATATTTTCGATAAAGAGAATATCGCCCTGTCTTTGCAGGTATATATCGTACGATTTAGGTGCTTTTGATAAATGAATATCCCGATTTTAGTGCTCTACCCCCGTGGCCGCAAAGCCCACCCTCTTGTCAGGGAAACTTCTCGTTCAAGAGAAATATTTTTGATAAAGACAATATCGCCCTGTTCTTGCACTTATGTATCGTACAATTTAGGTGCTTTTGATAAATGCATCGCCTGATTTTAGTGCTCCACCCCCGCGGTCACAAAACCCACCCTTTGATCATGCAAACTTGTAGTTACAGTAAAATGTTTTGATAAAGAGAATATCGCCCTCTCTTTGCCCGTATATATCGTACGATTTAGGTGCTTTTGATAAATGCATTGCCTGATTTTAGTGCTCCACCCCCGTGGCTCCAAAACCCTCCCTCTTGTCAGAGAGACTTCTCGTTGAAGTGAAGAATTTTTGATAAAGACAATATCGCCCTGTCGTTGCACGTATATACCGCATGACTTAGGTGCTTTTGATAAATGCATCGCCTGATTTTAATGCTCCACCCCCGCGGTTACAAAATTTACCCTTTCATCATGCAAACTTTTTGTTAAAGTGAAATACTTTAAATAAGAACAATATCGCCCTGTCCTTGCACGTATATATCGTACGATTTAGGTGCATTTGATAAATGAATTTCCTATTTTAGTGCTCCACCTGCGTGGCCGCAAAACCCACCCCCTTGTCAGGGAAACTTCTCGTTGAAGTGAAATATTTTTGATAAAGACAATATCTCCCTGTCCTTGAACTTATGTATCATATCATTTAGGTGCTTTTGATAAATGAATATCCCGATTTTAGTTCTCCACACCCGTGGCCGCAAAGCCCACCCTCTTGTCAGGGAAACTTCTCGTTCAAGAGAAATATTTATGATAAAGACAATATCGCCCTGTCCTTGCACGTATATATCGTACGATTTAGGTGCTTTTGATAAATGAATATCCCGATTTTAGTGCTCCACCCCCGTGGCCGCAAAGCCCACCCTCTTGTTGAGGAAACTTCTCGTTCAAGAGAAATATTTTTGATAAAGACAATATCGCCCTGTCCTTGCACGTATATATGGTACGATTTAGGTGCTTTTGATAAATGAATTGCCTGATTTTAGTGCTCCACCCCCGTTGCCGCAAAACCCACCCTGTTGTCAGAGAAACTTCTCGTTCCAGAGAATCATTTTTGATAAAGACAATATCTCCCTGTCCTTGCACTTATGTATCGTACAATTTAGGTGCTTTTGATAAATGCATCGCCTGACTTTAGTGCTCCACCCCCGCGGTCACAAAACCCACCCTTTGATCATGCAAACTTGTAGTTACAGCAAAATGTTTTGATAAAGAGAATATCGCCCTCTCTTTGCCCGTATATATCGTACGTTTTAGGTGCTTTTGATAAATGAATTGCCTGATTCTAGTGCTCCACCCCCGTGGCCGCAAAATACACCTTCTTGTCAGGGAAACTTCTCGTTCAAGAGAAATGTTTTTGATAAAGACAATATCGCCCCGTCCTTACACGTATATATCGTACGATTTAGGTGCATTTGATAAATGAATTGACTGATTTTAGTGCTCCACCCGCGTGGCCGCAAAACCCACCCCCTTGTCAGGGAAACTTCTCGTTGAAGTGAAATATTTTTGATAAAGACAATATCTCCCTGTCCTTGAACTTATGTATCATATCATTTAGGTGCTTTTGATAAATGAATATCCCGATTTTAGTTCTCCACACCCGTGGCCGCAAAGCCCACCCTCTTGTCAGGGAAACTTCTCGTTCAAGAGAAATATTTATGATAAAGACAATATCGCCCTGTCCTTGCACGTATATATCGTACGATTTAGGTGCTTTTGATAAATGAATATCCCGATTTTAGTGCTCCACCCCCGTGGCCGCAAAGCCCACCCTCTTGTTGAGGAAACTTCTCGTTCAAGAGAAATATTTTTGATAAAGACAATATCGCCCTCTCCTTGCACGTATATATGGTACGATTTAGGTGCTTTTGATAAATGAATTGCCTGATTTTAGTGCTCCACCCCCGTTGCCGCAAAACCCACCCTGTTGTCAGAGAAACTTCTCGTTCCAGAGAATCATTTTTGATAAAGACAATATCGCCCTGTCCTTGCACGTATATATCGTACAATTTAGGTGCTTTTGATAAATGAATTGCCTGATTTTAGTGCTCCACACCTGTGGCCGCAAAACCCACCCTCTTGTCAAGGAAACTTCTCGTTCAAGAGAAATATTTTTGATAAAGACAATATCTCCCTGTCCTTGCACTTATGTATCGTACAATTTAGGTGCTTTTGATAAATGCATCGCCTGATTTTAGTGCTCCACCCCCGCGGTCACAAAACCCACCCTTTGATCATGCAAACTTGTAGTTACAGTAAAATGTTTTGATAAAGAAAATATCGCCCTGTCTTTGCAGGTATATATCGTACGATTTAGGTGCTTTTGATAAATGAATATCCCGATTTTAGTGCTCTACCCCCGTGGTCGCAAAGCCCACCCTCTTGTCAGGGAAACTTCTTGTTCAAGAGAAATATTTTTGATAAAGACAATATCGCCCTGTCCTTGCACGTATATATCGTACGATTTAGGTGCTTTTGATAAATGAATTGCCTGATTTTAGTGCTCCACACCTGTGGCCGCAAAACCCACCCTCTTTTCAAGGAAACTTCTCGTTCAAGAGAAATATTTTTGATAAAGACAATATCTCCCTGTCCTTGCATGTATATATCGTACGATTTAGGTGCTTTTGATAAATGAATTGCCTGATTTTCGTGCTCCACCCCCGCGGTCACAAAACCCACCCTTTGATCATGCAAACTTGTAGATACAGTAAATCGTTTTGATAAAGAGAATATCGCCCTCTCTTTGCCCGTATATATCGTACGATTTAGGTGCTTTTGATAAATGCATCGCCTGATTTTAGTGCTCCACCCCCGTGGCTCCAAAACCCTCCCTCTTGTCAGAGAAACTTCTCGTTGAAGTGAAGAATTTTTGATAAAGACAATATCGCCCTGTCGTTGCACGTATATACCGCATGACTTAGGTGCTTTTGATAAATGCATCGCCTGATTTTAGTGCTCCACCCCCGCGGTCACAAAATTTACCCTTTCATCATGCAAACTTGTCGTTAAAGTGAAATATTTTAAATAAGAACAATATCGCCCTGTCCTTGCACGTATATATCGTACGATTTAGGTGCTTTTGATAAATGAATTGCCTGATTTAAGTGCTCCACCCCCATGGCCGCAAAACCAACCCTCTCTTAGAGAAACTTCTCGTTGAAGTGAAATACTTTTGATAAAGACAATATCGCCCTGTCCTCGCACGTATATATCGTACGATTTAGGTGCTTTTAATAAATGAATTGCCTGATTTTAGTGCTCCACTCGCGTGGCCGCAAAACCCACCCTCTTGTCAGGGAAACTTCTCGTTCAAGAGAATCATTTTTGATAAAGACAATATCGCCCTGTCCTTGCACGTATATATCGTACAATTTAGGTGCTTTTGATAAATGAATTGCCTGATTTTAGTTCTCCACACCTGTGGCCGCAAAACCCACCCTCTTGTCAAGGAAACTTCTCGTTCAAGAGAAATATTTTTGATAAAGACAATATCTCCCTGTCCTTGCACTTATGTATCGTACAATTTAGGTGCTTTTGATAAATGCATCGCCTGATTTTAGTGCTCCACCCCCGTGGCTCCAAAACCCTCCCTCTTGTCAGAGAAACTTCTCGTTGAAGTGAAGAATTTTTGATAAAGACAATATCGCCCTGTCGTTGCACGTATATACCGCATGACTTAGGTGCTTTTGATAAATGCATCGCCTGATTTTAGTGCTCCACCCCCGTGGCCGCAAAACCAACCCTCTTTTAGAGAAACTTCTCGTTGAAGTGAAATATTTTTGACAAAGACAATATCTCCCTGTCCTTGCACGTATATATCGTACGATTTAGGTGCTTTTGATAAATGAATATCCCGATTTTAGTGCTCTACCCCCGTGGCCGCAAAGCCCACCCTCTTGTCAGGGAAACTTCTCGTTCAAGAGAAATATTTTTGATAAAGACAATATCGCCCTGTCCTTGCACGTATATATCGTACGATTTAGGTGCTTTTGATAAATGAATTGCCTGATTTTAGTGCTCTACACCTGTGGCCGCAAAACCCACCCTCTTGTCAGAGAAACTTCTCGTTGAAGTGAAGAATTTTTGATAAAGACAATATCGCCCTGTCGTTGCACGTATATACCGCATGACTTAGGTGCTTTTGATAAATGCATCGCCTGATTTTAGTGCTCCACCCCCGTGGCCGCAAAACCAACCCTCTTTTAGAGAAACTTCTCGTTGAAGTGAAATATTTTTGACAAAGACAATATCTCCCTGTCCTTGCAGTTATGTATCATATCATTTAGGTGCTTTTGATAAATGAATATCCCGATTTTAGTGCTCTACCCCCGTGGCCGCAAAGCCCACCCTCTTGTCAGGGAAACTTCTCGTTCAAGAGAAATATTTTTGATAAAGACAATATCGCCCTGTTCTTGCACTTATGTATCGTACAATTTAGGTGCTTTTGATAAATGCATCGCCTGATTTTAGTGCTCCACCCCCGCGGTCACAAAACCCACCCTTTGATCATGCAAACTTGTTGTTACAGTAAAATGTTTTGATAAAGAGAATATCGCCCTCTCTTTGCCCGTATATATCGTACGATTTAGGTGCTTTTGATAAATGCATTGCCCGATTTTAGTTCTCCACACCCGTGGCCGCAAAGCCCACCCTCTTGTCAGGGAAACTTCTCGTTCAAGAGAAATATTTATGATAAAGACAATATCGCCCTGCCCTTGCACGTATATATCGTACGATTTAGGTGCTTTTGATAAATGAATTGCCTGATTTTAGTGCTCCACCCCTGCGGTCACAAAACCCACCCCTTCATCATGTAAACTTTTCGTTGAAGTGAAATATTTTTGATAAAGACAATATCGCCCTGTCCTTGTACGGATATATCGTACGTTTTAGGTGCTTTTGATAAATGAATTGCCTGATTTTAGTGCTCCACCCCCGTGGCCGCAAATACACCTTCTTGTCAGGGAAACTTCTCGTTCAAGAGAAATGTTTTTGATAAAGACAATATCGCCCCGTCCTTGCACGTATATATCGTACAATTTAGGTGCTTTTGATAAATGAATTGCCTGATTTTAGTTCTCCACACCTGTGGCCGCAAAACCCACCCTCTTGTCAGAGAAACTTCTCGTTGAAGTGAAATACTTTTGATAAAGACAATATCGCCCTGTCCTTGCACGTATATATCGTACGATTTAGGTGCTTTTGATAAATGAATTGCCTATCTTTAGTGCTCCACCCGCGTGGCCGCAAAACCCACCCTCTTGTCAGGGAAACTTCTCGTTGAAGTGAAATATTTTTGATAAAGACAATATCGCCCTGTCCTTGCACGTATATATCGTACGATTTAGGTGCTTTTGATAAATGCATCGCCTGATTTTAGTGCTCTACCCCCGCAGTCACAAAACCCACCCTTTGATAATGCAAACTTGTAGTTAAAGTAAAATATTTTTGATAAAGAGAATATCGCCCTGTCTTTGCAGGTATATATCGTACGATTTAGGTGCTTTTGATAAATGAATTGCCTGATTTTAGTGCTCCACCCCTGCGGTCACAAAACCCACCCCTTCATCATGTAAACTTTTCGTTGAAGTGAAATATTTTTGATAAAGACAATATCGCCCTGTCCTTGTACGGATATATCGTACGTTTTAGGTGCTTTTGATAAATGAATTGCCTGATTTTAGTGCTCCACCCCCGTGGCCGCAAATACACCTTCTTGTCAGGGAAACTTCTCGTTCAAGAGAAATGTTTTTGATAAAGACAATATCGCCCCGTCCTTACACGTATATATCGTACGATTTAGGTGCTTTTGATAAATGAATTGCCTGATTTTAGTACTCCACCCCCGTGGCCGCAAAACTCACCCTCTTGTCAAGGAAACTTCTCGTTGAAGTGAAGAATTTTTGATAAAGACAATATCGCCCTGTCGTTGCACGTATATACCGCATGACTTAGGTGCTTTTGATAAATGCATCGCCTGATTTTAGTGCTCCACCCCCGTGGCCGCAAAACCAACCCTCTTTTAGAGAAACTTCTCGTTGAAGTGAAATATTTTTGACAAAGACAATATCTCCCTGTCCTTGCAGTTATGTATCATATCATTTAGGTGCTTTTGATAAATGAATATCCCGATTTTAGTGCTCTACCCCCGTGGCCGCAAAGCCTACCCTCTTGTCAGGGAAACTTCTCGTTCAAGAGAAATATTTTTGATAAAGACAATATCGCCCTGTTCTTGCACTTATGTATCGTACAATTTAGGTGCTTTTGATAAATGCATCGCCTGATTTTAGTGCTCCACCCCCGCGGTCACAAAACCAACCCTTTGATCATGCAAACTTGTAGTTACAGTAAAATGTTTTGATAAAGAGAATATCGCCCTCTCTTTGCCCGTATATATCGTACGATTTAGGTGCTTCTGATAAATGCATTGCCTGATTTTAGTGCTCCACCCCCGTGGCTCCAAAACCCTCCCTCTTGTCAGAGAGACTTCTCGTTGAAGTGAAGAATTTTTGATAAAGACAATATCGCCCTGTCGTTGCACGTATATACCGCATGACTTAGGTGCTTTTGATAAATGCATCGCCTGATTTTAATGCTCCACCCCCGCGGTTACAAAATTTACCCTTTCATCATGCAAACTTTTTGTTAAAGTGAAATACTTTAAATAAGAACAATATCGCCCTGTCCTTGCACGTATATATCGTACGATTTAGGTGCATTTGATAAATGAATTTCCTATTTTAGTGCTCCACCTGCGTGGCCGCAAAACCCACCCTCTTGTCAGGGAAACTTCTCGTTGAAGTGAAATATTTTTGATAAAGACAATATGGCCCTGTCCTTGCACGTATATATCGTACGATTTAGGTTCTTTTGATAAATGCATCGTCTGATTTTAGTGCTCCACCCCCGCGGTCAGAAAACCCACCCTTTCATCATGCAAACTAGTCGTTAAAATGAAATACTTTAAATGAGAATAATATCGCCCTCTCCTTGCACGTATATATCGTACGATTTAGGTGCTTTTGATAAATAAATTGCCTGATTTTAGTGCTCCACCCCCGTGGCCGCAAAACCCACCCTCTTGTCAGAGAAACTTCTCGTTGAAGTGAAATATTTTTGACAAAGACAATATCTCCCTGTCCTTGCAGTTATGTATCATATCATTTAGGTGCTTTTGATAAATGAATATCCCGATTTTAGTGCTCTACCCCCGTGGCCGCAAAGCCTACCCTCTTGTCAGGGAAACTTCTCGTTCAAGAGAAATATTTTTGATAAAGACAATATCGCCCTGTTCTTGCACTTATGTATCGTACAATTTAGGTGCTTTTGATAAATGCATCGCCTGATTTTAGTGCTCCACCCCCGCGGTCACAAAACCCACCCTTTGATCATGCAAACTTGTAGTTACAGTAAAATGTTTTGATAAAGAGAATATCGCCCTCTCTTTGCCCGTATATATCGTACGATTTAGGTGCTTTTGATAAATGCATTGCCTGATTTTAGTGCTCCACCCCCGTGGCTCCAAAACCCTCCCTCTTGTCAGAGAGACTTCTCGTTGAAGTGAAGAATTTTTGATAAAGACAATATCGCCCTGTCGTTGCACGTATATACCGCATGACTTAGGTGCCTTTGATAAATGCATCGCCTGATTTTAGTGCTCCACCCCCGTGGCCGCAAAACCAACCCTCTTTTAGAGAAACTTTTCGTTGAAGTGAAATATTTTTGACAAAGACAATATCTCCCTGTCCTTGCCGTTATGTATCATATCATTTAGGTGCTTTTGATAAATGAATATCCCGATTTTAGTGCTCTACCCCCGTGGCCGCAAAACCAACCCTCTTTTAGAGAAACTTCTCGTTGAAGTGAAATACTTTTGATAAAGACAATATCGCCCTGTCCTTGCACGTATATATCGTACGATTTAGGTGCTTTTGATAAATGAATTGCCTAATTTTAGTGCTCCACCCGCGTGGCCGCAAAACCCACCCTCTTGTCAGGGAAACTTCTCGTTGAAGTGAAATATTTTTGATAAAGACAATATCGCCCTGTCCTTGCACGTATATATCGTACGATTTAGGTGCTTTTGATAAATGCATCGCCTGATTTTAGTGCTCTACCCCTGCAGTCACAAAACCCACCCTTTGATCATGCAAACTTGAAGTTAAAATAAAATATTTTTAATAAAGAGAATATCGCCCTGTCTTCGCAGGTATATATCGTACGATTTAGGTGCTTTTGATAAATGAATTGCCTGATTTTAGTGCTCCACCCCTGCGGTCACAAAACCCACCCCTTCATCATGTAAACTTTTCGTTGAAGTGAAATATTTTTGATAAAGACAATATCGCCCTGTCCTTGTACGGACATCCCGTACGTTTTAGGTGCTTTTGATAAATGAATTGCCTGATTTTAGTGCTCCACCCCCGTGGCCGCAAATACACCTTCTTGTCAGGGAAACTTCTCGTTCAAGAGAAATGTTTTTGATAAAGACAATATCGCCCCGTCCTTACACGTATATATCGTACGATTTAGGTGCATTTGATAAATGAATTGCCTGATTTTAGTGCTCCACCCGCGTGGCCGCAAAACCCACCCCCTTGTCAGGGAAACTTCTCGTTGAAGTGAAATATTTTTGATAAAGACAATATCTCCCTGTCCTTGAATATATATATCGTACGATTTAGGTGCTTTTGATAAATGAATATCCCGATTTCAGAGCTCCACCCCCGTGGCCGCAAAGCCCACCCTCTTGTCAGGGAAACTTCTCGTTCAAGAAAAATATTTTTGATAAAGACAATATCGTCCTGTCCTTGCACGTATATATCGTACGATTTAGGTGCTTTTGATAAATGAATATCCCGATTTCAGTGCTCCACCCCCGTGGCCGCAAAGCCCACCCTCTTGTCAGGGAAACTTCTCGTTCAAGAAAAATATTTTTGATAAAGACAATATCGTCCTGTCCTTGCACGTATATATCGTACGATTTAGGTGCTTTTGATAAATGAATTGCCTGATTTCAGTGCTCCACCCCCGTGGCCGCAAAACTCACCCTCTTGTCAAGGAAACTTCTCGTTCAAGAGAAATATTTTTGATAAAGACAATATCGCCCTGTCCTTGCACGTATATATGGTACGATTTAGGTGCTTTTGATAAATGAATTGCCTGATTTTAGTGCTCCACCCCCGTTGCCGCAAAACCCACCCTCTTATCAGAGAAACTTCTCGTTCAAGAGAATCATTTTTGATAAAGACAATATCTCCCTGTCCTTGCACTTATGTATCGTACAATTTAGGTGCTTTTGATAAATGCATCGCCTGATTTTAGTGCTCCACCCCCGCGGTCACAAAACCCACCCTTTGATCATGCAAACTTGTAGTTACAGTAAAATGTTTTGATAAAGAGAATATCGCCCTCTCTTTGCCCGTATATATCGTACGTTTTAGGTGCTTTTGATAAATGAATTGCCTGATTTTAGTGCTCCACCCCCGTGGCCGCAAAATACACCTTCTTGTCAGGGAAACTTCTCGTTCAAGAGAAATGTTTTTGATAAAGACAATATCGCCCCGTCCTTACACGTATATATCGTACGATTTAGGTGCATTTGATAAATGAATTGCCTGATTTTAGTGCTCCACCCGCGTGGCCGCAAAACCCACCCCCTTGTCAGGGAAACTTCTCGTTGAAGTGAAATATTTTTGATAAAGACAATATCTCCCTGTCCTTGAACTTATGTATCATATCATTGAGGTGCTTTTGATAAATGAATATCCCGATTTTAGTTCTCCACACCCGTGGCCGCAAAGCCCACCCTCTTGTCAGGGAAACTTCTCGTTCAAGAGAAATATTTATGATAAAGACAATATCGCCCTGTCCTTGCACGTATATATCGTACGATTTAGGTGCTTTTGATAAATGAATATCCCGATTTTAGTGCTCCACCCCCGTGGCCGCAAAGCCCACCCTCTTGTTGAGGAAACTTCTCGTTCAAGAGAAATATTTTTGATAAAGACAATATCGCCCTCTCCTTGCACGTATATATGGTACGATTTAGGTGCTTTTGATAAATGAATTGCCTGATTTTAGTGCTCCACCCCCGTTGCCGCAAAACCCACCCTGTTGTCAGAGAAACTTCTCGTTCCAGAGAATCATTTTTGATAAAGACAATATCGCCCTGTCCTTGCACGTATATATCGTACAATTTAGGTGCTTTTGATAAATGAATTGCCTGATTTTAGTGCTCCACACCTGTGGCCGCAAAACCCACCCTCTTGTCAAGGAAACTTCTCGTTCAAGAGAAATATTTTTGATAAAGACAATATCTCCCTGTCCTTGCACTTATGTATCGTACAATTTAGGTGCTTTTGATAAATGCATCGCCTGATTTTAGTGCTCCACCCCCGCGGTCACAAAACCCACCCTTTGATCATGCAAACTTGTAGTTACAGTAAAATGTTTTGATAAAGAAAATATCGCCCTCTCTTTGCAGGTATATATCGTACGATTTAGGTGCTTTTGATAAATGAATATCCCGATTTTAGTGCTCTACCCCCGTGGCCGCAAAGCCCACCCTCTTGTCAGGGAAACTTCTTGTTCAAGAGAAATATTTTTGATAAAGACAATATCGCCCTGTCCTTGCACGTATATATCGTACGATTTAGCTGCTTTTGATAAATGAATTGCCTGATTTTAGTGCTCCACACCTGTGGCCGCAAAACCCACCCTCTTTTCAAGGAAACTTCTCGTTCAAGAGAAATATTTTTGATAAAGACAATATCTCCCTGTCCTTGCACGTATATATCGTACGATTTAGGTGCTTTTGATAAATGAATTGCCTGATTTTAGTGCTCCACCCCCGCGGTCACAAAACCCACCCTTTGATCATGCAAACTTGTAGATACAGTAAAATGTTTTGATAAAGAGAATATCGCCCTCTCTTTGCCCGTATATATCGTACGATTTAGGTGCTTTTGATAAATGCATCGCCTGATTTTAGTGCTCCACCCCCGTGGCTCCAAAACCCTCCCTCTTGTCAGAGAAACTTCTCGTTGAAGTGAAAAATTTTTGATAAAGACAATATCGCCCTGTCGTTGCACGTATATACCGCATGACTTAGGTGCTTTTGATAAATGCATCGCCTGATTTTAGTGCTCCACCCCCGCGGTCACAAAATTTACCCTTTCATCATGCAAACTTGTCGTTAAAGTGAAATATTTTAAATAAGAACAATATCGCCCTGTCCTTGCACGTATATATCGTACGATTTAGGTGCTTTTGATAAATGAATTGCCTGATTTAAGTGCTCCACCCCCATGGCCGCAAAACCAACCCTCTCTTAGAGAAACTTCTCGTTGAAGTGAAATACTTTTGATAAAGACAATATCGCCCTGTCCTCGCACGTATATATCGTACGATTTAGGTGCTTTTAATAAATGAATTGCCTGATTTTAGTGCTCCACTCGCGTGGCCGCAAAACCCACCCTCTTGTCAGGGAAACTTCTCGTTCAAGAGAATCATTTTTGATAAAGACAATATCGCCCTGTCCTTGCACGTATATATCGTACAATTTAGGTGCTTTTGATAAATGAATTGCCTGATTTTAGTTCTCCACACCTGTGGCCGCAAAACCCACCCTCTTGTCAAGGAAACTTCTCGTTCAAGAGAAATATTTTTGATAAAGACAATATCTCCCTGTCCTTGCACTTATGTATCGTACAATTTAGGTGCTTTTGATAAATGCATCGCCTGATTTTAGTGCTCCACCCCCGTGGCTCCAAAACCCTCCCTCTTGTCAGAGAAACTTCTCGTTGAAGTGAAGAATTTTTGATAAAGACAATATCGCCCTGTCGTTGCACGTATATACCGCATGACTTAGGTGCTTTTGATAAATGCATCGCCTGATTTTAGTGCTCCACCCCCGTGGCCGCAAAACCAACCCTCTCTTAGAGAAACTTCTCGTTGAAGTGAAATACTTTTGATAAAGACAATATCGCCCTGTCCTCGCACGTATATATCGTACGATTTAGGTGCTTTTAATAAATGAATTGCCTGATTTTAGTGCTCCACTCGCGTGGCCGCAAAACCCACCCTCTTGTCAGGGAAACTTCTCGTTCAAGAGAATCATTTTTGATAAAGACAATATCGCCCTGTCCTTGCACGTATATATCGTACAATTTAGGTGCTTTTGATAAATGAATTGCCTGATTTTAGTTCTCCACACCTGTGGCCGCAAAACCCACCCTCTTGTCAAGGAAACTTCTCGTTCAAGAGAAATATTTTTGATAAAGACAATATCTCCCTGTCCTTGCACTTATGTATCGTACAATTTAGGTGCTTTTGATAAATGCATCGCCTGATTTTAGTGCTCCACCCCCGTGGCTCCAAAACCCTCCCTCTTGTCAGAGAAACTTCTCGTTGAAGTGAAGAATTTTTGATAAAGACAATATCGCCCTGTCGTTGCACGTATATACCGCATGACTTAGGTGCTTTTGATAAATGCATCGCCTGATTTTAGTGCTCCACCCCCGTGGCCGCAAAACCAACCCTCTTTTAGAGAAACTTCTCGTTGAAGTGAAATATTTTTGACAAAGACAATATCTCCCTGTCCTTGCAGTTATGTATCATATCATTTAGGTGCTTTTGATAAATGAATATCCCGATTTTAGTGCTCTACCCCCGTGGCCGCAAAGCCTACCCTCTTGTCAGGGAAACTTCTCGTTCAAGAGAAATATTTTTGATAAAGACAATATCGCCCTGTTCTTGCACTTATGTATCGTACAATTTAGGTGCTTTTGATAAATGCATCGCCTGATTTTAGTGCTCCACCCCCGCGGTCACAAAACCAACCCTTTGATCATGCAAACTTGTAGTTACAGTAAAATGTTTTGATAAAGAGAATATCGCCCTCTCTTTGCCCGTATATATCGTACGATTTAGGTGCTTCTGATAAATGCATTGCCTGATTTTAGTGCTCCACCCCCGTGGCTCCAAAACCCTCCCTCTTGTCAGAGAGACTTCTCGTTGAAGTGAAGAATTTTTGATAAAGACAATATCGCCCTGTCGTTGCACGTATATACCGCATGACTTAGGTGCTTTTGATAAATGCATCGCCTGATTTTAATGCTCCACCCCCGCGGTTACAAAATTTACCCTTTCATCATGCAAACTTTTTGTTAAAGTGAAATACTTTAAATAAGAACAATATCGCCCTGTCCTTGCACGTATATATCGTACGATTTAGGTGCATTTGATAAATGAATTTCCTATTTTAGTGCTCCACCTGCGTGGCCGCAAAACCCACCCTCTTGTCAGGGAAACTTCTCGTTGAAGTGAAATATTTTTGATAAAGACAATATGGCCCTGTCCTTGCACGTATATATCGTACGATTTAGGTTCTTTTGATAAATGCATCGTCTGATTTTAGTGCTCCACCCCCGCGGTCAGAAAACCCACCCTTTCATCATGCAAACTTGTCGTTAAAGTGAAATACTTCAAATAAGAACAATGTGGCCCTGTCTTCGCACGTATATATCGTACAATTTAGGTGCTTTTGATAAATGAATTGCTTGATTTTAGTGCTCCACCCCCGCGGTCACAAAACCCACCCTTTCATCGTGCAAACTAGTCGTTAAAATGAAATACTTTAAATGAGAATAATATCGCCCTCTCCTTGCACGTATATATCGTACGATTTAGGTGCTTTTGATAAATAAATTGCCTGATTTTAGTGCTCCACCCCCGTGGCCGCAAAACCCACCCTCTTGTCAGAGAAACTTCTCGTTGAAGTGAAATATTTTTGACAAAGACAATATCTCCCTGTCCTTGCAGTTATGTATCATATCATTTAGGTGCTTTTGATAAATGAATATCCCGATTTTAGTGCTCTACCCCCGTGGCCGCAAAGCCTACCCTCTTGTCAGGGAAACTTCTCGTTCAAGAGAAATATTTTTGATAAAGACAATATCGCCCTGTTCTTGCACTTATGTATCGTACAATTTAGGTGCTTTTGATAAATGCATCGCCTGATTTTAGTGCTCCACCCCCGCGGTCACAAAACCCACCCTTTGATCATGCAAACTTGTAGTTACAGTAAAATGTTTTGATAAAGAGAATATCGCCCTCTCTTTGCCCGTATATATCGTACGATTTAGGTGCTTTTGATAAATGCATTGCCTGATTTTAGTGCTCCACCCCCGTGGCTCCAAAACCCTCCCTCTTGTCAGAGAGACTTCTCGTTGAAGTGAAGAATTTTTGATAAATACAATATCGCCCTGTCGTTGCACGTATATACCGCATGACTTAGGTGCCTTTGATAAATGCATCGCCTGATTTTAGTGCTCCACCCCCGTGGCCGCAAAACCAACCCTCTTTTAGAGAAACTTTTCGTTGAAGTGAAATATTTTTGACAAAGACAATATCTCCCTGTCCTTGCAGTTATGTATCATATCATTTAGGTGCTTTTGATAAATGAATATCCCGATTTTAGTGCTCTACCCCCGTGGCCGCAAAACCAACCCTCTTTTAGAGAAACTTCTCGTTGAAGTGAAATACTTTTGATAAAGACAATATCGCCCTGTCCTTGATCGTATATATCGTACGATTTAGGTGCTTTTGATAAATGAATTGCCTAATTTTAGTGCTCCACCCGCGTGGCCGCAAAACCCACCCTCTTGTCAGGGAAACTTCTCGTTGAAGTGAAATATTTTTGATAAAGACAATATCGCCCTGTCCTTGCACGTATATATCGTACGATTTAGGTGCTTTTGATAAATGCATCGCCTGATTTTAGTGCTCTACCCCTGCAGTCACAAAACCCACCCTTTGATCATGCAAACTTGAAGTTAAAATAAAATATTTTTAATAAAGAGAATATCGCCCTGTCTTCGCAGGTATATATCGTACGATTTAGGTGCTTTTGATAAATGAATTGCCTGATTTTAGTGCTCCACCCCTGCGGTCACAAAACCCACCCCTTCATCATGTAAACTTTTCGTTGAAGTGAAATATTTTTGATAAAGACAATATCGCCCTGTCCTTGTACGGACATCCCGTACGTTTTAGGTGCTTTTGATAAATGAATTGCCTGATTTTAGTGCTCCACCCCCGTGGCCGCAAATACACCTTCTTGTCAGGGAAACTTCTCGTTCAAGAGAAATGTTTTTGATAAAGACAATATCGCCCCGTCCTTACACGTATATATCGTACGATTTAGGTGCATTTGATAAATGAATTGCCTGATTTTAGTGCTCCACCCGCGTGGCCGCAAAACCCACCCCCTTGTCAGGGAAACTTCTCGTTGAAGTGAAATATTTTTGATAAAGACAATATCTCCCTGTCCTTGAATATATATATCGTACGATTTAGGTGCTTTTGATAAATGAATATCCCGATTTCAGTGCTCCACCCCCGTGGCCGCAAAGCCCACCCTCTTGTCAGGGAAACTTCTCGTTCAAGAAAAATATTTTTGATAAAGACAATATCGTCCTGTCCTTGCACGTATATATCGTACGATTTAGGTGCTTTTGATAAATGAATATCCCGATTTCAGTGCTCCACCCCCGTGGCCGCAAAGCCCACCCTCTTGTCAGGGAAACTTCTCGTTCAAGAAAAATATTTTTGATAAAGACAATATCGTCCTGTCCTTGCACGTATATATCGTACGATTTAGGTGCTTTTGATAAATGAATTGCCTGATTTCAGTGCTCCACCCCCGTGGCCGCAAAACTCACCCTCTTGTCAAGGAAACTTCTCGTTTAAGAGAAATATTTTTGATAAAGACAATATCGCCCTGTCCTTGCACGTATATATGGTACGATTTAGGTGCTTTTGATAAATGAATTGCCTGATTTTAGTGCTCCACCCCCGTTGCCGCAAAACCCACCCTCTTGTCAGAGAAACTTCTCGTTCAAGAGAATCATTTTTGATAAAGACAATATCTCCCTGTCCTTGCACTTATGTATCGTACAATTTAGGTGCTTTTGATAAATGCATCGCCTGATTTTAGTGCTCCACCCCCGCGGTCACAAAACCCACCCTTTGATCATGCAAACTTGTAGTTACAGTAAAATGTTTTGATAAAGAGAATATCGCCCTCTCTTTGCCCGTATATATCGTACGTTTTAGGTGCTTTTGATAAATGAATTGCCTGATTTTAGTGCTCCACCCCCGTGGCCGCAAAATACACCTTCTTGTCAGGGAAACTTCTCGTTCAAGAGAAATGTTTTTGATAAAGACAATATCGCCCCGTCCTTACACGTATATATCGTACGATTTAGGTGCATTTGATAAATGAATTGCCTGATTTTAGTGCTCCACCCGCGTGGCCGCAAAACCCACCCCCTTGTCAGGGAAACTTCTCGTTGAAGTGAAATATTTTTGATAAAGACAATATCTCCCTGTCCTTGAACTTATGTATCATATCATTTAGGTGCTTTTGATAAATGAATATCCCGATTTTAGTTCTCCACACCCGTGGCCGCAAAGCCCACCCTCTTGTCAGGGAAACTTCTCGTTCAAGAGAAATATTTATGATAAAGACAATATCGCCCTGTCCTTGCACGTATATATCGTACGATTTAGGTGCTTTTGATAAATGAATATCCCGATTTTAGTGCTCCACCCCCGTGGCCGCAAAGCCCACCCTCTTGTTGAGGAAACTTCTCGTTCAAGAGAAATATTTTTGATAAAGACAATATCGCCCTCTCCTTGCACGTATATATGGTACGATTTAGGTGCTTTTGATAAATGAATTGCCTGATTTTAGTGCTCCACCCCCGTTGCCGCAAAACCCACCCTGTTGTCAGAGAAACTTCTCGTTCCAGAGAATCATTTTTGATAAAGACAATATCGCCCTGTCCTTGCACGTATATATCGTACAATTTAGGTGCTTTTGATAAATGAATTGCCTGATTTTAGTGCTCCACACCTGTGGCCGCAAAACCCACCCTCTTGTCAAGGAAACTTCTCGTTCAAGAGAAATATTTTTGATAAAGACAATATCTCCCTGTCCTTGCACTTATGTATCGTACAATTTAGGTGCTTTTGATAAATGCATCGCCTGATTTTAGTGCTCCACCCCCGCGGTCACAAAACCCACCCTTTGATCATGCAAACTTGTAGTTACAGTAAAATGTTTTGATAAAGAAAATATCGCCCTGTCTTTGCAGGTATATATCGTACGATTTAGGTGCTTTTGATAAATGAATATCCCGATTTTAGTGCTCTACCCCCGTGGCCGCAAAGCCCACCCTCTTGTCAGGGAAACTTCTTGTTCAAGAGAAATATTTTTGATAAAGACAATATCGCCCTGTCCTTGCACGTATATATCGTACGATTTAGGTGCTTTTGATAAATGCATCGCCTGATTTTAGTGCTCCACCCCCGTGGCTCCAAAACCCTCCCTCTTGTCAGAGAAACTTCTCGTTGAAGTGAAAAATTTTTGATAAAGACAATATCGCCCTGTCGTTGCACGTATATACCGCATGACTTAGGTGCTTTTGATAAATGCATCGCCTGATTTTAGTGCTCCACCCCCGCGGTCACAAAATTTACCCTTTCATCATGCAAACTTGTCGTTAAAGTGAAATATTTTAAATAAGAACAATATCGCCCTGTCCTTGCACGTATATATCGTACGATTTAGGTGCTTTTGATAAATGAATTGCCTGATTTAAGTGCTCCACCCCCATGGCCGCAAAACCAACCCTCTCTTAGAGAAACTTCTCGTTGAAGTGAAATACTTTTGATAAAGACAATATCGCCCTGTCCTCGCACGTATATATCGTACGATTTGGGTGCTATTAATAAATGAATTGCCTGATTTTAGTGCTCCACTCGCGTGGCCGCAAAACCCACCCTCTTGTCAGGGAAACTTCTCGTTCAAGAGAATCATTTTTGATAAAGACAATATCGCCCTGTCCTTGCACGTATATATCGTACAATTTAGGTGCTTTTGATAAATGAATTGCCTGATTTTAGTTCTCCACACCTGTGGCCGCAAAACCCACCCTCTTGTCAAGGAAACTTCTCGTTCAAGAGAAATATTTTTGATAAAGACAATATCTCCCTGTCCTTGCACTTATGTATCGTACAATTTAGGTGCTTTTGATAAATGCATCGCCTGATTTTAGTGCTCCACCCCCGTGGCTCCAAAACCCTCCCTCTTGTCAGAGAAACTTCTCGTTGAAGTGAAGAATTTTTGATAAAGACAATATCGCCCTGTCGTTGCACGTATATACCGCATGACTTAGGTGCTTTTGATAAATGCATCGCCTGATTTTAGTGCTCCACCCCCGTGGCCGCAAAACCAACCCTCTTTTAGAGAAACTTCTCGTTGAAGTGAAATATTTTTGACAAAGACAATATCTCCCTGTCCTTGCAGTTATGTATCATATCATTTAGGTGCTTTTGATAAATGAATATCCCGATTTTAGTGCTCTACCCCCGTGGCCGCAAAGCCCGCCGTCTTGTCAGGGAAACTTCTCGTTCAAGAGAAATATTTTTGATAAAGACAATATCGCCCTGTTCTTGCACTTATGTATCGTACAATTTAGGTGCTTTTGATAAATGCATCGCCTGATTTTAGTGCTCCACCCCCGCGGTCACAAAACCCACCCTTTGATCATGCAAACTTGTAGTTACAGTAAAATGTTCTGATAAAGAGAATATCGCCCTCTCTTTGCCCGTATATATCGTACGATTTAGGTGCTTTTGATAAATGCATTGCCTGATTTTAGTGCTCCACCCCCGTGGCTCCAAAACCCTCCCTCTTGTCAGAGAGACTTCTCGTTGAAGTGAAGAATTTTTGATAAAGACAATATCGCCCTGTCGTTGCACGTATATACCGCATGACTTAGGTGCTTTTGATAAATGCATCGCCTGATTTTAATGCTCCACCCCCGCGGTTACAAAATTTACCCTTTCATCATGCAAACTTTTTGTTAAAGTGAAATACTTTAAATAAGAACAATATCGCCCTGTCCTTGCACGTATATATCGTACGATTTAGGTGCATTTGATAAATGAATTTCTTATTTTAGTGCTCCACCTGCGTGGCCGCAAAACCCACCCTCTTGTAAGGGAAACTTCTCGTTGAAGTGAAATATTTTTGATAAAGACAATATGGCCCTGTCCTTGCACGTATATATATATCGTACGATTTAGGTGCTTTTGATAAATAAATTGCCTGATTTTAGTGCTCCACCCCCGTGGCCGCAAAACCCACCCTCTTGTCAGAGAAACTTCTCGTTGAAGTGAAATACTTTTGATAAAGACAATATCGCCCTGTCCTTGCACGTATATATCGTACGATTTAGGTGCTTTTGATAAATGAATTGCCTAATTTTAGTGCTCCACCCGCGTGGCCGCAAAACCCACCCTCTTGTCAGGGAAACTTCTCGTTGAAGTGAAATATTTTTGATAAAGACAATATCGCCCTGTCCTTGCACGTATATATCGTACGATTTAGGTGCTTTTGATAAATGCATCGCCTGATTTTAGTGCTCTACCCCCGCAGTCACAAAACCCACCCTTTGATAATGCAAACTTGTAGTTAAAGTAAAATATTTTTGATAAAGAGAATATCGCCCTGTCTTTGCAGGTATATATCGTACGATTTAGGTGCTTTTGATAAATGAATTGCCTGATTTTAGTGCTCCACCCCTGCGGTCACAAAACCCACCCCTTCATCATGTAAACTTTTCGTTGAAGTGAAATATTTTTGATAAAGACAATATCGCCCTGTCCTTGTACGGATATATCGTACGTTTTAGGTGCTTTTGATAAATGAATTGCCTGATTTTAGTGCTCCACCCCCGTGGCCGCAAATACACCTTCTTGTCAGGGAAACTTCTCGTTCAAGAGAAATGTTTTTGATAAAGACAATATCGCCCCGTCCTTACACGTATATATCGTACGATTTAGGTGCTTTTGATAAATGAATTGCCTGATTTTAGTGCTCCACCCCCGTGGCCGCAAAACTCACCCTCTTGTCAAGGAAACTTCTCGTTGAAGTGAAGAATTTTTGATAAAGACAATATCGCCCTGTCGTTGCACGTATATACCGCATGACTTAGGTGCTTTTGATAAATGCATCGCCTGATTTTAGTGCTCCACCCCCGTGGCCGCAAAACCAACCCTCTTTTAGAGAAACTTCTCGTTGAAGTGAAATATTTTTGACAAAGACAATATCTCCCTGTCCTTGCAGTTATGTATCATATCATTTAGGTGCTTTTGATAAATGAATATCCCGATTTTAGTGCTCTACCCCCGTGGCCGCAAAGCCTACCCTCTTGTCAGGGAAACTTCTCGTTCAAGAGAAATATTTTTGATAAAGACAATATCGCCCTGTTCTTGCACTTATGTATCGTACAATTTAGGTGCTTTTGATAAATGCATCGCCTGATTTTAGTGCTCCACCCCCGCGGTCACAAAACCAACCCTTTGATCATGCAAACTTGTAGTTACAGTAAAATGTTTTGATAAAGAGAATATCGCCCTCTCTTTGCCCGTATATATCGTACGATTTAGGTGCTTCTGATAAATGCATTGCCTGATTTTAGTGCTCCACCCCCGTGGCTCCAAAACCCTCCCTCTTGTCAGAGAGACTTCTCGTTGAAGTGAAGAATTTTTGATAAAGACAATATCGCCCTGTCGTTGCACGTATATACCGCATGACTTAGGTGCTTTTGATAAATGCATCGCCTGATTTTAATGCTCCACCCCCGCGGTTACAAAATTTACCCTTTCATCATGCAAACTTTTTGTTAAAGTGAAATACTTTAAATAAGAACAATATCGCCCTGTCTTCGCACGTATATATCGTACAATTTAGGTGCTTTTGATAAATGAATTGCTTGATTTTAGTGCTCCACCCCCGCGGTCACAAAACCCACCCTTTCATCGTGCAAACTAGTCGTTAAAATGAAATACTTTAAATGAGAATAATATCGCCCTCTCCTTGCACGTATATATCGTACGATTTAGGTGCTTTTGATAAATAAATTGCCTGATTTTAGTGCTCCACCCCCGTGGCCGCAAAACCCACCCTCTTGTCAGAGAAACTTCTCGTTGAAGTGAAATATTTTTGACAAAGACAATATCTCCCTGTCCTTGCAGTTATGTATCATATCATTTAGGTGCTTTTGATAAATGAATATCCCGATTTTAGTGCTCTACCCCCGTGGCCGCAAAGCCTACCCTCTTGTCAGGGAAACTTCTCGTTCAAGAGAAATATTTTTGATAAAGACAATATCGCCCTGTTCTTGCACTTATGTATCGTACAATTTAGGTGCTTTTGATAAATGCATCGCCTGATTTTAGTGCTCACCCCCGCGGTCACAAAACCCACCCTTTGATCATGCAAACTTGTAGTTACAGTAAAATGTTTTGATAAAGAGAATATCGCCCTCTCTTTCCCCGTATATATCGTACGATTTAGGTGCTTTTGATAAATGCATTGCCTGATTTTAGTGCTCCACCCCCGTGGCTCCAAAACCCTCCCTCTTGTCAGAGAGACTTCTCGTTGAAGTGAAGAATTTTTGATAAAGACAATATCGCCCTGTCGTTGCACGTATATACCGCATGACTTAGGTGCCTTTGATAAATGCATCGCCTGATTTTAGTGCTCCACCCCCGTGGCCGCAAAACCAACCCTCTTTTAGAGAAACTTTTCGTTGAAGTGAAATATTTTTGACAAAGACAATATCTCCCTGTCCTTGCAGTTATGTATCATATCATTTAGGTGCTTTTGATAAATGAATATCCCGATTTTAGTGCTCTACCCCCGTGGCCGCAAAACCAACCCTCTTTTAGAGAAACTTCTCGTTGAAGTGAAATACTTTTGATAAAGACAATATCGCCCTGTCTTTGCACGTATATATCGTACGATTTAGGTGCTTTTGATAAATGAATTGCCTAATTTTAGTGCTCCACCCGCGTGGCCGCAAAACCCACCCTCTTGTCAGGGAAACTTCTCGTTGAAGTGAAATATTTTTGATAAAGACAATATCGCCCTGTCCTTGCACGTATATATCGTACGATTTAGGTGCTTTTGATAAATGCATCGCCTGATTTTAGTGCTCTACCCCCGCAGTCACAAAACCCACCCTTTGATCATGCAAACTTGTAGTTAAAATAAAATATTTTTAATAAAGAGAATATCGCCCTGTCTTCGCAGGTATATATCGTACGATTTAGGTGCTTTTGATAAATGAATTGCCTGATTTTAGTGCTCCACCCCTGCGGTCACAAAACCCACCCCTTCATCATGTAAACTTTTCGTTGAAGTGAAATATTTTTGATAAAGACAATATCGCCCTGTCCTTGTACGGACATCCCGTACGTTTTAGGTGCTTTTGATAAATGAATTGCCTGATTTTAGTGCTCCACCCCCGTGGCCGCAAATACACCTTCTTGTCAGGGAAACTTCTCGTTCAAGAGAAATGTTTTTGATAAAGACAATATCGCCCCGTCCTTACACGTATATATCGTACGATTTAGGTGCATTTGATAAATGAATTGCCTGATTTTAGTGCTCCACCCGCGTGGCCGCAAAACCCACCCCCTTGTCAGGGAAACTTCTCGTTGAAGTGAAATATTTTTGATAAAGACAATATCTCCCTGTCCTTGAATATATATATCGTACGATTTAGGTGCTTTTGATAAATGAATATCCCGATTTCAGTGCTCCACCCCCGTGGCCGCAAAGCCCACCCTCTTGTCAGGGAAACTTCTCGTTCAAGAAAAATATTTTTGATAAAGACAATATCGTCCTGTCCTTGCACGTATATATCGTACGATTTAGGTGCTTTTGATAAATGAATATCCCGATTTCAGTGCTCCACCCCTGTGGCCGCAAAGCCCACCCTCTTGTCAGGGAAACTTCTCGTTCAAGAAAAATATTTTTGATAAAGACAATATCGTCCTGTCCTTGCACGTATATATCGTACGATTTAGGTGCTTTTGATAAATGAATTGCCTGATTTCAGTGCTCCACCCCCGTGGCCGCAAAACTCACCCTCTTGTCAAGGAAACTTCTCGTTCAAGAGAAATATTTTTGATAAAGACAATATCGCCCTGTCCTTGCACGTATATATGGTACGATTTAGGTGCTTTTGATAAATGAATTGCCTGATTTTAGTGCTCCACCCCCGTTGCCGCAAAACCCACCCTCTTGTCAGAGAAACTTCTCGTTCAAGAGAATCATTTTTGATAAAGACAATATCTCCCTGTCCTTGCACTTATGTATCGTACAATTTAGGTGCTTTTGATAAATGCATCGCCTGATTTTAGTGCTCCACCCCCGCGGTCACAAAACCCACCCTTTGATCATGCAAACTTGTAGTTACAGTAAAATGTTTTGATAAAGAGAATATCGCCCTCTCTTTGCCCGTATATATCGTACGTTTTAGGTGCTTTTGATAAATGAATTGCCTGATTTTAGTGCTCCACCCCCGTGGCCGCAAAATACACCTTCTTGTCAGGGAAACTTCTCGTTCAAGAGAAATGTTTTTGATAAAGACAATATCGCCCCGTCCTTACACGTATATATCGTACGATTTAGGTGCATTTGATAAATGAATTGCCTGATTTTAGTGCTCCACCCGCGTGGCCGCAAAACCCACCCCCTTGTCAGGGAAACTTCTCGTTGAAGTGAAATATTTTTGATAAAGACAATATCTCCCTGTCCTTGAACTTATGTATCATATCATTTAGGTGCTTTTGATAAATGAATATCCCGATTTTAGTTCTCCACACCCGTGGCCGCAAAGCCCACCCTCTTGTCAGGGAAACTTCTCGTTCAAGAGAAATATTTATGATAAAGACAATATCGCCCTGTCCTTGCACGTATATATCGTACGATTTAGGTGCTTTTGATAAATGAATATCCCGATTTTAGTGCTCCACCCCCGTGGCCGCAAAGCCCACCCTCTTGTTGAGGAAACTTCTCGTTCAAGAGAAATATTTTTGATAAAGACAATATCGCCCTCTCCTTGCACGTATATATGGTACGATTTAGGTGCTTTTGATAAATGAATTGCCTGATTTTAGTGCTCCACCCCCGTTGCCGCAAAACCCACCCTGTTGTCAGAGAAACTTCTCGTTCCAGAGAATCATTTTTGATAAAGACAATATCGCCCTGTCCTTGCACGTATATATCGTACAATTTAGGTGCTTTTGATAAATGAATTGCCTGATTTTAGTGCTCCACACCTGTGGCCGCAAAACCCACCCTCTTGTCAAGGAAACTTCTCGTTCAAGCGAAATATTTTTGATAAAGACAATATCTCCCTGTCCTTGCACTTATGTATCGTACAATTTAGGTGCTTTTGATAAATGCATCGCCTGATTTTAGTGCTCCACCCCCGCGGTCACAAAACCCACCCTTTGATCATGCAAACTTGTAGTTACAGTAAAATGTTTTGATAAAGAAAATATCGCCCTGTCTTTGCAGGTATATATCGTACGATTTAGGTGCTTTTGATAAATGAATATCCCGATTTTAGTGCTCTACCCCCGTGGCCGCAAAGCCCACCCTCTTGTCAGGGAAACTTCTTGTTCAAGAGAAATATTTTTGATAAAGACAATATCGCCCTGTCCTTGCACGTATATATCGTACGATTTAGCTGCTTTTGATAAATGAATTGCCTGATTTTAGTGCTCCACACCTGTGGCCGCAAAACCCACCCTCTTTTCAAGGAAACTTCTCGTTCAAGAGAAATATTTTTGATAAAGACAATATCTCCCTGTCCTTGCACGTATATATCGTACGATTTAGGTGCTTTTGATAAATGAATTGCCTGATTTTAGTGCTCCACCCCCGCGGTCACAAAACCCACCCTTTGATCATGCAAACTTGTAGATACAGTAAAATGTTTTGATAAAGAGAATATCGCCCTCTCTTTGCCCGTATATATCGTACGATTTAGGTGCTTTTGATAAATGCATCGCCTGATTTTAGTGCTCCACCCCCGTGGCTCCAAAACCCTCCCTCTTGTCAGAGAAACTTCTCGTTGAAGTGAAAAATTTTTGATAAAGACAATATCGCCCTGTCGTTGCACGTATATACCGCATGACTTAGGTGCTTTTGATAAATGCATCGCCTGATTTTAGTGCTCCACCCCCGCGGTCACAAAATTTACCCTTTCATCATGCAAACTTGTCGTTAAAGTGAAATATTTTAAATAAGAACAATATCGCCCTGTCCTTGCACGTATATATCGTACGATTTAGGTGCTTTTGATAAATGAATTGCCTGATTTAAGTGCTCCACCCCCATGGCCGCAAAACCAACCCTCTCTTAGAGAAACTTCTCGTTGAAGTGAAATACTTTTGATAAAGACAATATCGCCCTGTCCTCGCACGTATATATCGTACGATTTAGGTGCTTTTAATAAATGAATTGCCTGATTTTAGTGCTCCACTCGCGTGGCCGCAAAACCCACCCTCTTGTCAGGGAAACTTCTCGTTCAAGAGAATCATTTTTGATAAAGACAATATCGCCCTGTCCTTGCACGTATATATCGTACAATTTAGGTGCTTTTGATAAATGAATTGCCTGATTTTAGTTCTCCACACCTGTGGCCGCAAAACCCACCCTCTTGTCAAGGAAACTTCTCGTTCAAGAGAAATATTTTTGATAAAGACAATATCTCCCTGTCCTTGCACTTATGTATCGTACAATTTAGGTGCTTTTGATAAATGCATCGCCTGATTTTAGTGCTCCACCCCCGTGGCTCCAAAACCCTCCCTCTTGTCAGAGAAACTTCTCGTTGAAGTGAAGAATTTTTGATAAAGACAATATCGCCCTGTCGTTGCACGTATATACCGCATGACTTAGGTGCTTTTGATAAATGCATCGCCTGATTTTAGTGCTCCACCCCCGTGGCCGCAAAACCAACCTTCTTTTAGAGAAACTTCTCGTTGAAGTGAAATATTTTTGACAAATACAATATCTCCCTGTCCTTGCAGTTATGTATCATATCATTTAGGTGCTTTTGATAAATGAATATCCCGATTTTAGTGCTCTACCCCCGTGGCCGCAAAGCCCGCCGTCTTGTCAGGGAAACTTCTCGTTCAAGAGAAATATTTTTGATAAAGACAATATCGCCCTGTTCTTGCACTTATGTATCGTACAATTTAGGTGCTTTTGATAAATGCATCGCCTGATTTTAGTGCTCCACCCCCGCGGTCACAAAACCCACCCTTTGATCATGCAAACTTGTAGTTACAGTAAAATGTTCTGATAAAGAGAATATCGCCCTCTCTTTGCCCGTATATATCGTACGATTTAGGTGCTTTTGATAAATGCATTGCCTGATTTTAGTGCTCCACCCCCGTGGCTCCAAAACCCTCCCTCTTGTCAGAGAGACTTCTCGTTGAAGTGAAGAATTTTTGATAAAGACAATATCGCCCTGTCGTTGCACGTATATACCGCATGACTTAGGTGCTTTTGATAAATGCATCGCCTGATTTTAATGCTCCACCCCCGCGGTTACAAAATTTACCCTTTCATCATGCAAACTTTTTGTTAAAGTGAAATACTTTAAATAAGAACAATATCGCCCTGTCCTTGCACGTATATATCGTACGATTTAGGTGCATTTGATAAATGAATTTCCTATTTTAGTGCTCCACCTGCGTGGCCGCAAAACCCACCCTCTTGTAAGGGAAACTTCTCGTTGAAGTGAAATATTTTTGATAAAGACAATATGGCCCTGTCCTTGCACGTATATATATATCGTACGATTTAGGTGCTTTTGATAAATAAATTGCCTGATTTTAGTGCTCCACCCCCGTGGCCGCAAAACCCACCCTCTTGTCAGAGAAACTTCTCGTTGAAGTGAAATACTTTTGATAAAGACAATATCGCCCTGTCCTTGCACGTATATATCGTACGATTTAGGTGCTTTTGATAAATGAATTGCCTAATTTTAGTGCTCCACCCGCGTGGCCGCAAAACCCACCCTCTTGTCAGGGAAACTTCTCGTTGAAGTGAAATATTTTTGATAAAGACAATATCGCCCTGTCCTTGCACGTATATATCGTACGATTTAGGTGCTTTTGATAAATGCATCGCCTGATTTTAGTGCTCTACCCCCGCAGTCACAAAACCCACCCTTTGATAATGCAAACTTGTAGTTAAAGTAAAATATTTTTGATAAAGAGAATATCGCCCTGTCTTTGCAGGTATATATCGTACGATTTACGTGCTTTTGATAAATGAATTGCCTGATTTTAGTGCTCCACCCCTGCGGTCACAAAACCCACCCCTTCATCATGTAAACTTTTCGTTGAAGTGAAATATTTTTGATAAAGACAATATCGCCCTGTCCTTGTACGGATATATCGTACGTTTTAGGTGCTTTTGATAAATGAATTGCCTGATTTTAGTGCTCCACCCCCGTGGCCGCAAATACACCTTCTTGTCAGGGAAACTTCTCGTTCAAGAGAAATGTTTTTGATAAAGACAATATCGCCCCGTCCTTACACGTATATATCGTACGATTTAGGTGCTTTTGATATATGAATTGCCTGATTTTAGTGCTCCACCCCCGTGGCCGCAAAACTCACCCTCTTGTCAAGGAAACTTCTCGTTGAAGTGAAGAATTTTTGATAAAGACAATATCGCCCTGTCGTTGCACGTATATACCGCATGACTTAGGTGCTTTTGATAAATGCATCGCCTGATTTTAGTGCTCCACCCCCGTGGCCGCAAAACCAACCCTCTTTTAGAGAAACTTCTCGTTGAAGTGAAATATTTTTGACAAAGACAATATCTCCCTGTCCTTGCAGTTATGTATCATATCATTTAGGTGCTTTTGATAAATGAATATCCCGATTTTAGTGCTCTACCCCCGTGGCCGCAAAGCCTACCCTCTTGTCAGGGAAACTTCTCGTTCAAGAGAAATATTTTTGATAAAGACAATATCGCCCTGTTCTTGCACTTATGTATCGTACAATTTAGGTGCTTTTGATAAATGCATCGCCTGATTTTAGTGCTCCACCCCCGCGGTCACAAAACCAACCCTTTGATCATGCAAACTTGTAGTTACAGTAAAATGTTTTGATAAAGAGAATATCGCCCTCTCTTTGCCCGTATATATCGTACGATTTAGGTGCTTCTGATAAATGCATTGCCTGATTTTAGTGCTCCACCCCCGTGGCTCCAAAACCCTCCCTCTTGTCAGAGAGAATTCTCGTTGAAGTGAAGAATTTTTGATAAAGACAATATCGCCCTGTCGTTGCACGTATATACCGCATGACTTAGGTGCTTTTGATAAATGCATCGCCTGATTTTAATGCTCCACCCCCGCGGTTACAAAATTTACCCTTTCATCATGCAAACTTTTTGTTAAAGTGAAATACTTTAAATAAGAACAATATCGCCCTGTCTTCGCACGTATATATCGTACAATTTAGGTGCTTTTGATAAATGAATTGCTTGATTTTAGTGCTCCACCCCCGCGGTCACAAAACCCACCCTTTCATCGTGCAAACTAGTCGTTAAAATGAAATACTTTAAATGAGAATAATATCGCCCTCTCCTTGCACGTATATATCGTACGATTTAGGTGCTTTTGATAAATAAATTGCCTGATTTTAGTGCTCCACCCCCGTGGCCGCAAAACCCACCCTCTTGTCAGAGAAACTTCTCGTTGAAGTGAAATATTTTTGACAAAGACAATATCTCCCTGTCCTTGCAGTTATGTATCATATCATTTAGGTGCTTTTGATAAATGAATATCCCGATTTTAGTGCTCTACCCCCGTGGCCGCAAAGCCTACCCTCTTGTCAGGGAAACTTCTCGTTCAAGAGAAATATTTTTGATAAAGACAATATCGCCCTGTTCTTGCACTTATGTATCGTACAATTTAGGTGCTTTTGATAAATGCATCGCCTGATTTTAGTGCTCCACCCCCGCGGTCACAAAACCCACCCTTTGATCATGCAAACTTGTAGTTACAGTAAAATGTTTTGATAAAGAGAATATCGCCCTCTCTTTCCCCGTATATATCGTACGATTTAGGTGCTTTTGATAAATGCATTGCCTGATTTTAGTGCTCCACCCCCGTGGCTCCAAAACCCTCCCTCTTGTCAGAGAGACTTCTCGTTGAAGTGAAGAATTTTTGATAAAGACAATATCGCCCTGTCGTTGCACGTATATACCGCATGACTTAGGTGCCTTTGATAAATGCATCGCCTGATTTTAGTGCTCCACCCCCGTGGCCGCAAAACCAACCCTCTTTTAGAGAAACTTTTCGTTGAAGTGAAATATTTTTGACAAAGACAATATCTCCCTGTCCTTGCAGTTATGTATCATATCATTTAGGTGCTTTTGATAAATGAATATCCCGATTTTAGTGCTCTACCCCCGTGGCCGCAAAACCAACCCTCTTTTAGAGAAACTTCTCGTTGAAGTGAAATACTTTTGATAAAGACAATATCGCCCTGTCTTTGCACGTATATATCGTACGATTTAGGTGCTTTTGATAAATGAATTGCCTAATTTTAGTGCTCCACCCGCGTGGCCGCAAAACCCACCCTCTTGTCAGGGAAACTTCTCGTTGAAGTGAAATATTTTTGATAAAGACAATATCGCCCTGTCCTTGCACGTATATATCGTACGATTTAGGTGCTTTTGATAAATGCATCGCCTGATTTTAGTGCTCTACCCCCGCAGTCACAAAACCCACCCTTTGATCATGCAAACTTGTAGTTAAAATAAAATATTTTTAATAAAGAGAATATCGCCCTGTCTTCGCAGGTATATATCGTACGATTTAGGTGCTTTTGATAAATGAATTGCCTGATTTTAGTGCTCCACCCCTGCGGTCACAAAACCCACCCCTTCATCATGTAAACTTTTCGTTGAAGTGAAATATTTTTGATAAAGACAATATCGCCCTGTCCTTGTACGGACATCCCGTACGTTTTAGGTGCTTTTGATAAATGAATTGCCTGATTTTAGTGCTCCACCCCCGTGGCCGCAAATACACCTTCTTGTCAGGGAAACTTCTCGTTCAAGAGAAATGTTTTTGATAAAGACAATATCGCCCCGTCCTTACACGTATATATCGTACGATTTAGGTGCATTTGATAAATGAATTGCCTGATTTTAGTGCTCCACCCGCGTGGCCGCAAAACCCACCCCCTTGTCAGGGAAACTTCTCGTTGAAGTGAAATATTTTTGATAAAGACAATATCTCCCTGTCCTTGAATATATATATCGTACGATTTAGGTGCTTTTGATAAATGAATATCCCGATTTCAGTGCTCCACCCCCGTGGCCGCAAAGCCCACCCTCTTGTCAGGGAAACTTCTCGTTCAAGAAAAATATTTTTGATAAAGACAATATCGTCCTGTCCTTGCACGTATATATCGTACGATTTAGGTGCTTTTGATAAATGAATATCCCGATTTCAGTGCTCCACCCCCGTGGCCGCAAAGCCCACCCTCTTGTCAGGGAAACTTCTCGTTCAAGAAAAATATTTTTGATAAAGACAATATCGTCCTGTCCTTGCACGTATATATCGTACGATTTAGGTGCTTTTGATAAATGAATTGCCTGATTTCAGTGCTCCACCCCCGTGGCCGCAAAACTCACCCTCTTGTCAAGGAAACTTCTCGTTCAAGAGAAATATTTTTGATAAAGACAATATTGCCCTGTCCTTGCACGTATATATGGTACGATTTAGGTGCTTTTGATAAATGAATTGCCTGATTTTAGTGCTCCACCCCCGTTGCCGCAAAACCCACCCTCTTGTCAGAGAAACTTCTCGTTCAAGAGAATCATTTTTGATAAAGACAATATCTCCCTGTCCTTGCACTTATGTATCGTACAATTTAGGTGCTTTTGATAAATGCATCGCCTGATTTTAGTGCTCCACCCCCGCGGTCACAAAACCCACCCTTTGATCATGCAAACTTGTAGTTACAGTAAAATGTTTTGATAAAGAGAATATCGCCCTCTCTTTGCCCGTATATATCGTACGTTTTAGGTGCTTTTGATAAATGAATTGCCTGATTTTAGTGCTCCACCCCCGTGGCCGCAAAATACACCTTCTTGTCAGGGAAACTTCTCGTTCAAGAGAAATGTTTTTGATAAAGACAATATCGCCCCGTCCTTACACGTATATATCGTACGATTTAGGTGCATTTGATAAATGAATTGCCTGATTTTAGTGCTCCACCCGCGTGGCCGCAAAACCCACCCCCTTGTCAGGGAAACTTCTCGTTGAAGTGAAATATTTTTGATAAAGACAATATCTCCCTGTCCTTGAACTTATGTATCATATCATTTAGGTGCTTTTGATAAATGAATATCCCGATTTTAGTTCTCCACACCCGTGGCCGCAAAGCCCACCCTCTTGTCAGGGAAACTTCTCGTTCAAGAGATATATTTATGATAAAGACAATATCGCCATGTCCTTGCACGTATATATCGTACGATTTAGGTGCTTTTGATAAATGAATATCCCGATTTTAGTGCTCCACCCCCGTGGCCGCAAAGCCCACCCTCTTGTTGAGAAAACTTCTCGTTCAAGAGAAATATTTTTGATAAAGACAATATCGCCCTGTCCTTGCACGTATATATGGTACGATTTAGGTGCTTTTGATAAATGAATTGCCTGATTTTAGTGCTCCACCCCCGTTGCCGCAAAACCCACCCTGTTGTCAGAGAAACTTCTCGTTCCAGAGAATCATTTTTGATAAAGACAATATCGCCCTGTCCTAGCACGTATATATCGTACAATTTAGGTGCTTTTGATAAATGAATTGCCTGATTTTAGTGCTCCACACCTGTGGCCGCAAAACCCACCCTCTTGTCAAGGAAACTTCTCGTTCAAGAGAAATATTTTTGATAAAGACAATATCTCCCTGTCCTTGCACTTATGTATCGTACAATTTAGGTGCTTTTGATAAATGCATCGCCTGATTTTAGTGCTCCACCCCCGCGGTCACAAAACCCACCCTTTGATCATGCAAACTTGTAGTTACAGTAAAATGTTTTGATAAAGAAAATATCGCCCTCTCTTTGCCCGTATATATCGTACGATTTAGGTGCTTTTGATAAATGCATCGCCTGATTTTAGTGCTCCACCCCCGTGGCTCCAAAACCCTCCCTCTTGTCAGAGAAACTTCTCGTTGAAGTGAAGAATTTTTGATAAAGACAATATCACCCTGTCGTTGCACGTATATACCGCATGACTTAGGTGCTTTTGATAAATGCATCGCCTGATTTTAGTGCTCCACCCCCGCGGTCACAAAATTTACCCTTTCATCATGCAAACTTGTCGTTAAAGTGAAATACTTTGAATAAGAACAATATCGCCCTGTCCTTGCACGTATATATCGTACGATTTAGGTGCATTTGATAAATGAATTTCCTGATTTTAGTGCTCCACCTGCGTGGCCGCAAAACCCACCCTCTTGTCAGGGAAACTTCTCGTTGAAGTGAAATATTTTTGATAAAGACAATATGGCCCTGTCCTTGCACGTATATATCGTACGATTTAGGTGCTTTTGATAAATGAATTGCCTGATTTTAGTGCTCCACCCCCGTGGCCGCAAAACCCACCCTTTCATCATACAAACTTGTCGTTAAAGCGAAATACTCCAAATAAGAACAATATCGCTCTGTCCTTGAACTTATGTATCATATCATTTAGGTGCTTTTGATAAATGAATATCCCGATTTTAGTTCTCCACACCCGTGGCCGCAAAGCCCACCCTCTTGTCAGGGAAACTTCTCGTTCAAGAGAAATATTTATGATAAAGACAATATCGCCCTGTCCTTGCACGTATATATCGTACGATTTAGGTGCTTTTGATAAATGAATATCCCGATTTTAGTGCTCCACCCCCGTGGCCGCAAAGCCCACCCTCTTGTTGAGGAAACTTCTCGTTCAAGAGAAATATTTTTGATGAAGACAATATCGCCCTGTCCTTGCACGTTTATATCGTACGATTTAGGTGCATTTGATAAATGAATTGCCTGATTTTAGTGCTCCACCCGCGTGGCCGCAAAACCCACCCTCTTGTCAGGGAAACTTCTCGTTGAAGTGAAATATTTTTGATAAAGACAATATCTTTCTGTCCTTGCACGTATATATCATATCATTTAGGTGCTTTTGATAAATGAATTTTCCGATTTTAGTGCTCTACCCCCTCGGCCGCAAAGCCCACCCTCTTGTCAGGCAAACTTCTCGTTCAAGAGAAATATTTTCGATAAAGACAATATCGCCCTGTCCTTGCACGTATATATCGTACGATTTAGGTGCTTTCGATAAATGAATTGCCTGATTTTAGTGTTCCACCCCTGCGGTCACAAAACCCACCCCTTCATCATGTAAACTTTCCGTTGAAGTGAAATATTTTTGATAAAGACAATATCGCCCTGTCCTTGTACGGATATATCGTACGTTTTAGGTGCTTTTGATAAATGAATTGCCTGATTTTAGTGCTCCACCCCCGTGTCCGCAAAACCGACCCCCTTGTCAAGGAAACTTCTCGTTCAAGAGAAATATTTTTGATAAAGACAATATCGCCCTGTCCTTGCACGTATATATCGTACGATTTAGGTGCTTTCGATAAATGAATATCCCGATTTTAGTGCTCCACCCCCGTGGCCGCAAAGCCCACCCTCTTGTCAGGGAAACTTCTCGTTCAAGAGAAATATTTTTGATAAAGACAATATCGCCCTGTCCTTGCACGTATATATCGTACGATTTAGGTGCTTTTGATAAATGAATATCCCGATTTTAGTGCTCCACCCCCGTGGCCGCAAAGCCCACCCTCTTGTCAGGGAAACTTCTCGTTCAAGAGAAATACTTTTGATAAAGACAATATCTCGTTCGTACGATTTAGGTGCTTTCGTTAAATGAATATCCCGATTTTAGTGCTCCACCCCCGTGGCCGCAAAGCCCACCCTCTTGTCAGGGAAACTTCTCGTTCAAGAGAAATATTTTTGATAAAGACAATATCTCCCTGTCCTTGCACTTATGTATCGTACAATTTAGGTGCTTTTGATAAATGCATCGCCTGATTTTAGTGCTCCACCTCCGCGGTCACAAAACCCACCCTTTGATCATGCAAACTTGTAGTTACAGTAAAATGTTTTGATAAAGAAAATATCGCCCTCTCTTTGCCCGTATATATCGTACGATTTAGGTGCTTTTGATAAATGAATATCCCGATTTCAGTGCTCCACCCCCGTGGCCGCAAAGCCCACCCTCTTGTCAGGGAAACTTCTCGTTCAAGAAAAATATTTTTGATAAAGACAATATCGTCCTGTCCTTGCACGTATATATCGTACGATTTAGGTGCTTTTGATAAATGAATTGCCTGATTTCAGTGCTCCACCCCCGTGGCCGCAAAACTCACCCTCTTGTCAAGGAAACTTCTCGTTCAAGAGAAATATTTTTGATAAAGACAATATCGCCCTGTCCTTGCACGTATATATGGTACGATTTAGGTGCTTTTGATAAATGAATTGCCTGATTTTAGTGCTCCACCCCCGTTGCCGCAAAACCCACCCTCTTGTCAGAGAAACTTCTCGTTCAAGAGAATCATTTTTGATAAAGACAATATCTCCCTGTCCTTGCACTTATGTATCGTACAATTTAGGTGCTTTTGATAAATGCATCGCCTGATTTTAGTGCTCCACCCCCGCGGTCACAAAACCCACCCTTTGATCATGCAAACTTGTAGTTACAGTAAAATGTTTTGATAAAGAGAATATCGCCCTCTCTTTGCCCGTATATATCGTACGTTTTAGGTGCTTTTGATAAATGAATTGCCTGATTTTAGTGCTCCACCCCCGTGGCCGCAAAATACACCTTCTTGTCAGGGAAACTTCTCGTTCAAGAGAAATGTTTTTGATAAAGACAATATCGCCCCGTCCTTACACGTATATATCGTACGATTTAGGTGCATTTGATAAATGAATTGCCTGATTTTAGTGCTCCACCCGCGTGGCCGCAAAACCCACCCCCTTGTCAGGGAAACTTCTCGTTGAAGTGAAATATTTTTGATAAAGACAATATCTCCCTGTCCTTGAACTTATGTATCATATCATTTAGGTGCTTTTGATAAATGAATATCCCGATTTTAGTTCTCCACACCCGTGGCCGCAAAGCCCACCCTCTTGTCAGGGAAACTTCTCGTTCAAGAGATATATTTATGATAAAGACAATATCGCCATGTCCTTGCACGTATATATCGTACGATTTAGGTGCTTTTGATAAATGAATATCCCGATTTTAGTGCTCCACCCCCGTGGCCGCAAAGCCCACCCTCTTGTTGAGGAAACTTCTCGTTCAAGAGAAATATTTTTGATAAAGACAATATCGCCCTGTCCTTGCACGTATATATGGTACGATTTAGGTGCTTTTGATAAATGAATTGCCTGATTTTAGTGCTCCACCTGCGTGGCCGCAAAACCCACCCTCTTGTCAGGGAAACTTCTCGTTGAAGTGAAATATTTTTGATAAAGACAATATGGCCCTGTCCTTGCACGTATATATCGTACGATTTAGGTGCTTTTGATAAATGAATTGCCTGATTTTAGTGCTCCACCCCCGTGGCCGCAAAACCCACCCTTTCATCATACAAACTTGTCGTTAAAGCGAAATACTCCAAATAAGAACAATATCGCTCTGTCCTTGAACTTATGTATCATATCATTTAGGTGCTTTTGATAAATGAATATCCCGATTTTAGTTCTCCACACCCGTGGCCGCAAAGCCCACCCTCTTGTCAGGGAAACTTCTCGTTCAAGAGAAATATTTATGATAAAGACAATATCGCCCTGTCCTTGCACGTATATATCGTACGATTTAGGTGCTTTTGATAAATGAATATCCCGATTTTAGTGCTCCACCCCGTGGCCGCAAAGCCCACCCTCTTGTTGAGGAAACTTCTCGTTCAAGAGAAATATTTTTGATGAAGACAATATCGCCCTGTCCTTGCACGTTTATATCGTACGATTTAGGTGCATTTGATAAATGAATTGCCTGATTTTAGTGCTCCACCCGCGTGGCCGCAAAACCCACCCTCTTGTCAGGGAAACTTCTCGTTGAAGTGAAATATTTTTGATAAAGACAATATCTTTCTGTCCTTGCACGTATATATCGTACGATTTAGGTGCTTTTGATAAATGAATTGCCTAATTTTAGTGCTCCACCCGCGTGGCCGCAAAACCCACCCTCTTGTCAAGGAAACTTCTCGTTGAAGTGAAATATTTTTGATAAAGACAATATCGCCCTGTCCTTGCACGTATATATCGTACGATTTAGGTGCTTTTGATAAATGCATCGCCTGATTTTAGTGCTCTACCCCCGCAGTCACAAAACCCACCCTTTGATAATGCAAACTTGTAGTTAAAGTAAAATATTTTTGATAAAGAGAATATCGCCCTGTCTTTGCAGGTATATATCGTACGATTTAGGTGCTTTTGATAAATGAATTGCCTGATTTTAGTGCTCCACCCCTGCGGTCACAAAACCCACCCCTTCATCATGTAAACTTTTCGTTGAAGTGAAATATTTTTGATAAAGACAATATCGCCCTGTCCTTGTACGGATATATCGTACGTTTTAGGTGCTTTTGATAAATGAATTGCCTGATTTTAGTGCTCCACCCCCGTGGCCGCAAATACACCTTCTTGTCAGGGAAACTTCTCGTTCAAGAGAAATGTTTTTGATAAAGACAATATCGCCCCGTCCTTACACGTATATATCGTACGATTTAGGTGCTTTTGATAAATGAATTGCCTGATTTTAGTGCTCCACCCCCGTGGCCGCAAAACTCACCCTCTTGTCAAGGAAACTTCTCGTTGAAGTGAAGAATTTTTGATAAAGACAATATCGCCCTGTCGTTGCACGTATATACCGCATGACTTAGGTGCTTTTGATAAATGCATCGCCTGATTTTAGTGCTCCACCCCCGTGGCCGCGAAACCAACCCTCTTTTAGAGAAACTTCTCGTTGAAGTGAAATATTTTTGACAAAGACAATATCTCCCTGTCCTTGCAGTTATGTATCATATCATTTAGGTGCTTTTGATAAATGAATATCCCGATTTTAGTGCTCTACCCCCGTGGCCGCAAAGCCTACCCTCTTGTCAGGGAAACTTCTCGTTCAAGAGAAATATTTTTGATAAAGACAATATCGCCCTGTTCTTGCACTTATGTATCGTACAATTTAGGTGCTTTTGATAAATGCATCGCCTGATTTTAGTGCTCCACCCCCGCGGTCACAAAACCAACCCTTTGATCATGCAAACTTGTAGTTACAGTAAAATGTTTTGATAAAGAGAATATCGCCCTCTCTTTGCCCGTATATATCGTACGATTTAGGTGCTTCTGATAAATGCATTGCCTGATTTTAGTGCTCCACCCCCGTGGCTCCAAAACCCTCCCTCTTGTCAGAGAGACTTCTCGTTGAAGTGAAGAATTTTTGATAAAGACAATATCGCCCTGTCGTTGCACGTATATACCGCATGACTTAGGTGCTTTTGATAAATGCATCGCCTGATTTTAATGCTCCACCCCCGCGGTTACAAAATTTACCCTTTCATCATGCAAACTTTTTGTTAAAGTGAAATACTTTAAATAAGAACAATATCGCCCTGTCTTCGCACGTATATATCGTACAATTTAGGTGCTTTTGATAAATGAATTGCTTGATTTTAGTGCTCCACCCCCGCGGTCACAAAACCCACCCTTTCATCGTGCAAACTAGTCGTTAAAATGAAATACTTTAAATGAGAATAATATCGCCCTCTCCTTGCACGTATATATCGTACGATTTAGGTGCTTTTGATAAATAAATTGCCTGATTTTAGTGCTCCACCCCCGTGGCCGCAAAACCCACCCTCTTGTCAGAGAAACTTCTCGTTGAAGTGAAATATTTTTGACAAAGACAATATCTCCCTGTCCTTGCAGTTATGTATCATATCATTTAGGTGCTTTTGATAAATGAATATCCCGATTTTAGTGCTCTACCCCCGTGGCCGCAAAGCCTACCCTCTTGTCAGGGAAACTTCTCGTTCAAGAGAAATATTTTTGATAAAGACAATATCGCCCTGTTCTTGCACTTATGTATCGTACAATTTAGGTGCTTTTGATAAATGCATCGCCTGATTTTAGTGCTCCACCCCCGCGGTCACAAAACCCACCCTTTGATCATGTAAACTTGTAGTTACAGTAAAATGTTTTGATAAAGAGAATATCGCCCTCTCTTTCCCCGTATATATCGTACGATTTAGGTGCTTTTGATAAATGCATTGCCTGATTTTAGTGCTCCACCCCCGTGGCTCCAAAACCCTCCCTCTTGTCAGAGAGACTTCTCGTTGAAGTGAAGAATTTTTGATAAAGACAATATCGCCCTGTCGTTGCACGTATATACCGCATGACTTAGGTGCCTTTGATAAATGCATCGCCTGATTTTAGTGCTCCACCCCCGTGGCCGCAAAACCAACCCTCTTTTAGAGAAACTTTTCGTTGAAGTGAAATATTTTTGACAAAGACAATATCTCCCTGTCCTTGCAGTTATGTATCATATCATTTAGGTGCTTTTGATAAATGAATATCCCGATTTTAGTGCTCTACCCCCGTGGCCGCAAAACCAACCCTCTTTTAGAGAAACTTCTCGTTGAAGTGAAATACTTTTGATAAAGACAATATCGCCCTGTCTTTGCACGTATATATCGTACGATTTAGGTGCTTTTGATAAATGAATTGCCTAATTTTAGTGCTCCACCCGCGTGGCCGCAAAACCCACCCTCTTGTCAGGGAAACTTCTCGTTGAAGTGAAATATTTTTGATAAAGACAATATCGCCCTGTCCTTGCACGTATATATCGTACGATTTAGGTGCTTTTGATAAATGCATCGCCTGATTTTAGTGCTCTACCCCCGCAGTCACAAAACCCACCCTTTGATCATGCAAACTTGTAGTTAAAATAAAATATTTTTAATAAAGAGAATATCGCCCTGTCTTCGCAGGTATATATCGTACGATTTAGGTGCTTTTGATAAATGAATTGCCTGATTTTAGTGCTCCACCCCTGCGGTCACAAAACCCACCCCTTCATCATGTAAACTTTTCGTTGAAGTGAAATATTTTTGATAAAGACAATATCGCCCTGTCCTTGTACGGACATCCCGTACGTTTTAGGTGCTTTTGATAAATGAATTGCCTGATTTTAGTGCTCCACCCCCGTGGCCGCAAATACACCTTCTTGTCAGGGAAACTTCTCGTTCAAGAGAAATGTTTTTGATAAAGACAATATCGCCCCGTCCTTACACGTATATATCGTACGATTTAGGTGCATTTGATAAATGAATTGCCTGATTTTAGTGCTCCACCCGCGTGGCCGCAAAACCCACCCCCTTGTCAGGGAAACTTCTCGTTGAAGTGAAATATTTTTGATAAAGACAATATCTCCCTGTCCTTGAATATATATATCGTACGATTTAGGTGCTTTTGATAAATGAATATCCCGATTTCAGTGCTCCACCCCCGTGGCCGCAAAGCCCACCCTCTTGTCAGGGAAACTTCTCGTTCAAGAAAAATATTTTTGATAAAGACAATATCGTCCTGTCCTTGCACGTATATATCGTACGATTTAGGTGCTTTTGATAAATGAATATCCCGATTTCAGTGCTCCACCCCCGTGGCCGCAAAGCCCACCCTCTTGTCAGGGAAACTTCTCGTTCAAGAAAAATATTTTTGATAAAGACAATATCGTCCTGTCCTTGCACGTATATATCGTACGATTTAGGTGCTTTTGATAAATGAATTGCCTGATTTCAGTGCTCCACCCCCGTGGCCGCAAAACTCACCCTCTTGTCAAGGAAACTTCTCGTTCAAGAGAAATATTTTTGATAAAGACAATATCGCCCACTCCTTGCACGTATATATGGTACGATTTAGGTGCTTTTGATAAATGAATTGCCTGATTTTAGTGCTCCACCCCCGTTGCCGCAAAACCCACCCTCTTGTCAGAGAAACTTCTCGTTCAAGAGAATCATTTTTGATAAAGACAATATCTCCCTGTCCTTGCACTTATGTATCGTACAATTTAGGTGCTTTTGATAAATGCATCGCCTGATTTTAGTGCTCCACCCCCGCGGTCACAAAACCCACCCTTTGATCATGCAAACTTGTAGTTACAGTAAAATGTTTTGATAAAGAGAATATCGCCCTCTCTTTGCCCGTATATATCGTACGTTTTAGGTGCTTTTGATAAATGAATTGCCTGATTTTAGTGCTCCACCCCCGTGGCCGCAAAATACACCTTCTTGTCAGGGAAACTTCTCGTTCAAGAGAAATGTTTTTGATAAAGACAATATCGCCCCGTCCTTACACGTATATATCGTACGATTTAGGTGCATTTGATAAATGAATTGCCTGATTTTAGTGCTCCACCCGCGTGGCCGCAAAACCCACCCCCTTGTCAGGGAAACTTCTCGTTGAAGTGAAATATTTTTGATAAAGACAATATCTCCCTGTCCTTGAACTTATGTATCATATCATTTAGGTGCTTTTGATAAATGAATATCCCGATTTTAGTTCTCCACACCCGTGGCCGCAAAGCCCACCCTCTTGTCAGGGAAACTTCTCGTTCAAGAGATATATTTATGATAAAGACAATATCGCCATGTCCTTGCACGTATATATCGTACGATTTAGGTGCTTTTGATAAATGAATATCCCGATTTTAGTGCTCCACCCCCGTGGCCGCAAAGCCCACCCTCTTGTTGAGGAAACTTCTCGTTCAAGAGAAATATTTTTGATAAAGACAATATCGCCCTGTCCTTGCACGTATATATGGTACGATTTAGGTGCTTTTGATAAATGAATTGCCTGATTTTAGTGCTCCACCCCCGTTGCTGCAAAACCCACCCTGTTGTCAGAGAAACTTCTCGTTCCAGAGAATCATTTTTGATAAAGACAATATCGCCCTGTCCTAGCACGTATATATCGTACAATTTAGGTGCTTTTGATAAATGAATTGCCTGATTTTAGTGCTCCACACCTGTGGCCGCAAAACCCACCCTCTTGTCAAGGAAACTTCTCGTTCAAGAGAAATATTTTTGATAAAGACAATATCTCCCTGTCCTTGCACTTATGTATCGTACAATTTAGGTGCTTTTGATAAATGCATCGCCTGATTTTAGTGCTCCACCCCCGCGGTCACAAAACCCACCCTTTGATCATGCAAACTTGTAGTTACAGTAAAATGTTTTGATAAAGAAAATATCGCCCTCTCTTTGCCCGTATATATCGTACGATTTAGGTGCTTTTGATAAATGCATCGCCTGATTTTAGTGCTCCACCCCCGTGGCTCCAAAACCCTCCCTCTTGTCAGAGAAACTTCTCGTTGAAGTGAAGAATTTTTGATAAAGACAATATCACCCTGTCGTTGCACGTATATACCGCATGACTTAGGTGCTTTTGATAAATGCATCGCCTGATTTTAGTGCTCCACCCCCGCGGTCACAAAATTTACCCTTTCATCATGCAAACTTGTCGTTAAAGTGAAATACTTTGAATAAGAACAATATCGCCCTGTCCTTGCACGTATATATCGTACGATTTAGGTGCATTTGATAAATGAATTTCCTGATTTTAGTGCTCCACCTGCGTGGCCGCAAAACCCACCCTCTTGTCAGGGAAACTTCTCGTTGAAGTGAAATATTTTTGATAAAGACAATATGGCCCTGTCCTTGCACGTATATATCGTACGATTTAGGTGCTTTTGATAAATGAATTGCCTGATTTTAGTGCTCCACCCCCGTGGCCGCAAAACCCACCCTTTCATCATACAAACTTGTCGTTAAAGCGAAATACTCCAAATAAGAACAATATCGCTCTGTCCTTGAACTTATGTATCATATCATTTAGGTGCTTTTGATAAATGAATATCCCGATTTTAGTTCTCCACACCCGTGGCCGCAAAGCCCACCCTCTTGTCAGGGAAACTTCTCGTTCAAGAGAAATATTTATGATAAAGACAATATCGCCCTGTCCTTGCACGTATATATCGTACGATTTAGGTGCTTTTCATAAATGAATATCCCGATTTTAGTGCTCCACCCCCGTGGCCGCAAAGCCCACCCTCTTGTTGAGGAAACTTCTCGTTCAAGAGAAATATTTTTGATGAAGACAATATCGCCCTGTCCTTGCACGTTTATATCGTACGATTTAGGTGCATTTGATAAATGAATTGCCTGATTTTAGTGCTCCACCCGCGTGGCCGCAAAACCCACCCTCTTGTCAGGGAAACTTCTCGTTGAAGTGAAATATTTTTGATAAAGACAATGACTTTCTGTCCTTGCACGTATATATCATATCATTTAGGTGCTTTTGATAAATGAATTTTCCGATTTTAGTGCTCTACCCCCTCGGCCGCAAAGCCCACCCTCTTGTCAGGCAAACTTCTCGTTCAAGAGAAATATTTTCGATAAAGACAATATCGCCCTGTCCTTGCACGTATATATCGTACGATTTAGGTGCTTTCGATAAATGAATTGCCTGATTTTAGTGTTCCACCCCTGCGGTCACAAAACCCACCCCTTCATCATGTAAACTTTTCGTTGAAGTGAAATATTTTTGATAAAGACAATATCGCCCTGTCCTTGTACGGATATATCGTACGTTTTAGGTGCTTTTGATAAATGAATTGCCTGATTTTAGTGCTCCACCCCCGTGTCCGCAAAACCGACCCCCTTGTCAAGGAAACTTCTCGTTCAAGAGAAATATTTTTGATAAAGACAATATCGCCCTGTCCTTGCACGTATATATCGTACGATTTAGGTGCTTTCGATAAATGAATATCCCGATTTTAGTGCTCCACCCCCGTGGCCGCAAAGCCCACCCTCTTGTCAGGGAAACTTCTCGTTCAAGAGAAATATTTTTGATAAAGACAATATCGCCCTGTCCTTGCACGTATATATCGTACGATTTAGGTGCTTTTGATAAATGAATATCCCGATTTTAGTGCTCCACCCCCGTGGCCGCAAAGCCCACCCTCTTGTCAGGGAAACTTCTCGTTCAAGAGAAATATTTTTGATAAAGACAATATCTCGTTCGTACGATTTAGGTGCTTTCGATAAATGAATATCCCGATTTTAGTGCTCCACCCCCGTGGCCGCAAAGCCCACCCTCTTGTCAGGGAAACTTCTCGTTCAAGAGAAATATTTTTGATAAAGACAATATCTCCCTGTCCTTGCACTTATGTATTGTACAATTTAGGTGCTTTTGATAAATGCATCGCCTGATTTTAGTGCTCCACCCCCGCGGTCACAAAACCCACCCTTTGATCATGCAAACTTGTAGTTACAGTAAAATGTTTTGATAAAGAAAATATCGCCCTCTCTTTGCCCGTATATATCGTACGATTTAGGTGCTTTTGATAAATGAATATCCCGATTTCAGTGCTCCACCCCCGTGGCCGCAAAGCCCACCCTCTTGTCAGGGAAACTTCTCGTTCAAGAAAAATATTTTTGATAAAGACAATATCGTCCTGTCCTTGCACGTATATATCGTACGATTTAGGTGCTTTTGATAAATGAATTGCCTGATTTCAGTGCTCCACCCCCGTGGCCGCAAAACTCACCCTCTTGTCAAGGAAACTTCTCGTTCAAGAGAAATATTTTTGATAAAGACAATATCGCCCTGTCCTTGCACGTATATATGGTACGATTTAGGTGCTTTTGATAAATGAATTGCCTGATTTTAGTGCTCCACCCCCGTTGCCGCAAAACCCACCCTCTTGTCAGAGAAACTTCTCGTTCAAGAGAATCATTTTTGATAAAGACAATATCTCCCTGTCCTTGCACTTATGTATCGTACAATTTAGGTGCTTTTGATAAATGCATCGCCTGATTTTAGTGCTCCACCCCCGCGGTCACAAAACCCACCCTTTGATCATGCAAACTTGTAGTTACAGTAAAATGTTTTGATAAAGAGAATATCGCCCTCTCTTTGCCCGTATATATCGTACGTTTTAGGTGCTTTTGATAAATGAATTGCCTGATTTTAGTGCTCCACCCCCGTGGCCGCAAAATACACCTTCTTGTCAGGGAAACTTCTCGTTCAAGAGAAATGTTTTTGATAAAGACAATATCGCCCCGTCCTTACACGTATATATCGTACGATTTAGGTGCATTTGATAAATGAATTGCCTGATTTTAGTGCTCCACCCGCGTGGCCGCAAAACCCACCCCCTTGTCAGGGAAACTTCTCGTTGAAGTGAAATATTTTTGATAAAGACAATATCTCCCTGTCCTTGAACTTATGTATCATATCATTTAGGTGCTTTTGATAAATGAATATCCCGATTTTAGTTCTCCACACCCGTGGCCGCAAAGCCCACCCTCTTGTCAGGGAAACTTCTCGTTCAAGAGATATATTTATGATAAAGACAATATCGCCATGTCCTTGCACGTATATATCGTACGATTTAGGTGCTTTTGATAAATGAATATCCCGATTTTAGTGCTCCACCCCCGTGGCCGCAAAGCCCACCCTCTTGTTGAGGAAACTTCTCGTTCAAGAGAAATATTTTTGATAAAGACAATATCGCCCTGTCCTTGCACGTATATATGGTACGATTTAGGTGCTTTTGATAAATGAATTGCCTGATTTTAGTGCTCCACCTGCGTGGCCGCAAAACCCACCCTCTTGTCAGGGAAACTTCTCGTTGAAGTGAAATATTTTTGATAAAGACAATATGGCCCTGTCCTTGCACGTATATATCGTACGATTTAGGTGCTTTTGATAAATGAATTGCCTGATTTTAGTGCTCCACCCCCGTGGCCGCAAAACCCACCCTTTCATCATACAAACTTGTCGTTAAAGCGAAATACTCCAAATAAGAACAATATCGCTCTGTCCTTGAACTTATGTATCATATCATTTAGGTGCTTTTGATAAATGAATATCCCGATTTTAGTTCTCCACACCCGTGGCCGCAAAGCCCACCCTCTTGTCAGGGAAACTTCTCGTTCAAGAGAAATATTTATGATAAAGACAATATCGCCCTGTCCTTGCACGTATATATCGTACGATTTAGGTGCTTTTGATAAATGAATATCCCGATTTTAGTGCTCCACCCCGTGGCCGCAAAGCCCACCCTCTTGTTGAGGAAACTTCTCGTTCAAGAGAAATATTTTTGATGAAGACAATATCGCCCTGTCCTTGCACGTTTATATCGTACGATTTAGGTGCATTTGATAAATGAATTGCCTGATTTTAGTGCTCCACCCGCGTGGCCGCAAAACCCACCCTCTTGTCAGGGAAACTTCTCGTTGAAGTGAAATATTTTTGATAAAGACAATATCTTTCTGTCCTTGCACGTATATATCGTACGATTTAGGTGCTTTTGATAAATGAATTGCCTAATTTTAGTGCTCCACCCGCGTGGCCGCAAAACCCACCCTCTTGTCAAGGAAACTTCTCGTTGAAGTGAAATATTTTTGATAAAGACAATATCGCCCTGTCCTTGCACGTATATATCGTACGATTTAGGTGCTTTTGATAAATGCATCGCCTGATTTTAGTGCTCTACCCCCGCAGTCACAAAACCCACCCTTTGATAATGCAAACTTGTAGTTAAAGTAAAATATTTTTGATAAAGAGAATATCGCCCTGTCTTTGCAGGTATATATCGTACGATTTAGGTGCTTTTGATAAATGAATTGCCTGATTTTAGTGCTCCACCCCTGCGGTCACAAAACCCACCCCTTCATCATGTAAACTTTTCGTTGAAGTGAAATATTTTTGATAAAGACAATATCGCCCTGTCCTTGTACGGATATATCGTACGTTTTAGGTGCTTTTGATAAATGAATTGCCTGATTTTAGTGCTCCACCCCCGTGGCCGCAAATACACCTTCTTGTCAGGGAAACTTCTCGTTCAAGAGAAATGTTTTTGATAAAGACAATATCGCCCCGTCCTTACACGTATATATCGTACGATTTAGGTGCTTTTGATAAATGAATTGCCTGATTTTAGTGCTCCACCCCCGTGGCCGCAAAACTCACCCTCTTGTCAAGGAAACTTCTCGTTGAAGTGAAGAATTTTTGATAAAGACAATATCGCCCTGTCGTTGCACGTATATACCGCATGACTTAGGTGCTTTTGATAAATGCATCGCCTGATTTTAGTGCTCCACCCCCGTGGCCGCGAAACCAACCCTCTTTTAGAGAAACTTCTCGTTGAAGTGAAATATTTTTGACAAAGACAATATCTCCCTGTCCTTGCAGTTATGTATCATATCATTTAGGTGCTTTTGATAAATGAATATCCCGATTTTAGTGCTCTACCCCCGTGGCCGCAAAGCCTACCCTCTTGTCAGGGAAACTTCTCGTTCAAGAGAAATATTTTTGATAAAGACAATATCGCCCTGTTCTTGCACTTATGTATCGTACAATTTAGGTGCTTTTGATAAATGCATCGCCTGATTTTAGTGCTCCACCCCCGCGGTCACAAAACCAACCCTTTGATCATGCAAACTTGTAGTTACAGTAAAATGTTTTGATAAAGAGAATATCGCCCTCTCTTTGCCCGTATATATCGTACGATTTAGGTGCTTCTGATAAATGCATTGCCTGATTTTAGTGCTCCACCCCCGTGGCTCCAAAACCCTCCCTCTTGTCAGAGAGACTTCTCGTTGAAGTGAAGAATTTTTGATAAAGACAATATCGCCCTGTCGTTGCACGTATATACCGCATGACTTAGGTGCTTTTGATAAATGCATCGCCTGATTTTAATGCTCCACCCCCGCGGTTACAAAATTTACCCTTTCATCATGCAAACTTTTTGTTAAAGTGAAATACTTTAAATAAGAACAATATCGCCCTGTCTTCGCACGTATATATCGTACAATTTAGGTGCTTTTGATAAATGAATTGCTTGATTTTAGTGCTCCACCCCCGCGGTCACAAAACCCACCCTTTCATCGTGCAAACTAGTCGTTAAAATGAAATACTTTAAATGAGAATAATATCGCCCTCTCCTTGCACGTATATATCGTACGATTTAGGTGCTTTTGATAAATAAATTGCCTGATTTTAGTGCTCCACCCCCGTGGCCGCAAAACCCACCCTCTTGTCAGAGAAACTTCTCGTTGAAGTGAAATATTTTTGACAAAGACAATATCTCCCTGTCCTTGCAGTTATGTATCATATCATTTAGGTGCTTTTGATAAATGAATATCCCGATTTTAGTGCTCTACCCCCGTGGCCGCAAAGCCTACCCTCTTGTCAGGGAAACTTCTCGTTCAAGAGAAATATTTTTGATAAAGACAATATCGCCCTGTTCTTGCACTTATGTATCGTACAATTTAGGTGCTTTTGATAAATGCATCGCCTGATTTTAGTGCTCCACCCCCGCGGTCACAAAACCCACCCTTTGATCATGTAAACTTGTAGTTACAGTAAAATGTTTTGATAAAGAGAATATCGCCCTCTCTTTCCCCGTATATATCGTACGATTTAGGTGCTTTTGATAAATGCATTGCCTGATTTTAGTGCTCCACCCCCGTGGCTCCAAAACCCTCCCTCTTGTCAGAGAGACTTCTCGTTGAAGTGAAGAATTTTTGATAAAGACAATATCGCCCTGTCGTTGCACGTATATACCGCATGACTTAGGTGCCTTTGATAAATGCATCGCCTGATTTTAGTGCTCCACCCCCGTGGCCGCAAAACCAACCCTCTTTTAGAGAAACTTTTCGTTGAAGTGAAATATTTTTGACAAAGACAATATCTCCCTGTCCTTGCAGTTATGTATCATATCATTTAGGTGCTTTTGATAAATGAATATCCCGATTTTAGTGCTCTACCCCCGTGGCCGCAAAACCAACCCTCTTTTAGAGAAACTTCTCGTTGAAGTGAAATACTTTTGATAAAGACAATATCGCCCTGTCTTTGCACGTATATATCGTACGATTTAGGTGCTTTTGATAAATGAATTGCCTAATTTTAGTGCTCCACCCGCGTGGCCGCAAAACCCACCCTCTTGTCAGGGAAACTTCTCGTTGAAGTGAAATATTTTTGATAAAGACAATATCGCCCTGTCCTTGCACGTATATATCGTACGATTTAGGTGCTTTTGATAAATGCATCGCCTGATTTTAGTGCTCTACCCCCGCAGTCACAAAACCCACCCTTTGATCATGCAAACTTGTAGTTAAAATAAAATATTTTTAATAAAGAGAATATCGCCCTGTCTTCGCAGGTATATATCGTACGATTTAGGTGCTTTTGATAAATGAATTGCCTGATTTTAGTGCTCCACCCCTGCGGTCACAAAACCCACCCCTTCATCATGTAAACTTTTCGTTGAAGTGAAATATTTTTGATAAAGACAATATCGCCCTGTCCTTGTACGGACATCCCGTACGTTTTAGGTGCTTTTGATAAATGAATTGCCTGATTTTAGTGCTCCACCCCCGTGGCCGCAAATACACCTTCTTGTCAGGGAAACTTCTCGTTCAAGAGAAATGTTTTTGATAAAGACAATATCGCCCCGTCCTTACACGTATATATCGTACGATTTAGGTGCATTTGATAAATGAATTGCCTGATTTTAGTGCTCCACCCGCGTGGCCGCAAAACCCACCCCCTTGTCAGGGAAACTTCTCGTTGAAGTGAAATATTTTTGATAAAGACAATATCTCCCTGTCCTTGAATATATATATCGTACGATTTAGGTGCTTTTGATAAATGAATATCCCGATTTCAGTGCTCCACCCCCGTGGCCGCAAAGCCCACCCTCTTGTCAGGGAAACTTCTCGTTCAAGAAAAATATTTTTGATAAAGACAATATCGTCCTGTCCTTGCACGTATATATCGTACGATTTAGGTGCTTTTGATAAATGAATATCCCGATTTCAGTGCTCCACCCCCGTGGCCGCAAAGCCCACCCTCTTGTCAGGGAAACTTCTCGTTCAAGAAAAATATTTTTGATAAAGACAATATCGTCCTGTCCTTGCACGTATATATCGTACGATTTAGGTGCTTTTGATAAATGAATTGCCTGATTTCAGTGCTCCACCCCCGTGGCCGCAAAACTCACCCTCTTGTCAAGGAAACTTCTCGTTCAAGAGAAATATTTTTGATAAAGACAATATCGCCCACTCCTTGCACGTATATATGGTACGATTTAGGTGCTTTTGATAAATGAATTGCCTGATTTTAGTGCTCCACCCCCGTTGCCGCAAAACCCACCCTCTTGTCAGAGAAACTTCTCGTTCAAGAGAATCATTTTTGATAAAGACAATATCTCCCTGTCCTTGCACTTATGTATCGTACAATTTAGGTGCTTTTGATAAATGCATCGCCTGATTTTAGTGCTCCACCCCCGCGGTCACAAAACCCACCCTTTGATCATGCAAACTTGTAGTTACAGTAAAATGTTTTGATAAAGAGAATATCGCCCTCTCTTTGCCCGTATATATCGTACGTTTTAGGTGCTTTTGATAAATGAATTGCCTGATTTTAGTGCTCCACCCCCGTGGCCGCAAAATACACCTTCTTGTCAGGGAAACTTCTCGTTCAAGAGAAATGTTTTTGATAAAGACAATATCGCCCCGTCCTTACACGTATATATCGTACGATTTAGGTGCATTTGATAAATGAATTGCCTGATTTTAGTGCTCCACCCGCGTGGCCGCAAAACCCACCCCCTTGTCAGGGAAACTTCTCGTTGAAGTGAAATATTTTTGATAAAGACAATATCTCCCTGTCCTTGAACTTATGTATCATATCATTTAGGTGCTTTTGATAAATGAATATCCCGATTTTAGTTCTCCACACCCGTGGCCGCAAAGCCCACCCTCTTGTCAGGGAAACTTCTCGTTCAAGAGATATATTTATGATAAAGACAATATCGCCATGTCCTTGCACGTATATATCGTACGATTTAGGTGCTTTTGATAAATGAATATCCCGATTTTAGTGCTCCACCCCCGTGGCCGCAAAGCCCACCCTCTTGTTGAGGAAACTTCTCGTTCAAGAGAAATATTTTTGATAAAGACAATATCGCCCTGTCCTTGCACGTATATATGGTACGATTTAGGTGCTTTTGATAAATGAATTGCCTGATTTTAGTGCTCCACCCCCGTTGCTGCAAAACCCACCCTGTTGTCAGAGAAACTTCTCGTTCCAGAGAATCATTTTTGATAAAGACAATATCGCCCTGTCCTAGCACGTATATATCGTACAATTTAGGTGCTTTTGATAAATGAATTGCCTGATTTTAGTGCTCCACACCTGTGGCCGCAAAACCCACCCTCTTGTCAAGGAAACTTCTCGTTCAAGAGAAATATTTTTGATAAAGACAATATCTCCCTGTCCTTGCACTTATGTATCGTACAATTTAGGTGCTTTTGATAAATGCATCGCCTGATTTTAGTGCTCCACCCCCGCGGTCACAAAACCCACCCTTTGATCATGCAAACTTGTAGTTACAGTAAAATGTTTTGATAAAGAAAATATCGCCCTCTCTTTGCCCGTATATATCGTACGATTTAGGTGCTTTTGATAAATGCATCGCCTGATTTTAGTGCTCCACCCCCGTGGCTCCAAAACCCTCCCTCTTGTCAGAGAAACTTCTCGTTGAAGTGAAGAATTTTTGATAAAGACAATATCACCCTGTCGTTGCACGTATATACCGCATGACTTAGGTGCTTTTGATAAATGCATCGCCTGATTTTAGTGCTCCACCCCCGCGGTCACAAAATTTACCCTTTCATCATGCAAACTTGTCGTTAAAGTGAAATACTTTGAATAAGAACAATATCGCCCTGTCCTTGCACGTATATATCGTACGATTTAGGTGCATTTGATAAATGAATTTCCTGATTTTAGTGCTCCACCTGCGTGGCCGCAAAACCCACCCTCTTGTCAGGGAAACTTCTCGTTGAAGTGAAATATTTTTGATAAAGACAATATGGCCCTGTCCTTGCACGTATATATCGTACGATTTAGGTGCTTTTGATAAATGAATTGCCTGATTTTAGTGCTCCACCCCCGTGGCCGCAAAACCCACCCTTTCATCATACAAACTTGTCGTTAAAGCGAAATACTCCAAATAAGAACAATATCGCTCTGTCCTTGAACTTATGTATCATATCATTTAGGTGCTTTTGATAAATGAATATCCCGATTTTAGTTCTCCACACCCGTGGCCGCAAAGCCCACCCTCTTGTCAGGGAAACTTCTCGTTCAAGAGAAATATTTATGATAAAGACAATATCGCCCTGTCCTTGCACGTATATATCGTACGATTTAGGTGCTTTTCATAAATGAATATCCCGATTTTAGTGCTCCACCCCCGTGGCCGCAAAGCCCACCCTCTTGTTGAGGAAACTTCTCGTTCAAGAGAAATATTTTTGATGAAGACAATATCGCCCTGTCCTTGCACGTTTATATCGTACGATTTAGGTGCATTTGATAAATGAATTGCCTGATTTTAGTGCTCCACCCGCGTGGCCGCAAAACCCACCCTCTTGTCAGGGAAACTTCTCGTTGAAGTGAAATATTTTTGATAAAGACAATGACTTTCTGTCCTTGCACGTATATATCATATCATTTAGGTGCTTTTGATAAATGAATTTTCCGATTTTAGTGCTCTACCCCCTCGGCCGCAAAGCCCACCCTCTTGTCAGGCAAACTTCTCGTTCAAGAGAAATATTTTCGATAAAGACAATATCGCCCTGTCCTTGCACGTATATATCGTACGATTTAGGTGCTTTCGATAAATGAATTGCCTGATTTTAGTGTTCCACCCCTGCGGTCACAAAACCCACCCCTTCATCATGTAAACTTTTCGTTGAAGTGAAATATTTTTGATAAAGACAATATCGCCCTGTCCTTGTACGGATATATCGTACGTTTTAGGTGCTTTTGATAAATGAATTGCCTGATTTTAGTGCTCCACCCCCGTGTCCGCAAAACCGACCCCCTTGTCAAGGAAACTTCTCGTTCAAGAGAAATATTTTTGATAAAGACAATATCGCCCTGTCCTTGCACGTATATATCGTACGATTTAGGTGCTTTCGATAAATGAATATCCCGATTTTAGTGCTCCACCCCCGTGGCCGCAAAGCCCACCCTCTTGTCAGGGAAACTTCTCGTTCAAGAGAAATATTTTTGATAAAGACAATATCGCCCTGTCCTTGCACGTATATATCGTACGATTTAGGTGCTTTTGATAAATGAATATCCCGATTTTAGTGCTCCACCCCCGTGGCCGCAAAGCCCACCCTCTTGTCAGGGAAACTTCTCGTTCAAGAGAAATATTTTTGATAAAGACAATATCTCGTTCGTACGATTTAGGTGCTTTCGATAAATGAATATCCCGATTTTAGTGCTCCACCCCCGTGGCCGCAAAGCCCACCCTCTTGTCAGGGAAACTTCTCGTTCAAGAGAAATATTTTTGATAAAGACAATATCTCCCTGTCCTTGCACTTATGTATTGTACAATTTAGGTGCTTTTGATAAATGCATCGCCTGATTTTAGTGCTCCACCCCCGCGGTCACAAAACCCACCCTTTGATCATGCAAACTTGTAGTTACAGTAAAATGTTTTGATAAAGAAAATATCGCCCTCTCTTTGCCCGTATATATCGTACGATTTAGGTGCTTTTGATAAATGAATATCCCGATTTCAGTGCTCCACCCCCGTGGCCGCAAAGCCCACCCTCTTGTCAGGGAAACTTCTCGTTCAAGAAAAATATTTTTGATAAAGACAATATCGTCCTGTCCTTGCACGTATATATCGTACGATTTAGGTGCTTTTGATAAATGAATTGCCTGATTTCAGTGCTCCACCCCCGTGGCCGCAAAACTCACCCTCTTGTCAAGGAAACTTCTCGTTCAAGAGAAATATTTTTGATAAAGACAATATCGCCCTGTCCTTGCACGTATATATGGTACGATTTAGGTGCTTTTGATAAATGAATTGCCTGATTTTAGTGCTCCACCCCCGTTGCCGCAAAACCCACCCTCTTGTCAGAGAAACTTCTCGTTCAAGAGAATCATTTTTGATAAAGACAATATCTCCCTGTCCTTGCACTTATGTATCGTACAATTTAGGTGCTTTTGATAAATGCATCGCCTGATTTTAGTGCTCCACCCCCGCGGTCACAAAACCCACCCTTTGATCATGCAAACTTGTAGTTACAGTAAAATGTTTTGATAAAGAGAATATCGCCCTCTCTTTGCCCGTATATATCGTACGTTTTAGGTGCTTTTGATAAATGAATTGCCTGATTTTAGTGCTCCACCCCCGTGGCCGCAAAATACACCTTCTTGTCAGGGAAACTTCTCGTTCAAGAGAAATGTTTTTGATAAAGACAATATCGCCCCGTCCTTACACGTATATATCGTACGATTTAGGTGCATTTGATAAATGAATTGCCTGATTTTAGTGCTCCACCCGCGTGGCCGCAAAACCCACCCCCTTGTCAGGGAAACTTCTCGTTGAAGTGAAATATTTTTGATAAAGACAATATCTCCCTGTCCTTGAACTTATGTATCATATCATTTAGGTGCTTTTGATAAATGAATATCCCGATTTTAGTTCTCCACACCCGTGGCCGCAAAGCCCACCCTCTTGTTGAGGAAACTTCCCGTTCAAGAGAAATATTTTTGATAAAGACAATATCGCCCTGTCCTTGCACGTATATATGGTACGATTTAGGTGCTTTTGATAAATGAATTGCCTGATTTTAGTGCTCCACCTGCGTGGCCGCAAAACCCACCCTCTTGTCAGGGAAACTTCTCGTTGAAGTGAAATATTTTTGATAAAGACAATATGGCCCTGTCCTTGCACGTATATATCGTACGATTTAGGTGCTTTTGATAAATGAATTGCCTGATTTTAGTGCTCCACCCCCGTGGCCGCAAAACCCACCCTTTCATCATACAAACTTGTCGTTAAAGCGAAATACTCCAAATAAGAACAATATCGCTCTGTCCTTGAACTTATGTATCATATCATTTAGGTGCTTTTGATAAATGAATATCCCGATTTTAGTTTTCCACACCCGTGGCCGCAAAGCCCACCCTCTTGTCAGGGAAACTTCTCGTTCAAGAGAAATATTTATGATAAAGACAATATCGCCCTGTCCTTGCACGTATATATCGTACGATTTAGGTGCTTTTGATAAATGAATATCCCGATTTTAGTGCTCCACCCCCGTGGCCGCAAAGCCCACCCTCTTGTTGAGGAAACTTCTCGTTCAAGAGAAATATTTTTGATGAAGACAATATCGCCCTGTCCTTGCACGTTTATATCGTACGATTTAGGTGCATTTGATAAATGAATTGCCTGATTTTAGTGCTCCACCCGCGTGGCCGCAAAACCCACCCTCTTGTCAGGGAAACTTCTCGTTGAAGTGAAATATTTTTGATAAAGACAATATCTTTCTGTCCTTGCACGTATATATCATATCATTTAGGTGCTTTTGATAAATGAATTTTCCGATTTTAGTGCTCTACCCCCTCGGCCGCAAAGCCCACCCTCTTGTCAGGCAAACTTCTCGTTCAAGAGAAATATTTTCGATAAAGACAATATCGCCCTGTCCTTGCACGTATATATCGTACGATTTAGGTGCTTTCGATAAATGAATTGCCTGATTTTAGTGTTCCACCCCTGCGGTCACAAAACCCACCCCTTCATCATGTAAACTTTTCGTTGAAGTGAAATATTTTTGATAAAGACAATATCGCCCTGTCCTTGTACGGATATATCGTACGTTTTAGGTGCTTTTGATAAATGAATTGCCTGATTTTAGTGCTCCACCCCCGTGTCCGCAAAACCCACCCCCTTGTCAAGGAAACTTCTCGTTCAAGAGAAATATTTTTGATAAAGACAATATCGCCCTGTCCTTGCACTTATGTATCGTACAATTTAGGTGCTTTTGATAAATGCATCGCCTGACTTTAGTGCTCCACCCCCGCGGTCACAAAACCCACCCTTTGATTATGCAAACTTGTAGTTACAGTAAAATGTTTTGATAAAGAGAATATCGCCCTCTCTTTGCCCGTATATATCGTACGTTTTAGGTGCTTTTGACAAATGAATTGCCTGATTCTAGTGCTCCACCCCCGTGGCCGCAAAATACACCTTCTTGTCAGGGAAACTTCTCGTTCAAGAGAAATGTTTTTGATAAAGACAATATCGCCCCGTCCTTACACGTATATATCGTACGATTTAGGTGCATTTGATAAATGAATTGCCTGATTTTAGTGCTCCACCCGCGTGGCCGCAAAACCCACCCCCTTGTCAGGGAAACTTCTCGTTGAAGTGAAATATTTTTGATAAAGACAATATCTCCCTGTCCTTGAACTTATGTATCATATCATTTAGGTGCTTTTGATAAATGAATATCCCGATTTTAGTTCTCCACACCCGTGGCCGCAAAGCCCACCCTCTTGTCAGGGAAACTTCTCGTTCAAGAGAAATATTTATGATAAAGACAATATCGCCCTGTCCTTGCACGTATATATCGTACGATTTAGGTGCTTTTGATAAATGAATATCCCGATTTTAGTGCTCCACCCCCGTGGCCGCAAAGCCCACCCTCTTGTTGAGGAAACTTCTCGTTCAAGAGAAATATTTTTGATAAAGACAATATCGCCCTGTCCTTGCACGTATATATGGTACGATTTAGGTGCTTTTGATAAATGAATTGCCTGATTTTAGTGCTCCACCCCCGTTGCCGCAAAACCCACCCTGTTGTCAGAGAAACTTCTCGTTCCAGAGAATCATTTTTGATAAAGACAATATCGCCCTGTCCTTGCACGTATATATCGTACAATTTAGGTGCTTTTGATAAATGAATTGCCTGATTTTAGTGCTCCACACCTGTGGCCGCAAAACCCACCCTCTTGTCAAGGAAACTTCTCGTTCAAGAGAAATATTTTTGATAAAGACAATATCTCCCTGTCCTTGCACTTATGTATCGTACAATTTAGGTGCTTTTGATAAATGCATCGCCTGATTTTAGTGCTCCACCCCCGCGGTCACAAAACCCACCCTTTGATCATGCAAACTTGTAGTTACAGTAAAATGTTTTGATAAAGAAAATATCGCCCTGTCTTTGCAGGTATATATCGTACGATTTAGGTGCTTTTGATAAATGAATATCCCGATTTTAGTGCTCTACCCCCGTGGCCGCAAAGCCCACCCTCTTTTCAGGGAAACTTCTCGTTCAAGAGAAATATTTTTGATAAAGACAATATCGCCCTGTCCTTGCACGTATATATCGTACGATTTAGGTGCTTTTGATAAATGAATTGCCTGATTTTAGTGCTCCACACCTGTGGCCGCAAAACCCACCCTCTTGTCAAGGAAACTTCTCGTTCAAGAGAAATATTTTTGATAAAGACAATATCTCCCTGTCCTTGCACGTATATATCGTACGATTTAGGTGCTTTTGATAAATGAATTGCCTGATTTTAGTGCTCCACCCCCGCGGTCACAAAACCCACCCTTTGATCATGCAAACTTGTAGATACAGTAAAATGTTTTGATAAAGAGAATATCGCCCTCTCTTTGCCCGTATATATCGTACGATTTAGGTGCTTTTGATAAATGCATCGCCTGATTTTAGTGCTCCACCCCCGTGGCTCCAAAACCCTCCCTCTTGTCAGAGAAACTTCTCGTTGAAGTGAAGAATTTTTGATAAAGACAATATCGCCCTGTCGTTGCACGTATATACCGCATGACTTAGGTGCTTTTGATAAATGCATCGCCTGATTTTAGTGCTCCACCCCCGCGGTCACAAAATTTACCCTTTCATCATGCAAACTTGTCGTTAAAGTGAAATACTTTGAATAAGAACAATATCGCCCTGTCCTTGCACGTATATATCGTACGATTTAGGTGCATTTGATAAATGAATTTCCTGATTTTAGTGCTCCACCTGCGTGGCCGCAAAACCCACCCTCTTGTCAGGGAAACTTCTCGTTGAAGTGAAATATTTTTGATAAAGACAATATGGCCCTGTCCTTGCACGTATATATCGTACGATTTAGGTGCTTTTGATAAATGAATTGCCTGATTTTAGTGCTCCACCCCTGTGGCCGCAAAACCCACCCTTTCATCATACAAACTTGTCGTTAAAGGGAAATACTTCAAATAAGAACAATATCGCTCTGTCCTTGAACTTATGTATCATATCATTTAGGTGCTTTTGATAAATGAATTTTCCGATTTTAGTGCTCTACCCCCTCGGCCGCAAAGCCCACCCTCTTGTCAGGCAAACTTCTCGTTCAAGAGAAATATTTTCGATAAAGACAATATCGCCCTGTCCTTGCACGTATATATCGTACGATTTAGGTGCTTTCGATAAATGAATTGCCTGATTTTAGTGTTCCACCCCTGCGGTCACAAAACCCACCCCTTCATCATGTAAACTTTTCGTTGAAGTGAAATATTTTTGATAAAGACAATATCGCCCTGTCCTTGTACGGATATATCGTACGTTTTAGGTGCTTTTGATAAATGAATTGCCTGATTTTAGTGCTCCACCCCCGTGTCCGCAAAACCCACCCCCTTGTCAAGGAAACTTCTCGTTCAAGAGAAATATTTTTGATAAAGACAATATCGCCCTGTCCTTGCACGTATATATCGTACGATTTAGGTGCTTCTGATAAATGAATATCCCGATTTTAGTGCTCCACCCCCGTGGCCGCAAAGCCCACCCTCTTGTCAGGGAAACTTCTCGTTCAAGAGAAATATTTTTGATAAAGACAATATCGCCCTGTCCTTGCACGTATATATCGTACGATTTAGGTGCTTTTGATAAATGAATATCCCGATTTTAGTGCTCCACCCCCGTGGCCGCAAAGCCCACCCTCTTGTCAGGGAAACTTCTCGTTCAAGAGAAATATTTTTGATAAAGACAATGTCGCTCTGTCCTTGCACGTATATATCGTACGATTTAGGTGCTTTTGATAAATAAATTGCCTGATTTTAGTGCTCCACCCCCGTGGCCGCAAAACCCACCCTCTTGTCAGAGAAACTTCTCGTTGAAGTGAAATACTTTTGATAAAGACAATATGGCCCTGTCCTTGCACGTATATATCGTACGATTTAGGTGCTTTTGATAAATAAATTGCCTGATTTTAGTGCTCCACCCCCGTGGCCGCAAAACCCACCCTCTTGTCAGAGAAACTTCTCGTTAAAGTGAAATACTTTTGATAAAGACAATATCGCCCTGTCCTTGCACGTATATATCGTACGATTTAGGTGCTTTTGATAAATGAATTGCCTAATTTTAGTGCTCCACCCGCGTGGCCGCAAAACCCACCCTCTTGTCAGGGAAACTTCTCGTTCAAGAGAAATATTTTTGATAAAGACAATATCGCCCGGTCCTTGCACGTATATATCGTACGATTTAGGTGCTTTTGATAAATGCATCGCCTGATTTTAGTGCTCTACCCCTGCAGTCACAAAACCCACCCTTTGATCATGCAAACTTGTAGTCAAAGTAAAATATTTTTGATAAAGAGAATATCGCCCTGTCTTTGCAGGTTTATATCGTACGATTTAGGTGCTTTTGATAAATGAATTGCCTGATTTTAGTGCTCCACCCCTGCGGTCACAAAACCCACCCCTTCATCATGTAAACTTCTCGTTGAAGTGAAATATTTTTGATAAAGACAATATCGCCCTGTCTTTGTACGGATATATCGTACGTTTTAGGTGCTTTTGATAAATGAATTGCCTGATTTTAGTGCTCCACCCCCGTGGCCGCAAAATACACCTTCTTGTCAGGGAAACTTCTCGTTCAAGAGAAATGTTTTTGATAAAGACAATATCGCCCCGTCCTTACACGTATATATCGTACGATTTAGGTGCATTTGATAAATGAATTGCCTGATTTTAGTGCTCCACCCGCGTGGCCGCAAAACCCACCCCCTTGTCAGGGAAACTTCTCGTTGAAGTGAAATATTTTTGATAAAGACAATATCTCCCTGTCCTTGAACTTATGTATCATATCATTTAGGTGCTTTTGATAAATGAATATCCCGATTTTAGTTCTCCACACCCGTGGCCGCAAAGCCCACCCTCTTGTCAGGGAAACTTCTCGTTCAAGAGAAATATTTATGATAAAGACAATATCGCCCTGTCCTTGCACGTATATATCGTACGATTTAGGTGCTTTTGATAAATGAATATCCCGATTTTAGTGCTCCACCCCCGTGGCCGCAAAGCCCACCCTCTTGTTGAGGAAACTTCTCGTTCAAGAGAAATATTTTTGATGAAGACAATATCGCCCTGTCCTTGCACGTTTATATCGTACGATTTAGGTGCATTTGATAAATGAATTGCCTGATTTTAGTGCTCCACCCGCGTGGCCGCAAAACCCACCCTCTTGTCAGGGAAACTTCTCGTTGAAGTGAAATATTTTTGATAAAGACAATATCTTTCTGTCCTTGCACGTATATATCATATCATTTAGGTGCTTTTGATAAATGAATTTTCCGATTTTAGTGCTCTACCCCTTCGGCCGCAAAGCCCACCCTCTTGTCAGGCAAACTTCTCGTTCAAGAGAAATATTTTCGATAAAGACAATATCGCCCTGTCCTTGCACGTATATATCGTACGATTTAGGTGCTTTCGATAAATGAATTGCCTGATTTTAGTGTTCCACCCCTGCGGTCACAAAACCCACCCCTTCATCATGTAAACTTTTCGTTGAAGTGAAATATTTTTGATAAAGACAATATCGCCCTGTCCTTGCACGTATATATCATATCATTTAGGTGCTTTTGATAAATGAATTTTCCGATTTTAGTGCTCTACCCCCTCGGCCGCAAAGCCCACCCTCTTGTCAGGCAAACTTCTCGTTCAAGAGAAATATTTTCGATAAAGACAATATCGCCCTGTCCTTGCACGTATATATCGTACGATTTAGGTGCTTTCGATAAATGAATTGCCTGATTTTAGTGTTCCACCCCTGCGGTCACAAAACCCACCCCTTCATCATGTAAACTTTTCGTTGAAGTGAAATATTTTTGATAAAGACAATATCGCCCTGTCCTTGTACGGATATACCGTACGTTTTAGGTGCTTTTGATAAATGAATTGCCTGATTTTAGTGCTCCACCCCCGTGTCCGCAAAACCCACCCCCTTGTCAAGGAAACTTCTCGTTCAAGAGAAATATTTTTGATAAAGACAATATCGCCCTGTCCTTGCACGTATATATCGTACGATTTAGGTGCTTCTGATAAATGAATATCCCGATTTTAGTGCTCCACCCCCGTGGCCGCAAAGCCCACCCTCTTGTCAGGGAAACTTCTCGTTCAAGAGAAATATTTTTGATAAAGACAATATCGCCCTGTCCTTGCACGTATATATCGTACGATTTAGGTGCTTTTGATAAATGAATATCCCGATTTTAGTGCTCCACCCCCGTGGCCGCAAAGCCCACCCTCTTGTCAGGGAAACTTCTCGTTCAAGAGAAATATTTTTGATAAAGACAATGTCGCTCTGTCCTTGCACGTATATATCGTACGATTTAGGTGCTTTTGATAAATAAATTGCCTGATTTTAGTGCTCCACCCCCGTGGCCGCAAAACCCACCCTCTTGTCAGAGAAACTTCTCGTTGAAGTGATATACTTTTGATAAAGACAATATGGCCCTGTCCTTGCACGCATATATCGTACGATTTAGGTGCTTTTGATAAATAAATTGCCTGATTTTAGTGCTCCACCCCCGTGGCCGCAAAACCCACCCTCTTGTCAGAGAAACTTCTCGTTGAAGTGAAATACTTTTGATAAAGACAATATCGCCCTGTCCTTGCACGTATATATCGTACGATTTAGGTGCTTTTGATAAATGAATTGCCTAATTTTAGTGCTCCACCCGCGTGGCCGCAAAACCCACCCTCTTGTCAGGGAAACTTCTCGTTCAAGAGAAATATTTTTGATAAAGACAATATCGCCCGGTCCTTGCACGTATATATCGTACGATTTAGGTGCTTTTGATAAATGCATCGCCTGATTTTAGTGCTCTACCCCTGCAGTCACAAAACCCACCCTTTGATCATGCAAACTTGTAGTCAAAGTAAAATATTTTTGATAAAGAGAATATCGCCCTGTCTTTGCAGGTATATATCGTACGATTTAGGTGCTTTTGATAAATGAATTGCCTGATTTTAGTGCTCCACCCCTGCGGTCACAAAACCCACCCCTTCATCATGTAAACTTCTCGTTGAAGTGAAATATTTTTGATAAAGACAATATCGCCCTGTCCTTGTACGGATATATCGTACGTTTTAGGTGCTTTTGATAAATGAATTGCCTGATTTTAGTGCTCCACCCCCGTGGCCGCAAAATACACCTTCTTGTCAGGGAAACTTCTCGTTCAAGAGAAATGTTTTTGATAAAGACAATATCGCCCCGTCCTTACACTTATATATCGTACGATTTAGGTGCATTTGATAAATGAATTGCCTGATTTTAGTGCTCCACCCGCGTGGCCGCAAAACCCACCCCCTTGTCAGGGAAACTTCTCGTTGAAGTGAAATATTTTTGATAAAGACAATATCTCCCTGTCCTTGAACTTATGTATCATATCATTTAGGTGCTTTTGATAAATGAATATCCCGATTTTAGTTCTCCACACCCGTGGCCGCAAAGCCCACCCTCTTGTCAGGGAAACTTCTCGTTCAAGAGAAATATTTATGATAAAGACAATATCGCCCTGTCCTTGCACGTATATATCGTACGATTTAGGTGCTTTTGATAAATGAATATCCCGATTTTAGTGCTCCACCCCCGTGGCCGCAAAGCCCACCCTCTTGTTGAGGAAACTTCTCGTTCAAGAGAAATATTTTTGATGAAGACAATATCGCCCTGTCCTTGCACGTTTATATCGTACGATTTAGGTGCATTTGATAAATGAATTGCCTGATTTTAGTGCTCCACCCGCGTGGCCGCAAAACCCACCCTCTTGTCAGGGAAACTTCTCGTTGAAGTGAAATATTTTTGATAAAGACAATATCTTTCTGTCCTTGCACGTATATATCATATCATTTAGGTGCTTTTGATAAATGAATTTTCCGATTTTAGTGCTCTACCCCCTCGGCCGCAAAGCCCACCCTCTTGTCAGGCAAACTTCTCGTTCAAGAGAAATATTTTCGATAAAGACAATATCGCCCTGTCCTTGCACGTATATATCGTACGATTTAGGTGCTTTCGATAAATGAATTGCCTGATTTTAGTGTTCCACCCCTGCGGTCACAAAACCCACCCCTTCATCATGTAAACTTTTCGTTGAAGTGAAATATTTTTGATAAAGACAATATCGCCCTGTCCTTGTACGGATATATCGTACGTTTTAGGTGCTTTTGATAAATGAATTGCCTGATTTTAGTGCTCCACCCCCGTGTCCGCAAAACCCACCCCCTTGTCAAGGAAACTTCTCGTTCAAGAGAAATATTTTTGATAAAGACAATATCGCCCTGTCCTTGCACTTATGTATCGTACAATTTAGGTGCTTTTGATAAATGCATCGCCTGACTTTAGTGCTCCACCCCCGCGGTCACAAAACCCACCCTTTGATTATGCAAACTTGTAGTTACAGTAAAATGTTTTGATAAAGAGAATATCGCCCTCTCTTTGCCCGTATATATCGTACGTTTTAGGTGCTTTTGATAAATGAATTGCCTGATTCTAGTGCTCCACCCCCGTGGCCGCAAAATACACCTTCTTGTCAGGGAAACTTCTCGTTCAAGAGAAATGTTTTTGATAAAGACAATATCGCCCCGTCCTTACACGTATATATCGTACGATTTAGGTGCATTTGATAAATGAATTGCCTGATTTTAGTGCTCCACCCGCGTGGCCGCAAAACCCACCCCCTTGTCAGGGAAACTTCTTGTTGAAGTGAAATATTTTTGATAAAGACAATATCTCCCTGTCCTTGAACTTATGTATCATATCATTTAGGTGCTTTTGATAAATGAATATCCCGATTTTAGTTCTCCACACCCGTGGCCGCAAAGCCCACCCTCTTGTCAGGGAAACTTCTCGTTCAAGAGAAATATTTATGATAAAGACAATATCGCCCTGTCCTTGCACGTATATATCGTACGATTTAGGTGCTTTTGATAAATGAATATCCCGATTTTAGTGCTCCACCCCCGTGGCCGCAAAGCCCACCCTCTTGTTGAGGAAACTTCTCGTTCAAGAGAAATATTTTTGATAAAGACAATATCGCCCTATCCTTGCACGTATATATGGTAAGATTTAGGTGCTTTTGATAAATGAATTGCCTGATTTTAGTGCTCCACCCCCGTTGCCGCAAAACCCACCCTGTTGTCAGAGAAACTTCTCGTTCCAGAGAATCATTTTTGATAAAGACAATATCGCCCTGTCCTTGCACGTATATATCGTACAATTTAGGTGCTTTTGATAAATGAATTGCCTGATTTTAGTGCTCCACACCTGTGGCCGCAAAACCCACCCTCTTGTCAAGGAAACTTCTCGTTCAAGAGAAATATTTTTGATAAAGACAATATCTCCCTGTCCTTGCACTTATGTATCGTACAATTTAGGTGCTTTTGATAAATGCATCGCCTGATTTTAGTGCTCCACCCCCGCGGTCACAAAACCTACCCTTTGATCATGCAAACTTGTAGTTACAGTAAAATGTTTTGATAAAGAAAATATCGCCCTGTCTTTGCAGGTATATATCGTACGATTTAGGTGCTTTTGATAAATGAATATCCCGATTTTAGTGCTCTACCCCCGTGGCCGCAAAGCCCACCCTCTTTTCAGGGAAACTTCTCGTTCAAGAGAAATATTTTTGATAAAGACAATATCGCCCTGTCCTTGCACGTATATATCGTACGATTTAGGTGCTTTTGATAAATGAATTGCCTGATTTTAGTGCTCCACACCTGTGGCCGCAAAACCCACCCTCTTGTCAAGGAAACTTCTCGTTCAAGAGAAATATTTTTGATAAAGACAATATCTCCCTGTCCTTGCACGTATATATCGTACGATTTAGGTGCTTTTGATAAATGAATTGCCTGATTTTAGTGCTCCACCCCCGCGGTCACAAAACCCACCCTTTGATCATGCAAACTTGTAGATACAGTAAAATGTTTTGATAAAGAGAATATCGCCCTCTCTTTGCCCGTATATATCGTACGATTTAGGTGCTTTTGATAAATGCATCGCCTGATTTTAGTGCTCCACCCCCGTGGCTCCAAAACCCTCCCTCTTGTCAGAGAAACTTCTCGTTGAAGTGAAGAATTTTTGATAAAGACAATATCGCCCTGTCGTTGCACGTATATACCGCATGACTTAGGTGCTTTTGATAAATGCATCGCCTGATTTTAGTGCTCCACCCCCGCGGTCACAAAATTTACCCTTTCATCATGCAAACTTGTCGTTAAAGTGAAATATTTTAAATAAGAACAATATCGCCCTGTCCTTGCACGTATATATCGTACGATTTAGGTGCTTTTGATAAATAAATTGCCTGATTTTAGTGCTCTACCCCCGTGGCCGCAAAATACACCTTCTTGTCAGGGAAACTTCTCGTTCAAGAGAAATGTTTTTGATAAAGACAATATCGCCCCGTCCTTACACGTATATATCGTACGATTTAGGTGCATTTGATAAATAAATTGCCTGATTTTAGTGCTCCACCCCCGCGGTTACAAAACCCACCCTTTTATCGTGCAAACTAGTCGTTAAAATGAAATACTTTAAATCAGAATAATATCGCCCTCTCCTTGCACGTATATATCGTACGATTTAGGTGCTTTTGATAAATGAATTGCCTGATTTTAGTGCTCCACCCCCGTGGCCGCAAAACCCACCCTATTGTCAGGGAAACTTCTCGTTAAAGTGAAATATTTTTGATAAAAACAATATCGCCCTGTGCTTGCACTTATATATCGTACGATTTAGGTGCTTTTGATAAATCAATTTCCTGATTTTAGTGCTCTACCCTCGCGGTTACAAAACCCACCCTTTCATCATGCAAACTAGTCGTTAAAGTGAAATACTTTAAATCAGAACAATATCGCCCTCTCCTTGCACGTATATATCGTACGATTTAGGTGCTTTCGATAAATGAATTGCCTGATTTTAGTGCTCCACCCCCGTGGCCGCAAAACCCACCCTCTTGTCAGAGAAACTTCTCGTTGAAGTGAAATACTTTTGATAAAAACAATATCGCCCTGTCCTTGCACGTATATATCGTACGATTTAGGTGCTTTTGATAAATGAATTGCCTGATTTTAGTGCTCCACCCCCGCGGCCGAAAAACCCACTCTTTCATCATGCAAACTTGTCGTTAAAGTCAAATACTTCAAATAAGAACAATATCGCCCTGTCTTTGCACGTATATATCGTACGATTTAGGTGCTTTCGATAAATAAATTGCCTGATTCAAGTGCTCCACCCCCATGGCCGCAAAACCAACCCTCTTTTAGAGAAACTTCTCGTTGAAGTGAAATACTTTTGATAAAGACAATATGGCCCTGTCCTTGCACGTATATATCGTACGATTTAGGTGCTTTTGATAAATGAATTGCCTGATTTTAGTGCTCCACCCCCGTGGCCGCAAAACCCACCCTCTTGTCAGAGAAACTTCTCGTTGAAGTGAAATACTTTTGATAAAGACAATATCGCCCTGTCCTTGCACGTATATATCGTACGATTTAGGTGCTTTTGATAAATGAATTGCCTGATTTTAGTGCTCCACCCCCGTGGCCGCAAAACTCACCCTCTTGTCAAGGAAACTTCTCGTTCAAGAGAAATAATTTTGATAAAGACAATATCGCCCTGTCCTTGCACGTATATATGGTACGATTTAGGTGCTTTTGATAAATGAATTGCCTGATTTTATTGCTCCACCCCCGTGGCCGCAAAACCCACCCTCTTGTCAGAGAAACTTCTCGTTGAAGTGAAATACTTTTGATAAAGACAATATCGCCCTGTCCTTGCACGTATATATCGTACGATTTAGGTGCTTTTGATAAATGAATTGCCTAATTTTAGTGCTCCACCCGCGTGGCCGCAAAACCCACCCTCTTGTCAGGGAAACTTCTCGTTGAAGTGAAATATTTTTCATAAAGACAATATGGCCCTGTCCTTGCACGTATATATCGTACGATTTAGGTGCTTTTGATAAATGAATTTCCTGATTTTAGTGCTCCACCCCTGTGGCCGCAAAACCCACCCTTTCATCATGCAAACTTGTCGTTAAAGTGAAATACTTCAAATAAGAACAATATCGCTCTGTCTTTGCACGTATATATCGTACGATTTAGGTGCTTTTGATAAATGAATTGCCTGATTTAAGTGCTCCACCCCCATGGCCGCAAAACCAACCCTCTCTTAGAGAAACTTCTCGTTGAAGTGAAATACTTTTCATAAAAACAATATCGCCCTTTCCTCGTACGTATATATCGTACGATTTAGGTGCTTTTGATAAACGAATTGCCTGATTTTAGTGCTTCACTCGCGTGGCCGCAAAACCCACCCTCTTGTCAGGGAAACTTCTCGTTGAAGTGAAATATTTTTGATAAAGACAATATCGCCCTGTCCTTGCACGTCTATATCGTACGATTTAGGTGCTTTTGATAAATGAATTGCCTGATTTTAGTGCTCCGCCCCCGCGGTCACAAAACCCACCCTTTCATCATGCGAACTAGTCGTTAAAATGAAATACTTTGAATCATAATAATATCCCCCTGTCCTTGCACGTATATATCGTACGATTTAGGTGCTTTTGATAAATGAATTGCCTGATTTTAGTGCTTCATCCCCGTGGCCGCAAAATCCACCCTCTTGTCAGGCAAACTTCTCGTTGAAGAGAAATATTTTTTATGAAGACAATATCGCCCTGTCCTTGCACGTTTATATCGTACGATTTAGGTGCTTTTGATAAATGAATTGCCTGATTTTAGTGCTCCACCCCCGTGGCCGCAAAGCCCACCCTCTTGTCAGGCAAACTTCTCGTTCAAGAGAAATATTTTTGATAAAGACAATATCGCCCTGTCCTTGCACGTATATATCGTACGATTTAGGTGCTTTTGATAAATGAATTGTCTGATTTCAGTGTTCCACCCCTGCGGTCACAAAACCCACCCCTTCATCATGTAAACTTCTCGTTGAAGTGAAATATTTTTGATAAAGACAATATCGCCCTGTCCTTGTACGGATATATCGTACGTTTTAGGTGCTTTTGATAAATGAATTGCCTGATTTTAGTGCTTCACCCCCGTGGCCGCAAAATCCACCCTCTTGTCAGGGAAACTTCTCGTTCAAGAGAAATGTTTTTGATAAAGACAATATCGCACCGTCCTTACACGTATATATCGTACGATTTAGGTGCATTTGATAAATGAATTACCTGATTTTAGTGCTCCACTTGCGTGGCCGCAAAACCCACCCCCTTGTCAGGGAAACTTCTCGTTGAAGTGAAACATTTTTGATAAAGACAATATCTCCCTGTCCTTGCACTTATGTATCATATCATTTAGGTGCTTTTGATAAATGAATATCCCGATTTTAGTGCTCTACCCCCGTGGCCGCAAAGCCCACCCTCTTGTCAGGGAAACTTCTCGTTCAAGAGAAATATTTTTGATAAAGACAATATCGCCCTGTCCTTGCACGTATATATCGTACGATTTAGGTGCTTTTGATCAATGAATATCCCGATTTTAGTGCTCCACCCCCGTGGCCGCAAAACCAACCCTCTTTTAGAGAAACTTCTCGTTGAAGTGAAATATTTTTGACAAAGACAATATTTCCCTGTCCTTGCAGTTATGTATCATATCATTTAGGTGCTTTTGATAAATGAATATCCCGATTTTAGTTCTCCACCCCCGTGGCCGCAAAGCCCACCCTCTTGTCAGGGAAACTTCTCGTTCAAGAGAAATATTTATGATAAAGACAATATCGCCCTGTCCTTGTACGGATATATCGTACGATTTAGGTGCTTTTGATAAATGAATTGCTTGATTTTAGTGCTACACCCACGTGGCCGCAAAACCCACCTTCTTGTAACGGAAACTTCTCGTTGAAGTGAAATATTTTTGATAAAGACAATATCGTTCTGTCCTTGTACGGATATATCGTACGATTTAGGTGCTTTTGATAAATGAATTGCCTGATTTTAGTGCTCCACCCCCGTGGATGCAAAACCCACCTTCTTGTAAGGGAAACTTCTCGTTGAAGTGAAATATTTTTGATAAAGACAATATCGCCCTGTCCTTGTACGGATATATCGTACGATTTAGGTGCTTTTGATAAATGAATTGCCTGATTTTAGTTCACCACCCCCGTGGTTACTAAACTCACCCTTTCGTCATGCAAACTTTTCGTTACTGTGAAATATTTCAAATAAGAACAATATCGCCCTGTCCTTGCACGTATATATCATATCATTTAGGTGCTTTTGATAAATGAATTTCCTAATTTTAGTGCTCCACCCCCGTGGCCGCAAAACCAACCCTCTCTTCAGGCAAACTTCTCGTTAAAGTGAAATATTTTTGATAAAGATTATATCGCCCTGTCCTTTCACGTATATATCGTACGATTTAGGTGCTTTTGATAAATGAATTGCCTGATTTTAGTCCTCCACCGCCGCGATTACAAAATTCACCTTTTCATCATGCAAACTTGTCGTTAAAGTGAAATATTTTTGATAAAAACAATATCGCCCTGTCCTTGCACGTATATATCGTACGATTTAGGTTCTTTTGATAAATGCATGGCCTGATTTTACTGCTCCGACCTGATGAGAGGGTGGGTTTGGTGACCGCGGGGGTGGAGCATTAAAATGAGGCGATGCATTTATCAAAAGAATTTAAATCGTACGATATATACGTGCAAGGACCGGGCGATATTGTCTTTATCAAAAATATTTCACTTTAACGACACGTTTGCCTGACGAGATCGTGGGTTTTGCGTCCACGGGGGTGGAGCACTAAAATGGAGTCTATCGTATTTCCAATGTATCTGAATCGTTCAACATGATGTCACATCATAAATCCGGCTATTTCATTAATTTTGCATTTTTACGGATTTAAAAAAAAAAAAAATTCAATGTAATTGAAAAATAATATTTCCGGGTGGATTTCGGGATGAAATTTTATATGGTTGTAAAGCACTTAAAAAGCACTTAATTCTTGGCAAAAGACATTCGACGATAAAGCAAACCCTGAAAAACCCTCTGCTAGCTTGATATGAAGCTAATTTTTTTAAATTGCATTACTATCAGGGGTACAAATTGAAAATGCGGGTTTGATAACAGATGGCGTTACTAACGCTATACGCATCAGGCAGTACTGTGACTATGTTCATGTCAAAGCTACGTCTTATAGCTTTAATTTTCAGTATGTGTCAATTTGTCGCAGTGTCAAATTCATAGTTTTTTTGAGCTCTCAATATGTCGAGTTTCGTGCCAACAAAACAGCATTTGCGGGAAGTTTTAATTTACTTCTTTAATTTGAAGAAAAGTGCTGCTGAAGCACATCGATTGGTCTCCGAGGCTTATCCGAGTCATGTTCCATCGGTTTCAACGTGCGAGAGATGGTTTGTGCGGTTTAGAAGTGGTGATTTTGACGTTGAGGACAAAGAGCGGCCGGGCCAAGTGAAAAAGTTTGAGAATGCTGAATTGGAGGCAATACTCAATGAAGACTCGTGTCAAACTCAACAAGAGCTCGCAGATTCATTGGGAGTGACACAACAAGCCATTTCCCATCGTATAAAAGCCCTCGGAATGATCCAAAAGCAAGGACATTGGGTGCCGTATGAGCTGAAGCCGAGAGACGTCGAGCGCCGTTTTTTTGCATGCGAACTGCTGCTCGAACGGCAAAAACGGAAGGGTTTTTTGCATCGCATTGTCACTGGTGATGAAAAGTGGATCCATTACGATAACCCGAAGCGCAAAAAATCATATGGTTACCCCGGCCATGCATCATCATCGACGGCCAAACCAAATATTCACGGCGCCAAGCTCATGCTCTGTATTTGGTGGGACCAGCTGGGTGTGGTGTATTATGAGCTATTGAAATCGAACGAAACCATCACAGGAGCACTATACCGAACTCAATTGATGCGTTTGAGCCGCGCACTCAAAGAAAAACGGCCACAATACGAGCAAAGACACGACAAAGTAATTTTGCAACATGACAACGCTCGGCCACATGTTGCAGCGCCGGTCAAAACATACCTACAAACGCTGAAATGGGAAGTCTTACCCCACCCGCCGTATAGCCCAGATATTGCTCCTTCCGATTACCACCTTTTCCGATCGATGACACATGGCCTAGCTGACCAGCGCTTCCATTCTTACGAAGAAGCCCAAAAATGGGTCGATGACTGGATAGCAGCCAAGCCGGCCGAATTTTTTCGCGACGGTATCCGTAAATTGCCAGAAAGATGGGAAAAAGTTGTGGCTAGCGATGGACAATACTTTGAATAATTCATTTGTTACCATTTTTTCAGAATAAACGTTCAAAAATAGAAAAAAATCCCGCATTTTCAATTTGTACTCCTGATATTAGATTCTGATTTAATGGAAATTGAGTAATAAAATTTTAAAAAATTGAATATAATCAAGGGCGATTTTCTTTAATTGAATCCCACATAACCATATCCTAATCCTAAAAATAAACAATAATCGACGACAAATATAACAAGCAATGCATAAAATGAACTTCATCTCCAACCTAAGAAGTTTCACTTCTAACGCGTGGCGTTTCACGCACCCTTTTTTTTGATCGTATGTCTCGGGGAGCAGTAGGTTGCTGATATGGCGATAGAGCCGTGCGTCCAGTCTTCAATTACGATGCTCGTGGCTTGTAGGTAATCCTTTTCGAGTCCTATTATTTCGTGATGTTTGATTTTTTTTTTATTATGATCGCAGTTCCTCCATGTGCTGTGCCGGCTGGGTTTTTTGTGTCGTAAATATTATAACCGTGAATTTTAAAATAGCTTCTGTCCGTGAAATGTGTTTCTGAAATGAGTACAATATCTAATCTATTTGTGTGTATTAACGTAATTAGTTCTTGGTGGTGCACCAGTCCATTGGCATTCGATAAGGCTAGTTTATAGAACTGGTTCATTTTTCTAAGAATTTGGTTAGTACCGTGTTCAGTATGTTTACCATTGTGTTTAATAATTGATTTTGCTGAATTAACACTGCTTTAAATTCATTGAGGAATTTCTCGAGAACGACAACCATATCAGAGTTGTTATTATTATTTGTGCGATTTTCTGATGATGAGTTTATGTTTGTGTTTGTGGCTTGGGCATAGCTTAGATTGTCTTCTCTGCGCGATTGACGCGTTGGGGGGATACTACCAGACTGCCTTTCTTCCATCGTATTTGCTAGCACTAGTGAAACGAATCTTTGAGCTTTTGTCTCTGCACGCTCGGGATTTCGCACAACGGACCTCTTGCTCCGTCATAACCTACCCCATACCGCGCACGCTGCCGGCTCTATCGCTCCAAGAGCCTAGGGTTCAACCCTCCGTAATAAAAAAAAACGTAAATAAGAAAAAAAATCACGTTAATAATATAAATATATTTAAATACAATATAAACGAATACTCATTCACAAGACATATTTTCCGTTAGGACTAAATGAACAAACACCAGCTCAACACGATATTTATAAAATAAAATATTATACTTCACTGTCAGAAAGCAACTATCAAATGAAACAAACATTACTACTACGGCGGTGAAGACACGAAACTCATTCTAATTATTTTAGTCTAAATTCTCTGAACAATGTAAATAGCGCCTAAAAAATTTAAAAGTAAAAAATGTAAGTCGTGATAATTATCAATACAATCAATATATAAGAAATAATAATGAAATTGAAACGATTATAGTCAAACTCGATCTAAACAAAAGTATTGAAATAACAAGAACAAACTATCATAAAGAATTTATTACTCACAGCAAAGATAATGTGATGTCGATAATTCTGCATTAAGCGGAGTAACAGAATTACATCGAGTTCTTGATACTACTGACTGAAGAGAGAACGCGCGAGGTGTTTATAAAGGTATAATCGCTGGAAATTGGTGGTAGTGCGGCAGCATTTTGGGTCTGAAAGCTCAGGAGGAAAGAAACACACATGTGACAGAATTTCTGGAAAGGCAGCTGTAGTGTCGATATGGGTTTAAGAAGGTATCCGTGGGAAAGAAGTAATAAAATAACCGAATAAGTAATAAAGAGATCGAAAAAACTACGTCGTTTTCAGTCAAAACAGAAAGCGATGCTCACGGTTTTTATGGATTACAACGGTGTTGTGCATCGTGAATTCTTGCCAGAAAAACAGACAGTCAACAAAGAGTATTATTTGGGCGTTATGAGACGTTTGCGTGAAGCAATTCGCCAAAAAAGACCGGATTTCTGGGAAAACAACTCGTGGATTTTGCACCACGATAACGTACCATCGCACAATGCGATATTAATCCGTGAGTTTTTGACCAAAAACAACACGAATACTATCCAGCAGCGTTCGAATTCATCTGATCACGCTCCCTGCGACTTTTTCTTGTTCAACCAACAAAAAAAAGCTTCGCGGAACGCGTTGCAGCACCTGAGAGGATGTCATGAAAAAATCGAAGACGGCTCTGATGGACATACCGAAAATTGAATTCCAGCGGTGTTTCGAGGATTGGACCAAGCGCTGGCGTAAATGCGTTCCAGTCGATGGGGAGTACTTTGAAGGGAACCATATCGAATTTGATGAATAAATTTCTATTTTCGATTTTATCAATAAAGTCATATAACTTTTTGATGAAAGTGGTATGTGGAATGTCGTATTACTTTAAACCGATGTGCTACGTGTAATTTTTCTCTCTCAGATCGCCATGCTGGCTATGCTATGGAACGGACATTTAGTCTGACATTAATTATGATTCAAGCTGAATCATGAAACTGTGTAAAATCGAGTAGTGAATACGTTACTACTGATTTTTAGCGAAACGGTGCAGCAGATCGTTTTATTATGTTTAATTGAGTGGGTAGGTTTTATAAGTAACCGTGTTTCGCGGAGTAAGGCATACGGTCGTTATATCTTCGAATTCGTAGATGCGAGCAATTTGTACACTTACGAAGTGTCACTTGGCGTTTCAGACGATCATACTATTTCAAAGGGAGAGTGATTGTGTTCAAGTTTTTGCACGAGATCTGTAATCCCCGTGTGTAGTCGACGGTCCGTATTATCGTACCACGCTGTTGAATAGTTCTCTCGATTTCGCGAAAATGTATTGATGCTGACTCGCGTCAGGCTATACACAGACTGGGATCATTTGAAATAGAATTGTGAGTGATGCTTACGAAGATGTATATTATCTTTATGTGAGATTATATTAAACTTCTCTGTGTGAGAACCGTTTATTCGAGGAAAGACATTCTCCATATGAGATACCGATATCTCTATGTGAAACTTGTATATTTCTGTATGAGATTTGTATAGGCGTAGAACCTCATGGCAAGCTTGTAATGTTTAAAAAAGAAAACGAATTCAGAGTTGCTACATTAAAAAAAAAAAGCTTCGTCTTTTATTACTTTCATCACAAGGGACGAAGGCGGAATTAATTAGTCGTCTAAACGAAGCTGATTCGACTGAAGAATGGATAAAAACGATAGAAGTTACGGAAAATGATAGCGATCTAAACGATGGAAACCGAGTCGACAACTTCAATCATGAAATGACAGAAGCAAACAGTGTTGGGGATACTCACACAAGGACGACGAACGAGACGATCCCTTCACCACAAATTATGACTCCGTCACCTGAGATAAGGAGAGAACTTGAGCTTATCCGGAGAGAAATAGAGCTTGTACCAAGAGAACTCGAATTATGCGAACGAGAAAACGAAGTATTATCAAGGAACTAAAACGCTCATCCCGATGCATCAATACAGCAGCCCGGCGCAATGCAGCAGGTTCCTTCAGCGACATCAAGTACACGAGTCAACACGAGCATAAATAAAATAAGTGATTTATTCAACGATTTCAATGGATTGGAGGTGGGAACAACAAGTGCGTCTATTATCGACAGCTTACGAATTGGACGATAAATAAGTTCGACGTCTCGCATGCTCTAAATTGAAGGGCAAAGCCCTTAATTGGTTTTACTCGAAGCCGGATATGATCCGAACGATCTCCTATTGGAGATCAAAATTATGTTTGATCAACCTAGAAAACTGATAAGACTTTTAATCAATATTATCACGATAAAGTGATCCTCGGGAATCGTGTACTGATCGATCAAGTGGAAATGGTCGATTGCAAAGTTGATGGAATTCCGGATTCTCAATTGCGAAATCAAGCGCATTTACAAAATTTCCGGATCTGCCACGGAACTCCTCAAAGCCTACACAAAAATTTCGTTAACGGATACAAAAAATCGCTTCCATCGCAATTCAACCGTTAAAACGGAGGTGAATACCGTAAAAACAAATACGAAATCCATCGAACGAGATTCAGGAAAGATACGATGCTACAACTGTAATAAAACGGGACATCATTCGACCGAGTGCCGCAGTTCGAAATGAGAAAAGGGACCGTGTTTTAACTGCAAAGAGATCGGACATCGGTCAAAAAATTGCACAAAGAAAACGTCTCAGGCGAACATCATCAAAGAAGCATTGAACGAAGATGGATTTCATCGATATATTAAGTATAATATTTATACGCAAAATGGTTCTCATAAATGTAATATGGACACTGGGAGTGCGGTAAGCCTGATTAAACAACGTTATGTAAATATTGACGCGATGAAAAGGCCGGAGAGGCATTCTGATCGATTTCGAGGAATTAATAACAGCACTTTGATCGTACATGGAACGGTCGTTGTCGATATATCGTTCGATTCTCTCAAACGAAAGGTTTGTTTATTCGTCGTACCAGATACTAAGATGAAAACTTCTGTCCCTTCAGGTAGAAATATGTTCGCATTGTTTGGTTGGGGTTGGAGACATAAATCTGAGTATGAGATCGAATCGAGCGAGGTTTTGAACATCGACGTTCACGGGTCGGTAGAAGATGTTATCGATGCAATGTTGATAAACACCGGGATCTCAGTGGACAAATACCTAAAACTATAAGAATAATTTCAAAAGGAGTATGTCCGATCTAACCAAAACTCAAAACGGAATTAAAGTTTGCGTTACGCAAACCCCAGCCGATTCATTTCTCGCCACGCAGATTATCTTATTTCGAAAAGGAGCAAGTAGGCACTAAATGCAGGGGTGTATAAAAAAGAATAACGGTAATATGCGGATATGCGTTGATTTTCGATTCCTAAATAAATACACCATAAGTGATAATTATCCTTTTCCGTCTGGGCGAAAATAAGCAGGATTACACGCATGCGCGTTTTTTTTTCGTGAAAAGGAATAATTGCTATACACAGCAAGCCGTGAGCGTTCTGTGTCATAGAGAGCAAAATGGATAGGAAACTATTTAATCAAGATCGTACGTATCATATTTTAATCACTATAAGGCTCTTAAATGCAATTGGAGTTATTCAAATCGGTACAGTCTACGGAGATATTCAAACTTTTAAAAATCATTGAGGTATTTCTTAGCTATTGAATGAGATACGGCACCTGCTACGTGTATCCGACACAAGTAGTAGCCGAATAGAACAGGGTTGTTAATGCAGAGGGTAGTTTTCAGATATAGGGGTGCAGCATTTATTTCGCTCTTGGCAGGAGGTTAGAGCCTTTACTTCAACTAGAATTGAATGCGGCACCCATATATCCTAAAAATACCCTTTTCATTAACAAACCTGCTTTACTCGACAGCAAGTTCTTACAACGACAAACGAGCATTGCCGATCAGTTCTCCTCCATCAAATGGTCACATCGTTACCCAGGGAAGACTCACTTGATGGCCCGACTAGGTCCATTGCGGGATGCTTTTTTTTATCATATAAATACTGTTTTATACTGGCTCTACATATTTAAATAATAATAATTCTTTTACTGCTGTCACTACATTCAGGAGACATCTCCTGAGTATCGTAATCATCTTCTACATATCAAGAGATACTTTGGCGTCCGAACACTAATAGAAAAACCAAATGATGTGTGATATGCGCGTTTGCTAATGCAAAAGAAGACAACTCGCAGCTGCAGTGACAGCAGTTAATAAATTATTATAATTGGAATAATAAATTAACTAAGATAGTATCGGATATTATTTCATCCTTTTTTAGCATTATTTTCATATGAAAACTTTAAAAAATCAAAGTTCTATTTATTATAGTTGTTTGCAGTCCGGAGTTTTGAAAATTAAGAAAAATATTTTTATTTATATTGGTGCTGATTGTACGTATTTTCACTGTATATTAGAAACTAAAATGACAACGAGTGCGTCGGCTCTTTTCATTATTTTTTTTCACAGATGTTTGTAAGTATAGGAGACTCCTCATGTAAATACACGTTTCTCAGTTTTTTCATACATGTTTTTGTTGGATTTGTCTACTTGTTGCAATGCTTGTATCGACTTAGCAAACATGACTAAGCCGAGAAAGGCGCCATTTTTATGAATATTTTTTTTTATCATAGATTTAAAAACCAGAAATAAATAATCTATCTAATGATTTTTAAATATGTGAAAAATGATATACATTCAATGTATTGCAACATAATTACACTCTCTAGCCTCTTTTATTATTTCGAACGGCTATAAGAGCCTAAATTATATTCGGAAGCACCAAGTACAGCGGGCACTAGGCCACCAAACCCGGATATGTGACAAAAACTAGCTACGTCAAACTTCCAGAATTCCCTCGCTGCCGTAAACAGCAGGTCAGCGACCAGTTGGCCTCGCTCGGCGGCGAGGGGAAGACGGGTAGCGCCGTCACGGCAATCCGAGAAATTACTAAATCTCGGTAAATTTAAAGATTGCAACCAAAAATGACGAGGCGGGGAATGAAGCAAGGGGAAGGCTATAAAACAACCTGCGCGGAGGGAGATGGCTCTTAGCGTTTTTAGCACAAGTGTCAAAGTACAAGGCAATCGAAAACGAAACATTCAGATTACGAGTTAATATTCAAGAGTCATTTTTCGATTACATATTGTAAAATCCGTGGTTCTGTAAGAAAAGACAGATCAAGTGAGTGATAAACGAAGACCGAAGAAAGAGGAAAGACAGGCAAGTTATTTCCATAATATGAACAATAATTAGAGGATTATTATAGAAATTGACATTTATCGAGATTTAGATAGATTTAAGTGAATAAATTTAAGCGAATAGTTCTAAGTGAGTAAAAACTAGTTGCATAGGGTTAGTTAAGTAGAATTAAGCAAGTAATTATAGCCGAATAGAGTTTAGTTGCGTGGTCTTTAAATCTGTAGGATAGCGAGAAATGTAATATCGCACACATAAGCGTGCGAGTCGAAAAGGATAGCAAGGAAGTGAAATAAGTGAGAGTAAGAGAGAGGTAGAGATACGATAAAGACATCGGTCCGGAGAGCGAGTGTTTCGACGTACTTGACTGTGTGTGAGCGCGTCGAGCATACAGCTCAATACAAACGCAGAAAACAATAACAGACTACCGAGTCGAGTGCACCGAGAGCCTGTGTATACGAAATAGCCAGAAAGAATTGTAAAAATAATCATAGAAATTATCGCATTTAAATGAATTGTACTGGTTATCGGTACCAGAAAACCGAACATTGACATTCTGTTTTTTTATTGTGTGCATAAATAAACCTCACGCTCACCTACCCAGAAGTCTACAACTAATTACACCTGTGATCGAGCTTGAATTTCCCCTGGGAAAACAAATGGTATCAGAATTTGGAGTAGAACTAATTTCTCACCGCGTTAACTGTGATACGACTGTTAAAACACTGGATAAATATTTAGCTATGGGGAGCACCTTCCGATCTAAATAATTTTAATTTTATGTTATGTAGATATACACTCTGAATAATGCTGTAAAGGTTTTAGCTGGCGGTCACTGTTTATTAAAAAGTAATTAACAAAAGAAGTTGGGGTAAAACTCCAGAAATACACAGCACGGATCATCTCCATTTTCATACATTTTATAGAGTATTAATTCCTGAGTAAAATGCACTTTGAATCAGATGGCGATCGCTTCTAGTTCCGGAGATGTATGTTAAACAGTAAGAAACAAGATGTGTTAAATTTTTTTTGGTATATGCACGTCTGCGCCCCCTGCCACCCCCCTCCCCCTGGTCAACCCTCCGCCCCCAAAGCCCCCCGCCGCCACCCGTAGGTTCCATAGGTTTTTCATTTCATATTTCATAGTTTAGATGTTATCTGTACGAAAACTCGTAGGATACTGCATCATTAAGTCTCGAGTGATCTTATGTATAGAGAGGACATCAACATAAAAAATATTTTTAACAGCGTGCAAAAATTACCTATCATGCAACTTCCAAAATTTGTTGCTTTCAGTAACATTTTTCCTTCGATTTTTTTTTGCGGTAAACCCAATTACTATGTCCCGTGTAAAAAAATTCCTGTAAATGTTTGTAATGCTCTTCGTTACGTTGTTGTTCCGATCCACGAGTTGCTTCAACGACGAGATCTATAAAACATTCCAGAATGCATAAAAATTTGGTAATGACCAATTTGCAGTTCGCAAAGTCTTTTCTTTTTTTCTTGTTCGCAAAAATTTCTTTTTCGCAAACCTTCGTATTTGATTGTCTGGGAAGCTTTACCTGGTGTACAAGTATGAATATTTTTTAGAGTTGCAAGATAAGGCAGCTCATAGAGTCGCAAGACTAGGGATTATATAGACCCACAAAATGAGGTAGCTAATCGAGTCGCAGGACTGGGTAGCTCATTGAGACTAGGTATCTTGAAGAGTCTCTCGATTAGGTATCTCATGAAGTCGCCGAACTACGCGGCTCATAGAATCTCAAACCTAGGTATTTTATAGAGTTGCAAGATTAGGTAGATCTTATACTCGTAGAGTCGCAACACTAATTGCGAGTAACTTGTATGGTTACATGACCAGTTAGCGCTTTGCAATATATACGGAAATAACAAATTGTAATCTATTTGTGCAACTCTACAAGTTGCCTATCTACTTAAGTCTGCGATTTAGTTAAATGTAATGTTTCTACTCCTTTTCATGGAACAATCAGCGATGATTATTTCTGACTGCAGCGTATGTCCTTGATACAGGGAAACCATTGTACTGCGTGGTTTGCAAAAGTGTCAACCGATTAACGTTATTTTAATTAGTTTTATTTTCATACAGTTTTCCCAAAAAGAATTCCTAACAAGAAGCCGTAACTTTTTAACGCTAATTATAAACGAAAATCTGAGTAATCCTTTCATTTAGAACATGCGATACAACGAAAGTATTAGTTGTGAATTACACGGAAGTTTCACAAAATATTTTCGAACATGAATGAGTGGTACAATTTATTTAAAAAATGTATTCTTTATTTTATACAAAGGTTTGACATCGCCTTGATATGAATGTAAAGTAGAGAATAATTGGAGGTGGATAAAAAATTGAATTCAGAAATGAAATAACTGGAAAAGCCTTTTTGGGAAGCAGGCGAAAAAATGTTATTCGTTCAAGCAACCACGTCATATTGTCTCTTTATTTCAATTGCGGATTCGGCTTTCTTCTTTGATGATTCCGACTTATCACGGCTGTGTTTCGTCGTCATGTAATGACGTTGATTGCCATTTTTTATCTTCTTCTTCATGCTTTGCTCGTATTCTTCTACTGACGGCGTTTTCAATCGCTTGATTTTATGACATGCTCCTGCAAAAAAAAACGGTGAAAAATAAGTATATCTTAAATGTGGAACGAGAATAAAAGTAGCGTTAATATTATTTAACAGTTATTTACCATTATTGCGAGATTTGTATCGCTAAATCAAGAGCAATTTCGTGTGAAGTTCTAAAATGACGATTGTTTTTTTTAGAACTGTCTCAAAAGTCTGTTATTAGACAAAGTTTTTTCGGCTACAAGAGATTTGATCGCAAGATATATAAGAACATAGTTTTCAAGACATATTCATGTTGAACGAACCACTATCAATAGTAAGCAAAAAAGTTTACTGAAAAAAGCGATATTGATTTTCGTATTTCCGAATTTAATTGACCCAGTTGATTCATTTCCTTGGCTCCAGGTAATGTGATTAAATACGAATTCGTTCGTGATCGTTGCTCGGAGGAACTCAAGTGTGCCGTTTGCAGTTGCAGTCCTCCTACATCCACCAGATACTTCTTGTACAAAATACATTTCATTTTTTAAACTATATTTCTTGTTACTAAATAATATAGTTAATTCGTAAGAACTATACAGTTTTTAATAAGCATATTTAATAACATGCTGTAAGGAACATTCTTTTAAGAGAGATGTAATGTTCCGATATGTAGATGACTAACCAGCAAAGACACTTTTTTCTTGTCTCCTTCCAATAATTGAAAAACGTTTGCTCTTGTGATTGGTATTCCAAAAGCCTATGCAATCGCAAACATGTCTTTGTCAGATTTGTCATTATCTTTATCTTTGCATTTAAGGAATCCCATGTTTCTTTCTACATTCGTTAGAGAATCTTTTATTTTTACCCAGACACTCTTTAATGCATCTGAAATTTCATCAGGCATACGTATTATTGTTATAAATAATAACGTTAATACAGATAGCATTACATGCCACGATTAAATACAAATATTCGTGTGATAAGTCGTTTCTATACTATTTTGTTCAACCTCATGTGTTCTACAGAGAATAACAAGGTGGATCTAAAAAAAAATCATTTCAAGATGCACATTTTCTTAGTAATGTGTGCGCGAAGTTACACACGATTTAAGTAAAATATGAATAGAGTAAAAAGAGTCGATACTTTAATATTGATTTTATATGTACTAATTAGAAAATTATTGACGATTTAGATTTTGAGATACACTAAGTTGTTGAATAACCTAGACGTTCGTCGTCGATCTGTTTCGAACTCAGTTACGTGCTCTCTTTCTCTCTCTCTCGCTCGCTCTCTCTCTCTCTCTCTTTCGCAGATTCACCATAAACCTCCTCTCCTTTTCTACTTGACATGTGAAAGGATATGTTAGCGTTAACATATTTGAGGACAATTTAGTTATAACTAATTACAAAAAAGAAACAAGTAAAAAGCTTAAAAGATATATGTGAAATATAGAATATATATATATTTTTAAATTGTTCTCAAACAATTATTTTATTCTATACATCAAATCCAATTTCTTTTCGCAGATTGCAACAAAAAAAAAAGAAATATAGAACGTTCCGATGCTTGCAAAATTTTCTCTTAATATCTTTGTAATGATCGTAGTTTAAAAATGTCCTATCTCCGATAAATTAAGCATTCAATTCTTTCGTTTCCATGACGCAAACAGTGCAGATCCACTGGAGGCACTGCAACGCCTATGTATGAATATACGCGTGACCTTCGTGCGCTCTATGCAGTTACATCGACATCGGTTCAGTACTAAGGCGAGGCAAAACCTCCATACTTACACAGATGTACTGCTTCTCTTTTACTCCACCGTGAGCGCCATACTAGTTCTATCTCTTTCATACTCATGGAGGTTTCGCCTCGCCTTAATGAACGGTAAATCATTTGTTTGATTTGATAAATTCGTAGCAGATGAGGAGAGATACGGTTGCAATGTTGTTAAACTAAAGCATTCTCCGGTAGGCTCGAAAAAGCGTCGGGATGTTCATCTTCAATGTTGCTGATCTTCGATATTGCTGTCGATAATTATTTGATCCAACATTCGAGAGCCCTGCAATATCCGAGTTGCTCCTGGGTTCGAACGAATAATCTTCTTGATGAGTAAACGACATTGCGAACAATCCCTTAGTATTCGTTACACTTGTATAAAGCCGAAAGCACGTCCAAGCCGCTCCTGTCGTTAGACGTGAATAGCAGTCAACAAAGCAATGGCCTGTTGGAGAGTGAGGGAAAGACTATAGAAAAGCGCTGCACGACAAGGAGGCGCTACCAGTTTGCGAGCGATATACAAATAAATATGTTATCTGATTGTGTCCGAGCTGGTGCTTGCGACTTAATAATTGGCGTTATTTCTTTCAAATACTCTTGTTGACCCTCAAATTTTTTGCGAAATAATGTGCCCTTATAATTTTCTGAATCATCTTTAAAGATGCGAGTGGTGTCCGCCATTATCTAACATAACAAAACTCGCTTTCCGTTTTTACATTCTTTGTCACAATAACTACATATCTTTTTCTAGTACTTCCTTTGCTTGTTCCATTGTTTTTTTTTTCGATCCCTCATGCTTGATTCCAGTTCCATTCAACTCGATCGTGTTCAATTTTTATTACGTAACTCGTCATTTTTATATAATTTATCATGCTTCCTCATGTTTTTCTTCACTTCTCAATACTCAGTATTTACAGTTCATTATTTATGGGTACGATTTTGTAATTGAGAATGTTTTCTATTGAATTGTTCATCTACTCATCAGAAAAATATCAACTGTATTTGTTTTTAAATCCTTTAAATTAAAATACGTATTGCGTAGTAAAGTTTAAAAAAATGTACAAAAAGGGGATAATTCTCGCCAAATGAATGAGGACAATTCTATTGTCTTATACCGCTGTAATTCGTTTGAATTCCTTGGCGGTCGAGAAAATTCCTTCCGTGTAAACGTCTTAATGTCGTTGAGGCGTTCGCCAATCCGAAGAAGCAGGTGTTCGGTGAATTTCTTTGGACGAAATTTACGATGAACCCAAGCCTGAAGTAATTTTTTCATGACTCCCAAGTATATTAGGTGCATGTAATCTAAAGGAGTTTGGCTGACGGGTCCCAGAGGTAAAGGTGAAAGAGCCGAGATGCCACGGTGGTGCTCGACATTAAGTTGGTTGTGAAAATATTCATCGGTTCGTAGCGGATAATCGGACCCATGAAAGATAGTTGTAGTTAATCAATGAGCGGTCATGTACGTTTATCAGAATTAGGAATCTATCGTCGGAATTGTCGCATAGATTCATAATTTTAATAAACATACATGACCGCTCATTGATGAATTAATTAATTCATTTTTTTTATTAATTGACATTAAAATAGAGATCGTGAATTGATGTCGCCAGAGTCACGGTGGCGTAATTGGTAACGTCCCAGGCTAGAATTCTGGAGCTCCCGGTTCGATCCATGGCTGTGGTGATATTTTTTTCACGATTTCTTTAGAATAAAAAATCGTCAGGGCTGGTTGCCTCATTGATTCTTAATGAATGAGTGAGGCAATCAGAGCTGATAAAAATGAATGATTCGATTGTTAGAGATCTTTCTACCAAAAGATTGATAACGCAGTGTTTGAGCGCAGATCTGGTGTGGTGAGGGAGTAACAAATGTACAGAAAGCGAAGTGTAGGTCGACAGCACGAGCTCGTCTCTTGGCGTCACTTTATTACGAGTCACAGTTTTCCTACACAATACACGATTTTATGGTCAAGAGTATATAGTTAGAATGGTCGCGCTCCGGCGACGAACAGGGCGATGAATTTATAACAATCGCGGTTATGAGCACTGCAGTCCTGACCGATATCGATTTTGTTTCTCTGTTGTAGCACGTTGCGAGTAGAAGCTCTGACGAAACAATGACAAAGAAGCCAAGCCGGGCAAATTTAAGCCCCGAAACTGAGAGAGAAAGAGAGAGAGAGAGAGAGGCGGCGCGATGAGTGTCCGTTGAGCAGTGACCAGTAGTAATTAAGTCGGATAACCCCGATATGTCGCAAGAAGCGCCCGCAATATCCTCCCCCACCGTCAGCAAGGGTTACTGACACAATGGTCGTTAAGAGCGCCGAGTGAGCTGGTCTTGCTGAGTTGTGATTTTGAGCTAGCCGTCCTTATGGTGACTATTCGAGTAAGTCCATCCTTGCCGGGGTGTAGAGATGTCACGCGAGCAAGGGACCAGTTCGTAGGCGGCAGCCGCTCGTTGCTGAGCAGGACAACGGAGCCGAACTTGACCTCGTGAGACGGATGGTGCCACTTCGATATGGATTGAAGTCGCCGAAGATAACTTGTAGACCATCGTTATTAGAAGCCCTGAACCTTCTGCTGGATGAGCTGCAAATGAGAAAGACGAGAGATGGACAAGTGTTCCAGAGAAGGCTTAGGGATGGCCGTGGGTGCTTGACAAATGAGGAAGTGCCCCGGAGTGAGTACGGAAAGGTGGTCCGGGTACTCAGAGAGGGGCTCGAGAGATCGAGAATTGAGCACGGCCTCGATTTGTGCAAGGAGCGTTGCGACCTCTTCGAAAGTAAGCAGGTCGTTGCCAATGGTCCGAATGAGGTGAAACTTCACGGATTTCACCATTTCACCACGGATTGCCATCTTGAAGCAAGAGCAAAGCTAAGTGCTGCGATTCACGCGAGCTCGACGAGAAGAGTCTCCGGAGTATGGCGGCGACTCCCAGAAAAGTTGTTCCGCAGTCTGAATATAAATTCGTGCAGAGTTCGCGCTGGGCATCGAAGTGACGGTATGCCTCAAGGAAACCGTCCATCGTGTAATCTGAGACGACCTCGAGGTGGACTGCGGACGTTGCCATGCACACGAATATCGAGAGTCATTCTTTGTAGGACTTCTGCCCGCAACCTTTCCATGAGCGGAGCGACACTGGGCCGACATAGTCGACTCCAGTGTTCAGGAAGGCACGAACGGGTGTCAGACGGGCAACAGGGAGCTGGCCCATGAGTTGCTGTGCGCGAATTCGTCGATGGCGTGCGCACGGCACGCACTTCAAGATGAACGACCGAACTGGTGCTCGCCCTCCAAGAATCCAGTACGATCGTCGAAGTTGGGCGAGAGTGAGCTGAGTTCCACCGTGGAATGGTTGGAGATGGGCATCACTGATGATGAGTTGGGCTAACCGAGAATCCCTGGGAAGGATAGTCTGGTGCTTGCCTTCTGGGTCGAGCTGAGCGAACCTCAGTCGTTCTCCTACTCGAAGTACTCCCTGTCGGGCAATGAACACGGTGAGTCGTGTCATAGAGTGTGTTGGATAATCAGTTGGCGCACGGCGATCGATATTCGCCGTGCGTCGACCTGTTGCTGTGCTCCAGCACGCTGCGTTCGGTTGGGCCGGAGATAGCCGAGGCAGGGCTTCGCGGAGCTGAGGCTGTGCCTCGTAGGCATGCCACGTTGAGCGAGAAGATGTCTCTCTCGCTTGATTTCGGCTTCGCTCACCGGCTATCTCTCTCAATTTACTTCAGCGCCCAACGACGCTTTCGTATCCCGCAGCCATGTTGGATATTTCGGCACTTACGTGAAAAACCCGCATCGAACAGCGCACGCATTTGCAAGGCTCGGACAATTTTTACATTTCTCAACCGGATCATCTCAACTCCTTCTTGCTCACCAGGACTCAAATTAAGGTAAGAGTACACCGTCATAATTTAACATAATTCACTGACGGTGAGGAGATTCATAAATATCGGTACATCAACATAAAAGGTCTCACCCATTGACGTGTGCGGCAGCACGGGCTGCACCACGTTTTCACTCAACCTGTAGCACACTTCATTAATATAATTGCGTGTGTTTTACCAATTCACTGTAGTTTCCCCCAATCAAACTTCCTGGGAATGTATTGTGAATTCAGTCAAATAATTTAGTGCATCCTCAAGCGCGCATTTCTATGCTCTGCAGCGTAGACTACCTTACAGCCTGTCACAATGCAATTATACTCACAAGGGGACCTCCAGGTACGTGGAACACCGATTCGGACCAAATTTTGTTTACAGGTAGGTTGCACCCAGGGGTGCAATAGGTGCAAGTAATAGGACGCGCTTCTCAACCGTTTCCGAGATATAAAATATTAAAAGTTTACAAGCGTCCATATACTCTCTATATACTCTCTACGTTAAATCATTTTCAACAAGAGCGCGTAGCGTAGTCGGCAACGTCTCCGCTTCGTAAGCGCTGGATCGCCGGGTCGAATCCCGGCGCGAACTTTTTTAAAAAATTATTTTTATTATTGAATCATTTCTACGGCAACTACTATGCGATAATATTAATATTTCCGTAAAGGAATGAATAAATATTTTTTATTGTGGATAATTTTGGTGTTATAAGGAAAAACGAGCAGCTTTTTTTATTTATTTATTTTTTGGTTGAAAGGTAGGGAAAGAATTGTGACAAATGGATACACGAGTTTAAAAGAATAACCAATCTTTTTATTAACGATGTATATTTCGAAATTAATTCTAGGGAAGACTGTATCAAAATTCAATCGATTGTTCACCATCAACTGTCTTCTCCGATATTTTGCGACATGTTACGATACGCTTGGTTCGCTGCCAAATTATATGACGACAGGAGATCTTTCCTAAACGTTAACGAGGTTTGCTTCGCGATTGACATCTTGAAAAATCCTTGCGGATGCGGAAACTCGGCATTTATTACGTGTGCCCGATGCCGAAATAATTATTGTTTTCCATGTTTTTATGATCAGTACCATCCTAGTTCTTGTAGTTGCGATAACCAAAGAAAAGTTAATAAAAAGATTGGATATTCTTTTAAACTCGTGTATCCATTTGTCACAATTCCTTCCCTACCTTTCAACCAAAAAATAAATAAATAAAAAAAGCTGCTCGTTTTTCCTTATAACACCAAAATGATCCACAATAAAAAATATTTATTCATTCCTTTACGGAAATATTAATATTATCGCATAGTACTTGCCGTAGAAATTATTAAATAATAATAATAATAATATTTTTAAAAAGTCCCGGCCGAGGTTCGATCCGGCAATCCAGCGCTTACGAAGCAGAGACATTGCCGACTACGCTACGCGCTTTTGTTGACATTGATTTTACGCAGAGAGTATATAGAGAGTATATGGACGCTCGGAAATTTTTAATATTTTATATCTCAAAAACGGCTGAGAAGCGCGTCCTATTACTTGCGCCTATTGCACCCCTGGGTGCAACCTACCTGTAAAAAAAATTTGGTCCGAATCAATGTTCCACGTACCTGGAGGTCCCCTTGTCAGTGGTCAGATTTGAATGTGCTAGCACTCACACTCTGTAAATTTCAATTCACTATCTCATTGAGTATTTGCAGACCGGCATTGAATTTGTCTACGCACTTATCTATCTCATTGCGTGGCATGCTCCGCAGCGCTGGCTGCACTGCGTACACACCACTCATTAGACACAGCACACAATTAATACAATTGTGTGCTACACAATCACTTTACAATGCAAACACTCAATTCATGTAATTGTGTGCTTCTCAGATTTTCCAAAAAACTCCAGAATTTAATTTCAATTCTTTGTACTTTATTTTCATATTTGTTATTTAACTTCAAAGATATCATAATGCAAGCTGGTCTTTCAATCTCACAAAATTCAACATAATTTATTGTGTATTTATTTTTATATTCTTTATATTTTCTAAATTAAACTAATTTTTGTAACTGACGTGCGGAAGGTGTAATAAACCGCTTTCTCAAAATACCATCTACGAGTCTGGTTTATTTTCACCCTGTCTTGAGTGAAGTTTCATATTTTCCGATATATTCGCAGATCGTTCCAACAACATCCTCTGGACTTCTCAAACAGAGTGAGATGGTCTGAACCGTTTGCCACTGGACAACAGTCTGAATTCGGCGGTGAAGTGTGCCGCCTGCGTAATCCGAACCCAGAGTAGCCGAGCTTGTTCAATGTCACCAGGAGCGAACGGTGTTGCAAGAGACGATCGCGGGGTTCGTTGGAATCGGTCAATAAATCGTTGACAGATGGCTGTTACCCTGAGTAGCGTTGTGAGCAAGTAGAACCGGTAGATGATATCCCAAGGCTCGAGCGGAGTCGCTTTCGCCATGAGGACGACACCAGGTCGTTCCTCGAGGTTCACTGCAGGGTCCAGCGCCGGCACGAGCGCAGGCCAAGACGAAGTGCCGTTAGCCAGCCACGGCGGTCCGTGCCACCATAACTGGTACGCGGCGAGCTGAACTGCGGATATTATCGGAGACGCGTAGTCAGCTGGATTCTCTTTCTCGGGAACTAGTCGCCAGTCGGCCGGAGACTTCTCTTGGATGAGCTGGACGCGGTTTCGCACGTATTCCTTCCAACGTGAGGGATGAGAGCTAATCCATGCGAGAGTGACAGAGGAGTTGGTCCAGAGAAAGGTTGGCGCGTTCGCCAGGTTGAGCTGTTCCTTCACGTATTTGACCAAGCCCACGAGCAGGACGGCGGCAGAGAGCTCGAGCCATGGTATGGTGTCCTTCTTGAGAGGAGCGACGCGTGTCTTGGAGCAGATCAAGGTGATCCGAGGGTCGTCGTTGCCGTTTTGCACCTTGAGGTAGATGACGGCGACCATGGCGAGGGTCGAGGCGCCACAAAATCCATGGATCTCTATGCTCGAGTGCATGAGTAGTCTAGCCACTGTTCGACGGTTACCTCCGACAGCGTTTCGAGATCGGTGCAAAAGCGTGCCCAGCGCTGAGCGGTTTGCGGAGAAACTTCGTCATCCCACCCGAGCTGGCCGTGCCAGAGCTCCTGCAATAGAGTCTTCCCCCGAATAACCACTGGAACGAGGGAGTTGCGACGGCGAACAGGTCCGAGCTGGGTTTCCATGAAAGGCCGAGAATCTTCGCCTCGGTAGTTTCGAATACGTGAGCATCGTCGTGGGCGCTGTCAGCCATTTAGCGAGCGAAAATCCTTCTGAAGCACAGAGTCCTCTAACCTGTCGAGCCGTTTCGACGAGCTGGTCTAGCGTGTCGGCGCCTCCGCAGATGTCGTCGACGTAGCGGCCATGTAACATTGGTGAGACGGCGAAAGGGAACCGATGGCCTTCGTCCTCAACAAGCTGGAGGAGCGTGCGAATGGCGAGAAAAGGCGCTGGTCGAGTGCCGTAGGTTACAGTTGTGAGCTGGAACGGTTCGAGCTTCCCTTTAGAGCCGATCCAGAGAATTTGCTGCATGGGCCATCATCCTCATGAACCCGGATTTGGCGAAACATCTTGGTGATTTCGGCCATGAAGATGAACTTGTGCTGCCGGGACCACAGCAGTACGTTAGAGATGTCCTTCTGCAGTTTGGCCCCAGTATAGAGAATGTGGTTGAGCGAGAAGCCTGAGGTGGTCTTCGCAAAGCCATTGAAGACGACTCGCAGCTTCGATGTTGCGCTGGACTCCGGAAGTACGCTGTGATGCGGCAAAAAGTAGCCTGTCCGTGAGCCAACCTGCCCTTCCTGACGGCCGTCTGAGACCCTCAACCCTCCTGGTGATTGATAATCTTGTGCCAAGGTCGTCTCGTCAAGTCGACAGGTGGTTGCAGGGACGCTCAGGCGTACAGGAGTGAAAATGCGTGCAGGTAACTGCCGCATACGGCCGAGACACTCGTATTCTTCCACGAACTCGCCGTAGAGCTGCCGAAGGCGAGTATCTCTATCGAGCCGGGCTAACATTCGACGCTCACAGACGAGTGCGGTTTGGTGCGAGTTTGCGAGGCATGACTGTGGCGCCGAGAATGGTAGCTGAACAATATATCGGCTCGAGCTGTCGCGTGAGTGGATCTCGAGAAAGTGCTGCTCGCACTTACGCTCCTTTGGAGTCATCTTTGAGTCCAGGCGCTCGGGAACTTTTTCTTGGACCCAAAACGTCGTGAGTAATCCGTTGAGTTGGTCGTAGGACACCGTAACGTGCAGAGAGGATGCATGGGATTGTTGATCCGCTCCCGTGGGTCCGTACACGATCCGACCCTGGTGTGTATGCGTTGTGCTACTGGAGAGTCGTGACCCCCTTTTATCATCTCGGGCTGAACGAGCTGGCCAAATGCATCGTTGCCGACGAGCAGATCGCCGGGAGCCGGAACGTAGATCGCCGGGTCGGTGAGCTGGAGTCCTTCGAGGTGAGCCCAATTGAGATCTTTAGCTGAGAAAAACGGAAGAGAAGTTATGAGATAGTCGATTACGTGGGTGAGTAATTCAAAGGTGTAACTTGAGTAACACGATTGGCGAAGTCCGACCAGCCGGACAACGCCGGTCGTAATTCCGAACTGCGAATCTGCCACGCCGGAGAGCAGCATGGATGATCTCTTTCTCGTGAGATGCAGCTGACAAACGAGCTGAGCAGAGATCAGCGAGAGCTTTGAACCCGGGTCCATGAAGAGGCAAACTTGGCGAGCCGGACCATAGTCGCTGTGAAGCCAGGCTACGCAGGTCCCGAGCAGGACTCCCGGGCCAGAACGGCGAGTGGAGTCGTCGATTCATTGATTCATGGTTGCGATGACGTCGGTGGTTCTAGAGGCGCTTGACTGAGCTCTGGTGGGAGTTGACCTTGCCGAGTGTGGTTTCAGCGACGGAGTTCGAGTCGGCTGGGGGATGGTGCGAGGATTCTCGTATGGGCGCTTGCCCAGATGCAGTGCAGTGTGGTGGCGCTGCTGGCAGGTCTGGCAAGTGCGCGTCGTCTGGCACACGCGGAGGCTGTGCTTGCCCAGACAATTAAAATATAGATAAAGCCGGTCACCCACAGACTTCCGTTCTACGAGAGAAAGGCGCTTGAAAGAGGAACGATTTGCAATATATTGCTCCTCCTTACAGAAGGAGCACGGATACCTGTTGGCCGCAGGCCACGCGCTGGTCCTAGTGGACTGTACTTGCGCTGATCGTGGAGCAAGGGTGGCATTGATCTTTGCTGCTGGCCGCGTAGACTATGGCGAACCGAGACATTGCAGGTCGCAGTGTCGAGCTTGGCGTGATAGATCCGGTCTCAAGACGTTCCATGGCGCAACCGCGCCCCTTAAGGAAATCTAGAAGCTGCGTCAGAGTTTGGTACTCAGTGGACGCACCGATCTTGTTTTTCCATGCCTCCCTTAGTTTTGGACTGAATCGACGGGCTAGCGCATGAACCACCACAGAGTCCCAATGCTCGGTTGGTGAGCCTGGAGCGCGGAGTACGCTGACAGCCTGTAACGTGGAGGCGGTCAGCTGGTTCAGCTCGACAGCGGTGTGCGCCGACATCGCGGTCGAGCAGAGGAGCCGGTCGAGTTGCGCTGAAACAAGAATCCGTTTATTCTCGTAACAAGCAGTGAGCAACTCCCACGCGGTATCTCACCACTCGTCGGAGACGGTCAAATTCGAAATCAGCTGAGCTGACTCGTCGGCCACGCTAGTGCGGCAATAGTGCATGTGCTCCACGTTGGTGAGCTCTGGATTAGTGCGCACGAGTGAAGTAAATAAATCTCGGAAGAATCGTCACTCAGCGTATACCCAGGAGAACCGAGTCAGCTTAATCTCTGGGAGCTCCCGGCGCATCGATCGGCGTGACTGAGAGCTGGACCGGAACGCGTGACGAGCCCCAGGCAGACGGGCCTCACCGGCCTTGTCAATGAGATGCGTAAGGATGACCGTGGATGAAAAGTGAGCAAGAGTTCTATCAAATAATTTATAGGTGAAATATGGTATGGCGACTACACCCTCATCGACTTTCCCACGCGATTCAACGATACTCTCATGAGTTGACTCGAACTTCTCCTAATAGATCATCTGCTCGATCAGTGGCAGCCGAGATTTTTTAGACTGGCCAGCTTCCAGCTCGGTGCGCGTGGTTTCTGTAAAATGGGAGCGAGACTGATGCAACCCGATGGATACTTCGAGGTTCCGCATGGCCGGCTAGTGGGTGCTGGATGACAGATGGCACGGAGCGAGAACTCGAGTGCGTGGCTCACCACCGCGCGACGACCAATCAACAGCAAACGCTGGGCCACGCACAACGCAAGGGTTGTTATCGAGAGCCGAGCACTGAGGCGAGAAACACCGATCGGACTAACGCGTGGATAGCCCTGAGAGAGGAGCAAGCATGCGAATGTCAGACAACGCAAGCGAAAGAGACGGGGCACGCTGACAGGCAAGATGGCGCGGACAGCGAGCGAGAGCTGAGCGAGAATACACGAGACGCTTGACGGGCACCGAGTCCACGATTCGTCGCGCTGCGCGAAGCAAAGCGCACAAGTCACACGTGAGAGTCTGACGATGAGAGCGAAAGAGACGGAGCATATGAAGAGCCAATATGGCGCGCACTGAAAGTCACGCGAACCGTGAATAACGCGCGAGAAACGGGCGAGGTGCGAGAGCCAGGCAACGCGCGCGGGAGACAGCGCACCCTTAGAGCCAGTACGGCGCACACTTGGTCACGCGAAACGTAGGTATCGCGTGGGAGCCGAGCAACAGATAGGAAAGCAATTCACAAGTCCCACTTGCGAGGCAAAAGCGATAGAAAATCTGCACGACAATTCACACGCGTAGCACCTACCGCGCACACGAACCCGGCAGCGCGACGCTCCCCGATACGAGCTGAACAATTAATTCCCACTACTCTCTCACCTATCTGGCTCGAAGGACCAAAAATGTTTCAGTGAGGATCTCGTGTAATGAGGTAATAAATGTACAGAAAGCAAAGCGTAGGTCGATAGCACAAGCTCGCCTCCTGGCTTCACTTTATTACGAGTCACAGTTTTCCTACACAATACACGATTTTATGGTCAAGAGTATATATTTAGAATGGTCGCGCTCCGGCGACGAGCAGGGCGATGAATTTATACACTCGCGATTATGAGCACTACAGGGCTGGTCGATATCGATTTTGTTGTAAGTTATAGCACGTTGCGGGTATAAGCTTTCACGAAACAATAGCGAAGAAGCCAAGCTGTGCGAACTTTGAGCCCCGAAACTGACAGAGAGAGAGAGGCGTGATGAGTGTTCTTTGAGCAGCGATCAGTAGTAATTAAGTTAGACAACCCCGAGATGTCCCAAGCCGCGGCTGCAGCACGCAGGAATTCAGGTGGTGCTGACACACATCGAGTTGCGATTCGCCAAAAAATTCCTTCTTAACAATTCGTCGGGATTGTCGCATAGATTCATGATTCTTTATATGCAAGATTCTTTATAGGTTTTTTTCAAGCCTTCTTCTGCGGCTCAAGGAAATCACAAAGCTCGGCTGAATTTATTTCCATAGCGACTTAATATGGTATATTTAAAAATCGCTTTTAATCTGATTGTCCTATAAATACACCTTTCAACTACTGAAGTTTTCAGTAGACTAATCGCGTAGCTCGTGCTGGTAGGCAATTCAAAGTTGTTATTGGCGAATATTTGAGAACTTATATACATTTCGAAAAAAAATCATTTTGCAACCTAAAAAGTAGGTAATTATGGTTTCACTATTGGTGGGACCTTGTTAGCTACTAATACTAAGGGGTAAATAGGTCTACACTTATAGGTGAAACTGGATACGGCTTCGATTCGGCCAGCTCCAAGATTTCCAGGAGCGAAAAGAGCATTGATTAAAACACTCGGTGTACACTCGGTAAAACATTCGGTGTATCTTCACTGACGTTTCGGGTCTGTGGTGTGGACCCCCTTCAGAATATAACACTTCAATCCTCAAAATAATAATACAAATTTTGTAAAATGTAATGATATAAAATTTATAATAGCACAGTTTAGAAAACTCTTTATGCAGTCATATTTCAATTTCCGGGAACATATCCTATTAATCTTGAATGTCATTTTTAATACGTCACGAATTAAAATCAGCACCATACTAGTCGGTTATAATCTATTGATGAAGAAAAATTAAGTCACAAGGGTTCTATATAAAGACCGTATGAATTTTTATACATGAGTCACTGTATAGAAAATATATCGTAGTAACAATAAGTTATAAGAACATAAAACAGCTTTTTACATAACATGCGTCATGTGGCGTAGTAACCTCAATCGTGAATTATAATTAATTACTGATAATACTAATAGAAAATAATCTATTTTATGCTGCCTATATCAATAAATGTAGTAATAATAAAAAATATGGTGTAACGGCTCACCTATGAACATATCTATGTTTTCAAAAGTTGGACGCGATTAGGTCAATCCGACCGTGTTTTGATTGGGCAACGTGATTGTATAACATCCATCCTCTATTCTTGGATAATATGTGTTCCGATGTGAAAAGATTATTTTTGGTAATGTTATGCCGGTACCGGGTAATTGGATTATTCGGTATTCGATATAATATAAAAAAGTTATTATATTTGGGATCGTTTGCCGATAAGGAGATGAATCTCGAGTTATCGATGAAAACGAGAATTCATATAAAAGGAAGTATTTATTATAGGCAACGGTAACTTTCCGTTGTCTATTTAGAAGTCAATGCAAGAATGTACAATAATATGTTGTTTCGAGTATTTGACGAGGAACCAACCCGTTCTATCTTGAGTCTAATTTAATACTGGTTTTCGTAAAGCAGTTGTTAACTGTCTTAACGAAAATCCCTTAATTCGCAATTTTATCATTAGACTTCGTTTCCTGTCTTGAACGAATTCCAATGTTTCTTTGCTATGGAATATTCCCGAATATACGAAGTGGAATATTCTGCGGCACAACATCCCTCCCCCCTTAAGAGGAAAAATGTTTTTCTCAAAAAAAATTTTTCTTCGATTGGTCTCCCGTAGTTCCTCTTACAATTTGATGTTATATAACAATACAATAAAATTTTCATTTTTTCATTTGTTAACGATGAAGTTTTTTCTTTTGCTTCTTATCATCTTTCGTGCCGAGCGAGTCATTCTCGGTTGGGGGGACGGGTGCATACTCTGGCCAGCTCGGATCGCAGTTGCTCCTCTGGGTGTTGTCGTCCGAGCTGCTCGAGGTTGATGTTTACCTCGGCTGCTGCCGGGGTCGTTGCCTCGCTTATCCTTGTTGGTGTTCGGTTTCGTTGGTACCTATAACATTTAAACAGAACACAGCCAACCAAGGCTATTGGTGCTACTGCACCCAGTGAGTAGAACTCAGATTGTGGATGTGCTGCATCCCGTCTCCGTCAGTATTGAGGTTGTCCATGATTTGGTCGGCTCGAGCTCAGAGTTTTCGAAGCTCTTCTAGGTCTCGCATCACGCTCTGTAATGGAATTGTCCTCTCGGTCTGCGTAGGGGGTGCTTAAACTTCAATTTCCGTTCATTTTAAATTGAACGACGGAAGGTAGTTTTTTCGGATGACCTGCGACGTTCGCCCGATGGTTCTGATACTGAAATCTCGGGCGGTTACTATACATACGCCTACCAAAGCCAATATTCCCGTATTATTTAACATTTCAAGCCGACCCGGATCTTTCCCACAATTTTTCTAGGGTTGGCGCGACGTATTGCCATCACCCTTGTTGTTGCCTTAGGACGATGAGGGGATGGGTTAGTTGGATAACCCTTTTCGCGCATTTCTCGCCGTTATCTGTGTCCTTTTTCGCTGTAGGCCTTTCTGTGCTCTATTCAGCTTTGGGACTAGATTGTCTACGCGTGCCTTCTTCCTCACTCTAAGGCTTATTAACATGTGTATATCAACCGAATAGCGTGTGCACGTTGACTTATTTTATCCAAAATTAAGTATGCTCCTAGAGTCTTCATTTCTTCAATTTACTCAATATATTCTTTTTACACTCTACGCTGAACACTATCCTGTATCAGTATTAATATGCTATACATTTTTCGAGGTGCTTTTCGAGCACGGTCACAATATTCCGTCCCCTCCAGAGTGCGTAATAAAAGTGCAATTTCTTTTCAATTGTTTATATCAATACAGTTTTTTTATATGTATACGCTCTCTTTCCTGTTGATAAAATTAGTCTCCTAAGACCTCTTCTACTTTATTGGAGCTCCCTACCATGCGTCTTGAAAGGCTCCTTCCCACATTTATTTTCTAGCTAATATTTAGTTTTATCTAGCTATAAGTATTCGAATTCCTCAATTCCTGAGCTATTAGTGCTCGATAAAGAGCTTCAGGCGGTTTGCGTGCACCGCCGGGATTTTACGTCCCTTCATGACCACGTAGTTGACGGGGGGCCTCTTCTCTACTATTTCGTGAGGACCCGTCCACTTTGGGGTCAGCTTGGCTGACCGTCCCCTTCGCACCGTCTCGTCACGGAGGAGTACGCAGCAGTCGACACATTTCCTTGAAGGTCGAGCTGAGGAAGTTCGTACCCTGATCTGATAATATTATTTCCGGCGTTCCGTGCCGGCATATCAATTCTTCTACGAGTGCTCTAGCGACTGTCGAAGCCTCTTGGTTCGGCAGTGGTATAGCTGCACTGTATTTTGTCAGCGCGTCCTGGATAGTAAGTATATATCTTTTTCCAGATGCGCTTTCTGGTAGCGGTCCTACGATGTCGACCGCTACTTTCTCAAAGGACCTCGATGGAGTGTCGGTTACCACCATCGGCACTCGTTCCCTTTTCCTGATTTTATTCTTCTGGCAGGATTCGCAGGACGATATGTAATTTTCCAATTCCCTTCTCAGGTCGGGCCAGTCGTACTTAGTCCGGATCCGATGCAATGTACACCGTATACCCTGGTGCCCTCCAATGGGGGTGTCGTGGTATTCTTTAATTATTATCAGGCGGTCAACGGCAGAAGGGATGGCTACGCCACTGCGGCAGTCGCAATACTTTTTTGTAACGCTGTCTTCATCCGTGCTGCTGGAAGTTCGTGGGCTACGGGCCCCACCGTGCCTCGCTTCCTCAGCAGGCCTTTGCGGTGCTCTGTCCGCAGTTTCGTCGCTCGGTGTGCCCACCGTTAGCTCCGCCGTTGGGTCGCTCTCTGTCTCGAGCGGCCTTCCGCGCTTCACGGGTCCGCCATGCTGTGTTGGGCCCGCTCCGTCCTTGTCAGCGGTGCTCGCAGTCTTACCAGTGGTTTGCGTATGTAGCTTGCGTGGTTTGCCCCTTCCCCGACCGCGCGGCTTTTTGGCGGGGCTGTGGGGTTCAGTAGAACGATCTGCATGCACGCTGCGGATCTCTCTATCTCCTTCTGGCGCATTGGACAGCGCGGCCTCTCTCTCTCTCTGCCGCGTTGCTGGGCTGGCCCGGGGTATTCTCGGCTCTCCGCTTTGTGCGGCTGTCCGTACCCGGGCGCATGCTGTCCTTTTCTTTCTCGTGGGCGAGCTCGATCTCTCGTTCCGACGAGCTACCACGGCTGTAAGGGGTATATTCGGCCCTCCGCTTTGTGCGGTCGTTCGTTGTGCCGAGTTGCCCCGTCGTGCTGTCCTCTTTCGATTCACGGACTTCGTTCTTCGCTCTCGTTTGGGCCCTCGTAGTAAGGAATATTCGACTTAGCGCATCTGCATTCGTGTTGCGCTTTCCTGCCTTGTACTCTACGTTAAACTCATGTTCCGCTAAATTGATTTTACTTTACTCCGAACAGCCAGGTGAGCGGTTGGTGGTCCGTCACTACTGTGAAACGGGTACCACAAGTATATGGCCGAAATTGAGCGAGAGCCCAAACTATGGCGAGTAGCTCTTACTCCGTGTGTTACTATGTCGTCGAGGTACACATAGCATTTGACGCCCTGTAGTCCTGTTAACGCGGAGTTCATTAGCCGCTGAAAAGTCAGTGGTGCGTCCTTTAATCTGAATGGATTCAAAATGACCCTGCGGAGTGGAAAATGCCGTTTTTCCTTTATCTTGCTGCGCCATTGGGATTTGGTAAATTCCAGAGACGAGATCTAAAATCGTATAATATCGGGCCCGTCCCAACTGGTCCAATATTTCGGTGATATTGGCCAGTGGGTACGAGTCTCCGATGGTGGCTTCGTTCAACTTCCGAAAGTTCACCACCACGCGCATTTTCTTCACACCGGCGGTATCGGGTTTCTTAGCCACGGCCATCAGTGGCGCGTTACATAGACTCCTGCTGGACTGGACTATTCCTTCCGCTAGCATTTTGTCTGTCGGCATCTCCACTTCTCTTTCTCGTGGGCGAGTTCATCCTCTCGCTTTGACGAGTTATAGTGGTCGCCTTGGGTATCTTTGACTCTCCGCTTTGTGCGGCTGTTCGTATACCCGATCTCTCTTTTGTGGGACTTTCTTCCCTGTCTCACTTGGGCTCGTGTGGTCGCGTATATGCGACTCAGAGCGTCTGCATCAGTATTTCCTTTTCCGGCTTTCTGCATTTTACCGGACCCATGCCCCGATTTTACGTTCTTCTCAGGCAAGGGTTGCGATCCTAGGTCCTTCGATCCGACTTTAAAGGATGCGCGATGCTGCACATCGTGCGTGCGCTGCCGCTTGTTCCCTCGTAGATGGAATACACCGTTGTATTCGCACATTATTCCTGTGCGAGCTGCTTGCTTTTCACTGCTGGGGGACACCAAGTCGGGCTTCCGTTGTTGCTGCGCAAAGCGTTTGGCCTTCTTCCCCGTGCTCTCTGAGCTTACGCCTAGTGCCTTGACCTGGCGGCTACGTACGGTCTCCGCTATCTCCGACGGCTCGCATGTCACCGTCAGCTGTTGCACTTCCCCGTCGCATTTAAAAACTTCTAAACTCACTCTTTTGGTTCTTGACGGTGTGACACGGGGTCTCTCTATGATGTCTCGGCCGATCCCGCTCCTTGTAGGTAGTCTGATAAATTTATTTTTCTTGGCGGCATCCATGTCAGACCCGTTTCCGGAAGGAAAATTTATCTTTGTAAGCAGGCCTATGTATTTGCGCGTGGCGGCAGTTCTACTGCGTGGTGACGAATATATCCTCGTCGCGCCGTCCCGTAGCGGCATGCAGTGCCCATACAACTTCAGAATCTCGCCATGCAGGATGTCCGCTTTATGCTGCTTGATAAAGTCCATGCCAAGTAATCCGTTGACCTTCAACGGCACATTGTTCGGAACGATGTAGAACCAATGCTCTACATTTAAAGCCGGTGTCTCAAGTATAATTTTAGCTATCCCGGGGGGTGAATTTTTCGCCCGCTACCCCCTGCAGTTCTACAGTGCAGTCGCTCACCATAGTCTCTGGTTAAAGAGAGCCTTCCTTGATTATGCTGCACTGCGCTCCGGTGTCCGCTTTGAGGGTGAGTACCCCGGTCATGGCCAACGGTGCATCGATATCGAAGTCGCTGGCGGTGGCACTCGACGCCGGCAGCGTTACTTGTAGAAGCTGCAGCGTTGTTTTCTTCTGCTTGCACGTAGGTCTCTGCTGGACAGTTAGCGTATTCAGTCTCAGTGCGCCCAGCGTGTTCACGCCTGCAGTGGCTGAATCTTTCCCCGCGGTTACCATATTTCTTGCATCTTTGTAGCCTGCATTTCTTGGCTGTCGGTGTGGTTGCGTTGGCTTGCCTTTATTCTGCGACAGTCTCTTCCGGCAGTCCTCCCACATGTGGCCTTTCTTCTGGCAGTAATTGCAGGTTATTTCCACGTTGTGGATTGACTTGTTTTCACTGGGTACTGGTAGGCTCACTCGTCCCGTATCCCGGGTGCAGTCTCGAGCCATGTGTCCAGTTTTTTTGCAGGGGAAACAATTTTCTCCCTGCCGGGATGATGTGCCTTGGGACCTTCTGGGGTGGCTTAATACTCCACCTACCCCTCCCTTCGGCTGCACAATATTCGTGATCTCGATGGCTCCCGTAACGAACTCGTGGAGGGTGGCGCAATTGCATGATCTCACCAGGATCTGGATCTGCCCATGCAGTCCATTCTCGAAGTTGGCCTGTGCGCTCTTCCGTGTTATCTTTTCGACGATGCGCATCTCCAACATCGTGGTGGCTTCCTCGCAAAGCTTTTCTATTATATCGACGGTGGTACGCTCGGTCCTGGAGGCGTATACCGCGATGTCCTCTGCCTGGCCCTGCCGGAGGGAGTTGAATTCTACTTGTAGCGCAGGCAACGACTTCCGCTTCCCGTACAGGGCCTCCAGCTCGGTTTTAAGCTGTGCTACCGAGTGGATGACTTTATGCTCCATTTCTCTGGACGCCCTCCCCTCGAGCTTGCTGCTGAGCAATAGTTCTAACAGGATGTCTTGATCCCGGGGCGCTACTCGCTTGGAAACAGTCTCGCATGATCGTAAGAAGGCGTCTAGTTCGTCAGCGTTGCTTCCGTCGAAACGCTTGATGTTTTTCAGCGCTAGACTAAAATCGAGCGTCCTACTCAATGTTTCCAGCACCCTCTGTTGTTCCCTTTGGAACACGGGGTCCACAGGGGTATAATCTGATCCTTCAAATCGGGTTTGCCTCTACCGCGGACGTGGTATCGGACGTTCTTCCAACCCTGTATTTTCCAGCCTCCGCTATAGTTCGGCGTTTTGCTCTCGTAGGGACCGGATGAGTTCGAACTCGTCCGTACCTACCTCGTTGAGCGTGTCCGCCAAGTTCCGTCTTGCCGACGGTGTTTCGGCCTCCCTAAGTTCGCGATCGAGCTCGCGTTGGCCTCGATCGTGCTCGCGCTGCAGCCTTTCATACTGTTGTCGAACTCTTTCCAATTCGCGTCGGGTTCGGTCGACCGCCTCCTACCGATCGCGTACTTTTGCTGGTACCGACCGGGCTGTAGTACCGGTAGCTACAGAGAAACCTACTCGATCTATAGTTCGCATATTCTCTATTTTCTGGTCGACCATGTTTTCGGTGACGCACTCGGGCGTTCGTTCGCCAGTTGCCATATTAAAAATGTCGTCGCTAACGTCGCTGTCGAAATCCCCGAACGACGCACCCCTACGTGGGTTTACGCCAAACTGGGCCATTAGTCGGTCTGCAAGGGCCTCTTGTCTGGTCGAGGGGATTCGCCCCGACGGCGAGAGCTCGAATGGCGCCCTGCGCGCTTCGCAGACGATGTCCCCTACGGCCGCGGCTAATCCGGCTGTGGGGTCTACCCCTGCGCCAGGCAACGTCGTCTCTAGTTAGTTGCCCCTATGTCTTGATCGGGCTCCTCTAGACTCTAACATGTTTGCTAATTTCGCGGCGACCTCTACTTTAAAATATTCCCACAAAATCTCAAGAGAAATATATATCTAGTGGAATATTTTCCAAATATCGGTTCTACGCTGGCTTTCGTTTATCGGCTATATGTATAAGTATAATGTAACCGCCACTTACAGAAAGATGATCTGGTAGACGGTCCTTTCCATGGTGATGTGCTCAGGTGTTGCCACTTGGTGACCTTCGTTGGTTCCTTAGCACGTCGCCAATGGTTGCACGACGGCTTCTTTACGAGTAGCTGCTTCGCGTACTCGTTTGCACACTTTGTGCGGTTCTCCGCGATTTGACGTGACTCCGTCAATCGGGACTTTAAACGGTTGACCGATACGTCACCACGCACCGACGTTCACTCGCGTCTTCGCGTTAGATTCGTCGGGTTTTACGAACTCCACTGTTGTCCTTGCATGCGTCGTAGTCGTCACTTCAGAGTCACTCTTAACTTTGTCCAAAACACTTTTGTCCAAATAAATTACGTATCACTTAACTTCGGCAGATCCCACTGCTGCCACCAAATGTTATGCCGGTACCGGGTAATTGGATTATTCGGTATTCGGTATAATATTTAAAAGTTATTATTTTTGGGATCGTTTGCCGATAAGGAGATGAATCTCGAGTTATCGATGAAAACGCGAATTTATATAAAAAGAAGTATTTATTATAGGCAACGGTAACTTTCCGTTGTCTATTTAAAAGTCAATGTAAGAATGTATTAGGTGCGCAACAAAGTTCCCGCTGTTTTTTTTTTTATGAAAATGCAACTTTATTGTGAAAAAATGTTTACAAATGAATCATTCAAAATTCTGCCCATCACTAGCGACAACTTTTTCTCATCTTTCTGGCAGAGCTCGAATACCGTCACGGTAGAAGTGTTCGTCTTTTGAGGCTATCCACGAGTCAAGCCATTTTGAGATGTTTTCATATGAGCTGAACTGCTGATTAGCCAGACCATGTGCCATCGAACGGAACAAGTAATAATCGGACGGCGCAATATCTGGGGAATATGGCGGGTGGGGTAGGACTTCCCATTTGAGCGTTTCTAAGTAGGTTTTAACGGGTTTGGCAACGTGAGGCCGAGCGTTGTCATGCTGCAGAATCACTTTTTCGTGCCTCTGCTCGTATTGTGGCCGCTTTTTGCGCAGTGCTCGGCTCAATCGCATCAATTGAGTTCGATACCGTTCCCCAGTGATGGTTTCGTTCGGTTTCAACAGCACATAATAAATAACACCGCCCTGGTCTCACCAAATACACAGCAAAATCTTCGCAGTGTGAATATTCGGCCGAGCCGACGACGTAGAAGCATGACCAGGCAGTCCCCATCATTTTGTTCTGTTTGGGTTGCTTTAATGAATCCATTTTTCATCACCCGTAACGACGCGATGAAGAAAACCCTTTTTTTTTGCCGCTGGAGCAGTTGTTCACAGGCGAAAAAACGACGCTCAACGTCTCTTGGCTTCAAATCATAAGGAACCCAAGTTCCTTGTTTTTGAATCATTCACAACGCATGCAATCGCTCGGAAATGGCTTGGCGGGTAACTCCTAATGCTGAAGCAAGCTCTTTTTGCGTTTGACACGGATCCTCATCGAGCAATGCCTTCAATTCAGCGTCTTCGAAGGTTTTTGGCCTTCCTTTACGCGAACGGTCGTCAACATCAAAATCACCGTCTTTGAAGCGACGGAACCAATTGCGGCATGTTGTTTCACTTAGAGCAGCATCTCCGTAAACTTTTTGGAGTTCTCGATGCGCTTCAGCCGCCGTTTTCTTCGAATGAAAGAAGAAAAGGAACACTTCCCGCAAATGACGATTATTTGGCACAAAATCAGACATTTTCACACAACCAAAAGTATATGACGCAAAAACAAAATCACTAATGTGTCAAAGCGGTTTGTTTACTATATGTCTAAGCTTGGTTCATGACGTTTTGGTTATGTCCCAATCGACCAGCACTTACGACTGGAGCTATCTCTTGAAAAACAGCGGGAACTTAGTTGCGCACTTAATACAATAATATGTTGTGTAGAGTATTTGACGAGGAACCAACCCGTTCTATCTTGAGTCTAATTTAACACTGGTTTTCGTAAAGCAGTTGTTAACTGTCTTCACGAAAATCCCTTAATTCGCAATTTTAGCGTTAGCCTATCGTCGAACGCCAAGCGAGTCGCCTCATGCTGCGTCGGCGTTCTTGGTGTCGATCGTACGATCGGGCATTGGACTTCGTTTCCTGTCTTGAACGAATTCCAATGTTTCTTTGCTATGGAATATTCCCGAATATCCGAAATACGAAGTGGAATATTCGGCGGCACAACAGTAATTATTTGCCGGTAACTGCCAAAATCTCAGTATGAAACGAGTATCAATTAAGATATTATGTTTAAAAGAAACCAAAAAAACTAATTAGTATTTTCCAATTTTTCTATTTACCTTACACATTCTGTAATCATATTTTCTCTTATATTTTTATGGGTGAATAGTCGTTAAAGAATGACTTTTGTCAAGTTCAGCAATGATATTATAAGTAGATAAAGCCGTTCTCTTAATATAAACAATGCTCTCCGGATGTTATGTCTATGTATCAATCCAAGGACTAGTTTTTATGATCGAGCTGTAGATGGCGCTGTTGTCTATGTCTGTTCTGTAATTCACAGAATTTTTATATGTCTTTATCTGTATCATCTCCAAGATGAGACATTTGTATGCATTTTTCTTTCTATTTAAAATACGCGTTTGGTTGAAATTAAAACTATGATTTAAATCCATAACGTGCGAGACTAAAGCTATGTGTTGTGAATCAAGATGTTTTAAACTATTTTTATGTTCGTATATCCTTTGTTTTAAGTATCCTTTAGTTTGTCCTATGTTAACAGATCTTGGCAATCTATTTTGTATACAATATTCGATTGTAATGGTGATTTAATTTTATCTTTTGTGAAGTTAATTATAGTAAGGATGTTATGTTTATTGTTGGCTACTAAGGAAATTTCGAAATCTTTGCAAAGTGTTAATATTTTATGATGAATGTTGTCCATATAAGGAAAATGTAATAATCTGGATGTTTCAAAAGATACATTTTGAGAAGAATGATCATGCGAGTCATGAATAAATTAAATTTTTTTTTCAATAACGTTTCTGGTTAGCTGAGCAGGGTACCCATTCCGTGTCATCGTTATTTTGATTACATTTATATTCTCAGTGTGAAACGAATGGTGAGAGAGCCGCATCCACTTTCACATATATGTAACGACGCCCGCTTAGTCATATTTTACTATTATTCATCTGGCTTAAAACTGATCAGGAATGGGGTTCTTCGACTGGTTTGTTCAACAGTTCAGAATAATAATCGCCACGGAGTTTAAAAAGTGGAAACGAGATTCTTCAAAGAAGAATCATTAACCGGTATTATCAACAATTAAGGTTTTTATTAAAATATCGCCAAGAAAGTCTAATACCTAAACATATCCAGTTGACTACACTACGTGACATCTCGTTTCAAAACAGAAAATGTAAGCACAAACTAAATTATATTTTAAACAAATTAGGTAGATTAATTTTTTATATAGAAATCAACGATTTAAACTTTTGGATTAAATATTTGAATTTTAAGATTGCGCAATAAACTTCTTTGATAAAGAGGACTCCGATGTGGATTCATGAATGGTTCTTTGTATTAGAATACAAAAAATTAAATGACATATCTAAATGTTTATTCCTGTCACATCAACTAAAAATACAGCGTTTAAGATTACAGAGGCAATCTAAAATGCATGAATTCATATTTACCTCGAACGACTACTTGGTCTCGCTGTCGTCACTAAGGCATATAGAAAATATTAGTGTGAACACAGAAAGGACTGGTTTTTCTGATATATTTCAAAACGAGCCGGTATGCAATATCCACCACACTTTGTGGAAAACAATAATAACATGTACAACTGCCCACGAAACTTAGATCAAATCAAAAATGTAAAACAAAATTTCAATAATTAATCGAACAAATAATGGCTTATTAATTTAACTAATATTACTATTCCTTTAGATACTAAACTTTACAAACCTTTCTCTCGTTAGGGCCAACATTTTGCCTTCCAATTCTACGTTCGAGTGAGATATCAGATTGTTGGTACAAATAAATCAGTGAATTAGAATGGAAAATTGTAGGACTAATTGATAAACCGAAACGTGACTATATGAGAGGCAAACTGACCGTTTTATTACAAAAATTAAAGCCACCGGATAATTGCCTAAAAACCCACAAAGTCATTAATTTTTAATTAAGAAAAACGACGACAATGAAGAATCGGTCTGATTATCATACATAGACAAAACCCAAAATCTTTTAGCTGAAGATACAATTCATAGAAGTGTTAACAGAGATCCGTGCAAAAAAATGGCAGGAGAAGATAAATTATTTTTTAATTAGATGGAAAAAGGGTTTCATCAATGATCTTACAATGAAAACTTTAAAATCTCAAAGTTGCAATTTGCAAGATTATACACATTACCAAAGATACATAAGGAAAATTATCCAGTTCGTCCTATTGTACGAGTACCATCAATAAATAGCTCGTGTCATGATTTAGCAAATTTTGTTTTAAGAAAACGATATTTCAGAAATATCGTTCCAAAATGCAGATCTCATATCAAGATAGTTTTGCACTCGAAAAACTAATCACGAAGGTCAGGACCCTGACAACTATATCCTGGTATCTTTTGATGTGATATCACTTTATACGAATGTACCTTTAGAACTAATGATCCGGAATTTAGAGAAAAGAAAAAACTTGTTGTTTAACGATTCTTTCCCCGTTTGGGAAGTTATTTCAGTCATTACCTTCATGATGACGTCTACTTCACGTTCTAACAGAAAATATACCAACAAGTATTTGGATTGCCCGTGGACATCCCAAGACGACCATGGAGTCCGACCAGTAGTAATTTCCGTCGAATTTGATGCTAGTGACCTGGATGACACTATGAGTCAATTGTGCAAGTAGCTGAGCTGCACAAAGCTCCAATCTCGGAATATTAATAGCTTTGACTGGTGCAACGCGTGATTTGGCGCAAAATAATCGCACTTCTCGATGACCCTCGTGTGCTATCGTCCTGACCTATATAGCAACTCTGAAACCATCCGTTTTGGCGTTACAGAATCTGTACACCTCGATCTTGCACGGTGGTGAATGCGCGATAACGTTCCTCGGAATTCTCAAAATGTTTAATTGAAAGAACTGACTTTCGTAAGCACGCCCCTCGTTTCGATTTCTAATGGTACCGTTTCCTCCCAATCTATTCTGAGCAGCCATAACTTCTGCATTAATATCTTTCTGGTTACAGTTACGGGTCCAAGCAAACCTAACGGATCGACGATTTTAGAGATGCTCGAAAGTATTGTTCTTTTTGTGACGGTTTTAGCAGAGATCGCTGGTTCCACCTCGTATCGTAGAGCGTCATTAACTAAATTCCATCGCAGGCCTAACGTTGAGTGGTGCTCCCCTTCATCCAATATCAAAACCGAATCTACTGATGGCTAAGAACGATGTGGAAGCTGTGCCGTACGTGACAGTCCTTAACTCGTATACCTTGACCTCATCGGTTGGATTTACTCTCCAGAAAATACGGAGATATCGTGCATGCGAGTCTTCAATGAGCACTTGACGATACATTCTTTCTATGTCGGCCATGATGACGTATTTCCAATCTCTGAATCTGAGAATGATGTCCGTTAAATCCTGCTGCAACGTTGGCCCGACCATGAGCGTATCGTTAAAAGAAACTTCAGTGGATGTTTTGTATGAGGCATCGAATACGACACGTAGCTTCGTCGTTAAGCTTGTCTCTTCAATAACTGTATGGTGGGGCAAACTATAGCTTGATGACAATGGCTTTCGATCTTCGATCAACCTCATGTGGCTTCGTCGCTCGTATTCTTCAAGAAAATCGACGTACTATGTTTTTAATGACGGATCTTTCTTGAATTTTCTTTCGAGTGCGTAGAACCTGCGCAATGTTATACCCTTTGAGTCGCCGATTTGTTCGATTGCATCGTCTCCGAAGGAAAGTTGCACTACGCACCTGCCTTCGTGATTTCTGCGATGGGTTTTAGCGAAATGCTCCTCACAAAGACATTCTTCAAGTGTGGGATTGATCCTATCCGGGTACTGCTCACTTTCCCAATATTTCGTAAGACTCTCATTGAGTTGCTGATTGGTAATTAAGTTGCAAACAGTGCGACTCTTGTTCTGCGTCGTCGAGTCAGCTGATCCGCCTAGTATCCAACTGAATAACATTTTTTGAATAATTGGATGATTCATCGTAGCTTTAATCTGACCAACACACAGTGCTTTCCAGAAGACGGTCGCTCTGATGAGCATATCGACTTCACCAGGCACATGGAAGTTTGGGTCAGCAAGTCTCAAATTCGTTGGAACTTACGTTTTGGATTTGTTCACGAAGTCTGACGGAAGCTTGTCAGTTATATTTTTCAGGACCAAGCAATCATTTACCCTCTTGAAATTGTAAAGTCTGGAAGAAAGCGAGATCTTTACAACATTTCGAACTTGACTCAAAGCTTGATTCACCCCCATGATGGGAGTGTTTGTTGACCGAAGCTCGAGTTTCAGTTTCTTCGCGAACGCTTCGGTTATCAAATTGGATTGGGATCCTGGATCCAAAAGAGCACGACACGAAACTGTTTTTCCGCTATCGTCTAAAACTTGGATAATCGCCGTTGATAGCCAGACCTGAGAACTGCTGTGATCGCGAAGCGCGTTAGTGACTGTCGATACATGAGATGCAGTATCACCCTGACTGACGTTTTGGACCGAATAGCTAGTTGTTCTTAATGATGATTGAAAGTGCAATAATGTGTTGTGTCGTTTACGTACGTTTTGCAGTCACCTGATGGACAATCTTTCGATTGGTGTGAAGTCGAACGCCTACAGTTTAGGTAAAGCTATTTGTCTCTGACGAGCCTTGAGCGTTCCGGAATAGAGCCTTTGAGCAGGGTTTCGCACACGAATGTGAAATGTCCACCTTTGAAGATGGGATATTTGTTGTCTTGTACCGCGACATTGGTCCTCGCGAGTTTGGTACGTTGTTTGTCGAGCATCGCAATACCAGTCGGTTGTGGTGTTTTCCTTTGAATTACCTTAAGAGTATGGCACCTGCGCTCTAAAAACTCCGTCAAGTCTCGCAGTGTTAGTATATCGGGTTCTTTCTAGCTGCTTTCCCACTAGCGATTAGTGATAATGTCCAGTTTACTCGTTATTAAGTGTACGAGAAGATCGTCCCAGGCGTCTGCGGACCGACCGAGAGACCGTAATGCGCATTTATGCTTTAAAACCCCGTCAAGAAGCGCTCGTAGTGAAACATGGCTTTCTTTGGTTATTGTTGACAAATCAAAAATCGATTTAATGTCCTTTTGAACAATCAATCTTTTGTTGTCGTATGAAATTTCTGTATGTTCGTTACGTCTTCTTGATTGTAAATGAGCGATTGAAATGTGTCATAAAATGGGTACCACTCTTCGTACCCACCGAAGAAAATTGGCAACTCAATTTTTGGCAAACGCAAATTATTGTTTCCGCGTTCTTGATTATTTCGAAGGTGATGTTTATTGCCTTTGACCTGATTTAACGGTACATTGATTTGATTGGCTTGTCGAGTCACTATGTTCGCCTCGAATCTTGAAATTACCTTGAAATATAATTCTTCGAAATTTACCCGTTCCTCCTGCGTAACCTCGTCTTCGTCGGCTAACTCAATTTGCATTTGTACTTCGTCAAAATCATCCTACGTTGCTTCGATTTTGATCTTACTCTGTTATAACTCAGGAAGACTTATGTCGTTAACGACACCACGATTCAGAAATGTGTCGGCGCGAGTGAGAGCTGCCTTTATTGTACGACGCCGCAATCTAGCCCTTTTTAAATCTGCTTCCGAGATAATGAGGGAGTGTTAAACACAGAGTATGCGAAGAAAGAGGAAAGAGGAAAGAGAATGTGATTGGAGACTTACCGAGTTTCGATGAGATGCGTTGTCTATGTGAAGAATGCGTCGCTGCACTGACGTTTGTGGTTGCCTCGCGACGCCACCTCGCACCTTATGCTGCAGACCTCGTATGACGTGCTCGTATGACGTGTCGCAAGCTATGTTGGACGTAACGCGTGTCGATGAATGTTCTGCGATATAAGCCGTATGCTTATGCGCTGTAGTACCGTCGTACCAGCACGCATATACCACACATTGGATTGTCCGAGAACACGTGATGACAATGCCTTTGAAAAGTTGCGTCTACTTGGCGATGGATCTTGAGTGTGCCTCGTTTTGAATGGTTTGTTCATAGACGCACGAATTATAGCACTCACATGAACGCTGTCTATTGCTGCTAGAGTAAGCGTCTTTGTTTCGATATACCGCACACTATTGTTGAGTTTTGATACACTTGTTTTATCCTTAATATCCAGTTTTTTAATGATCAGAAACCCCACTTTTTTATTGAGAGGAATAAGGTTTTATTAACAGCATCTATAAGTGCATGATAATCGCGTAATACGTCGATACTTTCCACGCGTGAGTTACATGGAAGCGGCGTGGCTGTGACTGATGCATGATTCTCAACAGTCGCGCCTCGTCGACAACATAATAAGAAAAGCACACAGGACAGAACTCGTACAAAACAAGGAATGGGGGGATGCACAGATGTCGCCCAGCTTGCCGAGGAACTGGAACGAAAATACGCTGCTCACCGAGCGCGAGAATTAGAAATTATATTAAGCGTAAACAAGTAACGCGTTATCCGTTCTATGGCACATATGCAAGTAAAAGAGTTCAGATCGTACTCAGCCATCTCCCGTTACTTAAAATGACTCGAAACCATGTCCCATGGTTTTCCATGTATCTCTTATGGTCTTTGACGATCGACCGATACTTCCTTCTTTAATTAACTGTTTCACTTGACAAATATTCACGTTACTGTGAATTTACAGCTAAAAGAACAATTAACACAATAATCTGGACAACATATAGTTTCGATACGCTGACTCCTCGAAGGCCGGACTTCCTTCGTTTAGAATTATCGGAAATGAAGTAGTCACCAGAGTCTCCCTCACCTCACCGGCTCGCTCGCAAATTCAGATGAAAGGGGTCTCAGACCGATGAGGATCTATGTCCAATGTGTTTAATCGATGGGTCAGCGCATGCGGCCTTCGACCTCGTTCTTCTCTATCGCACGCATTGACGAAATGCTGTCTCGAATATTCGACAGCACCTTTTCGCATACATATATGCATATATTGGACGATTTATATACCAGGTGTACAAGTATGAAATGCGGATTTCAGACAGCAGATGGCGCACAAATGCAGTTTGTGCTATAAAGACTTGACACGGCGCCATTTTGTTGTGTCATCAACAAGTGTCAGACGCGCACGAGTGATAAATTAGAAAAGTGTGTGCATATTGTTGTGTTGTTGTGTTCAATATGTCGAAATTTATACCGATCAAAAAGCATTCATGGACAGCATAAATTTTTTTCTTTTCATTTGAAGAAAACTGCTGCTGTATCATACCAATTACTTCGATAAGCTTATGGTGAATATGCTCCATCGCAAGATACGTGTGAATGATGGTTTCGGCATTTTGAAAGTGGTGACTTCGATGTTGCAGACAAAAAACGTGGAAACCCGCAAACAAAATATGAAGAGGTGGAATTGCAAGCATTGTTGGACGAAGATGATTCGCAAACACAAAAACAACTCGTCGAGCAATTGGGCGTTAGTCAACAAGCTGTTTCCAATCGGCTACGAGAGATGGGAAATATTCAGAAGACCGGTAGATAGGTACCACATGAGTTGAACGACAAGCAAATGAAAAACCGCAAAAACACATGCGACATTTTGCTTGCTCGGTACAAAAGAAAGTCGTTTTTGCATCGTATAGTTACAGGGGATGAAAAGTGGATTTATGTTCTAGATATCCACATCGACCGCAAGACCGCAAGTTCGCTGCTTGAAAAAAGGCCAGAATACCGTAAGAGACAATGCTCCATCACATACGGCAAAAGATGTGAAAAAATGGCTCTAAGAATGGTTCGCAGCAAAAGGGGAAGATTTTTACTGGCGTGGTATTCACAAATTCTCCGAAAGATGGGAAAATTGTATAAAAAGCGATGGAGCATACTTTGAATAAAGCACTTTTTATCATTGTTCCGAATTTAACATGTTTTTTTAGAAAAAAATCCGCATTTCATATTTGTACACCTGGTAAAAGGTCCAGAAAGTAATCACGTCATTTTTTTTAAATTTTAGGTTTTGAAAGGTTTTCTGCATTGTTCTAGGTTTGTTCTGCATAGTTCCAGAAAACACCTTCCACATATCCATAGTTCCAGAAAGCACTTAATTTTTTTGTCAATTTTAGGTTTTGAAAGGTTTTCTGCATTGTTCTAGGTTTGTTCTGCATAGTTGCAGAAAATGTAATTTCTAAAACAAAATTCATAGCTGCAAGGCGAAAGAAAAACACTTTTTTGACCCAGCAAAACTTTCCTCACTTTCGGGAAATCAAACTTTTGTAGGTTGTTCTAGTGGTTTCTAATATTTATCCAAAATAACAATACTGCTAAATAAAAAGTACGCGAGTGAGGACAAAAAAATAGTTTTCTATAGATGTAAAACACTTTAATGGTAAACTTTCAGATTAATTAATCAATACGCGGTCATTCATGTTTCTTTAGAGTGGTAAATCTATGCGAGAATGTTTTGACCAAATGTTAAAATGGAATATTTTTGGCAGATTGCAACCCGGGTGAGTGTGCGCCGCCTGGATTCCTGTGTTATCGATCTCAGATAGATCTTGAATTTTTAGTCAACTCTGATTGCCTCACTCATTCATTAAGAATTAATGCGGCAACCAGACCTGACGATTTGTAACTTCTAAAGAAAGCGTGGAAAAAATAATGCCACAGCCTGGGTTCGACCGGGAACTCCAGAATTCTAGCCTGGTACGTTACTAATTACGCCACCGCGGCTCTGGCAATATTAATTTTACGATCTCTATTTTTAATGTCTAATCGTAAACTTTCAGATTAATTAATCAATACGCGGTCATTCATGTTTCTTTAGAGTGGTAAATCTATGCGACAATGTTTTGACCAAAAATAGTCTATCTTAACATTTGTGTCAAAACATTGTCGCATAGATTTACCACTCTAAAGTAAAACACTTAAGGGGTTATACGCACTTATGAGGCAAAAAAAAAGACGGTTTTTCAAGGATTTATCCTGAAGAAACTTTTGAATTTATTAATTTGAAAATTTTTGTGGTTATAAAAGCATCCTTCAAGAACGTAAACAAATTTTTTATTTATAGAAATGTTGATTATAGAGGACGCTGCAGGCGATTTCCGGAACCTCCTCTAAAAAAATACGATTTACGGTGTACATCGTAACTCAAGATTGGATTATCTGAAATCAAAAAACCAAACAAATTTCGTTAATATATTAGATTATCTAGTAATTAATCGGTCGGCTAATCAAAATATTGAATTTTCACAAAATGGCGGCTTCTCAAAAAAAAGGTTTCGATTTTTTAAAGCCATTTTGAGATGTCTTCATATGAGCTGAACTGCTGATTAGCCAGACCTTGTGCCATCGAACCGAACAAGTAATAATCGGACGGCACAATATCTGGGGAATATGGCGGGTGGGGTAGGACTTCCCATTTGAGCGTTTCTAAGTAGGTTTTAACGGGTTTGGCAACGTGAGGCCGAACGTTGTCATGCTGTAGAATCACTTTTTCGTGCCTCTGCTCGTATTGTGGCCGCTTTTCGCGCAGTGCTTGGCTCAATCGCATCAATTGAGTTCGATACCGTTCCCCAGTGATGGTTTCGTTCGGTTTCAACAGCTCATAATAAATAACACCGCCCTGGTCCCACCAAACACACAGCAAAATCTTCGCAGCGTGAATATTCGGCCGAGCCGACGACGTAGAAGCATGACCGGGCAGTCCCCATGATTTTGTTCTCTTTGGGTTGCTGTAATGAATCCATTTTTCATCACCCGTAACGATGCGATAAAGAAAACCCTTTTTTTTTGCCGCTGGAGCAGTTGTTTACAGGCGAAAAAACGATGCTCAACGTCTCTTGGCTTCAAATCATAAGGAACCCAAGTTCCTTTTTTTGAATCATTCCCAACGCATGCAATCGCTTGGAAATAGCTTAGCGGGTAACTTCTAATGCTGAAGCAAGCTCTTTTTGCGTTTGGCACGGATCCTCATCGAGCAATACCTCCAATTCAGCGTCTTCGAAGGTTTTTGGCCTTCCTTCACGCGAACGGTCGTCAACATCAAAATCACCGTTTTTGAAGCGACGGAACCAATCACGGCAAGTTGTTTCACTTAGAGCAGCATCTCCGTAAGCTTTTTGGAGTTCTTGATCCACTTCAGCCGCCGTTTTCTTCGAATGAAAGAAGAAAAGCAACACTTCCCGCAAATGACGATTATTTGGCACAAAATCAGACACTTTCACACAACCAAAAGTATATGACGCAAAAACAAAATCACTCATGTGTCAAAGCGGTTTGTTTAACACATGTCTAAGCTTGATTCATGGCGTTTTGGTTATGTCCCAATCGACCAGCACTTACTACTGAAGTCATCTCTTGAAAAACAGCGGGAACTTAGTTGCGCACCTAATATGTTAAGGTGTTATTTTATGTTGGATGAGTTGTAAGGTATTAGATGCTTTCGTGGAGCGGTACGCTTGGTGTTTTTTCTTTATGTTTACTTGCTAGTATGACTTCTAACGAACTGTCCCGCTCCGGGATCGAGGACACCCTCGCAGAAGTAAGCTACGTCGCCGAACTCGGCTTACTCGAATTATCACGAGTTTAGAACGAACAAATAATAAATAAATAAATTTAAAAAATGGGATACAGTTAAAACAATTTAGTACATACGGCGAGGGTATGTTTCCAATGACAACGCAACCCATCGACCCAGGTAAATAAAAAAGGATCCGATGCCAGTAGCATGGCAAGCAGCGAAATTTACAATGGGAACGAAATTCAACTTAGAAATAAAAAGAAACTATGCTAAAACTGTACACAGTGTATATAGGAGTTACTTTCACATTTGCAACAATATGTGCAATGCTAGACGCGTAAAACATTTCTCCGGTGATAAATGAACATTCCGCAGCCATATTTTGGTATGAAGTGTTTGCTTGAAACTACACTTTGTGTGAATTATTTTTTTCCCCTTTAAGGGGTTATACGCAGTTATGAGGCAAAAAAAAGACGGTTTTTCAAGGATTTATCCTGAAGAGACTTTGGAATTTATTAATTTGAAAATTTTTGTGGCTATAAAAGCATCCTTCAAGAACGTAAACAATTTTTTTATTTATAAAAATGTTGATTATAGAGGACGCTGCAGGCGATTTCCGGAACCTCCTCTAAAAAAAGACGATTTACGGTGTACATCGTAACTCAAGATTGGATTATCTGAAATCAAAAAACCAAACAAATTTCGTTAATATATTAGATTATCTAGTAATTAATGGTTCGGCTAATCAAAATATTGAATTTTCACAAAATGGCGGCTTCTGAAAAAATCGTTTCGATTTTTTATGTAAAATTTGGCCTTAATTTGTTTATAAAATGAAAAATAAGTATCGGATTGACAAAAGGAACGATTAATTCCTAGAAAATGTATCTAAGAAGATTGTGTTAAAATTTTAGACCGATCGAACAAGCCGTTTTTGAGATATCGTGTACACCGACTTGAAAAATGCTGTTTTGACAAAAACGCGTTTAAAGTTTCAAAACCGGTTCACACATAGAAAAAAAAAATTTTTTTCAACTTACATGGTGTCGTCTATTCCAGGGCCATATAATAAACCCTCCATTCCTTCAGCAGCCTCCAGCAATTCAATTTGGTGCTGTCTTCGAGCCATCCTTCCCTCCCGTGTCGTTTCGTGCGCTCTGCGCTCGGATAGCGTAACGCGCTCTTTGTCCTCCTTTTGTACATATGCATGCGCATTGGGCTCCAAAGACAGTCCCATTGCATTCATATGGTACAAAAGTGAAATTGAACCTTCATTAAACATACCGGCGGCGATATTTGCAGCCATTTCAACAATTTTTGACCCACTCGGAATGATTTTCGGCATAATGTTCCAGATGATTTGGTTGTAACTCTCGTTATTATTTTGTGTAAAGCCGCCTACACATCGTTCCAATAATGTCTCGCTGCTGAGGTCTTCGTAAATTGAACGCACAGCTTCTGCAACATCCGTGGGTAATGGCTGGTAATCGTGCTCAAATTCGGTCAGTTTGTCTGCTGCTGCTGCTCGCTGCCAAGAACACCATGACTCCGGCCCAACCGGGCACTTCTCGTGTTGTGGATTTTCGTCAGTGGAACAGTAATGGAAATACGTTGCCCATATGGCATTGCGCATATCTTCAACAGATTCGGAATTTCTCCGAATTGCTAAACCGTAATAAACTTTAACCCTTTGCACTCCAGCCTAGTAGGGCATAGAGGCTTTAATGTCGCAAATACGGCGACAACGGAGTGCAAAGGGTTAAGTTTGTCGATTGTTTTGCCCGTAAGTTTTCCTTTGCCACCGAGAACTTGAAAAAAATTTTTTTTCCGGCTTTGTTGACGGTTTCAACAGTTTTTTTTACAAGTTCTCGAAGCCGCGTGCCCATTCTCTTCTGTACATGTCCAATACACTCTTTTTTTATAACTTCATTATTACCATACGGTAAAGCTTTTAAAATCTCCGAGTAAGTTTTCGAATCACCGTCGCCGATGTAATTTTTGTACACAACTCCGTATTTTTCTATCGAACGCTTGAACATCGCGATGACTTAATCGACCTCCATTTTTCCTGAGGAACCGGAATGATTTGCACAGCAACTTTCTTTATAGCTTTCGTACCACTCATTATATTCTTCAGTGTTCATATTTTTTCTCCATACTTCACACTGTTTGCAGTATGCACTTTTCACCGCAATGTCAATAATTTTTCCAGTGTAATAACCAACACTACTACACTCTCACACAATGTATAAGAATACAATACACAGGTATATAAAAGGAGCAACGGTCCAGGTAAACAGCTGCCGCTTGAGCCTCTGCCGCATCTACTTTCAAACGCGCCGAGGCGTCTCTACATATATAGGTATAACTCCGAAAGTATTGCTCGGATCGACTTGAAATTTTGTGTGTATACTTTTGAATATATGTACATTACAAAAATGCAATAAAAACAATCGATTTTTTGAAAATCATAACTGCGTATAACCCCTTAAGTTTGTGGTTCGGATAAAATTAAGTGTTGTTCTAGGTTGTTCTCGATAAATTGATAATTATTACAGAATAGAATAACATTTTCACTTGTTTGCTAGCCTGTATGTTGTGAGCGCTACTGTTTGAAAATGATCAATGCTGAGTTCACCATATGGTACTCATCCTGTAATTTCCTCATTCCATCCTTGTAGCGTTTGCTGATTTGCATGCACGGCGGTGATTTCTCATGTATGGTTTTCGCCTCTGCAGCGTCCATGTTCCCAGTGATCGATTTTATAATTGAACTCAGCCTGTCTGGTAGTTACCTGCGCTCGCGTTCCGTGAGGGCTTTGAGAAAGTTGTGCAGTGTCCGCATGTCGTACTCTATGCTCTGTACCATCCGCGTTACGAAAATGATTATTGCGGGGCTGAGGCTGCTGGCCGCGGTATCGTCTAGGTAGATGTCGATCAGGCGGCGGAGGCCGTCAACATCGTTCATGTCGATGACTAGTGTCCAAGTTGCCTTCGCTTCGGAGAAGGTTCCGGTCTCCTTGTAGAAGATTTCTGGTTTATTGGTAAAGGTCATCGCTTCGTAGTCTCGGTCGTATTCAGGCGATATGGCAGAGCCTAGATAAGTTACGCGTTACCGGAGGCTGATCTTGCGTGGAAATGCTTATGTATTATAGTACAACTTGGCTCCCGCTGCGCTACTTTCGGTTGAAACTCGTTTCCTCTTGGGGGCTTGAAATCCGTCATCTTACGAATCTTTTACCATCCTGGAATGTAGAGTCTTTGGCAACGTACTCTACAGGTCGCGAAATTTTTACCGCAAATTCTCGAGTGCACGGTAAGTGTCGCCGCATTCGCTTCCACTAAGGTATCTATTCCTTTTTCCGAAATTTCTAACGATTCTCGTCCTTTTCTTTCAGATAGCGTTACTGATTCCTCAGCGGCGGCGCTCTCGTCCTGTGTGGGAAAGGACTTTCTCCCGGCACTACCGGTGCTAGTGTCTCGTCGGGAAGGCCTTGTAACCTTCCAACGGGACTTCTCCGGCCGGCCTAATTTTTTTGTTTGATTGTATTTTACGGAATTATTTTATCGGTATTATACATTGGCTGGAGGGGGGGGGGCAATAAATGATCTCATTTTAATTATTGAGTGACGCGTTTTATTTAGGCTTACCTTCATTTTTAAGAACATTATCTCCACCCTGCGCTCCTCGAATCAGCCTTCTTTTTTACTTCAATTTTCGATTATATGTTACAGGCGATTTGCATGTACCGTCATTGGTCTTCATCCTTTTCGGATCACATCGTTAACGGGCGACAATTCTTCTAATATTTCGTACAGCTCTGTTCATTTAGGAGTCCGCTAGAACAATTTTCCGCCACCTTACGTATAGTCCCGTAAGTGTACCTGGTCTCCAGTGCAAAATTCGTGCTCTTTCGCGTCCTTGACAAATTGCTGCTTTGATTTCTCTTTAACATGCTGTACGTTATTGCATGCGATAACCTCCACGCAGAATGCAATCTTTCATACAACTCCTGCGCATACTTGTCGTATGTGTATGGGCTCTGCGGCTTCCATTCCACAGCCTTTGGAAGCCTCGCATAGCGAACATATTGTATGGCAGCCACTTGTTCCAATTTCGTTAATCCTCGTTGACTTAATTTCTCAGGTACTCCCGGGTATGATGGGTTCGCATCAGGGCACCATTGGACTCAGGGCGATATGCCATCGTGTGATTCTTTATCATTCGCAGAAGCATGTAGTCCTCCTTGAATTGCTTCAAAATTGCGTTCCTTAATCGGACAGTCACATTTCTGGCGTCTCGTATCTACGTATTATTTTCTCGACGAGTTCCCTGACAACGGTGTGGACCTCCTCATTCGGTATGGCTATCGCTACGCCTACCTTACTATGTCTACCGATACCTTCTCGAATGCTCTCATTCGGGAGTATTGGTAATTACTATCTGCACTCTGTTTCACTGAGCAGCCTGGTTTCTCTGATATAACCGGCAAGAGGCGTCGTAGTCCTCCACCTTCTTCCTAATGCTGGGATTGTCATACTTCGCTCGGATCCTTTATAGCGTTTGCCTCATGCCCTGATGTCCACCCAGAGGAGCACCGTGATATTCAGGCATGATTTTCCGTCGGTTCTTTACCGTAGGACAGGCTACGTTAGTGCGACAGCCACTCACTTTTTTAGAGAGGCTATCTTCCTCTGAGTTTGACCCATGTGTCTTCTTTTCTCAGCTCTATCTGGCGCTAGGCCAGCCGAGGTCTTGTCTCTAGTTACCTGCGGCCTCCAGCGCTGCTGATCTGGCTTTTCTGTCTACAGGCAGTGCGATCTTCTCTCTTTTCTTGCGTTCTTGTTCTGCGCGACGCTTTATATCGTCTCCACTCCGGTAACGTGTCCGTGGGGTCTCGCTAGTCCTTCTGTTATGTCCCCATTTTTTGCTTGAAATTAAGTAACATAATTGTTATCGATTCTCGAGTTTGGAAATTATTCCTCCCTCGCGGGAATGCGCTGACGCAGCAGGGTGCGAACTGCTTAGCGATCGACATTACGATTGAGTTGCAATTAAGAGATAATAAACAGAAAACTTTTCAACTTCCGGCAAATGCAGCCAGCATCTGCATTTAATGAAGTCAGTTTTAAACTAGCAGTGAGAATGAACGGTTGGTTCCTTGTCAGAAGACTCAAAGGCGTGATCATAGTTATCGTTATTGTATTATATCGTATTTTTTCTCGTGAAAAATTGAACGACTCTTATTCTGTTAATTATAATAAACCATTAACACCTTTTTCGTATAAATACTCGTGTTTATTCGCGTTTACGCGAACTCCCTACTTCTTATTGGCACACGACCTCAAAACTTTTTAAATATAATACTTTCGACCGTGTAATTCCAGTAAGCTCCAGTTGGGAAGTATTGGCTTTGATAATTGGAAAGAGCTCTTATAAGGTTGGGATGACGCTATGTGAGCAGCTCAGTTGTGGAATTCTTGTGCGACGGGCCTGGCATGGATCCGATGGAGTTGATACACAGTGCGGTCCAGGAGTGGCACATGCACGATGATCATTAATCTGCTATCGTGGTAGGTGAAGTCAGTGTGCACAGCTCTCACGGAAGTCTTTGGGTGCAGATCCTCCATTGGCAGGGGGAATTCGAATGCTGAGGAAATCGATAGCGACTATATTGACAGTATTTTGTCTTGTCCTCTAACTGTTTGTCGATATTTGGACACCATACCACCGACTTTGCCATGCTTTTCATTCGTACAATTCCGAAATGACCTCCGTGCAATCTTTCCGTAACTTCGGCTTGTAATTTGAACGGTATAATTACTCGTTGACCCCACATTAAACAATCTTTTTATATACGAGGGTCGATCAATAAATAGTCGGCCTTGCGTCATCTGTTGGTCGAGGAAAGAAATCAATAGCGACGTTTAGTCGTGCAATCCTTCACATGACTGTTGTCAAAGTTTCAGCTCGCTGCGATGTTTAGTTTGCGTTTGACAGCGTCGAAAGACAAACAACTTTTGTGTTTTTTTACAAAAATGGAAAAAATTGAGTATCGTGCAGTGATTCGATTTTTGTTTTTGAAAAAGAAAACGAACAATGAAATCAAAGCGGAGCTGGACGAAGTTTATATGGACCTTGTACCTTCGTTATCAACCATTAAATATTGGACAGCTGAATTTAAGCGCGGTCGTACGAGCATTGTTGACGATGAACGTCCAGGTCGTCCAAATGAGGTCGTCATACCAGAAACAATTGAAAAAGTCCACGATATGGTGTTAAATGATCGGAGACTAAAAGTGCGTGAGATTGCTGAGGCCACAGGCATATAATATGGCTCAGTGATTTCAATCCTAAGTGATCAGTTGGGTATGAAAAAGTTATCCGCAAAATGGGTGCCGCGTTTGCTCACTGTCGACCTTAAAAGAGAACGTGTAGCTGATGGCCAAAATTCATGAATTTAAATACGAATTGCTTTCGCATCCACCGTATTCTCCAGATTTGGCCCCCTCCGACTACTTTCTGTTTCCAAACCTGAAAAAATGGCTTGGCGCACATCGATTATTTTGTGATTGACCCGAACGACTTTTGCGAAATTTAGTATTCGGGTGTCTTCGAAGTCGGTAATTACGAATCTGCCCTCAAAATGCAGAATATCAATAAGGCGGACCAAAATGCAAAAATTGATTTGAATCGGATGAAACTCGATACTCGGGAGCTTTTGAGGCCGCTGATTACGAATCCGAACTCACAATATGTAAATTGAAAATGACGGATCCAATGGCAGACGTAAATTCAAAACATGAATGATTGGGACGAAATATGGTTCTCATAGGTTTTGTGCGTCCCAGAAAACAAACTCAAAATCAATGAAGAAACTCGAAATAATGGGTCAAATATGGTGGCTTAAAAAAACTTTACTTTTCATGATATATCACATTTTTGTAGTATTTTGTAATTAAAGGTTTTGTGCATCCATAAATATGAATTTCAGGTTGTATGTGGGAAATTAGAAACAATTGATTGTATGTGGTGGATATAAAATTCTAAAAATCTCATAACAACAAAGTATGAGTACTAGTTTAGTAGTACTGGTATAGGTACTAGTATAGGTTTAGTATTTAGTGTAAATATTCGTAAAAATTGCCCCGTGCATCAGCCCTCTAATAGCATTTTTTATGCGAATCAAGTACATCAACAACCTCGAAGACCCCCGAGTGCCGATTTTGATCCGCCATTTTGAATTTCGGAATTTTTACCTCAAATTCGTAATCAGCGAGCAAAAACCATTAGGTGCCATGTTTCATTAAAATCGAAATACTTTGATTTTCTGCGCTTGGGGCACAAACAGTGACATTTTTGTTGCCGCTCAAGGGGTTAATCGCAAGGAAGGATCACCATTTACAAATATTCGTATCAATTCTCTTATCGCATTTTCAAACGCCTGCGTCCAACTATCGGTCCAATTGAATTTCTTTGCCTTATTGCACTTATATAGCGGTGCGGGCGCTAGAATTTGTGCTCTATTTTCAAATAATCTTGTATGATAATTTGTTTTCCCAAGTAATACTTGTAAATTTTGTGATTTGAAGGTGTTTTCATTTCGACAATCCCTTTGTATTTATTTTCGTTGATACTAATATTACTGGCCTATAATTTATACCCTAAATACGAAACTTCTTTTTCGAAAAATTGACATTTATTCACACGTTACTTCAACCTGCATTCTTCCAATCGTTTTAAAACGATGTCTAAATTTCGCAATTACTCTTCACCGATATCGCCTGTAACTACTACATCGTCTGTTACGGCCGTGACTCCGCTAATATCTTTTAAAATCTTTTCCATTATTTTCTGTAAATATCCAGGCCCCGACGCTATATCATGCATCGTGTATAAACAACGGAATAAGCCTTTATGCGTATTAATCGTCATCAAAGATTTACATTCTTCATCTACCGGCACTAGCAAAAACGCGTGTTTCAACTCGATTTTCGAGTATCGTTTACTTTAGAGATTATTTCTTGTCCGCTGCTACTTAGTATTAGCAGACGTCCTATCGCATGGTCGAAATTAGGTGGTGTGTACCGTATCGTTTTTAACTGTGGTTTACCGTGACTTTAAAAACAGAACAAAATGCACATCGCCGCTCTGCTTTAGTACGAGTACTACTGGTATCGGCCATTTGCTCATTTCAACAAGTGCAATATTTTCTTCTACGAGTCTATCCAATTCCTTTTTGACTTTGTTCTTCAGCGCGGATGGAACTGGACGTACCTGCATATATTTTGGTGTCGCGCTTTATTTTAATTCCAATCTTATTTTGCTGTTTGTAAATGAGCCTTTAGTGGCTTTGAAAAATTTTTTATGCTTTAAAAAAATATTTTTGAAATCTTCTTTATAATCTTTTTTTTGTTTGTCAATTGCATATAAATTCAACTCTTTATATAACGGCCACAATTTTAGAGCGTTTAACCACGACCTACCTATTAACGGTGGACCTGATGAACACGCTACGTCTACGTCTGCCTCCATTTTCCACATTATTCGCTTTCAATTTCACCCCTTGCATCATATTAATTGATTTATTGACAGATCGTCGTGATTAATAAATTCACGATCCGCATCAAACATTCTAATGTGCCCAAAATGTTTTTCTTTAAGCTTTAACGGGTTAATTGACACAGCCGATCCGGAGTCTATTTCCACTCTAATCTGAACATTATTAATATCGACACTCATTTGTTGTGCCTCTATACGTGTATTTCGCTGTAAATATTTTGTATTCATATTATACATTCCTGCGCTTCGAAACAAATCTGATAGTTTTTCCGAAGTGCTATCGCTTTCGTCATCATAATCCTCGTGGTGTATATCTCCATAACCTACTTGCGTTGAATCGTTCTTCCTACATACAGGCTTTATTTAGCCTCGCTATCACATCAATGACAAATAGATTTGATAAACAGACATTCGTTTGGCGAATGATTATGCCTCCCACAACGATACACACTGTCGACAACGCCTGCACGACACGGTAAGTCTTCTGTCATTCTTGACGGTCTCTCGTTGGAATCCACTGTTGTTGCTGCTGCGATGGTCACGTTGAAGAGTCTGATCTTCCCCTGTCGGACTGTAGAATCTCTTTAGTGCCACTTCTCTTACCGATTTGCTTGGTTCCTCTCGTGCCACGACGGAAATTTCTGGAATGTGTTTATCTTATGTAATTTATCATGCTCTTGGTGCGGGCTGCTTTTCTTTTGTATTTTTTCCGGTTCCTCTTTGAGCTGCCTCTAATCCTATTTGGATTTTCCATCTTCAATAACTCGGCTGTGATTGACTTACTTCTCAAGCCGACTATCAATTGGTGCAATACAATTTACAATTCATTGCTAAGTCTTGCAGCGCTGCCACGTATTCACTAATCATCTCATTATCTGGCTTGCAGATTTTATCGATCACATCATAAGCGTCAGCATTTACCTTACTGATTGTGAGTAGAATCGCCTATTTCTTAGATGCATCTGTAACGTCGTTAGCGATAAAGTATCGCTCCATTCGGTCAACAAATTTCTCCGAGCCATTTTATATATATCGCAATCTAAATTGGCGGACACTTCCATTTTTATATCTTGCGTAATTTCTACTGGTTTTCCGATACTCACACTAGCACTCTTTCAATTTCTTCACAGTCTTGCAACGTTTTAACTTGTGCGTCTTTTCCTACTCTAATTTCGTCTTTTACGTAGTTACGCAAAATTTTTCTTAAACTGTTAAACGTGTCCCCTTCGTCTATATCAAGTTTATTAGCTTTACACATGCCAAACAAATTTTCTTTACTCACTTCCTGTATCATTGAGGTTCCAGTTAGGCCAGTCATTTATGTACTTGCTGTTTTTATATCGCACTCTTTTTATATATGCACGTTATTTAATTAGCTACTTTATTAACTTTTCCTTTTTTTTCTTTCGACCGTGTATTCCACGTGTTCAATGGCTCCCGCTTGTTCTGGAAGCTTCATCGTGCTCACGCGTCCATTTTCCTCGTCGCCAGTTATTCTGTCTTCCGTGCAGTGGAAGAGATTTGTGGGGAGGTAGTTAAACGACTGCTCTCTTGTACGGTTCAAGAACGACTCCGTATTACAGTGGAACGCTATTAGCGTTGTCGTATGTATTCGGTCTCGGAAAAAGTTCGTGGCGTTTTTTTTAGTAAAATTTAACTGGTTTTCTTATAGTGTGAAAATGAATTTATTTAAACCAAATATGCTCCATTATTATCGACAATATTTCGCCATTTTTCGGGTAGAGCCATGATGACATCGGTGAAGAACTTCTACGGTTTCTGGTTGAAAAACTGAATCAAGTGGTTTTTACAGGCTTCTTTTAGAAGCAGCTTAATTCCGTTGAGAGAGTTCTGCAGAGATCGGAATAAGTGATAGTCAGAGGGTGCTATGTCTGGACTATACAGTGGATGCATGAAAACTTCCAAACCAAGCTCTCGCAATTTTTGACGGGTCATCAAAGAAGTGTGTGGTCAGGCGTTGTCATAATGGAAGACAACACCTTTCCTATTAATCAATTCGGGCCGTTTTCTTTCAATTGCTTGGCGTAATCTCTCTAGTTGTCCACAGTAGAGTTAAGAATCAATCGTCTCATCAACTGGAAGCGGCTCATGGTGGACGATTCCCTTCCAGTCCCACCACGCACACTGCATCACCTTTTTCGCCGTCAATCCTGGCTTCGCGAACGCTTGTGCCAGCTCACCATCCCTAGTCCACGATCTTTGACGCTTCCGATTGTCGTACGTGATCTATTTTTCATCACCGGTTATGACACGTTTCAGAAATGGCTCGATTTCATTGCGTTTCAGCAGCGCATCGCAGATGTTAATTCGGTCTATCATGTTTTTCGCGCTCAACTCATGAGGAACCCATACATCGAGCTTCTTTTTGTAACCAGCTTTGTGTCAATGGTTCAAAACAGTTTTGTGGTTAATGTCTAGCTCCATACCAATATCGGTACTGCTGATATGCTTATCTTGCTGGACTTTTTCAAGAATTTCATCAGCTTTTTCAGTGATTGGACGACCAGAGCGTGACTCATCTTTTACATCAAAATTACCAGAACGAAAGCGAGTGAACCATTTCCGCGCAGCAGATTTTGATAAAGTACCTTCACCGTACACACCACAAATTTTTTCACAAGCATGTGCAGCGTTCTTCCCTTTGTCATAATAATATTGCAAAATACAGCGCAATTGTTCATTACTTTTCTCCATTTTTAAACGCAAACAACTTTCCAACTACGGCATCAATTTCGATGTTTATACACTCAAAGTAACGCTCGAAGTGTCACATTTCCAACGAGCGTTCAGCGGTGTCGCTGCGATCTGTGTTTTCTGACTTATTTGCAATTGATGCTATCTATCGGGAAAAACGCCACGAACTTATATATATATGTATATTTCATTGTTATGTACAGCAACACGAGTCATCACATTTCATTCCTCTATCTATATATATCCACTAACAGAGGTAAAGGTACAAGCGCAGTCACGAAAAAAATTTTTTTTTATGTAAATATTCAAACCAACATATTTTTTATACGCCCAACAGTTACAGCATTCATTTTGGTCTCCACAATATATTTTTAGCGAATCCATCTGACTTCAGCTTAAAATATATTCATAATGCTCTAAATTCATCCATATGTCAACCTCTTGTAAAGTTGCAGAAATGATTTGGATGCTGTAAGAGATAGAGATACTTAGCGCGGCTTGTCGTCAATCCTTAATGTAGTTGTATACAGTGTGGCCGATTTATCTGAAGACATTGAAATATTTCGAAAACTACGCATCGGATCAAAAAAAGTTCTAAATAAAATTTGTTCGCCTGGAAGGGGGTCATCCAATGATACCAAAGTCGACCCATCACCCCTACGTAAATGGGAACCCCTATTTTTTATTGCAGATTCGGATTCGCCATAAAAAAATAAGTAACTTTTATCTGCAACTGTTTTTTTCGATTCGTGATAGACGGCGCTTTAATCGCAAGAAACCTGATTTTTGCGAATATCGCGGGAAATTACACATCGGATCGAAAAAAGAAAAAAGACATGTTTCATTTTTCAAAAAGCTATTCAGCGATACGAAACTCGATTCACCTTTCCCCCCCCCCCATTTTGTTGCCATCGGGGTGCTTGTTTTAGGTAAGTCCCCTTGCCTCTCACCATCGGGGTGCTTGTTTTAGGTGAGTCCCCTTGCCTCTCACCATCGGGGTGCTTGTTTTAGGTGAGTCCCCTTGCCCCTCACCATCGGGGTGCTTGTTTTAGGTGAGTCCGCTTGCCTTTCACCATCGGGGTGCTTGTTTTAGGTGAGTCCCCTTGCCTCTCACTGTTCAATAAATTAGATTAAATGTTCGAAATTGTGACCTTGAACTTCTAGACACTTATTTATTCTTTCCTCGATTGATTGTACACATCTGCGGGAATTTCAGCGCAAGCGTTTCTTATGTGCTGTATCATGTTTTCACGAGTTGTTGGTGCTTGTTGAAAAACCTTATCTTTTAGATGACCCCACAGAAAAAAATACGGCGATGTCAAATCAGGCGACCTAGCAGGCCAATTAATCGGGCCACCTCTGCCGATCCATCGGCCATTGAAATCACGGTTCAATAGTTCCCGTGCTGTTATTGAGTAATGCGCTGGGCAACCGTCATGCTAAAACCACATAATTTGGCGAATGGGCAATGCAACATCCTCAAGTAGAGGTTGTAGTTCATATTTCAGGAAATTTCGATATTTGATTCCATTTAAAGTACCATCATTAAAATAAGGACCAATTAGTTTGTTACCTACAATTCCACACCAAACGTTAACCGACCAGGGACGTTGATGTTTAACTTGTCGTAACCAGTGGGGATTTTGCACACTCCAGTAATGCATGTTATGCCGATTAATGGCATCATGGTTTGTGAATGTGGACTCATCTGAAAATCGTACATTAGCGAAGAAATTCGAATTCATTTGTATTTGCCCATTCACAAAATTCTGCTCGCAGACGAAAATCATCGCCATCATCGCATCGTTCTTGATGCATGGAAATGTGGTATGGGTGATACTTGTGACGATGCAATATTCTGAGAATACTATCTCTAGAAATTCCGGAATCCCGATGTAATTGCTGAGTGTTTACATGAGGGTTTTGTTGAACAGCTGCTAGCACGTTAATTTCATTAGCTTCTCCTGTGACAGTGATTCTTCGCTTTCTTCTTTTAGGTTGTACACTACCGTCAGACATAAAGGATTGAACAACTTTGTAAAAAAAAGAACGTGAGCGAACATTATCTGGGAAACGCTCAGCTTACAAAGCAACAGCATCGTCAACATTCTGCCGACATTCACCGAAAATCAGAATCATTTCAGTCTTTTCTTCCATGGTTGCAGCATTCATTTCGCACTCGTACTTCAGTTTAAAGAATGAAGTGTAAAGATAGTCAAGTGAATTAACAATGTTGGAGGTGTTTTCAGTTAAAATCGTTGATATTGACCTTGACGCGCCACTGTGACCGTATGGTGAACTATGGGCTTATAAAAGCCAGTGCAGCGTTGTCAAAGATGACCATTTACCATTTCAGGGTGGGGGTGAGGACTTCTCCTGTGTACAATCATTTGAGGAAAGAATAAATAAGTGTCTAGAAGTTCAAGGTCACAATTTCGAACATTTAATCTAATTTATTGAACAGTGAGGCAAGGGGACTGACCTGAAACAAGCACCCCGATGGGAACAAAAACTACTACGTCCACGTCGTTGTTCCTGGGTAACGCTAAAAGTAGTTGTTAACTTATTGATAAACGAATACATGCTTTCGATTACAGCGCCATGTGTGAGAAAATTTCATATCAACAATAAAGTCAAATCAATGGATTTTGTCATGGAAAACCAGGAAAAAAATAGGGTTTTCCAATCACAATTTTGAAGCAACTTCCATTTTCACCACAATGGGGTAGGGATGGGGGGGGAGGATGGATTGAGTTTCGTATCGCTGAATAGCTTTTTGAAAAATGAAACATGTATTTTTTCTTTTTTCGATCCGATGTGTAATTTCTCGCGATATTCTTAAAAATCAGGTTTCTTGCCATTAAAGCGCCATCTGTCACGAATCGAAAAAAAATGTTTCAAATAAAAGTTACTTATTTTTTTATGGGGAATCCGAATCTGCAATAAAAAATAGGAGTTCCCATTTACGATTTCAAAGTTGCCCCACCCCAGGGGGTAGGAATGGGGGGAGCGTGGATCGAGTTTCGTATCGCTGAGTAGCTTTTTGAGAAATGAAACATGTATTTTTTCTTTTTTCGATCCGATGTGTAATTTCTCGCGATATTCTTAAAAATCAGGTTTCTTGCCATTAAAGCGCCATCTGTCACGAATCGAAAAAAAATGTTTCAAATAAAAGTTACTTATTTTTTTATGGGGAATCCGAATCTGCAATAAAAAATAGGGGTTCCCATTTACGATTTCAAAGTTGCCCCACCCCAGGGGGTAGGAATGGGGGGAGCGTGGATCGAGTTTCGTTTCGCTGAGTAGCTTTTTGGAAAATGGAACATGTCTTTTTTCTTTTTTCGATCCGATGTGTAATTTCTCGCGATATTCGCAAAAATCAGGTTTCTTGTGATTAAAGCGCTATCTATCACTAATCGAAAAAAAATGTTTCAGATAAAAGTTACTTATTTTTTTATGGGGAATCCGAATCTGCAATAAAAAATAGGGGTTCCCATTTACGATTTCAAAGTTGCCCCCACCCCCACCCCAGGGGGTAGGGGTGATGGGTCGACTTTGGTATCATTGGATGACCCCCTTCCAGGCGAACAAATTTTATTTAGAATTTTTTTTTATCCGATGCGTAGTTTTCGAAATATTTTAATGTCTTCAGATAAATTGGCCACCCTGCATATATGCTGCTGTATATACTGGGTGGGCCATTTTAATCTATGTACCCAAATTTATTTGTACCTAAGACAGATACGGAAAAATGATTCAGACAAAAGTTGTTCAAGATAATGGGGGTCATTTATCGGCTGGTCATCGCTACTCTACACGATTTTTAGCCTAAATCGTCGTGGTAGTTAACAGCACCGCTACTAGTCGATAAGCTTGTATCTCGTCATACCGAGAACGGACGGACACGGCGTTAGTCCCAAGTTTCAGCTATAATTATGGGACTGTCACTTCTGCTCTGCATGAATTTTGGGTCACGGCTCTGTAGCAGTAAAAAAAATCCCTTATTGTCGATGAGACGATAAACCTGTAAATAGCTCCCATCTATCGAGCAAAAAATTTCGGAAATTGCGGTTATTAGTACTAGCCTAGCGGTTGTGACACAAATTGTGATGTAACCTAGAAGAGGTACCAACGTACGTTGGTACTATCAATAGCCTATAATGCTTGATACCAAAATTTGATAATATCTGAATATTTACGTTTGTATATTCAATTTCAAGACTGATGAAGTGACTGTAAAGAAACGGGAAAACTCGTAAGAAATAAGATAGGCTCGCAGAAAAGCCTATAAATGGCTCATAGTTACATCAAATAAAGATTTGGAAAAAGGAATTTTCCAATGTTTATATTTGTTGCAGGATTGATAACTTTACAGGGTTAGCTTTGGTGACAATACAATTTATAAATCGATAAATTAGAAGAGCCCATAAAGAACCTACAATAGTAACATAACAGTTTGTGGAGTAACTTAAAACTTATTTTATATAAACGTATTTTAAATAAATCCAAGAGTTGCTTTATGAATAGGAATGTAGCCTGAAGTTTAAACATTATGTCCTCTCCAATTGGGAATTCGGGAAGAGATTTATTGTCAGGCATCAAATTTAGCAAATAGTGGCTATCCAATCTTAAAAACCTATGAATAGCCTATAATTATACTGCGATGTCTCGTCCTTTAGATATATAAGTAGTAACTCGATTCTTCCACAGTTCGTCCCAAAAATATCAGCGCTTTTGTTGCGCTCTCTGTCTATGCGTCGCCTTGGACGCTCGTTGATCGTTATTACATTTCTCTGTGCGATTCGAGTCACATCGTTCTATTATTCGCAACTTATTTATCTCGAAAAGGCAAAGTAGCTACGATGCGGGTTCTCATTCGGCCAGTAGGAATGGCTCTCATTCAGGTGATGATGAGCACCACCAGAGGAGTGTGTTACGACAAAGAACTATCACACAGAATGGTGAGGTTTATTTACGAAAAACACCATGTCCTATATGTTGAATCGATAGTGAGCTCAACCCGCGAGTATACGTGAGTACTTCAATCAAGGAAGTCCAAGGACAAGAAGAAACTGAGGTGAATTCAAGTGAAAAGTTGTGCCGGCCTTAACAGAAATAGATTTCGACGCGGCTACACTCATCTTACTCGGTCATGAGACAAACAAAGATGGTCAAGGTCCCACGATGATAAGTATTATGGCAAATCGCTGGTTCGCTGATCTAAACCGGGGCTCAACAAAGAAATTCGTCAAACCTTGATTAAAAAATATCCGTCAATTAGTAATTGCCAATTGACAAAATCAGCAAAGCTAAATCCTGGAATAAAATCAGCGTTGTCTGTGACAAGGACCAAAAAAGAACTTCACCAGGTAGTGAACCATAACCAGCTCTCCTCGACAATAAATACTTCGAACACAATTTATTGAGGTTTTGAGTGACAGCGGTCGAATATTATCAGACTTGTAACACTCACTAACTATTGTACGCAGATAATGTATCATACCGGCACTAAATCCATTGGTCAAAATTCTAGCCGATGACAGTTCTGTAGATACACGATTATTCGGTGTGGATACTACTTTGATCAAAAAGTTTATGAGCGGCCACCGTGTGACGCTGTCAGTCAGCCGATTGGAATTTTTTTTTATTAGGTTACCACATCTGTCATTGACACTTCCTGCCAAATTCAGCGTCATAGCTTGACATTTGTAAAAGTTACGCTGTACTGAGTATATCTACCTTTGTGCGTGTTTTCGATTTTTTACAAGTTTGAAAATGGCATCAACGAGTTTGCATTAAATTTTGAGTGAAAAGCGGATTTAACGGTCCGCAGACGTTGGAAATGTTCGAGAAGTGTTTCGACAACGATACTTTTTCGAGATCACACGTTGTTCGGTTGCACGAACGCTTCAGAAGTGGTTGTGAGTCGGTCCAGGATGACGAACGCAGTGGCAGGCCGTCGACGTCGAAAACCGATGAAAACATCGATAAAATCAAAGAAATGTTCGCCGAAAACCGCAAATTGACCATCAGAGAGTTGGCAGAGGACTTGAACATCGCTTATAGATCCGCTCAAGACATTTTGGTTAGTGATTTGGGCCTCAGACGTGTCGCTGCAAAACTGATTCCAAAAGACCTCAATTTCATGCACCGTGTTGAAATCGCGAAAGACATGATTTCCGTGGTCGAATCCGATCGAACGGATCATCATTGGAAACGAGACGTGGATTTATGAGTATGACGCGCAATCCAGACATCAACCGAGTGTATGACGTGCACCGAATGAGCCGAGACCGAAAAAACCACGTCGTTTTCAGTGAAAAAAGAAGGCGATGCTCACGGTTTTCATGGATTACAACGGTGTTGTGCATCATGAATTCTTGCCAGAAAAACAGACAGTCAATAAAGAGTATTATTTGGGCGTTATGAGACGTTTGCGTGAAGTAATTCGCCAAAAAAAACCGGATTTGTGGGAAAACAACTCGTGGATTTTGCACCACGATAACGCACCTTCGCACAATCCGATCCTTATCCGTGACGTTTTGACAAAAAACAACACGATTACCATCCAACAGCGTTCGAATTCACCTGATCTGGCTACCTGCGACTTTTTCCTGTTCACCCGACTGAAAAAACCGCTTCGCGGAACGCGTTACAGCACCCGAGAGGATGTCATGAAAAAGTCAAAGACGGCTCTGATGGACATACCGACAATTGAGTACCAGCGGTGTTTCGAGGATTGGATCAAGCGCTGGTGTAAGTGCATTGCAGTCGATGGGGGGGGAGTACTTTGAAGCGGACCATATCGATTTTGATGAATATATCTGTGTTTTCGATTTTATAAATAAAGTCCTACAACTTTTTGATCAAGGTGGTATTGCCGAAGGCAAAGAACCATGAAATTCCTACGTTGGTCTTAGACTTTTGTGAAAGAAAGAAATCTTCTTTGACAAGTAAAATCCGAAAACGAGGGACATAATGGAGCTATACATTTTTCGAATGCATCGAGATCAAGTTGGGTCGTCTGCAGTGGGGAAGCGAGGATGCATGGCTGGTGGTCCCCTAAAGAACGGAAAGAGCATATGAACTATCTCGAGTTGAAGGTTGTTTTTTAGGGCTCAAAATGTTTTGCAAAAAATTTCAGAGCATATAGCATTCTATTAAGAATCGACAACACTACAGCGATAGCATACATAATATTAATCGGATGGGAAGTATACAGTATCCTAAGCTTAGTGCGTTGGGTAAACAGATTTGACAATGGTGTGAATGGCGAGAATTGTGGATTTTCGCTTCATATATAAAGTCCAGGGAAAATAAGAGAGCGGATGAAAAACCTCGCGTTCCACCGGAAACGCAGTAAACGCTGGCTGACTGGGCCCTTAGAAACATCACCAACATTTTCGGCAAGTTTTAAATCGATCTGTTCGCCTCGAACACTAACAGCAAATGTACGAGCTTCATTTCTTAACGTAGTGATCCAAAATCGATCGCCGCGAAAACTTTCACGATCTCATGGAGATCACATTATTTTTACACACTTACCCCTTTCTCAATAATTCTGCGAACATTACGTCAAATTGTGAACGGTCAAGCGGATGGGGTTCTTGTCGTTCCCTTAGGGCCGGCCCAATGTTGGTTCCCTATATTTCAAAGACTGCTCATTGCTAAGCCATGGTAGTTTTATCCAAAAATAAGATATTTCACTCCCCCTACAGGGAGATTATCGGGAACGATTAACCTGGTAGCAGGGCGATTATCGGGGAGACATTTGCAGCAAGAGCATCTCCACCAGCAGTCATACCGGTTATGATATAATCGTTATTGCCTGGAACGTTAAATCAATACGATAACCCACTCAGGTTATGGTGGACCTATTGTCAGATCGATCGAATTAAATGGTTGTACCACGGTAACACAGATCCTAAAGTTCCTTACATGACTTAGAAAAAATTTAATCATTTGCAACGCTCAACTCTTATGCGTCGGCAATATCGCTTTGAATGAGTAATGAATTGGGAAATGACCCAAGATTACGAAGATTATTGAAAGGTGTAGCATCTTTAAAAACTCAGATGCCGAAATATTCGTACATATGGGACCCGGCTCCAATATTGAATTGGTTATCGACACTGTACCCTAACGAGACAACGAGCATTTAAGTTTAAATCAGTAACATTATGGGTCTTAATCACGGCTCAAAGGGTCCAGGCATTATTGCTAATCAAACTTGAAAATACTAGTTCAGGGAATGCAATAATCATTTTTTTGTATAGTGGGAACAAGGGTCTTGCGGCCGACATCGGAAAATAAGCTAATTATAACCAAAAAGACCGCCGAAAGCGGCGATATCCCAGTCTATTAATCGCGGATTAAGGAGGCATTAAAAAGAAGTGGAATTGATGCTATGTATCTCAGCCCATAGCACTAGGTACACGGCAATATGGGTTTCACGTCGACAGGCGGTAGATGTCGGAACCATTAGTAGAAAGGCCGGCTGGTGACACACTCTCTCTATGCGTCGCCTCGCACGCCCGTTAATCGTCATTTTATTTTAAAGCCCTCAAATCGCAAGAATGACTATTGTATTTATAAATTTATTTCACCGGGGACCGGAAAATATAATCTTGAGTGGGAATGATTTATTGGGACGCGACGGCTCACATAATTGCGATTAAACTTCACTTAAGGGGGGAATCGACATTAGGAGGTTTCAAAAAATCGGATTTTTTAAAATTATATAAATCGTCAGTATAACTATTCAAGAATGCGTTACCAACATTTCAAAGCGAAATTCGAATTCGTTCCGATTTTATGAGCCTAAAACCGACCGTCCATAGGATCAGCGCTCGGGCGCACAGCAGGTAGGGTGGAGCGCTACGCCTCTGCCATGCTTGTGCACGATGGCAGAATAAATCCAAGAATTCTCAAGAATATTGAGAATGGAAAGAAGAGCATGATGATGAAGCCTGTACTAAAACTCATGAAGGTTCTGCAGGAAGCATGGAAGTAGAGCCTATAAAAGAAATGTTTTCAAAATCAGAAGAGCTACATGGCTCAAAATACGGTAATTATATTGGTATTAGTGATTCTAAAACATTTACAGCAATCTTCAGGTTGGATCCGTACGGTGATAAACATCAAGTCATAAAAAGCGAATGTAAAGGTCACGTTCAGAAGAGAATGCGACCTCGCCTCCGAAATATTTGAAAAAGTAAAAAACTAGGCGGAAAAGGCAAACTTACAGAGACGTTAGTGAAAAAGCTCAGCACTTATTACGGACTAGCGATTCGAAGAAATATAGACAGCGTCGAAGGCACAAAAAAAAGCAATTATGGCGACATATTATCACATGACATCCACAGATGAAAATCCTCGACACGAGAATTGTTCAGCGGGGCAAGACAGCTGGTGCGAGTGGCAGAAAATAACAGCTCTTGGAATGGAGCCTGAACCGCACCCTACTCCATTGCACGCCGACGTACAGAAGGAAATTCTTCCAATTTATGAAGATGTTTCGAGAGATGAGTTACTGAAGAGATGTTTAGGTGGTCACACGCAGAATGCGAACGAAAGTTTTCAACTCCACAGTTTGCTCCTAAGCATTTGCACTCTGGACTGAAACTGATCGCAGTTGCATCATATTTAGCAGTTGGTTTATTTATTGAAGAAAATTCATCCATTTTGATAGTCATGAACGAGACAGGCATTATAGTTGGCACACAGAGCTTTCAGTATGCGCAACGAATGTATGAGCGGCGCGTGAGCCGCCAGAATAGACGCAACTCATTGGAATCAAAGGAAGGTCGGAAAGCAAGAAAATAACAACTGCAAGCTCAAAATGATGCCTGTGAGGAAGAGAAGGATTATTATATGGTGCTGGAATCACTGATTGATCGGTAAGCATTCTATATTATTCATAACTTTCTCAAATTTCCAGATTCCGGAATTCAAAAAGTTATAAACTGATCGTTAAGCAAATTAAAAGTATGTTTCTCTATGAAATTACGAAGAACATGAACCAACATTTGGGATGATATCATAATTTAGAGTGTTTATTTAGTGTTCATTAGACTTTTAAGAGTGTTTTCTATTGCAAAATAAGCTGAAAAAATAATAATAAGTAAAAAAAATTCGTGAAAATAGAGAAATTTTTTTCAAGCACCCGTTAACACTTGAATTTTCTCAATTTTTACCCGCAATGAGGTTCGTATTCTTAGAAAACATGTTAATAAAGTAAAAAAACAACCATTTTGCTTTTAGATAAAAATTGCGACCTCCATGTTTCCCGCAAACAACGAACTCGGACGATGACCTTCGGTGGATAACATTGATGAATTAGGATACGACATTTTCGCCAAAAATTACTTCAAAAAATTTCTATATGTAATTCAAAATATCAATAAAGTTATGTCAAAGTTAGATCAAATTCCAATTAATTGTTTCCACTCAAAAAAATTCATAAAAAATGACAAAAAATCAGCTTCCTAATGTGGCCCCCCCCCCCCCCCAAGATAAGTTCGTTCAATCGTTCAATTACGAGGGTGGATCAATAATTCAGTGACCTTTTTAATTTCCCACGTTGTAATTTGAAAAGCAACACTGCTCTCGTCAACTGCCATCTGTCGATAGAATGCTGTGAAGTTTTAAGCAAGCTACGTCATTTAGTTTGTGTTTGACAGCCATTGAAAGCAGACAACCGCGTGGATTTTTGTGAAAATGGAGAAAACTGAATTTCGTGTGCTCATCCAGCTTTATTTTGTGCGAAAAAAAAAACCATCACTCAAAGCAAGGATAAGCTTGATAAATACTATGGGGACTCTGCATCATCAATTTCAATGGTAAAGAAGTGGTTTACTGAATTTGGTTGTGGTCGCACAAGCACGAGTGACACCGAACGTTCTGGACGCCCAATTGAGGTCACTACACCCTAAACAATTGAAAAAATCCACGATATTTGGTTGGCCGATCGGAGATTAAAAGTGCGCGAGATTGTAGAAGCCATAGGCATATAACATGGCTCAGTGGTTTCGATTCTGAAAGATCATTTGAGTATGAGAAACCTATTTGCAAAATGGGTGTCGTGTTTTCTCACACTTCACGACAAACGCAATCGTGTGACAATTTCGAAGGAGTGTTTGGCGTTGTTCAACCGCAATCCAGACGAGTTTTAGCGCCGTTTCATAACCGTGGAGAAAACATGGATCCATCCCAATACATCGGAGACCAAGCTGCAGTGGAAACAGTGGCTTTCTCCGGGCAAATCGGCGTCGAAGAAAGCCAAGGTAGGTCTGTCGGCCAACAAGTTTACGGCGAAACTTTCTTGGGATGCACGCGGGATGCAACGGATGCATCGGCTTCAACGGCGAATATTATGCTAACTTATTGGACCGGTTCTACGTCGATTTAAAGAAAACACTACCGCATTTTGCTAAAAAGAAAGTACTCTTCCGCAAAGACAAAGTACGGGTGCACACGTGCGTACCCAGGAAAAAATTGCCGACGCTTACAATATGGCCGGCATATGGCGTGGCACTGGGCAACCAATTGTTGACGGTCAACGTTGGGCCCAAACCTGGACCAATCTATTCGCCATTGCCTAACCCATGCTCAGTTCGAGCATTGGCATGCAACAAATTTCCGACTCCGGGCCATTATTGTTGAGATGATGGCAAACTACCGTTGGTGATCAATATTTGCCCCAATCTTGGGCCAATGTTATTTGCCATCGCCTAACCAATGCTCAGTTCAAGCATTGGCATGCTACAAATTTCCGACGTTGGGCCAGTATTGTTGAGATGACGGCAAACTACCGTTAGTGATCAATGTTTGCCCCAATCTTGGGCCAATGTTATTTGCCATCGCCTAACCAATGCTCAGTTCAAGCATTGGCATGCTACAAATTTCCGACGCTGGGCCAGTATTGTTGAGATGACGGCAAACTACCGTTGGTGATCAATGTTTGCCCCAATCTTGGGCCAATATTATTTGCCATTGCCGAACGCACGCTGTCAGTTCGAGCATTTTTTAACGTCACTAAACATCAAATAAAATAACGGTAATAAAGCAAACAGCAAACAGCAAACAGTAATCAATTGTATATTTGTTCTTCTGTAGATACATTAAGAAAATATTTTCCATTGATTGTGAATTTCTACGACAAAAATACAAAAAAAAAAATTATACATAATGTCATCGTAAAAAATAATTGTATCACAGTAATACAGGCGAGGGGTATGATAATTTCACCCATGCCCCCGAATAATGTAGTTCAAATGAAGAATGGTGATATTATGTTTGTGAAAAATTTATCAACCACAAATGCAAAAAAAATGCGATAGATTGCAACATAGCAGAATTTGCCTTAACTGGGTCCTTAACGACAAAAGTACAAAATTTTTTCTCAGAACCTGATTTATCAAATAAGTTTGGCTTATTTCAAATTCTCGAAACTTCTAAAGAAATAGTTACGTTGCCTTTCGACGGAGTGGAATATAAATGTGTTCTCTTCGACGTTGAACATAAATGTTACGCAGTAACTTTACTGCATGTACAATAGTGAAGAAACATTATCCAGTGCATATGTAAAATAAAGTATAGAGTTACATTATTTATATATTACTCTTTTATGTGTATTTTTCTGTTTTATCCTTTGTCATAATTAAAAACGTTGAATACGGGATTGCAAAATTTTCAATAGAAAAATATTAATCGTCACTTTTTTTATATGTAATGGAAATTTTTTGATAAAAAAAATTTAATTGTTAATGAAAGCTATTTCAATAAAAAATTACTATTCAATGATTAATAAACATTTTTTGAATTAAAAGTAAAAACACCGTGGTTAATGGAATTTTTTTCAATTAAAAGTAAAAGTTTATGGTTGATAAAAATAATTTCAATTCAAAAATAAAATAAAATGGTTAATGGCAAATAAGTTTAGTTTTAGGTTCGCGTTTAACATGCGATTAAAAAGTTATTGAAATTAAAAAGTTATGGTTATAATGATAACGATAATTTATTTTTAAAAGTTATGCATTATTTACAACGCTGATTGAATATGTAATATATTTTTAAGTACTTACTTTTCCTACAATATAACTACGATTGGCAGACAACCGGCATTGTGTGTTTACCAACGTGCGCCCGTGCTTAAGATTTCAATGCGCGAGCTCTAGCACGCCGGTAACACGACCCCGGTATAATCACGCAATCACGTCGCCTCGTTCATTCTTCGCCGTGCTTATACTAGTTGCGTTATATGTTTTGTGAATTCCAACAAAATAAGGTAAGTTTTTATTTATTTACTGTACCTCGTGTGTTTTAACTTTTTTTTAAACGACTTTATAATGAAGGAATAAGATTATGGCGATTCCTTTAACAATCGTTCGTATATCTTTCACAAACATAACCCACAAACAGAACCTTTTCGTTTTCAGCAATGGCATGCGCACGTGCATCAAACGCAAAATTCCTGGTCGTTGAATTTAATGAGAATCTTAACGATCTACCAGTAATAGATTTGGTACACAAATCGTGGGTTGAGATGGACGCAGAAAATCGTGGGTGCTGGTATCCAGCAAACAGTGTGGAAAAAAAATTCGGAAATGGGTCCAACAAGAGAAAGCGCCGGCATCAAATTGGATGAAATATCCCATCAATAAAATAATCTGCCGTGCACGTAAGTACATATAGTTTAAATACCGCCAAATAACCAAAATAACCAAAAAAGGTCCGTTCTTCTATATATGAGAACATGTCGAGTCTTGTCTACCAAATTTTCTTTCTAATACTTGACGTCAAGACGCTGCCATATCTCCTTATTCCTATTCTATTTCCTAGTATAGAATAATCTATTTCCTAGTATATTCTATTTCTTTAGTATTCTCAAATAAATTACGTTATTTTTTATGCCGACGTTGAGTTTTACTTTACATAATACTTTTTAACAAAACCAGGTAATTTCGAGCAAGGGACACGGCGGCTGGAGCGAGCGCTCAGTTCTTTCGAAATGCAAAGTACTGATGCAGACAGTGAACGAGAGGAACAAATACAAATATTATCCATGAAGGACTTGTCGGACACTTTATGCGAGAGTACTTTGTTACCAGTCATCGGAGATGTTTCGCTTGCAGCGAATCTTTGTGATGGAAGATTATCAACGATGAGGGTTATGGCTGAAAATATGTCCGGAGAGGATGCTGGACTGATCGAAGAATCAAGCAACGATGCAGGTTCATGGAAAAAATATTTCCAACAGGAACTGGGCGAAATGGAGATAAGATTGTCCAAAAATATCAACGCAGCCAAAAGATCTATCTTGTACGATCTCAACAAAAAAATTGAAGAGATAAAAAATATGCTTGCGTTGGTACTTCCATCCCACTCAGAAACCGGCGACACAACCGTATACTCAACGAGGGCACAACTCAATGCAGTTCTGCCCATAAAAACTTTGGAAGAGTTTTTGGAATTTGACGGAATTATTGCGGAGTCTGATGACAAGCGTAATACCTTCAAAATCTTGATCACTTCGCTGATTTTTGGATGTTGCAACATAAAAGGTGCGTTAAATCGCATAGTGCCGGCTCTCATCGCCAAAAATGTTCAGCTTCACTACAGCGGATGTGGGCGCAAGACGAAAAATAACCCGGGCAAACTTTCGTTTGCAGCAACAGTTACATTCAAGTGCATTCAAGATGTTATTCAGGCCAATAAGTTCCTTAATGAAGAACCCCGTTGTGTCATTCCACATCTGAGCCGTTGGTTTGCGGGGGCTGAGGATCGCGAGGGTGGCCGTGCTAATCGGATAACCATTTTTAATAATGATGAAGACAACAACAATAATGATAAATAAGTTTTTTGAAGCAATGTGTTTCAAATATCGTGCTATTATCACCAAAAATGGATGTGATATATATCATAAGTTTCTTGATCTCGTTAATTATAAGTGCATTTAAAAAATATACTATTATTCATCTAATAAAAAAATTAATGAAAACTATATTAAAATCAGTTATTTTGCATTTACTTGCTAATATATAGTACTGGATAAGAGATTGGCACAGTAACGATGCCAACTCTGCGCCAGTATTGGCCCAATCATGAGGCGGCAAATTGGCGGAGTGTCGGGTTTTTTTCACAAGCAACACAGGCCCAACATTGTCAAGAGAATTGGGCCAGTATTGGTATCAGCTCTGCATAAATGTTGGTTGATAAATGGCCAACTCTGACAACGAGGATTGGCACAGTAATAATGCCAACTCCGCGCCAGTATTGGTCCAATCGTCAGGCCAACATTGACGGAATGTCGGGTTGTTTTCAAAACCAATACTGGCCCAACGCTATCTGTCAGTTTTAGTTTACCGTAGGACCGTGCCTATCACTCCAACCTTGGATCAAGTGTTGGCCTACTAGTGACACCAACTGTCGGGCATCCGGCAGACATGGTTGGTACAGCACTGCGCCGTGCTTGGGCCGTTTGTACATTTTTTCACGGGTAGTCGCCATGGCAAAATTGATGAATTAGGATACGATTTGCTCTCTCATCCGCCATATTCTCAGGATTTAGCCCCCAGTGACTATTTCCTGTTTTCAACCTGAAGAAATGTCTCGGCGCAAAGAGATTTTGCTCCAACGATGAAATCATCGCTCAAAGAAATGCCTATTTTGAGGACCTCGACAAATCTTAGTATTTGGAAGGGATCAAAAAATTGGAGAAGCGCTGGACGACGTTTATTGTGTTCAAAGAAGACTATGTTGAGAAATAAAACTTGTTTTGCCGAAAAAACTATCTTTATTCAAAAAGTCTGATCCACCCTCGTATCCTACAAAAATTGTATGAAAAACTTTGAAAAAAATTTCTAGATTTTTGCTGGTCGTTCTAATCCGGATGCGGTTGATATATTTGGAGAACCCAGAAATAGTGTATAAATATTGAACCAAAAGATCAATGTTTTGTAAAAAAAAAAAAAAAAGATGGCACTTAGCTTAACGCTTTTACGCTTAACGTTGGTACCCCCATATTTTTATTTCGATTTCCTCGGAACAGGCATGAGCCTAAAAATTGTTTTTACTTGAATTCAAGAGGCTATAAAAAGTCTGTACAGTTCACATTGTAAGATTTCACTTGTAGTAATAATCAATTGAATATTTATTTTCATGATGAGAGTCCTTTAAGGGGTCATATCTACTCAGCAGCCGAAAAAAAGACGTGTTTTTGTCATTTTTTTTGGAAAATGGTTGCAGGTTTCGAACTTTTTTTTTTCACAGTAAGGGGAATATCTTTAAGTGTGTTTCATACTTTTTTTATTGGAAAAATCCCTAAATGTAAATGATATAGTGTATCCGTCCGGACCGCTGTTCAAAAAAGGCCTTCCGCGGTGACCACTGTAACTGCCCAACCAATCATCTGAAATAAAAAAACCAAATAAATTTAGTTTTTGTATAGTATTATCTAGTCTTCAATCGAAGGATTTTTTTTTTTTGATGCGTACTTTTTTTAATATCGAGGAAAAATGGAGTGATTTTTCGGTAAAAAATTATCGGTAAAAAATCACTCCATTTTTCCTCGATATTAAAAAAAGTACGCATCAAAAAAAAAAAATCCTTCGATTGAAGACTAGATAATACTATACAAAAACTAAATTTATTTGGTTTTTTTATTTCAGATGATTGGTTGGGCAGTTACAGTGGTCACCGCGGAAGGCCTTTTTGAACAGCGGTCCGGACGGATACACTATATCATTTACATTTAGGAATTTTTTCCAATAAAAAAATTATGAAACATACTCAAAGATATTCCTCTTACTGTGAAAAAAAAAATCACAAAAACACGCCTTTTTTTCGGCCGCTGAGTAGATGTGACCCCTTAAGAATAATTCAACAGAGTACATTTTTATCATTTCGACGATAATATTTTTATAATAATTGGTGTAATCCGGGTAGCTTTTAGAATAAGGACGTTTATTAAAATTTACGGTGATGTTAAAATATAGTATCATAACTGACTAGTACTGTCAGTCTAACCACATGTTCGTTTACAAAAGGTTATTGTTTCATTATGGTTCGGTCTTACAGATATAAGAAATGATTCGCTTAAAGAGATCCGTAATCACAAACAATAGACGAGACATACTTTATACGGGAATAAACTGGCTCGCTCCAATTTAGAATCACATTTATCAACACAGTGTGAATGACGGGCTTTACCCCATCTAGTGAAGCCATGGCTCGATAATACTTTCAGCATACAGTAATCAACGATGATCTTGAAAGACGTAATAATTTTCCTTGGTCTGAACTCCAGCCAGCTACAGGACTTGAATTATGAGCATGAAATATACACAGAGTATACGACTCTTCAACAGAGTATGTAATATGCACGGTAAGCAATAAAAGATAACAGATACTATAGCATATGACGAACGTAAGTCATAGTATTGTGATGTCCGAAATTTAGGAATTACTGGATTCTTGTAGGGTAATAGCGAACTCGGCTTCGAAGCGCGGTTTTAGGTCACGAAAAACGCGATTCACATTTTATTTATTCTACAAATGACGTTCATTTCGATGCGGAAAGTAACAGTGTTACATTGAGTACTGGAATACTTCTAATTTATGCGGAAATGTGGGAAGTATTTATAAAGTGTTTATAATCGTGGGAAATTGGTGGTAGTGGGGAGGCATTTTGGAGAGTAGTCTGGAAACTCATGAGGAAAAGAAACGCACGGGTAACTCTGGGTTCCAGGAAAGGTAGCTGTAGTGACGTTATGGGTTTAAGTCGATATCTGTGGAAAAACAGTAATCAAAAGGGCAGAAAAGAAGAAGAAGAAAGAAGGGAATTGGAAAGTAGACAAGTTTAGGATGCGTGGGAACAAATTGGAATTCGGACGATAACAGCTGCACTTTGGGAACGTCAGTGGACATAGTGCACAGAGTTATTCTCAGGCCTAAAGGTAGGAAGTGATAAAGTATGATGAAGGCGAGCGAGCCAGAGGTAATGAGTAATAGAAAACTGAAGGACGGGGTAGGATCTCGTTACAATATCATTATTTCACATAGTGAAAATATCATCCGCCGCTCGCAGGATATAATAAGTTAATATAATTTGCAATTGGTCTAACGTCAGTACGTCGTTCACAGAGCAGTAATGTCACATCGAAATACGGTTGTATACACCGTCACACACGACAACCTGACTGAGCTGACGCCGTGCGAATCGTTCAATTCTTTGCCTGTAAGTTGTTAGTACCTCAAAACACTCTACATGAATTATATCGAATATGCTCTTGCATTATAAGCTCTCAAAACGATAATATAATCTACATATCTAATTTTTTTCGAATCTTTTTTTTTTATTAAAAAAATTTTTTTCACCATTTTTTGGACCTAGTAGGAGTGTTCATAGTAGTAATAGTGTTAATAATAAGACCTGCAGCGCACGTACGATTGGCCGCTGGGTCGGCCGCCAGTATCAACATCATTTGAAACGAGGATAAGTCATTGACACGTCTAATAGGAAGGATAGTTTGGTGTCGCCCTCCGATTTTGATGAAACTCACGTATGTTGTAGAGCATCGAAAACTAAAAGACACCTTTTTTTGTTATTGGCGGAAAAACATTTCTAAGGGGTGAAATCGCCCTTCGAAGTTAGGGGTGATTATGCAGTTTCGCCCCTGCAAATGAATTTTTTTCTTCAACTTTACGTGGATTTTTATTGTCTTGGATTGTAAGTTTTTCCGAGATCTATATTAATATATAATATCAGCCTATACATCAATTTCCACAATTTGTGAGTTTAAAACATCATATACTTATTTGAAATTCAATGACGTCATTAGGCAGATAATGAGCGTTAATGACTGCAATTGATCAAATAAAACACTCACTTTCTCTATACTACGCTATTTCTCGTTAACTCATTCCTGCATGACATCAGGCACTTTGGATTTTCCTTATTTCCGAGTTTCTATCCTATTACGTGTATCGACATTAAACGGTGCCTGGGGCATCTTTGCCAATGAATGTATCAAATTTAACGCCCAACTGATTTGAATGAAATTAAATAAAAACAGTCTATAACCTTTTCTGTGTAGAACCTGAAAATAAGCTTCAAATTGATATTTGTCAACGCAATATTTTTTCGTGGTTTGAAACAAGAATTTTGTTTTAAAAAATTCGTTATATTATGCTTTCTGTTCCAATAAAAACCAGCGACTATGAAATTATAAAAAATATATATTTAATTCGATATCCGTATATTTTTAATTAAAGTAACTTTTTTCGTTGTCTCTGCGAGTCTGAACGATATGAAAGTATAAACAATGAATTAACCTTGAAAAGCGCGCACTGAAAAGATGTGAATAGGACCTTTCGTGCGCCTCGTGTACCGCGACCGTCCCTTCGTTGGCATAACCAAATTCAGTCGGTGCGATCCGTTTTCGGCAAGCTGCGCTGACGACGGGAATGGAGGGGCTTAGTACTGATGTCTCAGTTATCCTACTAGGTCTTGGACTAACTGAGGGCTCGGCTGGCTTGTATTCTCTCCTCTGATTACCGCTACACGAGCCCCGGCAGAAGGGAGACAACAAGGGCGACTAGACGGGGTAGGGTGATTCTCGGGCGCGTTACGCCCCTTACGAATTATCTGGCAATAGATTCATATATGCAGCCCCTCTCCTTCCGGTTGAATGCACCCCATGGCGAGGGGTTGCGGAAGACGCGTCACGTTGCCATAGCAATGCCGCATCGACCCCGTTACCCAAGCCCGGCGCTTCTCGGCCAACATCGCCAAGGCTCGTCGGTCTCCCGGCGCAGGCAGAGATAAAAGGCGTGGTGCGCAGTACGTGGTGCGCTGGCGAAGGCATATAGAGTCGGCTGAGTGGATAGAACGAGTTGGGAGGCAGCCGCACAGGGGATTGTCAAGCGACGCTGACAGTGCATCACCCTTCAACGGAACCCTTCGTCTGGTGATGTGTTGCGTTGCACACTTCTCCTCTGATTGCGTGACAGTTTTCTATTAAGCGTGCCTCTTTTAAATATATAGAGTAGCTTTACGTGAAGTCGTATACGAATTTACCGCAGTATTTATTCTTCAATTTGTTCATTTGGCAATATATATTTTATGAATTCAAAGGAATGTATAATAGAACCTTGCACTTGTATACAAAGTGGGCAAAAAAACGCTATATAGCCTACTCATTTGTAATCGACCGTTAACCCAGATATAGTACACCTATGGTACAGCGTACACTCGACAATGTAAACCTGTCGTCTGGGTGCCGTTGAACAACAAAATCAATAGCTATCGACTGCCGCCACTAGCTTCTGGTTACCGCGACAGACTCGGTGGGCTCAGGTCATCAAAGACATTAACATCGAGGCAATGATAGCTGCGGCACCCTACTCTGGTAGAAGCAATTCTGTTGAGCCCTACTACGCAGTTTTAGAAATACGTCCTACACATATCGACAATGTTCCTGCCATTTACACCCGTGATAGGTTTTGGTCAATTTATGGGTGTTGAATATGCTGCAAGAGCTGCCTATCACTAAGAATAAGAGGAATCCAACAAAACTAAGATGTAGTCAATAAATATAAGGCTACTTGCGGTAGTGACGTTCAGATGAAAGACTCTGCTGTACTGGGATGGAGATGTCGCATTTATATATCTATCGGATATAATTCTATCATGTTACGACTCCACCAGAAAACAAGTCTCCCGACCAATCTTTTCCATAATACAACTCTGCCCTATAGAACAGTTATAAAATCGCAATTAAAGTATTTTGTCTGAAGTGCATATTGTAAGTATGGACTTTACGATATGATGACAATTATGATGGGAATATATGATATAATGTTCCATTCTGTTTATATGGAGAGTATTGCTTTATTTGTAGACCGTCTAAATATCACTGGTTAATAATAACATTCGCAATAATATCACACGCAAAAATATTATAGCGTCAAAATATCTTTGACAAAATAAATATAGCATCTAAGAAATTTTGGACAATAGAATTTTTCATGTTACACGTGAGTTCACGTTGATGCGGCTGCCAATGCCTTCGTAACAATATTGTCCGCTATACTGATGATTTTACTGCTTGTTGTTTTATCTTCTCCACAATATTTTCGCCTTTATTTTAGCTACATTTGAAGCATTTGTGTGAGTTCTATATACTCGTTTTATATACCTGTATTTAAGGCGTTTTCGGTTCGCTACATCGCGTTATACTCGGTGTATCTGTCGCACAATAACAAAAGAGAGGCAGGCTCCTCTCCATCTGTTCGATATAAAAATTCGTCAAATTCGATGGCGATGTTAAAATTTTATAGGACACTGCATTTTTTAATTCCAGATTGCTGTAGTAGTCAGCAAACTGAAAGACTTGGCATTTGTGAATCCCTTCAGCAATCGATCTAAAATTTGTTACACTAGTTACGCAATAAGTTGTCGTTATTAGCTACAATTCTTATTGAAATATAATATATTAAAGCAAAAGGGCTTTTATAGCATTTAAAATTTGTTAATTTCCGTATCAATCAAATTTTGTCAAACTATAATTTATACAATTGGTAGTAGAATATAGTAATTTAGTTGCTTCTTTATTATTTTTCACCTTTCTGACAAAGCTTCTTCTATGAGGAAGCCAAAATTAATCACGATTCGAATGAGAGGAATGTATAGGTAACATCAGCGCAGGGGTTAGCGCTTTTACTCAAGATCAAAACAATCCGGGTTCGATCTCTGACAATCGCCATATATTTTCTCTCTTCGAACTTCAGCAGGCTGTTGTCACTGCCTTTCTATACACTTCCCTAAATTCTTTGTTCGGTCATCACATGGTGTCAGAAGTGTTCGGGCGCACAAAAATTCGTCCTTATACGCACAAATTATACAGCTGGAGAATAGGAAGCCCAACGAGGCACACACACAAAGAGCCCATCGAGGCACACATAAAAACTCAACGAGGTACACATGCATCGCTTCATTACAATTGCGTAACGTGATACTGACGAAGACGTCAAGTTCATTCAGTAACGATGTCTGCCTTGCATATATGTAAACGATTCGAATGAGAGGAATATATAGGTGACGTCAGCGCAGTGGTTTGCGTTTTAACTCAGTGCCAGAATAATCCGGGTTCGATCTCAGATGATCACTATATATTATCTCTCTCCGATGCTTCGGAAGCCCGTCGTCACTCCTGTTCTACACACTTCCTTAATTTCTCAGTCAACACACTTTACAACCAGAGGAATTTATATCATTGATGCATAGCAGTAAACTTTGTACTTATTTCGTATCGTTAGATGATTACTAATGATTTCCCACATTATATCTGCATTGTTAAAAGAAACGAAATAAAGTTGCAATGATAGTAAAAATATGTGCGATTCATGTTGCGCAGCCTATGGTTACTTTCAAATTCTATGCGGCCAGGGTGTTTTTCTTCGATATACTCTTTTTTGCGATTTAGCAACTTGCAATTTATATACATATTTTATTCAAAATCCATTGGTAATACAATATTTATACATTTGCATTTATAAAAAATATAAAATAAGAACTAACAAGCAACGACTAATTACCAGTATTGTATAGAAGTGTAGATTTCCTCTACTTCACCTGTGGGCACATAGTAAACTAAAAACTTACTGCTCAACACCTATGTGGAATTTTAAAAAATTGAAATATTCTGGAACGATAACTTTTATTCTGGGCAAATTTATAAACTTATAATCCCTTTGTAAGCCTTCATGGATGAAGTCCCATTCGTATTTTTATACCGCAAATATTGAAAGGTTTTAGGCTTTTTTATATTAATTATATGTGTGATTAAATTTCAATCATGCTACATATAAAATTGGCTTTTGTATTCAATTTAATTATGTAACTTTTGATCACACTGTTGAGTTTACATAGAGTGCAGTAGACGAAATGTGACACTACCCATTCTGGTCAGTTTTAGGTGTATGGTAATTTTAAGAACGACAAACTACTCACAATATTAATGTTGTTACTGATGTTATAAACCCAATGTAGACTTTTCTAGAGGTTATTGTCAGTTGTATTGCGTTGCTTAATAATTATGAAAATTGAAAGCCTAGCCGTTTCAGTTTTAAAAAATACGGCAAATATACAAGCACATTGAAAGTCACATTGAAGCTATAAAAGGTGTGAAATGAAAAAAAAAATCAATTCTCAAACTCGCGACTGCAAAGAAGTATAATAAACGAGACATTGATTTCAAGAAGTTTTCATATGAGAATAAATCTAGGAATGATGGATCTTGAGCACATCTCTTGAATATAGTTATCGTCTTTTATTAGGTGCGCAACTAAGTTCCCGCTGTTTTTTTTTTTTTTTTTTTTTTTTTTAATGAAAATGCAATTTTATTGTGAAAAAATGTTTACAAATGAATCATTCAAAATATTGCCCATCGCTAGCGACAACTTTTTCTTATCTTTCTGGCAGAGCTCGAATACCGTCACGGTAGAAGTGTTCGTCTTATGAGGCTATCCACGAATCAAGCCATTTTGAGATGTCTTCATATGAGCTGAACTGCTGATTAGCCAGACCATGTGCCATCGAACGAAACAAGTAATAATCGGACGGCGCAATATCTGGAGAATGTAGCGGGTGGAGTAGGACTTCCCATTTGAGCGTTTCAAAGTAGGTTTTAACGGGTTTGGCAATGTGAGGCCGAGCGTTGTCATGCTGTAGAATCACTTTTTCGTGCCTCTGCTCGTATTGTGGCCGCTTTTCGCGCAGTGCTCGGCTCAATCGCATCAATTGAGTTCGATACCGTTCCCCAGTGATGGTTTCGTTCGGTTTCAACAGCTCATAATAAATAACACCGCCCTGGTCCCACCAAACACACAGCAAAATCTTCGCAGCGTGAATATTCAGCCGAGCCGACGACGTAGAAGCATGACCGGGCAGTCCCCATGATTTTGTTCTCTTCGGGTTGCTGTAATGAATCCATTTTTCATCACCCGTAACGATGCGATGAAGAAAACCCTCCTTTTTTTGCCGCTGGAGCAGTTGCTCACAGGCGAAAAAACGACGCTCAACGTCTCTTGGCTTCAAATCATAAGGGACCCAAGTTCCTTGTTTTTGAATCATTCCCAACGCATGCAATCGCTTGGAAATGGCTTGGCGGGTAACTTCCTAATGATGAAGCGAGCTCTTTTTGCGTTTGGCACGGATCCTCATCGAGTAATGCCTCCAATTCAGCGTCTGCGAAGGTTTTTGGCCTTCCTTAACGCGAACGGTCGTCAACATCAAAAGCACCGTTTTTGAAGCGACGGAACCAATCACGGCATGTTATTTCACTTAGAGCAGCATCTCCGTAAACTTTTTGGAGTTCTCGATGCGCTTCAGCCGATGTTTTCTTCGAATAAAAGAAGAAAAGCAACACTTCCCGCAAATGACGATTATTTGGCACAAAATCAGACATTTTCACACAACCAAAAGTATATGACGCAAAAAGAAAATCACTAATGTGTCAAAGCGGTTTGTTTACCATATGTCTAAGCTTGGTTCATGACGTTTTGGTTATGTCCCAATCTACCAGCACTTACTACTGGAGCCATCTCGTGAAAAACAGCGGGAACTTAGTTGCGCACCTAATACATATCGAGACATATGCTGGCGTCTGCATTCTAATTTAGAAGAAAAATTATATCCGATATTTGTAACGCAGAAAAAAAACGTTACCCATTTGTAGCAACAGTAACAAAAAAATTATTAGCATGTTAATAAAAAGGTAACTAAAATTACATTGGAGATTTTTGGACTCGTTTTCACACGAAAACTGCTTGAAGACAACATTTTGCTTATTATAGTTCTGCACAGTCAAACTTTTTTACATATAAAAAAATTGTTATTGAATCGGACATTTTTGTGTACAGTTGGACTGTAGATTCTTAATCAAACATATTAGACAGTATTAATTAGTCATTTCATTACTGTCATTAAAAATAGAAATCGTGAATCAATGTCGCCAGGGTCACGGTAGCGTAATTAGTAACATACCAGGCTAGAATTCTGGAGTTCCCGGTTCGATTCCGGTCTGTGGCGATATTTTTTTACGATTTCTTTAAAAATTAAATATTGTCAGGTCTGGCTGCCTCATAGATTCTTAATAAATGAGTGAGGCAATCAAAGCTGACAAAAGTTAACGATTCGATTGCTAGATATCTTTATAACAAAAGATCCATAACGCAGGAAGGCGGCACTGACTCACACCCCGAGTTGCGATTCGCCAAAAATTCTATCTTAGAAAAACAAATTTAGTCGGGATTAACGCATATATTCATAGTTCTAATAAATATACATCACTGCTCATTTATTATTAATTAGTTATTTCATACTAGGCAGTTCTCGAAAATTAACAGCTCTACTAGTTAAAAAGTTTTTATTAGGTCGGCCATTTTGAACTTCGAAATTTCTGATTAATTGACTCTGGAATCGGTTTGAACTATCCCAAAAACCCCTCTTTCAATATAATTATAGTAGAATATAGTAATGAACTATAGGTTCTTACAAAAAATATCATGACAGCATATTGCTTAATTGTTCACTTTCTTTCAATTGGGACCAAAACGAAATCTGTAGCTGCAGTCTTATAGATGATATCGCGTTTTATTCTGGATCTTTTTTTCACACGGAGTCTTAAGGGCTTCACAATTTTTTTGTTCACGTCTGATCATTTTTCGTTCACTTCTAGGGATGACATCATAAAGTAATCAATGCATTTTTATATACGAGGTGTGTTAAAAAAAGGATGGAAATTTTCGTTTTTTGGAAAGAATTTTATTTATTCGTCTACAACAACGTTATCCCCTTCAAAACAGTCCCCATTAGATATTATACACTTATGCCAGGACTTTTATTTGGGATAGTTTTTAGCACTCTCAGGGATGCGTTTTTAATCTCATCTATGCTTGCAAAATGACGGCCCTTTAAGGTTCTCGTTATTTTTGGGAACAGAAAAAAGTCTATATATATATATTGTAACAAAAAATTGTTACCAGTCCCGCCGGGTCCTCGGCTCGAGCCCTCCACTCACCATATGAATAAACGATACGTTATATTAAGCAGTATATTATTATTTTTGTATTAACCCCCTCCCCTCCCCCTATCGCACGAGGCTCGAAGACGAACAAGCAACACCTTTCCATGAACACGATAACCCAACAAGGACCCCAGGTGGTGAGCGGGGTTGTGCTGAAGGCAAGAGGCACGTGGACAAGGGGAAAGCTGCCCTGCGATACAGTCAAAGCCGCCGACGCTGCACTATACAGAAACCGCCAATACTCGCCGAAACGCTGCCTGCTGAGATCCGAGCTAAACACTATTGAGCAACGATCCAGCCAGATCATTGCCGTCACCTACCGCCAACTACCGTCACATTGTCGAAGCTACCCACCGTTTCGATCTCCGACCAAAGCCGATGCGGGCATCTCTCTCTTTCACCCACCTCAACCAATCACCGACGACCAGCTACGAAGAAGAAGACGACAACCAGAATCTCCGGAGCTTCGAGCTGAGCGTTCCCCTGAAAGAACACGTGTGCATGAATCTCCGGGAAAACCATTGTACAGCTATCGAGTGAGAGCAAATTTATATTGTGAAAATATCGAGTGAACTTCGAGTGAGGATTGTTTCAGTTTTCCTTACCCGTTGACCTTTCCCCCCCCCCCGTTTCCTTCCTCGTTGATTGGTATATCTCGAAGATAGACTGCCACGCGTTGCCGGCATCGCCATTTTTAATTGTCGAGTCAACATTGTTAGCGCGCATGGTGAGTGGTGATAGTATAGATTTATTTAGATCATTGTATGTTCCGTCCCATTCGAGCCATCTTTTCCGTACTTTATTTGTTGAATTATTAATTATCCCCGCCCCGCCTCCCCATCTAGTATGCGAGGTAATAATTAAGTAGTCGTCGAAGTCGGGAATTCATGCCTCGGAGATACCCCCCTCGTACCACCCCGTTAGCTAGTCCCGACGTTATCGAGTCCGTTCTATGGTATGTTCTCGAGTAAACGGAGTTACGCCGTTACGTAGCTGGCGCCCTAAACTTAAAAGCCATTTCTGTTTTATTATTTTGTATTATGTTTTGAGGGGTATCGATTACTATATTAACCCCCCCCCCCTCCTTTGTTGTATTATATTTTTCGCCCGTCCTCTTGTATATTGCAAGTTGAATTGAGTGTTATATGTTTGCCCACCCCCTTTGCGTTACGGTTTGAGCTTTTAGTTTTGCGTTATTATTCAAGTTTATTTCTCCTTTTATTTGAGTCTTATTCTTGCGTTTCTATGTGAATTTTATTGTCTTGATTATTATATTCCCAGCCCCCCCCTCCTTTTTCAGTCGTTTGTATTATTTTGCCGTTCCCCACTTTTTCGATTTTCGAGTTTCAATATTTTTAATGTTTTCTTTTGTTATTTGTTAATTTGAATACAGCAGCATTATTATTTCATATTCCCCTCCTTCAGTTAAGAGTTTCGGTCACAATATATATTGTATATGATGAAGTATATCTTTGGAGTCGAGACGCATCTGCGCCTCTTTATACGCCATACTATATACCACCTTGATCAAAAAGTTTTAGGACTTTATTTATAAAATCGAAAATACAAATTTATTCATAAAAGTCGATGTGGTCCCCTTCAAAGTACTCCCCATCGATGGCAACGCATCCGTTCCGCGAAGCGGTTTTTTAAGTCGGTTCAACAGGAAAAAGTCGCAGGGAGCCAGATCAGGTGAATTCGAAGGCTGCTGAATAGTATTCGTATTGTTTTTGGTCAAAAACTAACAGACAAGGATCGCATTGTGCGACGGTGCGTTATCGTGGTGCAAAATCCACGGGTTGTTTTGCCGCAAATCCGATCTTTTTTGGCGAATTGCTTCACACAAACGTCTCATAACGCCCAAAGAATACTCTTTGTTGACTGTCTGTTTTTCTGGCAAGAATTCATGATGCACAACACCTTTGTAATTCATGAGAACCGTGAGCATCGCATTCTTTTTTTATTGAAATCGACGTGGTTTTTCGGTCTCGGCTAATTCAGTGCACGCCATTCACTCGGTTGATGTCTGGATTGCGTGTCATACTCATAAATACACGTCTCGTCTCCAGTGATGATCCGTTTGATAAATGTTGGGTCGAATTCGGCCTTGGAAATCATCTCTTTTGCGATCTCAACGCAATCTTTTTTTTGCATGAAATTGAGGTCTTTCGGAACCAGTTTTGCAGCGACAGGTCTTAGGCCCAAATCACTAACCACAATGTCTTGAGCGGATCCATGCGTTCGTCATTCTTGAGCGACTCACAGCCACTTCTGAAGCATTCATGCTACAGAAAACGTTTGATCTCGGAACAGTATCGTTGCCGAAACACTTCTCCAACACTTCCAAGATCTGCGAACCGTTAAATCCGTTTTTCACACAAAATTTAATGCAAATTCGTTGATGCACAGTTGATACTATTTTCAAACTTATATAAAATCGAAAAAACGCACAAAGGTAGATGTACTCAGTACAGCGTAACTTTTACAAATGTCAAGCTATGACGCTGAATTTGAAGGGAAGTGTTAATGACAGATGTGGTAACTTAACAAAAAAAAAATGCCAATCAGATGACTGACAGCACCACACCGTGGCTGGTCCTAAAACTTTTTGTTCAAGGTAGTATACAGTATGCATATTCACGTATTTTTATTAACTTTTGTAAAAAAACTTATTGAACAATACAAAAAAAAATGAGTTACTAGTAGGCCGAAGAAAATTATGACAATATAATAATATCCATAGAATTGTGGTTACTTTTTTGCACTAATAAAAAATACGGCACCACGGCACTATTTCATCGTAGAATATTCTTAATAATATCGATCATATCGTGTTATTATTGGTTGTACGATGTCTTACGATTTGGTATACCGAATACCAACACGATGGATATATGGTCACGAATCAGCGCATGTTGTATAAACTTTACAAAAAGCACATAAATCCCTAAAACACGGAAAATGATATACAAAAATTAGGGACAAGTGCATTTACAAAAGTATATACAGGGTAGGCCATTTTAATCTATGCACCCAAATTTCTTTGTACCTAAGACAGATATGGAAAAATGGTTCAGACAAAAGTTGTTCAAGATAATGGGGGTCACCTATCTGTGTAACTAGCTTTGACCTTGAGACTACTTGTCAAGGTTATTTGAAGATCAGAGTGGTTTCTTGAAATGGGAACCCCTATTTTTGACACCGGATTTGAAAAGAGCGGAAAATTTTACGTCTGAAATGATATTTTAAAGTTTTTTTTCGTGACCTTGAGAAGGTCAATTTAATCGTTACGATTATAACTTTAACCACGAAGCAAATGTTCGAAGTTTCCTCCATTTGCTTCAAGGCACAAAGCTAAACGCCTTTGAAAATGGCGTACGGTGTTTTTCAAAGTCAGCCTGCGAACTGCTGCACATGCTTGACGAATGCGGTTTAGCTACCAGGCAGTTATTTAGCATTTGACCTTAAATTGACCTTCTCAAGGTCACGAAAACAAACTTCAAAATATCATTTCAAACGTAAAATTTTCCGCTCTTTTCGAATCCGGTGTCAAAAATAGGGGTTCCAATTTTAAAAAACCACTCTGATCTTCAAATAACCTTGACAAGTGGTCTCAAGGTCAAAGCTAGTTACACAGATAGGTGACCCCCATTATCTTGAACAACTTTTGTCTGAACCATTTTTCCGTATCTGTCTTAGGTACAAAGAAATTAATAAAATAAAATAATAAAATAAAACACAATGTAGAAATAAATGCTGTACCAAGTCACTACAATGTCACATTAACCATTGTAACGTAAATTTGTTCTATCCAACGACGCGTTACCTATAGCCGGTCTTTACAATTTTTCCTCCCTTTATTTTTTTCTCTTTCGAACTAAGCGCTAGGCGCTTACGCACCGGAAGGAAAAATAACGATGTTGGGGACCAGACTCAGCCCAGGCCAGCTACAGCTGTTGAAGGTCGAGTGGGTGGTTCGGGCTGTCGAGGTGGTAATAAATAAATTCAATAAATAAATCAATAAATAAATCAATCAATAAATCAATAAATAGTCTAGAGAACAACACAAATACGGGATCACAAGTGCCTCTAGGGCACATCATTTATTTATTTGAAACCACTACTGATTTCTCAACAAGGAAAACAAAGAAAAATATACAGAAAATATCCCGTAAATTAGCTCTGGTTTCTAACAATTTGTAAGCTCAATTCTTTCGATGGTACAAGCTATCCCGGCACTCACTCCTTTTCTCATAACAAAAGCATACGTAATCTTCGTTCCATCCGATTCCCTATACCCCTCGTTAATAAAATTCAAATCGAACTCCAATTATTCGTCCGAATAATAACGTCAAGCCAAAGAAGGTTAAATAAAAATTCTCGGGAATAACTAGCTCGTAATACGGCTTATGCTGGGTCAATCCCACACAAACAAAATAACTCGACGACCACGGGACGCCGGAACGTCACGTACGTGAAGCTTCTAACGGCTCTATCCTTCAATATTGGAAATCATATGACGTATAAAAGACAAAACTGAGAATCTCCGCCCGACAGTAAATTTTAAATAAAATAATAAATAACGAATAATAAATAAATTTAAAAAAAGATAATAATAAAGTAACTAACGTCAAAATAACAATAACAATCAATAAATAATTCACCCATAACGGGTCGGTTATCAACGCTAGTTAAACAAAATATAATAAAACGTAACGGACAATTCAACAACGCGAGATACGCCTCGGACCGTTCAAATGCCTCGAATCAACGTACAAAATACAGGACGACGGCCGATTACGCACTACGCGAGCTGTCGAAAATAATAATGCGAAGTCCAATGAAATAATTTTTTTTAAATAAGTAAATAAAACATAAACGTCAGTCAATCTAAATAATACGCGACGCGGTCTACAACGTAACAATCCCTCCCACACGAACACACAATAGGATGATGTACTAATGCGCGCACGGCTTTACAATTCACGAACAAAAAGTAACAGAAAATACGGAGTGACGTATTCCCGGCCTTAACTGCCAAACGATCTCGATGTTACATTCTAATAGACGCAGTCTGTCCCGATACGAATAATACTCGTAGTGTGGTATGCAAGAATCGCAGGTACGACCAAGCTTTAATTATCACATAAGTCAGCAAAAATAAAAATGACGAAAGACGTAGAGAGAAAGAAAGCTTACCGAGACGATGCTGCAGCGATGTTTCCAGTCGACCCTCGATAATTCCAAATTCCAAAGCCCTGAGGACCAGCCGGCACGCGTGCCCGTGAACTATGATCCCTTCATAACGAGTCAAACTCGGTTAATTGGGGGAATCGGTGTCGCTAGATGACCGCGACTAGCGGCTTAGCTGGACATGTGTGACGTAGTAGCTCGCTCTTGATAGGCACTGCAGACGATTGTAGAGCGAGACTGCTCTAAGTCCCGACAGTGGAAAGCGGAAGAAGGTTACATCTTTTCACGTGGCATGCAGCGATGCAAGGTCCCCCGTAGCTGACCAAAATCGGCGTATACGATGTGTTCTTTCCCTTTCTCTCTCTCTCTCTCTCTCTCTCTCTCTCTCTCTCTCTCTCTCTCTCTCTCTCTCTCTCTCTCTCTCTCTCTCTCTTGGTCCGACCGATCGCATAATAAAAAAATTAAGAACAAAAAAAATAATTAAATATCGTCCTAAGTAGTCCTACCGGGGGGCCCTGCGAGATCGTGCTGGAAGCCGTTGTGCGAAGAGGACATAGCGTATGAAGGCCTGATATTTTGCCACGTTACACCATCAACAACATACATTTAAAAAAGGATCACAGTATAGGGTGCGCCATCTTTTATGTCGGTATGCAAACATTGAATAACTTTGACATTTATCAACCGATTGACCTGAGTAGACATGTTTTTGAAACGTCAATTCAGTACAATTTTAACCATGAATCGCTTCACACCGAAACAACGCACCGAAATAGTGACGCTGTACATTGAAAATAGTCGTTCAGTTGTGTTAACTCAACGTGCATATCGTCGAAAATTTCGTGGCCAACAAGCACCGTCTGACAACACTATTCGTCGTTTGGTGTCGAATTTTGTTGAGCACGGGACGGTGGGAGATCGTCCAGGTGCCGTTTATCAACGCCCAAGACGTTGCAATGAACTGGTTGCAGCGGTAAGAGAGAGTGTCGCCGAGAACCCACAGGTGTCGTATCGTCACCGCGCTCAGTATTTTGGCGTCAGTGGAACCACTTTGCGGCGCATTTTGAAGGATGATTTGCATTTGTTTCCGTATAAAGTGCAACTAACTCAAAGAACATTGCCGACAGATCGTCCACGTCGCTTGGAATACGGCCAAACAGTAGCTCGAATGGTTGACACTGAACCTGATTTTTTGAAGCAAATTTTGATGACCAAGGAGGCCCATTTCACACTCTCTGGAGCCGTTAACAAGCAAAATTGCCGCATTTGGGGAACGGAGAATCCACACGAGGTACATGAAACACCATTGCATGACCAAAAAGTGACTGTTTGGGCCGGCGTTTGCGCCAAAACCATCATTGGGCTATTTTTCTTCAGAGAAGGCGAAACAGTCGATGGAAATCGATATCGGTGGATGTTGGCTCATTATGTCTGCCCACAAATGTGTGAAAAAGGTCTGGATGGTTACTGGTTTTAACAAGACGGTGCGCCATGCCACACTGCAAATCAAACAATGCAGTTTCTGCAACGAAAATTCCCTGGACGTGTGATGTCAAAAAATGGCGACTTTGGCTGGCCACCCAGATCTCCAGATTTTACCCATCCGGACTTCTTTTTGTGGGGTTATTTGAAAAGCAAAGTGTACGCCAACAAGCTTCAGACCATTGACGAGCTCAAGGCAAACATTCGTGCCGAAATCATCGCTATACCGCCCGAAATGCTCGAAAACGTGATGGAAAACGCAGCAAAAAGGGCACATTTTGCTTTGGCCAATAAAGGCGGCCACTTGATTGATGTTGTATTCAAAAACTAGTTCAAATAAATTGTTGTAAAGAACCAAAATAAATAATAATACTTCATATATGGAAATCTGTTGTTTTTTTTTTAAGTTATTCAATGTTTACATACCGACATAAAAGATGGCGCACCTGTATATATAGGGAGAAAAAGGTTAAGAAAAACAGCATGTGCAATGCGGTCATAATTTAATGTACATTTATTGAACCAGAATAAAAAGAACTTACAAACTTTATTCTAAATTTCTAAAGGTCATGTGAACTCCCCGATGAAACTGGGTAAAATACTAAAATTTAGTATGAAGAGACAATTGTATGTAAATTCAATTATTTGAACATGTTTGATAATGTTATGAGTAAATTAGGTCCGGCTTGAAGGACCAAAAAATGTTTGATAATGTTATGAGTACTGTGACGTAGTCACTTATCAGAGGAGATAATTAAATAAAAATCAAACATTTAATTGAAAAACCCATTTATTTCATAAGATAAGAAAAATTCATTATACATAGTAAGAGAATTGATAAAATAAAATCCGAGATTTTAAGTATCAAGGCTGTGGTGAGTCACCGCAAGACGTGACGTATCCGGAATGTTCCCTCACTGCCGAAAAACAGCGGGTCAGCGACCGGCTGGCCTCGCTCGAGCGGTGAGGGGAACGGCAGGGCACGGTGGCGGGGCAACTGAAACAGGAGAAATCACATGAGATATTGGAATAAGAAGAGTTAAAATAAGAGAGTGGGAAAGAATGGGAAAAAGTATATAAGGCAGCTTCGAACAGAGAGAAGTCTTCTTATACGTCAAAGTGTCTACCAAGCCAGAACTCGCTTATGCGCAACAATAAAAAAATCTTAAGAAACCAGGAATTTTATATAAAATCTGAGAATCTTGATAGAAAAGACTGTGAGTAAGCCCATTAAACTTGATGGAACTTTAACAGAAAAGAAAAGAAGAAATACAGTGAAAGTTAGTGGAGGGACTAAAGAGAGATTATTGGTGAAATATAACAGAATCGGACCAGGCAAAATAAGAAAATATTATAAAAAAAGAGTTTAGTTAGGAGACTTAAGAAAATAGCATAAGGAAGTTTAAATCGAATAATTAGAAATAAGTAGGAATAGTTTGTAAGGAGAATTGTTAGCGCAGCGCATCGATAAATGTGACAAAAACTTGTTAGTGACACCGAGAGGCTTCCAAATTTAAAACTTGGAGAAAAGAAATTGTGGAGTAGAATTGTGGAAAAAACGGTAGGAAAATTAATTAACAATAAGAATTAGGAGGTCACCAGCAAACCAGACCCAGAAAAAGTTCATTTAGAATTTTAGGACCAATAGAAAAATAATTAGGAAGGAAACAAATCTACTAGCCTTGTCAAGCGCGTCGGATGGGAACGACACCACCCAACAAGACATAAGGGATAAGAGAAAGACAAAATAAAAGATCAACTCACCAAGTCAGAAGCATATCGGGAACGTCCAAGACCAGCACCGAAGATTGTTGAGAGATCGGTCGAATTAATTATTAATAATTAATAAAACACAGGAAAATAAGGGTGTTGCAACTGTCATATTACACCACAGAAAAAACATCACTCGCGATCCAATAACGATACTCCCGCGTGAAAACACACTTGGGATTAACGGGAACGGCACGGACACAACAAACCAAGAACTCGGACGCAAAACAACTTAAAAAACAAAGAATTTCGATTAATTACGAAATAACGCGGACACGGACACAGACCCGGCGTCTATACCAGCTGACCGACGCGCCAGCAACCGCTCATCCAGCCCAGCAGACCGCGCAGCAGCAGCCAGGCGGGCCAAAGATCATGACGGCCGAGCTCGATTCTGCTTAGTTGGGACGTCTACCGCAAATCTGGAGAGCGCATAAGGAGAACTCCGATATCATCGCAGATAAAGAAGAACACGAAACCTTCAGATCGATTTTACGCTGCAAATTAATTGTACGGCCAACGGCGCCAAAAAGCCGGACACTGCATAATTCTATGTTAATTATTGAATAAACCCTACTTATACCTTCTACAGAAGTCTATAACTAATTATCTCCGTGTTCAAGCCCGAATTCTTTCCCTCGGAAGACAAAAATTAATGTTAACGTAAAAATACCGTTACAGTACATTAGATCCGGCTCGAAGGACCAAAAATATGTATGACAATGCTAGTGATGAAACTGAATGTTTTGAGAGAAGACTATGAAGCAAAATTGATAAATGCGCAGAGTGGTCGACTTGTCAGACTGAGTCAAGATAACTACTGTCGACGAGTAGTAATATTTTGAGTAGTGATAGAATGTTGGTTGATTGATAATACTATGCCGAATGATTATCTCAACTCAGTGACCGGAGAGAAAAGTGAACAGTGCTTGAGCACGTAGTACGTCGAGTTGACTGGTGAGACTGGCTGGATATTAAGGATCCTGGTGACAAGTGTATTGTAGTAAATGCACACGGTTAAACAGTATAAAATCAATATTTATTGATTGTATATAACAATAGAAAAAGAGGAAATACCTGACGAATGGTAGGAATTAATTGATTATTTTTGGCCTGTATATGTTGATGCACTGGTGATGAGTCGTCTAGCAGGCTGTTGAGTTGACGTGTTGAGTCGTGTGGGTGATTCTGTTAATTTGATCTGATGTAGAGCTCTATATTCTGGCCACACGTCGGACTGGTGAGCCGACAATTCTTTTTGTCTGGTGTGAGGCTGTGTGGCTGGTGCGCCGCCAACGATGCGTAAAATCGTTGACAGGTTTGTGAGTGTTGCTGTGTTTATGGTGAATGTACGTGGTTTGCACTCACACTAAGTTGAACTACACGTGATTTGACAATGAGTTGAATACACTACAATACTGAGTTGATCGGAATGAGTGAGACTAATTGAATTGAAAATGTGACTGAAGCGTGCTTGCTTTAGCAAAAGAGTCGAGAGTGAATAATGGCTACATCCGTCGCACAGTGGGGCCGATTCCCGAAAAGCTGGTCAAAAGTCGAAAAATGAAGTTTCATTTTGTAGGATTTAGAGTACATAGGTGGATAGAGTAATGTTTAAAGAATCTGATGGAACATTTTATAAGGGCTAGTGAAGTATACCTGGCAAGTATAAGCCAGTACAAAAGAGACCTTCGCGCAAGTAATAGCTCGATCGTTCGAGCTCATATTCAAGCGTCATATTAAAAAATTCGTAGAAAATCGTAAAATTGGTGTTTCTTAATTCTGCAAAATGGAGGTTTCAGGTTGAAGAAAGTAGCTTATTATCATATGCGTCGAAAATTATAACAGATACATATAAATTAATAGCTAAACAATGTCTAAAGTAGAAAAAAATGAAAAATTATGTGCAATCATTTTAGAAAAACAGGGAAAAAGTTTAAAGTTCCGCAGTGTTCCGCAACGAAACAAGTTTTTAATTAAAGTTTGTACTGTTATGTAACAAAATTAGTAAAAATCAGCTGCAGCTAGCTGCAACTTTGTTTTTAGTGCACATTTGAATATGAAAAATGACAAATTCACATTAACCACTTGTTGCACGTTTTTTTCAAATGAATATAATTTTGTGAAACTTGTTACTCGGGGGTTTTTGGGGTCGCTGAATACGAATCCGGTGTCAAAAAAACTTAATTAAAAATAATGGATCCAATATGGCGGACGCAATTTTCGAAATCGATTGGATTCGCTTGAAACTTGTTACTCGGGGGTTTTGGGTGTCGCTGAATACGAATCCGGTGTCAAGAAACCAAAATTCAAATTGGCGGGTCCAATATGGTGGGCGCAATTTTCGAAATCGGTCGGATTCGCTTGAAACTTGTTACTCGGGGGTTCTTGGAGTCGCTGAATACGAATCCGATGTCGAAAAACCAAAATTCAAAATGGCGGATCCAAAATGGCGGACGCAATTTTCGAAATCGGTTGGATTCGCTTGAAACTTGTTACTCGGGGGTTTTTGGGGTCGCTGAATACGAATCCGGTGTCAAAAAACTAAATTCAAAATAATGGATCCAATATGGTGGACGCAATTTTCGAAATCGGTCGGATTCGCTTGAAACTTGTTACTCGGGGTTTTTTGGGATCGCTGAATACGAATCCGGTGTCAAAAAAACAAAATTCAAAATGGCGGATCCAATACGGCGAACATAATTTTCGAAATAAAACCACCATTTTTAATTTTGTTTTTTCTTGGCTATGCAACGTGAATAGTTCCGTAGCGTAGTGGCTTACACGCTGGACTCGTACATTATTGTTCTCGGTTCAAATCTCGTGTAGAAGATTTTTTTTATTTTGCATAATAATTATTTAATAAAATTGTAGTTAAATTAATTCAGCAATTTTCATAATTTCAATAGTTATTTTAATGTTATAAATAACTTATTTCGTTTTTTTATTAACTAATTTTTATGTTAATATTAGAACAATATTCTTGTTAATATAAATTTATTTATTGAATTTGGCTTTGTACTGTATTTCTCAAATAAATATGTTAGTATTTAAAAAATCGTGTTCTTTATTACACTTTCTTATATATTTGAATTATACATTTTTCAATATTTTTATAATTGATTAAAAATGTAATTACTTATCTGAAATATGTACAAAATATTTTTTTTAAACAAGAAAATCATTACTCTGTAATCCAAATACATTTATTTTAAAACTGTAAATCGAATTATTATACAGTAATCTTAAAAAATGTTTACTTAAACTAAAATAATTATAAATTAACTGTTTGAACATGTTAATTTTATTTCACAAAATCTATTTTGTTTCAGAAAATGATTTTAAGAAATATGTGCTTCAAAGAAAAAATTACTTGCAGGTAACTGAAGTACATTCACTTCAATAAAAAAGGGAAATGTAACTTGTAAATAGTATAAAATAAGTCTTTCAAAAGTGATTTTAATCAATACAATTATATAAAGGGTGGTTAAATTTTAAGGGCCGATGTTCATTTTGAATAAAACACAAATTATTTAGGAAATTATTGTCAATTCTTTTTATTATGATAATATGGTATGGTTCAATTATGTATGGAACAAAATATCGGCCAAATGGCCGCCGCGACCTCGGCGGCACACCTCCATCCGATGGTCCAAATTTTCGATGACGCTTAGGCATAATTGAGGTTCTATGCCGTTAATGTGCCGAATTATCTCATCCTTTAGCTCTTGAATTGTTGCTGGCTTATCGACGTACACCTTTTCTTTCAAATAACCCCAAAGAAAGAAGTCCAACGGTGTCAAATCACATGATCTTGGCGGCCAATTGACATCGCCACCACGTGAGATAACACGGCCATTGAATTTGTCGCGCAAAAGAGCCATTGTTTCGTTAGCTGTGTGGCAAGTGGCACCGTCCTGTTGAAACCACATATCGCCCACATCCATATCTTCCAATTCGGACCATAGAAAGTTCGTTATCATCTCACGATAGCGAACACCATTCACAGTAACTGCCTGACCGGCCTCATTTTGGAAAAAATACGGCCCGATGATGCCGCCAGCCCATAAACCGCATCAAACAGTCACTCTTGGTTTTTCGACAATCACTCTTGGATTATGATTCGCCCAAATGCGGCAATTCTGCTTATTGACGAATCCACTGAGGTGAAAATGTGCCTCATCACTGAAGATGATTTTCTTCGAAAATTGATCATCCACTGTTGCCATTTCTTGCCACCATTCTGACCATTGACGACGTTTGGAATGGTCAAGAGGCTTTAGTTCTTGAGTCAATTGCACCTTATAAGCGTGTAAATGCAAGTCTTTATGCATAATGTTCATCAACGACGAGCGTGAGAGGTGCAATTGTTGAGCACGACGACGAGTTGAGGTGGACGGGTCTTCAGCCACACTATCGCGAACAGCAGCAATATTTTCTGCAGTACGAGCTGTACGAGCATGCACTGGTGTTTTAATATCTCCTACAGACCCGGTTTGCTCAAATTTTTGCACGATTTTTCCGATTGTGCGCACATTTGGACGATTAAATTGACAGAAAAAATCACGAAGTGCACGATATGCATTTTGATTTGAACGCCCATTTTCATATCAGGAGTACAAATTGAAAATGCGGGATTTTTTTCTATTTTTGAACGTTTATTCTGAAAAAATGGTAACAAATGAATTATTCAAAGTATTGTCCATCGCTAGCCACAACTTTTTCCCATCTTTCTGGCAATTTACGGATACCGTCGCGAAAAAATTCGGCCGGCTTGGCTGCTATCCAGTCATCGACCCATTTTTGGGCTTCTTCGTAAGAATGGAAGCGCTGGTCAGCTAGGCCATGTGTCATCGATCGGAAAAGGTGGTAATCGGAAGGAGCAATATCTGGGCTATACGGCGGGTGGGGTAAGACTTCCCATTTCAGCGTTTGTAGGTATGTTTTGACCGGCGCTGCAACATGTGGCCGAGCGTTGTCATGTTGCAAAATTACTTTGTCGTGTCTTTGCTCGTATTGTGGCCGTTTTTCTTTGAGTGCGCGGCTCAAACGCATCAATTGAGTTCGGTATAGTGCTCCTGTGATGGTTTCGTTCGATTTCAATAGCTCATAATACACCACACCCAGCTGGTCCCACCAAATACAGAGCATGAGCTTGGCGCCGTGAATATTTGGTTTGGCCGTCGATGATGATGCATGGCCGGGGTAACCATATGATTTTTTGCGCTTCGGGTTATCGTAATGGATCCACTTTTCATCACCAGTGACAATGCGATGCAAAAAACCCTTCCGTTTTTGCCGTTCGAGCAGCAGTTCGCATGCAAAAAAAACGGCGCTCGACGTCTCTCGGCTTCAGCTCATACGGCACCCAATGTCCTTGCTTTTGGATCATTCCGAGGGCTTTTATACGATGGGAAATGGCTTGTTGTGTCACTCCCAATGAATCTGCGAGCTCTTGTTGAGTTTGACACGAGTCTTCATTGAGTATTGCCTCCAATTCAGCATTCTCAAACTTTTTCACTTGGCCCGGCCGCTCTTTGTCCTCAACGTCAAAATCACCACTTCTAAACCGCACAAACCATCTCTCGCACGTTGAAACCGATGGAACATGACTCGGATAAGCCTCGGAGACCAATCGATGTGCTTCAGCAGCACTTTTCTTCAAATTAAAGAAGTAAATTAAAACTTCCCGCAAATGCTGTTTTGTTGGCACGAAACTCGACATATTGAGAGCTCAAAAAAACTATGAATTTGACACTGCGACAAATTGACACATACTGAAAATTAAAGCTATAAGACGTAGCTTTGACATGAACATAGTCACAGTACTGCCTGATGCGTATAGCGTTAGTAACGCCATCTGTTATCAAACCCGCATTTTCAATTTGTACCCCTGATAATAAGCCTGAATAACTTTAACGCGTTGCTCGATTGTGTATCTTTCCATGGTTCAAATTGAGTTAGTCTGAAATTGAGAAATGTCAAATGAAATGCAGAAAAAAACTTGACGTTTAGGTGTGGTTCACATTCAACATCGGCCCTTAAAATTTAACCACCCTTTATGTAAAAGTAGATGTTTTATTACTTTTTATCAAATATATAATTTACTTACAGATTTATAAAAAGTTAATAAATTTTTATAATCGCTATGTTGGATCTGCCATTTTGAATTTTGTCTTTTTGACATCGGATTCATGTTCAGCGACCTCAAAAAATTGCGTCCGCCATATTGGATCCACCATTTTTAATTTTGTTTGTTTCACACCGGATTCGTATTCAGTGACCTCGAAAACCCCCAAATAACAAGTTTCAAGCGAATCCGGCCGATTACGAAAATTGCGTCTGCCATATTGGATCCGCCATTTTGAATTTTGTTTTTTTCACACCGGATTCGTATTCAGCGACCTCGAAAACTTACAGAAACCAAGTTTCATACAAATTCGATAAACATTCCGTATTATGACTGAGTATTTTCGGTTTACTATCGCCATTTTGAACCCGCCATTTTGTTTTTTTACAATTTTGACTTCAGATTCGTAATCAGCGACCCCAACAACCCTTATATACTATATCTCAAACAGAATGAACTACGTTTTCGACTTTTGACCAGCTTTATGGGAATCGGCCTCACTGTGCGTCGACCACGAGGCAGACCGTCAAGAGCGCGGACATGCGTCACAACTCGCGTGAGTTTTGATTTGCCGCCAGAGATGGAATGTGAGTCCTGTGAGTGGTCATGCCGCTGGACTACACTAGTAGCTTTGGCTGCCTGAGTGAGCTTCGATCGAGGAGGAGAGCTGATAGAAGACGCGCTTGAGTGTGCTAAGTGTGTGCGTTATAGGTGCGAAAACTGAACAGAACATCACAAACTTTATTTTAAGCATTACGGATTGAGAAAACTATAATAAATTACGAATAAGACCGAGTCGAAATGTAACCAAATAAAAAATAATTCTGTACCCACACTGTTGAATTAATGCGTCTAGCTGGTGAGAAGGAAAAGATATTGTGGATCTAGTAGTAATTGTCCAAAATTTGGTACGCACGATGTAGAATATGTTGCGTCTTTATTTGTTAAAAAATACCTGGTGAGTGATGACACGTTATTGATTAATTCTTAGCCTGTAATTCTTGATGCACCGAGGGTGAGTTGAATAACAGACTGTTGAGTTGATCCTTGAGTCGTGCGCGTGAACCTGTTGATTGGACATGTGTGTTCATTGAGTGGTGGCTGTGCTGTTAACGATGTGTGAATTCGTTTAGTATTGCTGAGTACGTGGTGAATACACGTAGTGTGCATGTACGCTAGGGTGGTCGTTGAAAATGAAATTTTTTCAGGCGCCCCCTAAAAAGTTTCAGTTTCATGTAAAAACGTGGTGGAAATTTTTTTTTCGTGAAAAGATGGAATTAACACGTGCCGCAAGATGATCAGAGTTAATTTTTTAGACGAATTCGCAGTTTTTCGGAAATATCTAACGAAATATGCAAATTTGACGAAAAATCGATATCAGCGATTCTATAGGAAATTTGATTCTCTATAAGAAAGGTTGGATCCTTTTTTTTTTTTTTCAAAAAAGGTATTCATGAAGATATTTCAGAAAAACTTCCGTAAATCTTACCTAATGAATAAAAAAAAAACATTTTTTTTTTCGATTGATGTTATATTTAATATTATTAAGAATAATACATCACCACAATAAAACTTTAGTGAGCTATTATTATTATTATGTTCAAATACTAATTACTATTCTTTCTTTAACTTTCATAACCTCCAGTTTCAGAAACTTCAGCTTAATCATGGTCAACTTAACCCTGCGCAATCGGACTTGGTCGGTTTCGTCCTAAAAACTACTGGCAAAATCAAAGTGCGACCCCGCGGGTTAACTATCAATACTGCCAACGTGTAAAACACATTAAAAAAGTTGAAGTGAACATTGATTTGTAGTATATAAATCAATGACGGTCACGTATTTTCATTTTCGTTGAGATTCTCAAGGTTGTGTTCATCATTATTTATCAAAATTATTCGTATATTAAATTATATTGAGTAGAAACAAAGATAATATGATTGATATAAACTGATGACTTGAATCATCCGCGCTCGGCAGCGCGCTTGCGCAAACATCATTCACCAATGACCATGCATGGTTGTCGTGACGTATGTGCGCGGACATGCGCTCACTATCCACGGGGGGCCTTTCGCCACTGCTCGGGTTTGACGGAGATGCGCGCGGAAAAGTGGGAGGAGTCTCCGGCCATGCGGGCCGACGTGATGACCCACTTTCTCGGCAGCCATTACTATTTGCATCCACTACGGTGACATGTGCCCAGATTTCTGGCTCCAATTCGACAAGTGCTCATGTTTCATTAAATATTAAATACGGCCAAGTTTGACACTCTCAAGTGCAAAAAAAAACATATATATAAATTGAGTTCAAGGGGTTTTAATCGAAAAACATTGAGAATTGTTTAGTTTAACCCTTTTGTTTAATATTTGCATTAAAGCAGTATTTTTCGTTGATTCGATTCATTTTGATAATTATAGGTGCCGCGTGCAAAAGTACCGTTTTCCTTTTTTCCCTTTTTTTCATTACGATATTACAAATTTTTTATACACTCCATTAAAGTTTACATTAATTTTTTATTATTAGATATTGAAGAAATACAATCCGGTAACTATCAAGGCGATTTTTTCATTTTGCCAAACATGGTTTGATTTTTAATGATCTTTTTTTTCATCCGATAAAAAAAAAGATTTTTTATTATCAATTTAGAGAGATCTGGAACTACTACTCAACCTACTTCATCGCAGCCAAGTTCATTTAGTCAAGAAAGCCTCCAGAGAGATCCTAGTTTTTCATTGAATTTTGAAGAATTACCACCATCAAAAAAATCTCGAGGAATATTGGGCATTTTTACTCCAAAATTATGTATGATGCTGGATAAATGCAAAATTAGTGATCGTAATGCAGTAAATTTGGCGATTGCTTTCCTCCAAGCTATTGATTTTGATGCGAAAGATTATATTATTAACAGAACTTCAATAAAACATAAACGAGAAATATTTCGGACGAACCGAGCTGCTGAAATTCAACAGAGATTCAAAAGCACAAATCTTCGTAGATTAATTGTCCTTTGGGACGGTAAGCACTTACCTGATATAACTGGTAGACATTTTGTGGAACGTCTTCCAATAATAATTTCATCAGAATAAGAAACCAAAATATTATCGATACCACAACTTGAAAATTCTACCGGTAGTGTAATGGCTAATGCAGTATTCGATACTCTACAAGAATACGGTATCAGTGATTCAGTAGTTGGCATATGTTGTGATACCACTGCTTCAAACATGGGGCGAATTAATGGTGCAGCAACTTTGATTGAAAAATTATTAGAGAAAGATCTTTTTCTATTCCCATGCCGACATCATATATTTAAAGTTATATTGAGAGCAGCATTTGAGATTCACTTTTTAGGGGGCGCCTGAAAAAATTTCATTTTTAACGACCACCCTAATGTACTGTGTTCAAAAAGTAAGGTGAATTTTTAATTTAAACTTCCCGCGTTAACCGAATCGGACAAATTATTTTTTTTTTCAAGTTGGTAGGACTGTTAGTGACATCTGTGACAAATTACATGTCAATATCATCATAAGTTTTTAGTTTACGCTTGGTTTTGTGAACAAAGAAAAGTGAATTTGGCGATTTTTACGATGTCGAATTTTGTTGAGCAAAGAAGTGCTATTAAATTTTGCTTGCGGAATGAAATTTCCACCTCTGAAACGTATCGAATGTTACAAAAGGCCTTCGGTGACGAGACTATGTCACAGAAAAATGTTTACAAGTGGTACAAAGACTTCAAAGAAGGCAGAGAACGTGTTGATGATTTGGAACGCTCTGGACGACCATCGACGTCAATTGATGAGCAACACATCAAGAAAATCGAATCATTAGAACATGTGAGACATGGTTTCGACAATTTAAAAGTGGTGATTTCAATGTGAAAGACAGTGAGCGCTCTGGTAGACCACAAAAATGCGAAGACGAGCAATTGCAGGAGTTATTGGATGATGACCCAACTCAAACTCAATGGCAATTAGCAGAAGCATTACATGTGTCACAAGAAACAATCAGCAGACGTTTACGAGTAATGGGGAAGATCAATAAACTCGGTAAATGGGTCCCACACGATTTGAATGAACGTCAAATAGAAAATCGCAAAGTCACTTGTGAAGTGCTGCTTCAACGCCACGAAAGGAAATCATTTTTGCATCGAATTGTGACGGGTAACGAAAAATGGATTTATGTTGAAAACCCGAAGCGGAAAAAATCGTGGCTTTCACCTGGTGAAGCCGGTCCTTTAACACCAAGGCCAAATCGCTTCGGCAAGAAGACCATGCTCTGTGTCTGGTGGGACCAGAGCGGTATTGTGTATTATGAACTCTTGAAGCCCGGCGAAACCGTTAATACACAACGCTATCGCCAACAAATTATTAATTTAAACCACGTATTAATCGAAAGACGACCGGAATGGGCCAGAAGACATGGCAAAGTGATTTTGTTACACGACAATGCGCCGTCTCACACAGCAAAAGCAGTGAAAGACACCTTGAAATCACTTGGATGGGACATCCTTCCGCACCCGCCGTATTCGCCAGATCTGGCGCCATCTGACTATCACCTCTTCGCATCAATGGGGCACGCGCTCCCAGAGCAGCACTTCAGCAATTTCGAGGAAGTTGGAAAATGGCTCGACGAATGGTTTGCCGCAAAAGACAAGCAGTTTTTCTGGCATGGTATTCATAAGTTACCTGAAAGATGGGCGAAATGTGTAGAAGCCGATGGCCAATATTTTGAATAAAACAAAAATTAATTTCCCTTGAAAATTACGTGTTTTTTTTACCAAAAAACCGGATAAAACTTATGCATACACCTGGTAGTGCTTTAAAATAGCACGATACGCTATATTAACAATCTCAGACGGTGTCCTAGTTTCAAAAGACGAATATCCATTGAAAATCGGAGGTTCGCCGCTACCGAGGGACCCTCAATCTTAATCTACAATTGCAACCCTCAAAGGTGTGAGGTATTGTTGGAAGTCCTGTATTTCCGAAACACCACAGCCTTCTGCAGGGATTCGCACTCATGTAATATGTATGCAATTATGTAATATGAGTATTTATGTTAAATCCGATTTTCTCCTCTAATTTAATCACTTTTTATTTTAATAAATTTCGGTGTATATCCAAAATAGATTAATGAAACCATTTGAATCTACACATATCTTGATCATTTCTTATCTCACTGCGTCGCGCTTATTACGCTTTAAATACTGTATCAAAATATGATAAAAATTATCCCACAGTATCACAAGCCGTTACATTACATGCCTCTATTATACTATATTTTCTTTCTTTCATCTCATCTCCGCAGATAAAAAAAGATAAGGAAAACGTGATCTAACCGCAAGCACATTATGGCCATGTGTGGTATTTCCGGGATGCCTTGGAGAAAGAAATATTCGTATAATAAAAAAATGCACAAAATGATATCAGGAGTACAAATTGAAAATGCGGGATTTTTTTCTATTTTTGAACGTTTATTCTGAAAAAATGGTAACAAATGAATTATTCAAAGTATTGTCCATCGCTAGCCACAACTTTTTCCCATCTTTCTGGCAATTTACGGATACCGTCGCGAAAAAATTCGGCCGGCTTGGCTGCTATCCAGTCATCGACCCATTTTTGGGCTTCTTCGTAAGAATGGAAGCGCTGGTCAGCTAGGCCATGTGTCATCGATCGGAAAAGGTGGTAATCGGAAGGAGCAATATCTGGGCTATACGGCGGGTGGGGTAAGACTTCCCATTTCAGCGTTTGTAGGTATGTTTTGACCGGCGCTGCAACATGTGGCCGAGCGTTGTCATGTTGCAAAATTACTTTGTCGTGTCTTTGCTCGTATTGTGGCCGTTTTTCTTTGAGTGCGCGGCTCAAACGCATCAATTGAGTTCGGTATAGTGCTCCTGTGATGGTTTCGTTCGATTTCAATAGCTCATAATACACCACACCCAGCTGGTCCCACCAAATACAGAGCATGAGCTTGGCGCCGTGAATATTTGGTTTGGCCGTCGATGATGATGCATGGCCGGGGTAACCATATGATTTTTTGCGCTTCGGGTTATCGTAATGGATCCACTTTTCATCACCAGTGACAATGCGATGCAAAAAACCCTTCCGTTTTTGCCGTTCGAGCAGCAGTTCGCATGCAAAAAAACGGCGCTCGACGTCTCTCGGCTTCAGCTCATACGGCACCCAATGTCCTTGCTTTTGGATCATTCCGAGGGCTTTTATACGATGGGAAATGGCTTGTTGTGTCACTCCCAATGAATCTGCGAGCTCTTGTTGAGTTTGACACGAGTCTTCATTGAGTATTGCCTCCAATTCAGCATTCTCAAACTTTTTCACTTGGCCCGGCCGCTCTTTGTCCTCAACGTCAAAATCACCACTTCTAAACCGCACAAACCATCTCTCGCACGTTGAAACCGATGGAACATGACTCGGATAAGCCTCGGAGACCAATCGATGTGCTTCAGCAGCACTTTTCTTCAAATTAAAGAAGTAAATTAAAACTTCCCGCAAATGCTGTTTTGTTGGCACGAAACTCGACATATTGAGAGCTCAAAAAAACTATGAATTTGACACTGCGACAAATTGACACATACTGAAAATTAAAGCTATAAGACGTAGCTTTGACATGAACATAGTCACAGTACTGCCTGATGCGTATAGCGTTAGTAACGCCATCTGTTATCAAACCCGCATTTTCAATTTGTACCCCTGATACTTCTAAAATGTACGAAACATAAAACCATTTCATAGTCATCAATTAGCGTACGCAACATAGAAAAATCAAATCTGTACAATATCACTAGCATCGAATATACCCGGCTGTATATTACTAATTAATAACCTTTATAATATATGGCTAGTTAATGACAGCGAAATACTTCGAATATGCTACCAATCATTGGTACACTTCTGTACTTCGTTTGAGACCATGTAGACAAAAATCGGTTTGGATTTGTAAATTTTATCAAGCAGAATATCAATCAATAATCCTGTATAAACTTTTCAGCTAATCCCAGCCTTCGATGCTAATAATAGTATTGCACTGATACGACTTTTTGATATTGCGTAATAAATGACAATCAAATGTTCTAATTATTATCAGTTTACAATATAAAGTCATAAAATGAATGTATCTTATAGATCGAGACATTATGAAGCATGTTGAAGAAGAAATAGAATTTGGAATAGAAATAAAATAAACTGATATACTTCTTAGTTTAAATTTCATTTTTAGTGTATCATAAAAGAAGATTTGCTTCGTAAAAAAAAATGTTCTTGAGATTTTGGTGTCAGAGTAATTAAAATGTTCCTAAACGTCAAGAAATCATATTTAGAAAAAAAAGTCCGTGCGTGCGTGTGCGTGTGTTTTATTGTTTTGAGGGGGACTCGCATGCGTGCTCTACCGACTAAGACCCTAACCTCCTTCAAACATTGACATTTATCTAATCCCGGCGGGATCACCGCTAAGCGTTACTTCGCGGGGGTGGTCGCAGGTGCAGCTCTTCGTTTGTTGATGATAGCTGCTCCTGCTAATTTTTCAAGGAGGGACAACCCTTTTCTTCTTCTTTTCTTCTTGGCGCAATTTCTTCAGTACCGCTGAAGCGAAACTGATTGTCGCCGTCCAGTTGTTCTCTGATGTCGTAATGTGCTCCACCATCGAGAGTCGGCATCGTCGTTAATGCTTATTCCAGTTCCTTTCTCTCCTGGAAGTGTGGGCACCGGAAAATAGCGTGTTCGGCATCCTCCGGTACTACACATATAGCGGGACACCCCGGAGACTCTTTGTAGACGAACTCGTAGAGGTAGGCTCTGGAGCAATCATATCCCGAGAGTATCTGCGTCAGGTAGTAGTTGACCTCCCCGCGTTTGCGATTCACCCAACCATCCACCTGCGGAATTAGACGGTGTGTCCTCCTCCCCTTCGTAGATGCGTCCCACTACTGCTGCCAGCGTAGCAAGCTGTTTTGTTCGATTTGATTCCTCCGTTCATCTTGGCATCCAGCTATGAGCTCTTCTGATGATACAGTGACCTTCTCGCTTTGGTCAGGATTTCAATGGGAATCATTCCTTCAAGAATATACGCCGCATCTTCTGACACTGCGCGGAATGAAACCCTTAAGGGGTTATACGCAGTTATGAGGCAAAAAAAGACGGTTTTTCAAGGATTTATCCTGAAGAGACTTTTGAATTTATTAATTTGAAAATTTTTGTGGTTATAAAAGCATCTTTCAAGAACGTAAACAAATTTTTTATTTATAAAAATGTTGATTATAGAGGGCGCTGCAGGCGATTTCCGGAACCTCCTCTAAAAAAAGGCGATTTACGGTGTACATCGTAACTCAAGATTGGATTATCTGAAATCAAAAAACCAAACAAATTTCGTTAATATATTAGATTATCTAGTAATTAATCGGTCGGCTAATCAAAATATTGAATTTTCACATAGTGGCGGCTTCTCAAAAAAATGGTTTCGATTTTTTATGTAAAATTTGGCCTTGAATTGTTTATAAAATGGAAAATAAGTATCGGATTGACAAAAGGAACGATTAATTACTAGAAAATGTATCTAAGAAGATTGTGTTAAAATTTTAGGCCGATCGAACAAGCCGTTTTTGAGATATCGTGTACACCGACTTGAAAAATGCTGTTTTGAGAAAAACGCGTTTAAAGTTTCAAAACCGGTTCACACATAGAAAAAAATTTTTTTTTTCAACTTACATGGTGTCGTCTATTCCAGGGCCATATAATAAACCCTCCATTCCTTCAGCAGCCTCCAGCAATTCAATTTGGTGCTGTCTTCGAGCCATCCTTCCCTCTCGTGTCGCTTCGTGCGCTCCGCGCTCGGATAGCGTAACACGCTCTTTGTCCTCCTTTTGTACATATGCATGCGCATTGGGCCCCAAAGACAGTCCCATTGCATTCATATGGTACAAAAGTGAAATTGAACCTTCATTAAACATACCGGCGGCGATATTTGCGGCCATTTCAACAATTTTTGAGCCACTCGGAATGATTTTCGGCGTAGTTTTCCAGATGATTTGGTTGTAACTCTCAGGTACAAGGAAAACACTACTACACTCTCACACAATGTATAAGAATACAATACACAGGTATATAAAAGGAGCAACGGTCCAGGTAAACAGCTGCCGCTTGAGCCTCTGCCCTACCTACTTTCAAACGCGCCGAGGTGTCTCTACATATATAGGTATAACTCCGAAAGTATTGCTCGGATCGACGTGTATATCCAAAATAGATTAATGAAACCATTTGAATCTACACATATCTTGATAATTTCTTATCTCACTGCATCGTGCTTATTACGCTTTAAATACTGTATCAAAATATGATAAAAATTATCCCACAGTATCACAAGCCGTTACATTACTTTTGTACATATGCATGCGCATTGGGCCCCAAAGACAGTCCCATTGCATTCATATGGTACAAAAGTGAAATTGAACCTTCATTAAACATACCGGCGGCGATATTTGCGGCCATTTCAACAATTTTTGAGCCACTCGGAATGATTTTCGGCGTAGTTTTCCAGATGATTTGGTTGTAACTCTCAGGTACAAGGAAAACACTACTACACTCTCACACAATGTATAAGAATACAATACACAGGTATATAAAAGGAGCAACGGTCCAGGTAAACAGCTGCCGCTTGAGCCTCTGCCCTACCTACTTTCAAACGCGCCGAGGTGTCTCTACATATATAGGTATAACTCCGAAAGTATTGCTCGGATCGACTTGAATTTGTGTGTGTATACTTTTGAATATATGTACATTACAAAAATGGAATAAAAAAAATCGATTTTTTGAAAATCATAACTGCGTATAACCCCTTAAGGCAATCCGACGATACCCCGCTGCCGCTATCCGTCGATACTTCTGCATTTTGAGAATATCTTCCCAAATGGCTATGCCGTACGTCAAGTCGTATTCAATGTTTTGCTTTAAGTTGAGCCTTGAATCGATCATCACCACCAGGTACTTTATACAGGGCTGGGACGTAATTTTATGCTGTCCCACTATCAGTTCGATTATCTCCATCACCTTTCTGTTGGTGATCAGCACAGCCTCTGTCTTGTGCTCAGCCAGTTTTAGGCCAGTTAAACGCATCCAATGTTGGACTCCTCGAAGATCTTGTTGGCTACCTCCAAGTATTTCGCGACGATAAGCACTGCGGCATTATCTGCGAAGGCCACTATCTCTACTTCTTGTGGTGGTGCTAATTTTAGCAGGTTTTCGTACATTATATTGAAGAGTATTGGATCGAGCGCAGAGCCGTGGGATACACCTTCAGTGATTTTGTGCTTTTGTGGATCGACTGCTGTATCGTACATTAGAAACGTGTTGCCAAGGTACCTCTCCACCATCGTCTTCAGGTAAAGTGTCACGTTTAGCTTATCCAGCACAAGGCAGAAGCGACTTCACCTGGCTAAATTAAAAGCCTTTTTTCGACGGCTAGGGCAAAAACAAGACAATACTTCCTTGCCTCTCTTTTTCACCTTGTGTCCGAGGTTGCTTCTCTCGTTGTGTTGATCACGTGGTTTATGGCATCCAGCGTCAATCTCGATTTCCTGAAGCCGTATTGGTTTTTCGCCAGGGAGTTTCCAATAGCGGCCTCTATTCAATTGCGGATTAAGATTTTTCCTGAAGTGTCTAACATGCATAAAGTGGCGATATGACGATAAATCGTCGGGCGATATTTACCCTTTGTCAAGAGAACAAGTCTCTGCCGCTTCCATGGGTCAGGAAAAGTTCTGTCTAATAGATGGATTATACACATCTATTAACAGCCACGGAGCTGCATTGATGGCTGCCTTAAGAGCGGTTTTGGGGGTGCCACCCATTCAGTGTACTTTCTTGTCATCGACTTTACTTGGAGCTTTACTTGGAGCAACTCCTCCTGTATAACAGGCGAGATAACTTATTTCTCCTCAGGTTCTACCTAATTCAGCTCGTCTTGTTAGGGGAAGAGGTTTGCAACTATCGCCTTGAGTTGGCTTGGGGAAAGAAATTGCTGTCTTGACTGCCCCTTCGTCATGACCACCCTATAAGTTATTATTAAATTTAGAATTTCAGCGACAATTCCCGACCTCTACTAAGATGGAAAATTTGGTAAATTGCAACTCGGGGTCTGAGTCAGCATTACCTAGATTCCTGTGTTATCGATCTTTTTTGGTCGAAAGATCTCAAACCACCCTATAAGGCCTGCCCCAGGGATCGCCGACAACTTCACTGAGAAGCGCGGTCCAGCTCTGCCTTTTGCTCTACTTGATTGCCTTTGTTAACGTGGCTGGTGCCGCCTTATACTTCGCCTCTCGTTTTGGGTATGTGTTCCTTGCCCTTGGCTCGCGGAGCTAACCTTCCAACTCGGATGCTCTCTCGTCGTAGCCTGGCAATGTCCCCACTCCACCGGTTTAATAGGGGATAAGCATTTCCGCCTCCTCTTCTCGGCATCGTAGCATCGCATACCCTTACTACCCTCTTGATCACTTTCTGGGCCTTGGCCTCTGTCCTGTGATATTCGATTTCGCTGCTGTCCAAAGCTTCGCGAAACACTTCTACATTGAACATGTTCGCTTTCCAACCGAGGATTTTCGTCAGTTTCGAGAGTTTCGTCAGCACACCACCCCGTACCACTCTCAACGACAAAGTAAATTGAGACAAGCATTACGTGAACGACGCAATGCGAGAAGCTTCGTGACTGTTATTCGAAAATCAGTTCATGAGAGCACGAAGTGCTATTCGACAGCTAACCCAATATTTAATTACTTACTAAAAACTTACTGTTCTTTCGACAATATTGGTTCTCACGCATTGCGCTGTGGCCTTCAGTTTGGTCGAACGAACTAATTAGGAGTACCCCTCGAGTTACAAGGTCCCCACTCACGGTGCGTGGCTATCCCTATTCGAGGCGTTAGGGCATTTCTCTTTAACAGGCCACACGCACAGCATCGCGGCTATACATCTTCAGAGAGGTGAAAAATATAGTAGCCCGGGAATAATAAAAAGAAAATGCGTGAGACTTTCACGTGCTAGAAGTGAAACTTCTTAGGTTTTAGAAACAGTTGATGTTATGCATTGCTCTCTTTGCATTTGTTGACGATTTTGTTATTTCAGGATTAGGAAATGATTATGTGGGATTTAATTAAAGAAAATCTCTCTTAATTAAATGAGATTCGCTGCCACTGATATAAGTTCATCAATCATTTTAATAGCAACGGCATAATCCTCACCAAGTGGATCTTTCGGAGCATGCTATCGATGCATTCAGTATATTTGGGGTCATTGGGAGGTTATGTTGTCCACCGTGTTCTTTTAACGCCTTCCGCCTGGCTGGAAACGCTTTATTTCTTTCTAAAGTAGTTTTTTGCGCTTTTTTGGTGGTTTATTTGCTTTGTTTCGTTCTCTAAAGGCTCGCACTCTTCCTGTACTTGTCTTCTTTTCCATTTCACTAGTCACACAATGAAAATTGTCATCTACTGATAATAAATGATAATAAATATTAAAACGTGTTCAACTAATGTACAGTATAATACGCAAGCGTCTACTGGTTAGACTGTCTATGACGTATGCATCTTTATCACAGAAATTATTCTCCCTCGAGTAGAAATTATTCTCCCTCTCCTCTGAACTGCCGGTTAGAGTCGGAGAAGGCTAACCGTTTCGGTTCTCGTCTCGATCAAGCTAACTCATGCTAACGAGGCTAGAGAAAATGCTTCGTATACACACAGTACGCACTGCGCATGCGTGTAGAGTGCGTATGACGCATTTGACAGAGAGAGAGAGTAGAAACGATTCTCTCACTCTGTCCTTTCAACTGCTGGTAGAAGTCGGAGAAGGGGAAGCGTTTCACTTTTCGTCTGATCCAGGCCAATTTACTCGAACCCTACTACGCTTAAAGAAGTCTCACTTCGATAGTGCACCCGGCACAGCGTCCCGGCTTGCTGGGCCCAGCACGTACTATACGGCTGCGTGTGCCTGCACGCTCTTCTATGGTGCATGGACCAGTAGTCGACAAATCCCTGGCGTAGACGGATAGCAGCAGAATGCCAGTGGAAATACGCAATCATTAGCCCCTTGAAATATTGAGACATCGTGAAATGATTATTCTCTATTCTTTTCCTTTTTCAGTAACTAACTCTGCTTCATAATGCAGTTATAGGACGCAAAAGACTCGGTAGGCACTGTATTGAACTGCTTAAGGACCGTCTGCATATTAATCTTAACTGTTCGAAGTATTTAAAAAAATTCATTAGTAGGATATCCCCTTAAGACGTTTATTTAGTGAGGAACTGCAGCGATACAAAGGGAATACGAGAGATTCGGAGACTGACTAACTACTTATTGTTAGTAGTATATGGAGGGCGGTTCTTTACACGAAGATGCTATGATCCCTAGGAAAGTGTTGTCAGTGAGGAGAGCATATAGAAGTCGAAAAGTTATGGAATGGGCAGGTGGCTGAGATTGTGAGAAGGTCAACTATTACGGAGACAAGTGAGGAACAGCGTGATCGAACCTAAAGTCAATAATCTATTGTAGGATCTTGGAAAGAAAGAATAGGTGGGTGGCAAAGAATGTCGGGCGGTATGTAGGCATAGCGTGAGAAAGTATAGTGGGGAACAAGAAGTTCAGTTAAGATCTTCTTTACAATATATATAAATTTTCACCAAGTGTAATTAATAAGCAGCATGTATTGACAATACGTGCATTGGATATTTTCACTTCAATTTTTTCAAGTAATAGGAAACGGTACTTGTAAAAGTACCTGCCTCAAATGTTTTACACGTTGTCTTTCTGTGGGAGTTTACTACTTTTTGCAAAGTTTCATCGACATAGCAATCATGGTTAAGCAGAAACCACTTATGTGAAGCTAGCAAAGGGAAATCGCGAAAATGGATTTAATATATACCATAATTAGTTGTCTTCAAATGCTAATTTGTTGCTAAGTTTATTATTTCGGTGCTCGCTTCGTATAGCCAGCACAACAATTTGAAAAACCCTTTGCTAAAGGAGGTGTATAGGGGGCAGCATTATCGAAAAATGTCTTTTCACAAAAATGTAGTGTTTTTAAGTGCTTTCGAACCGTCTAAAACTCGAGTCTCGAAAACTACTTGGAATTGTTATTTTTTAATTTATTTCCAACGAATTAGATACGAGGTGTACAAGTATGAAATGCGGATTTCAGACAACAGATGGCGCACGAATGCAGTTTGTGCTATAAAGATTTGACACTACGCCATTTTGTTGTGTCATCAACAGTGCTTTTTGACACACATCAGTAGTGTTTTTAAGTGCTTTCGAACCGTCTAAAACTCGAGCCTCGAAATCTACTTGGAATTATTATTTTTTAATTTATTTCCAACGAATTAGATACCAGGTGTACAAGTATGAAATGCGGATTTCAGACAACAGATGGCGCACGAATGCAGTTTATGCTATAAAGATTTGACACTGCGCCATTTTGTTGTGTCATCAACAAGTGTCAGACGCGCACGAGTGATAAATTGGAAAAGTGTGTGCATAGTGTTGTGTTGTTGTGTTTAATATGTCGAAATTTATACCGAACAAAGAGCATTCGCGGACAGCATTAATTTTTTGTTTTCATTTAAAGAAAACTGCTGCTGAATCATACCGATTACTTCGAGAAGCTTATGGTGAATTTGCTCCATCGCAAGATACGTATGAACGATGGTTTCGACGTTTCAACAGTGGTGACTTCGATGTTGCAGACAAGGAACGTGGAAAGCCGTCAAAAAAATACGAAGATGTGGAATTGCAAGCATTGTTGGACGAAGATGATTCGCAAACACAAAAACAACTCGCCGAGCAATTGGGCGTTAGTCAACAAGCTGTTTCCAATCGGCTACGAGAGATAGGAAAGATTCAGAAGACCGGTAGATAGGTATCACATGAGTTGAACGACAGGCAAATGGAAAAGCGCAAAAACACATGTGACATTTTGCTCGCTCGGTACAAAAGGAAGTCGATTTTGCATCGTATAGTTACAGGGGATGAAAAGTAGATTTATTTTGAAAAACCCAAGCGTAAAAAATCATGGGTAGACCCAGGCGCACCATCCACATCGACCACAAGACCGAATTGCTTTGGCAGAAAGATAATGCTCTTTTGTTTGGTGGGACCAGAGGGGCGTGGTCTATTATGAGCTGTTAAAACCTAGGGAAACGGTTAATACTAAACGTTACCAATAACAATTGACCCATTTAAACCATTTGCTGCTTGGACAAGAGCCAGAAAACCGAAAGAGGCGACACAAAGTCATTTTTCTTCATGACAATGCTCCATCACATACGACAAAACTGGTTCGTGACACGTTCGAAGCACTCAGCTAGGAAGTTCTACCCCATGCGGCTTACTCACCAGACTTGGCTCTTTCCGATTACCACTTGTTTGCATCGATGGGTCACGCACTTACTGAGCAGCGCTTTGGTTCGTACGAAGATGTGAAAAAATGGCTCGATGAATGGTTCGCAGCAAAAGGGGAAGATTTTTACTGGCGTGGTATTCACAAATTGCCTGAAAGATGGGAAAAATGTATAAAAAGCAATGGAGCATACTTTGAATAAAGCACTTTTTATCATTTTTCCGAATTTAACATGTTTTTTTGTTTTAAAAAAAAACCGCATTTCATACTTCTACACCTGGTATATATATATGATGGTATTTTTACTATAGATTCCAATATTTTATGAGGGATTTATTAATATAATCTCAGAAGGAAAAGAAAATTAATCCTGATATACTGATTTTTCTTCTATTACCCGGTTACAACTGGGAAGATCATTAATTCAATGTGGTTTGTATTCATTTTCGAGTGACAGCTCTGGGTAGTTTCCATATAGAAGCATAATTGTTCTCTTTGCTGCTGATCATTTACATAAAGTATTCGTGTGAACACTTTAATGGTCATAAATCTTTCGTTCAAATCAATAGTTCCTCCACTTCTGTTAATTGTTTTGCTCAAATAATAATTGTTCATGATGTCATCATCTTTGTAAAGAAAGAGAGAGAGACAGAAGATTTTAGGCAGAAGCGAGAAGAAAGCGCGCGGCCGCTTGGTCACGTGATAGCGTTCACTCCAACCGCTCTCTTATGACCAACAACGCCCCGGCAGCGACTAGCCGAACCCCTGGTCGAGGATTGAGGTAAGGCCGCGCTGAATCATAGATCCATAAATGGCAGTCGATAACCGGGTCTCGCAGTAGATCCTATGCTTTAAAAATTTGCCGTTTGACCGGGGCCGGTGAAAAATTCCATCTTTACAAGATTAATTTTCCTGGGAGAAGATCGGTACAGCCGCACATCCTCCTTGACCTGCTTTCTGTCGTTAAAATGGCTTTCCTTTTCTCTTAAAAGATTTGAAAATAAAAGGAAAATGTTAAAAGTTACTCTTACTGTAGCGAAACTAAAGCAGAAGAACTTTAACGTAATTGAAATCAAAATATAAATGCGACGTTACGTCAGGACGTAACAGTAACAAAGAGTGGAGAGAGGGAGAGTTATCGCTGGTGGAAGAAGAGTGATAACCTTCGCCATCTCCTTGCTCTGCCACCGTCCTTTTCTCTTTGCTTCTGCAGAATGTCGCCGTGAGAATGTGACAGGTACTCGAATAAAACATACCCAGACTGGAGCGACTTAATTGAAAGGTCGAGAATATGCAACAAGTATAGTCGATACAGTTGAAGGAGAGAGCATAAAAGACAGGTACGCGTGGTTATTATCGAGTGAATATTTTGAGGCCACTATAAAGCGAGAGACCAATATATATCTTACTGTAACTCGAATTTCAGCGTATCACTTGTAGAACATTGATTAAACCTAAGTGTAAACGACTGTGACGTCAGTATGATTGTACGCTATTCTGCTTTTATGTTACAGGGATGCCGGTTGACTGAAGATGGCCTCCCCGACACCCTCGTTGGAATCTCGCGCAAATTCCCTCGGCTCTCTGGTCTCGTTATCTCCGCTAACGGTGAGCGGCAGCTCTCCGCCGGCAAGCGACTCTGCAATCTGTGACGTCGACAGCTGCGATCTTTGTCTTGACTCGGGTAAACCGGGTGACGGGCCCTGTCCTCACTGCCGTCTTGGAAGTGCTGGTGGTGGTGTCAGGTGTACCGGCTGCAAGTCCACCGAATCGGACGCGGTAGCGCGGTGCTTCGATTGCGCCAATTTTCTCTGCCCAAACTGTGTAATGGCCCACCAATTCATGCACTGCTTCGAGGGTCATCGGGTGTTGAATCTTGGTGATTCCAAGATGGAACAACCCCCAGAAATAAGAAACAACATTGTCATAAGTGGAGGCGGTGGCGGTGGCGTTGGTGGAGGAGGTGGAGGCAATGGAGAGAAAACCCTCTTCTGCCCCCGTCACAAAACTGAGTTACTCAAGTATTTCTGCAGATCATGCATGGTACCCGTATGCAAAGAATGCACGATAACCGATCATCTCGGCCCGCTTCACGACTGTGCTCACATTTCTGAGGTAGGACCTCAGCAGCTAGAAACCGTTGCCCGAGCTGTTCAAGACTGCAGAGCAAAAGCGGTCGAGGTTCGCTCAGCCGTTAAAGCCGCTGATCACGGAGCCACGAGGCTTCAAGTACAGTATCACAAAGCCCAGAAGGAGATAAACAACACTTTCGAATTTTACACATCGATGCTCGACGAACGCAAACAAGAGTTGCTCAAAGAACTCGAATCTGTATTCTCGGCGAAACAGATATCCCTTGGTGTGGTGACGCAAAAGGCCACCGAGATGGCAGATAAAATACAACAGACATGCGAATTTGTAGAAAAACTGACAAAATACACGACTGTAACGGAAGTACTTATGGTAAAAAAGCTCCTTGACTCGAAACTACAATTACTGTTAACTTACACACCAGATATAGGTGGACAATCGGCAGATCTTGAGTTCGTCAGCAACTATCAGGCTATTCAGGTCGGTGTGAGGAACACTTTCGGATACGTGCGAAGCACCACCGATAGCAGCAACATCGGACCGAGCAAACAACCTCCGATCGCAAGACCCACGGCGCTATCAAGCGGTGGTAGTAGCAGCAACGCAAGCAGCGGTCCCGGAAGCGCAGGATCCCTCGGAGGTCTTCTCCTCGACAGGCCTTATAGCAACGGCCTCGTGTCATCCAATTCGAATTGCGTGTCGTCAACGTCGCCGTCCACGTTTGAGAGCGGGAATGTTATATCCAAGAGATTTAATTCGGTCAACAGCCTCGGTCCTTTCTCTACGACGATCAGCGACCTCAACATTAACGGCATGAATAATCCGTATGAAAAATGGAGTAACGGCGGAAATGACGCTTATGCAGTTACGAGCAATGATCACTTTCCAATGACGACATCGAATGCACCCGCAACGGACTCGGTACTCGATCTTACCTCAAAACTCATGTCAGCTGCTGCGATATTCCCACCCAAGTCACAGATCAAGAGGCAAAAAATGATTTATCACTGTAAGTTCGGTGAGTTTGGTATAATGGAGGGACAATTTACGGAACCTTCGGGCGTAGCGGTGAATGCACAGAACATCATCGTCGCTGATACCAACAATCACAGAATTCAGATTTTCGATAAGGAGGGACGCTTTAAATTTCTGTTCGGCGAGTGCGGCAAAAGAGACGGACAATTGCTCTATCCAAATCGCGTCGCTGCGGTTAGACCGTCGGGCGATATTATTGTGACGGAACGATCGCCGACTCATCAAATTCAAATCTACAATCAGTACGGCCAATTTGTACGTAAGTTCGGTGCTAATATACTTCAGCATCCACGGGGTGTGACCGTGGATTCGAAGGGGCGCATCGTTGTAGTTGAATGCAAAGTAATGCGCGTCATAATCTTCGATCAGGCTGGCAACGTTCTCCAAAAATTTGGTTGCTCGAAGCATCTGGAATTCCCGAACGGTGTAGTCGTCAATGACAAGCAGGAGATTTTCATCAGTGATAATCGTGCCCATTGCGTCAAAGTATTCAATTATGAAGGTGCTTATCTGCGTCAAATCGGTGGCGAGGGTATTACGAACTATCCAATCGGCGTTGGAATCAATGCTGCAGGAGAGATTCTTATCGCTGACAATCACAACAATTTTAACTTGACGATTTTCACCCAGGATGGTCAACTGGTCTCGGCATTAGAAAGCAAAGTTAAGCACGCTCAGTGCTTCGACGTCGCGCTGATGGACGACGGATCCGTTGTTCTCGCAAGCAAGGACTACAGACTATACATCTACCGTTACGTGCAGGTACCCCCTATCGGCATGTAGGCCCATCGATAATGATTCCAGGCTCGCACAGGATTTTCGTCATCGCCACCAACAGCGTCGTTTCTTCTTCGTTGATCCCCCGCGTTCAGAATCGTTAAACGGAGGGCATCCGTTACTTGTTACCGGAGACCAGATACTCCAGTGCCGAAGCAGCGCGACGCTGCTGCCGCGGGCGGTCAATCGGCAAAGCAAACACCTTAAAACTAAATCGATTATTCCAACGACGTTGCATCCTCAAAATGTCGTATCCGCAAAGCCGGGCAATGCAACAATTATTCGTCGATCGAGCCAATCTAAACTGTTAATCGGAGGCAAACAAGTCGCCGTTGCGATCGCTGTCGCCATCCCTCTTGGTGATTGAACTCTACTGCTGTATCGAGAATCACGTGACCAACACGATCGTGTCACAGACCGGTTTTAAACATCATCATCAGCAGCATCTTCATCTTCATCGTCACCGTCATTATCAACAGCACTGTAATTCCTTTTCTACAATTTACCATTCCCGAACGCACTTTTCCATCGAGCAAATCCCACCAATACCGTAACCGCGTGTACATAGATGCTTATATAGACAACCACACAAACATACGCACATACGTTCCTCTTTATTTTGACCAATAGTTGTAGTTAACTTGTCAATGTCGAAGTCTGTTTTCGACGATAATATTGCAAAGTGCAGCGCCACCAGGGCCTTCTATAGCGTTTACACATTACCGACTTAACTCGAAAGTTATTGCTTCGCCGGTATTCCAATACGCGAATAGGTACAGAAATCGTGTAACGTTACTCCTGAAGATCACGCGAATAAATACAATTAATTAAACAAAACGATAAATCGATCAGGGAGGGAACTAAATGCAACCCGTCACGAGAAAACGCTCCTTACTTATTCACTAAAGAATAAGAATAACTAGAGACTTTGACACACGCACAAATGAGGACACTCGTTTAATTCTTGAATAAATCGAGGCGAACTCGGATACGATCGAGACACACATACACACGCGCGGAACTTACTTGTTAATGTTGTTATAACTGAAAATACTGTTGTTGTTGTTTAGTTGTAGAGCTCGGCGCCGCTAGTCACTTCCCTATTCCCGAAACCTTACCTGTTATCTTGACTTTTCCATTCCCAAATACCCCACCCTGTCTCTTTGTTCTCAGTGATTCTTTTTAATGAACAAATCGCAGAGATTCCAATTTCTATCGTCCGAACTTTACAGAGACTGGGAAGAACGGGTCACAATATTTGGTCTTAATCTTCTTATCCCAAGAATTCCGTCGTCCATTTGTCATTCCTATATACCTTTTAGCAAAGGAGCGCACCTAAGTTCTTGACCTCGGGAGAGCTCCCCCCCCCCTCGTGAAACTTGCCCGTTTCACATATTATTGTGCATCGTTATACCGAAAAGACGACGAACGCCATTTCTGATTCGTCTTCTCTATCGATATCTCTGCGACAGCGCGCGTACCCTTGAATACGCTCCTCGGTTTTGTGAGTCCCTCATGTTATTTATATTAATGACAACCATTGAACTCTGCGTGTTGGAGGATAGGCATATACAGAGAGCTGTTTGCAAGTCGAAACATATTGTATGCAGCCAGCATAGGCTGGAAGCAATAATCTTCGCAAGAGTTAAGATACTATAGGAGATGAAGAGATTTGCGTAAAATTCGCCATTTCAAAGTCTCATTCCTCAAGTTTCATGCTTACATACCACATCAATCTTTAAATCCGATCTCGACGCGCGAATGTCTTCTTCATATACGTTTATGTTTTTTTCTGTCTTTTGTAGTTATCTCGGAAGAGACCCTCGATACGAGATGGTGATATCTGGTGCAGACGTTGCATTTAGTGTATACAAAATAATCACGGTCTCGTCGGACGGTCATTGTCCGATGACGTTGACCGTTTGTTATTTCCTTGTTTCATTGTTATCTTTATTGTGGGTTTTTTCCGTTTCATTTTGTGTGCTCCATACCTGACCAACTGCTCATAAGAGAATGCCAATGATCCAGAAGACGTGGTCGGTCGCGCTGTCTCCTCCGGAATAGGGTAGGAAGGTCGCGTAAGTCGACACGCCAAGACAGGATATGTCCGCCAACGATAAAACCGATAAAATTTCCCAGTTCTCTGTTTCACTCAAGGTGAGGCTCGATAGCGACACTTCATCTTAAAATGTTGAACTCATTTTTCTCAAACGTAGGTTTTTGGAAGAACGTCAGCAATTATAGGGCTAATTGTGAGAATGTGGCATGGAGAGAGCCATATTTTCCATAAAATCTAGGACCGAGAATAATGTTTTAGAAATTCTCGCATTCGCGAGTCCTGGGGCCCTAGGTCGCGTAACGAAGCCTCCCTTTAATTATTTCCCGTTTGCTTGTTCCATTATTTTTCCTCTCTTCTTTTTGCAGTATTATCGAATAGTGTCTTAGCCCGTAGTCCGTAGTGCATTGATTGTTTGCATAAATATGTGTTGCCTTATCTCGCTCTGCATTATCAATATTATTATTATTTTTCTGCCCCACGTTATTGTTATTATTAGCTACTATAACGATCATCATTATTAATTGTCCTTCGGTCACTTATTAAGATGTGACGGCCCAAACTCTCTTCTGCTATGATTAAGTTTTTTTTGTTCCACTGCACGCAGCGCCTCCTGCTTGCTCCCATGCCCTTTCGATTGCGTTGGAACGACCAGTAAATGACTGCGCGTTGTATGCTCCATTCGGTTGAAACAACACCGTAAAATGACAAAAGTGAAAATACACACGAATAGTATTAATATATTTTGTTGAGTGGGTCGTGTTGAGGCGAGCTTTACAAGCTTGCAAACGCCGACCTAAAGCATGTTTACTATTTACTACATTATTAATGATTGTATTATTATTATTATTATTATATTGTATTATTTTCTATTTTTATCTACTCAGTACGATTGTGTCATTTCCTAAAGGTTGTGAGGTGTCGACAAGGCTCGAATTATAAACGCACGCACCGGGATAACAAATTGGTCATAGCGAAATGATAAAAAGATCAAATGAAAACAAAATAACGAATAAAGAGGGAGCGGTTCTCTTCTTTAAAAAATCGATAAACAAACTGTACCAGGCTCGCTGGCAAAATATTTCTATTCTCTCCAGTAGATTGTCATTTTTCAGGAGAGAAATCATCAACGATGGAGATGCGATCCTGAGTAAGCCTACAGTGGATGTCTCGGTCCCTTGGCTTTCCCTTGCTCAATCACAAATTTTTCGGATTCTTCTAGCAATCCTAGATAGACGTTTGTCTTTGATCCAAAAACTAACGGTATCAGTTGATCGAATTATATTAGAATTACACAGGAGACATGGGCAAGGAACTCTCAATCGTTCCCAAGATCGCATTTCGTTCGACAGCTATATGTACTTATTTGGAAAAATCGTATTTTAATAGCCCGTTAGAACCACCTATCGGATCCAATGGACAGCCGATCGAAACTTTCATCAATGAGTTCCTAAAAGCTGACGAGTGTCGAGCTAATTGGTAATATTTGGAAAAGCGAACCCATTAAAATCTGTAAATAATTTTATATGGTTGTTATTCATTAAAACGAGTCAAAGATTCAACAGTTGTATTTTCAATACCAAAGTGGTAATGATTTATGAGAGGAACGGTTTATTATTTATATCGTAGCATTTCTAGAGCGAGAGCAATCGGAAACATCGTTAAAGTACGTCGATTAATTGACTCACAGTGGTGTTGCTTTGTGGTTCATTGCCTTAGTAGATATTATTTTTGCGAGAGGAAGGTCGATGTCACAAATCTTTAGGATAAAAAGAATAATCGCTTCTTATCAATCCTTATATTCAATTTTTCACATTTTTTATAAGAAAAAGGGCTTTCGTGGCCTGTCGAAAGGATCAGCTCCATTCTCGAGAGTGTAAGATTTTTCGTGCCGTTTATATAAAATTCTGGTTTGTGAAATAGAATAGGACAACCTGGTGCATGAAATGATCCAGAAATTCGCAAAAAGATAAGACCTGTAGCTTGAGTGAATCTCGTGCTATTGTAAAAATGTAGTCAGTTGATTTTCTTAATGGACATCACCGCGTGCCAGGCTGAACCGAGGTAGTTAAAATAAAGTCTTGAATTGGAATCGAATCTAACTGTCACGATGCGTATGTTCGCCTATCTTTCCGTGTCTCCCATAATTTTATTGTAGCTTTTTGTCGTCGTTACAGCGACAAAATAAATATTTTCATGTCAGTTAGCCGTTGTAGAACAGGCCACAGAGATGGCCGAATTTTAAAGGTATGTCAAGGCTCTCGCAACTATTTGCTGAAAAAATTCGATGACCGACTTTTCTACTCGCATACGTACACGAGAAAGAGATAACGAAGGATAAAACCATTATATTTTCACAGTGACTACTTTTCTCTCTTCTCTTTTTTGTATGGTCTGTTATGTTATTACTTTTTAGTCATACAACTCAATTGTTCTTAATTTAATTGTAAATCGTATTTTTTGTTTGTTTTTTAGTTATCTTTTTTGTTGTAAAAGGCTTTTTAATAATATTTTCAATTCATATTACAATGCAGAGGTTTATGGTGTTACTTTTTTTCTCAACTTTCTTCGTGTCTACATTCCCAATCCTGAAGTGTGCTCTGAGTTTTTATTTATGTTTCCCCTTTCTCCATTTGTTCCAACAGTGGACGCAGATAAGTTTTCGGAACTAGACTACGTTCATTGTACTACGATATTCCATAGGACGATCTATATCAGCGATGGGCGCGTTTAATTATACTTTTCAATGTAATGACTAAAATTATGCAAAGCTATCATCGCAATCGTCTTTCAATACTGCTTTTTTGTGCTCATTATTTTCAAAGTTTATAGCCCATGGTTACAGCATAGTGTTAAGGGCAAAATAATTTTCTTCATTTTAGAACCTAAAAAAAACGTAAAAACTAAAATAATCGGCTAATTACATTCCTAATTGCGCTTCTTAGTTACGTTAGTTATTAAGATTTACTTTTTGTTTTTTTTTTTCTAATACCAAAATGGTATTTTCTCACTTATTACAAAAAGATTATAACCATGGACTAAACATTTTTAAAAATTATGAGCACAAAAAATCATTATTCATAAAATAAGGAATCGAAGTTTCCTAGACATCGTGTGTATTAAATTTAATATGCAAGTATGATATAAAACGAATGGACTGTATTCTAAGCATGGGGGAAAAAGTCGTGTTTAATATAGAAATACTTTAATTTTACGTCATACCTGTATATTAAATTTAATATACTGCAAAAAAAACTCTATATAAGGATATTCATTTTCCAAATATTGTTATCAGTGTGTCATTTGTGATCCTTACCTCTACATTCCATAAACGTGTGATTGACTTCGAGTAGCGCTGTGTTTTAATCTGTATGATCTATTTTTTCAAGGACCATATTTGAACATTGTTATTGACACTATTTTTAATTATCGTAGTAATCTACGGGCTGATTAGATGTATGCATTACGCGTGTACCTGCTGCTTCTGCGTGTACCCATTTCATGCTTCGGCTCCTTACAACAAGTAAGTGAACAATAAGTAGTAGACTACTTGTACGCGATGTGAATCAGGTGACACTAGACAGTCCAATCGTGCGACAAAAGCTGATTGGCTGTCGCTCTATAACTGAGAGCCTTGATGCGTGGTTTAAAAATGACTGCTTCGTAGTGTTTAGTTAGGTGCTCATTGCAATTATCGCGAAATTCTTTCAATAACTGCGTGACAGTATATTAACCCATTTCGTAAAGCTCATCTGAGTGAGGCTACTAAATTCGAGGATGAGTACAAAATGCTGTGCTACGAGGGTATTAAAAAAATTACTATACGATAAAAGTGGGAAGCGGGTGAAGGTAAAAAATCTCGCGGTGACTGAGGGTTTTCTTTACTGATCTCATTGTGTTATCTGACTATTGCATCTTGGCGCTCGGCAAATGAAATAAATGATTAAATCGCCGTTTTTTTAGGACTTGGAGCTCGGATAAATGACATATATTTTTGTACGTTCGCATGTGTATGTACCGATAATGCAGTCGCAAGAGAATGCAGATGATAGGTTGGTCGTCAAGAGAGTACAAGAGAAGGAGAATAGAGGAATGCAGAAGGACAATTGGTTCTACTAAATGGAGCATTGTAGTCTATGGTGTCTTCTTTGATGGAGGGCGTCTGTGCGGAAAACGGCGTTTGGCGACTCTTTGATAATCGAAGTATTTTTCCCGGGCCCAAATAATGTTACTTAACGACGAAGAAAAAAGTGACAAAGAGTAAAAATAAACGCAAAAAAAGTACACGAGAAACCACAAAACAAGAAGAAGAAAGCAAAAAACAATGGATAGTTCATTATAATATTTTTAAATTATACAGCTCGATATTGTTGCATGTCTAGTCATCGTAATAGCGATTATCCTCGATATATCTCGTTAATAAGGAGTTTAAAGAAACAAAACATTGGAGAAGTAACGCGTAAGAGTAATTTTTTTCACTTGTGGCGCGATGATCGTTTACTATATAATTAAGTGGCACACATAATATTATACGATATAGTATACATACAGTATATATTATTACATAATGAATATGTTAGTATATTGAATAACTTTAAAGAAGCAGATGTAACGCATCGACTATTGCCCAATTGGCAATGATAAGGGTACAGAAAAAATACATTTAACCTTCTGAGTTTTCACAGCGTGCTTAGGGAATGAGACAATCGCGTAATAGACACTTTGCTGGATCTGTTGTTTAATGAGGCCACAAAAAAAGCCACTGCAAAAGAAGTATTTGAGTACATAGGGGTTGGTTCGAGCTAGCGACTATCTCGATAAAAAATTCTTGCACTTATATCCCCCTCTCCCCATCCCAACCCCAATAGACAGATCATTATAGAAAAACTCCGACACTTACGCGTCTGATAGGACCATCACTATAAATTACAATGTTGCGCTGACATTGCAAATTTATACGAAGGTGATCTGGAATTTTATCTGCGGTTTCGTCCGACTATCGATGTTAAATCGACTTGTAGAGGAGCGATGATAACTGACGGTCCCATAATGGTCGGGTGTTATTGTCAAGGTACGATTATATGACTAGGAATATGCAGTTAAGAGACCGTACATTTCTTGATCGGTGGGAATTGTTGTAATTCAATATTTTGAGGACATTCTAATTGTAAAATACCGCGTTGAAATGTGGCTCTCCGAATGATCTCCGTTGAATTGGAATGAGTCAAATACATCATACACTTCTGAAGGTTTAACAAAGAGTTTGAAACCTCACTCTACATCACCTTCTTAGAAGTTGAAATATAAAAATGTGTGTCCGCTACTTTCTCTGTTAACTCCAAATGGATCTCGTATGTATACCGTATTGACCCGAATATAAGACTAGGTTTTTTCTTCCGAAATATTATTAATAACAAGAGTCGTCTTATATTCGGACCTTTCGATTGTCGGGCATTTTCGTGCATGATTAGACCGAGCTTGCGTGTATGTATTGTTTCTGATTTTTTCAGTAAAAAATGGAACTCGTCTTATGGTCGGGGTCGTCTTATAATTCGGGCTAATACGGTATATTATGGTCCAGTATGGATTCAGCATGGATCCAACAGTCTATCTATACTCCAAAAGAGTCTCATTTGCTGCATTAGTACCTTTACTTGGTTGGTGAATTCATACTGGATCCATACTGAATCATAATATTTTTATACCGGGTATGAGTTGCCGTTTCCGACGGTATTCCGGAAGACCTTGGACTTGCGTTACTAAACTTGTAATTTAGGCTCAACGAAGTTTCTAAATTTCAACGCGTGTACCGAATGGTACATGCAAATGAGGACGAGTCACACTGCGTTGAAATAACCGAGTGATCAGTCAGTGGTAATCGAAAGATTGGCGTTCTGTTTGCTGCGTCCGCAGACTCTGAAAGGAGGGCTCTTTCCGAATGCCCATCGTGCTAACTCTATTACAAACGTTTATTTTCGTACGGAGATAAACGCATGCTGTAACTTTCATGAAGAGTGACAAAAAAAAGTTGCAAGGGTGTGCCAGTGGTAAGGTGTGCGCGGAATATGAGAAAGGAAAACCGAGTGAGAGAGAAAGCCGGCGGCATTCTACTCGGGGGGGGGGGGGGGGGGGGCTGGGCTCTCGTTCCTTTGCGGTACGTTAAACTCCAACTTGGTCAGTAACGTCTTGCGTCACCATTTTTGCTAGGGTGTCGGAACTACAGATAAGAGCAAGGGTTTACATACAAAGCAAATGAAGCTGTTATGAGAATTGAGTTTTTTTTCTGGAATCTCGGTTCACTAGAAACTTCTATGCAAGAGTGAAGAAGATCGAGCCAGATGTACAGTCAGCTATATTTAGTCTCTTTCTCTTCTGAATACAGTGCTGTGGTTTTATACCAAACGAAGGTGCATACGACACTTGAGAAAGGCTGATCTAAGACATCTGAACTTTCTTTGAGGCGATTAGAGAGAGAGAGAGGGGTGCAAAAAAGTTTTTCTAGCACAGCAGCTGTGTCGATAGAACTTGTTTAAATGTGTTTATTTTCAGGTTTCCAATAATGCCGTCACGGTCGATTCCATTTATTATTCTACTGATAAAGCGAGCGAATCTCCGTTTGTCTTGAGATTCACTTTGGCAATTAGCACTCTCGGGATGGGGACTGGGAGGAATATTTAGAGGGGACATTAAATTGTTGATTGCAGGTGAGCCCAGTCTCTTTTTGAATGCATAGCCTCATGATCAATAAGTGTTAGCCTACAATATTTTTAGAATTAGGGTGCGTTTGCAGTGTGGACAATGATGGTGGATCGTTTAGAGGAGCTTGATAATAATATCGAGCCATATATAAGAGGAAGGAAGCGTTGAGTAGGGGGATGAATGCACCCAAAGTATCGTATAAAATAAGGTATTCCAATTGTGTTTATAATCGTAAACGTGAACGTCTGTATCAACATTTTTTTATTTACACACTTAACATCACTTGTCATACGAAAAAAACGAGTATAATGGTACGTATAGGTCTTAAGGGGAAGTTTATATTGAAAGTAATGTTGTAGTATTCGAAAGTCGAGTGTTTTTTCGCTGGCAGTTTTTTCATGGTGCCGCCCGCCATCTTGTTAATAGATTGTAAGAGCAATAAATTCTTCGATCAAATGTCTAGTCATGGCCTCTCGAAATACCTTTGCTACTTTGTACTCACGTGTGAGAAGAAGAGATGGACAATGACCAACACTTACTAATTGCTTGGTAATACGATTTTAAAAAGAAGCTATAAACTATGCAGGTAACGGCGTAACGTCATTCTTATTATTAGTATTATTATTGTCATCGTTATTATTACTATTATTATTACGATTATTAGTATTATTATGATTATTGTCGGATATATTGACGCGAAGAAAACAAATTATATATAGATATGTATATGAGAATATACATATCACAATTGTCTTTCTTGCCATGATTATTGCGGATGTCATATTGATTATTGTCATTATTGGGAACGCCAAATCTTGATTATTAAACGAATATGATGAATTTTTTATTATCACTATCGAAAGTATTATCGATATTATTGCTTCTATTAATTATTATCCACAATTTATTATTATTATTATTATTACTAATTATTGAATAAACTATTAACGACATACTCGGTAAAAAAGAAAAAATGTTTTCATATCTAATTGCTAATTGATATATACACACAGACACACAGGTATTTATTACTACATTAACGATTATATTATATATATTATATAAATATCAAAGGAGATATTAAGGTGTTGACTTGAAAAAAGGAAAAGTAACAAAAGATTAACATTGAGAGAGTTGATGCGTTGTTTGACCATTTTAGAATAGTTGGGAGGAGGATCGCGGGGGACTCGAGTGTTAGGAGACGCCTGGGCGTCCACCAGCAACATTGAGTGCCCCAAATTATTGGATTGAGATAAATGTATTTTTTTAAATTTTGAAGAAAAAAAAGGATAAATAAACCTGGGATCAGAACTATTTGTAGGCTATGTATATATTTACCGTGTACCGACAATTCTACTGTTTTTAACACGCGAGTCGCCGTGTGCTCTGTAGCAGAGTGAGCATCAGTATTTCCATTTTTCGTTAACCACTCACTTGAAAGCAGAAATGGATACCTCTCGCTACTTTAAACGCACACAATTTGTTTATTTATAATAAATAATTTTATGAAACTGGTCTACATGGTACAACTATTGTTTGAACTTTTCGGTAATTTACTTCAAACTATTGGTGCACTAAATTTCATGGGAAAAATGGAAAAAAATGTAATGAGTAACGAATAACGACAAAAGTGAATTTTGTTCGTTAGATTTAGTGTCTAATAATGTTGTTCCTCATAGAGAAAATTTTGTCTTCATGAATTTTATTCGCGATTTTTATGCCTACGTATTCAGAATGTTCGAAAATATAGGAAATCACGTTCAGACAAATTTCCGGTATACGCTCGCATGTGTGTGTATATACGTGCCAAAAAGGACATTTACACGCTGACTGTTGCAAATTTAGAGCGATTCAGCTGAAACTTTGCATACATGTCGTGTGTCTATCAAGCATGTTTTTTGTTTGAATTTGGTGAGAATCCACAAAGGAATTCAAAAACTACGAACATTTTTGTAAAAACTATTTGTGTTTGCTGCCGCCTGCACCATTTTCGAGATATGACGCTAAAACATTGCACACAAGTGGAGCTACCACTAAGGATGTTTGAATTTAGCAAGAATAAAGCGGCTCATTTTCTGATTTTATATTTTCAAACGACCGTCATAACTTTAACTTAAGCTAACGGCTACCTATCAAGTTTAAACGTTATATATCGGGCTAAAAATATATAAAACTTTAATATTTATAAAAAACAACCGTTGCCTGGTTTAGTGAAAATGAAACTTAACAAGGGTTTTGAACTGAAACTTAATAAATTGACGTTTGAGAATACTCGGCATGACATTTGGTCCTGCAATCGGGGTGAGGTTACAGGTATTATGATTTAACGATGTTTTAAAAATCCATAAAGCATTGGAACTTGTAATATGAGATAACCATTCACACTTGAAATTATCGAATTCAAAAAAATCAAATACCCTGAAAATTGGATTTTCATATTGCTTCCTCAACATTTCTCGGTGTTGAGACGAAAAACCGATCTTGAAAAATACCCTGATAATTGGAAATTTACTCATTGATTTCACATACTATATTATCTTTTTATAATACATCCTTCTCTGATAACGCCAAGAAATTGCAGAACGTGCATTCTCATAGAAAAAGCTTTGTGAATAAATTATATAAGGAAGCAATGTAAGAAATTCCTGTTTACAGAGTATTTTATATGTCATTGCAAACTATTTTAAAAAATTACTTTTTATCAAGGTATAACATGTAATTGTATATGATGCAAGTTACTTTTATTAAATAATTTATAAGTCTGATATATAAATTTATCTTATATAAATAAACAAAAAGTGCGTAGTTCAAAGTAACGAACGGATCATCTCTGCTTAAAAGTCTTGGAAGAATAACAAAATGACCCTGAGATGCTTTAATACTGAATCTTGCGAGGGAGAGTCGGGTAAAGTGTCCAACGAGTCACGTAATAGCTGCAACACATTATCCACGAAATAAAAAAAGAAAGAAGAAGAAAGAAATATGGAGAGTACATACGTGACGGAAGAAGAGTAAAACCGTACCTGTATCTCGTGATACAATTGTCTGAAAAAGTGCAAACATAGCAAACCGTTGTTGTTAAGAAAGTAATAAAAGTCTGCAAGATCGTTCTACTAGATTCCGTGTTACTGTATAGTGTTATTGTACTCGTCGTATTTTACGACTTCCTTCCGAAGCGCATTCTTCTCGCCAATCGAATAAATAAAAAATGAGGAAGTAAAGAAAAAAAAGTTTCCAGTCATCGTCGTGGCTTCTTGTCATTGATGGTCACCTCATTCGACTCTCACCAAACTCTTTCTTCGAACTTTGCACGACGATTGTGTAAAAAAGATCCACCGGGGAATGCTGCTCATTCCGCATTTAACAGCTCCTCGAGGAAATTTCATAAAGCAAATGTGTTAAGCCTTAGGACTCGGACGTTTGAGCTTCTCATTCAGCGCGGGGATGTGGTCCGTTTGATCTTTCTCAACGCTGAACTATTGGTTTCTCTTTTTACAGGCTGCGAACCGATATTGCGGTATTAGCACGTTGAACGAGATCCAAAGACACACAAAATGGATATGGGGCGTCGGGAAAAATGATTAAGTATCTTCATGTCAATTACTCTAGGGAATATCCACAGTGCGAAAAACCATTGGTATTAGCTGAAGGAAACTTTTACCAGAGATTCGCTAATTTTTTGCTAATGCTAAATGCTTTTCCCAGGGCCCTTTGCCCCTCCTGCGCGAGTACCACGTAAAAATAATACACTTGCTTTTCTCCGTGCTTTTTCTCCCACCATTGTCGTTTTCCTCAACTAACTCGCACTATCGACTCGCCATGCACCCACGGTTAATCGAAGGCCAAGAATGGGTAATCTTCGAATATTAATTTATACAAAGTGTTTCGGTTTTAATAACGATAACAAGAATGGCGGCCTCCCATCACTTCCCGACTCTATTGATTTGTCCCATAAATTATTTAATGTACATTTTTTGTATTCTATTGGCAGTAAAATATAATTTTATCAAAAATAACAAACAAACTGGTTTACACAATAATTCATGAAAAAATAACATGTAAGGGATAGATAATTGAATGGACTATTACTTGCTTTATTAAATTAATTTTCCTAGCTTTTTAAAAGAAGTTTTCGGATATTTCATTGTCCATCAGAGATGTTTCGTTTATTAATTAGTAGAAGTTAATTAAACAATTATATATAATTAATAAAGAAAAAATCGCAAAAAATAAAATGTATCGCTTCTTTAGTTTTAACAATTATTTCATATTTTCTGTTCTATTCATTTAGGTTTAAAAATCTTAATATTGCTCCTTCTGAAAATCATTTTCAAGTTATTCGATATAGAAAGTGATCTCAATACATTTGTATTCCAAAATTGGCCATTCTTGCTACAGTCTCTCGTTCGCTGACTCAAGCAACGATTTACTACTAGCCATGCCGTTTGTGGCTGAATCAGGAAAAATTCAGAAAAGGCGATAGCACAGGGTGTCTGGAGAAGAGTCGTAGCGATTGTAAATTGTCATAGTTACATCATTGTCCGATATATATATTGTAACCCAGAAAAAGTGGAAAATATGAGGAACAATCAGGAACCCGGAACCTTCCATTTGCCGGTCGACTGCTCTGACCACTGAGCTACGCCAGGTCACTTACCACACTTCATTCGAATTGTCCTCATATATTGAATATTTCACCACGTTACTATATATGTATATAATCGGTATTTTATGATTAATATTAACAATTATCTATTATCATAAGACGTAAACGTTTGTCTATGAATATTCGTAGAGTGTTTGTATGTATTATTTCAATGACCGCTTTTTGCTTAGTTCGGACAATTGGTCGAGTTTCATATTGTTGATGAATTACTAAATACAGTTTAATTCGGATGACGGTTTACTAGAAAATAATTACTTACTCGAAAGTCAGTTACGAAGAAGCTTTATTCTAATAAATATAAATCCGGCGGTCAAGAATGTAATGTATTCGAATAAAATATATTCGTGGCCTACGAAATGTATTCGAAAAAAATATATCCGTGGCTGTATGAAAAAAAAATTTATTAGGGTCCAATTTTTTTTATAACTTACAAATAAAAATTTGTTCCAGTTATAATTAGCATGTTATAAAGAAATTACTTGGAAAGGACCCACCTGTAATTCAAAGCCATATAGAAAAGTGTGAATCATTTGAATTAACGAAAAAACGACGCTCGATACGGAATTGACGCTGAGACCTTTCATATCAACAACGGTGGCAAAAGAACTTGGGAAAGAGGGAAGGTAGTTAACTTGTCAGGGGATAAATTATGTCTTTACAATGTTTATCGAGATTGCACATTGTTAACTTTAGTCCTCTGACGTCGTATTTAATTTTATAATTCGTAAAAAAAAATATTAACGCCAATAAAAAAACCTGCTATTGGGTTGTCGAGTAGGAGACGAGATACACGGAAAGGATGGCAAGAATGAGATTTTTTATCGAGTTAAATGAACACGACAGATATTATTATTGTCATTATTATATTGAAAATATAATTCTATAAATCTACTACGCAAAAACTGTTTTCAGACTGATCGCGTTATCGAGACCTTCGCAATAAAGCGTGTACCGATTGACATCCCAACTAATTGTCACGTAATTCGTGATAAACTCCTTCCTATAAACTTAGAAAATTAAAAAGGTTGAGGGAGACGATTTTCGCTGGTAGTTTTGAAGAAAACGAAAGAAAAGTACGATTCAGGTGGTACAGAAACTGAACACCAAAGCTGTAGCAATGCACGGCTCCTTAATCGGTTACGGGGACTAATTAATTGATCAAACTAACTAAATGTCCACGATTAATTAATTGAAAAAATATTATTACGGTAGTTGTGTTGTACCTATTGTATATTATGAATAAAAAATAGTGTATAAGCAGCTAATAGAAAATATAGTGCGAGAAAAAGGCAATCTTTTAACGAAAATCAAATTTATCGTTGTGCTTTGATGAACGAGAGCACCACGACTCGTGCAGACCAATTTTCACATGTGCAAGTCCACTCGCCGAGTCGATCGGAGATCTCGAAAAGTAAGACACAAGCCCGTGCCCCCTGTACGAAAACGATTTAACTTCTTATGCCAAGTTCTCAACAAGCCCCAAAAACGGTCGCGTTCTGCAATTTTCTATTAAAATGAAAATACGTAAAAGTAACGAAAATTGGGATAAGGAAGGGCTCGATGTGTCAATGTTTTACAAAGCATCTGCACTGTGAGCCTTCGAATATAGTTATCACAGTCTATTGCGGTTCTCTCCAATTAATGGGATCACCTCAGACACACATACAGACTATTTGATACATATTAATTCTGTACTAAAATTGTCCATATATATGACCGTACTAGTTTGTTGTTGTACTATATACGTAGTTTAATAGCCTATGAAAGTCGGTAAGAGTTTAATGCGTACATCAATAAAAAGAGACACGGGAGACAGTTTTAAAAGGGACGTACGAAAGGCGTAACCTCTAGTTACTTCGAAATAAGTACTTATGTTACTTTATCCCATGATTTATTTATTTAATTATTTTATGTAAGCGACTTATGTGGTTCACAATTGATGGTTTTAACTTTTTGGTCGTGTCGATATATCGATATAGACGTATACATTTATCGATATATGCCTCAGTGACACTGAACCGATTAATGAAAATATACTGTTTACTTGCGTTCAGAAAATTTCAGCTCTGTTACTTCGGTGCTTTCAAATTTAAAGGTCGTTCAATTTTCCAAAAATTGCAAAATTTAAAAACATCAGTCTCATTATAAAATCAAATCTCTCTATATTATAAAAATATCTCGCCATTACGGCCGTGTAGAAGAATCGAGAAGGCGGTTCAGACAGTGGGTCAGGGGGTCTCGAACGTTATTTTATATGTGTAAAGTACTTCAGTTCGGTCTTTAACTTTAAGCTGCCAACTACATTTAAAATTCAAACTACATTACAGATTTTGATGAATCCTTGTATCAAACGCTGCTGAGTTTTAGATCTTTGTGAAGAAAATTTCAGCCTGCCAGCCGAAAATTTGCGAGAGATCAAGTAAATTTTTCGAAAAATTTTAAATCTCATAAAATTCCAGCGTTTCTTTACAATTTTGGTTGGGTTCAAAATCAAACATCCTATAACTTACCTGTAACTGTGAATAGCTCTAACCATTATCGAGTTAGCCGTTTAGTTTTTGGAAGCTGAATTTTCCCAACGTTTAACCATTTTGAGTATCCTGACATTACATTCTAAACAAATGGTTTTCATGCCAACAAACTTCTATCTTGATGATGAAAAAAAGAACAGTAAAAAGCTCCAGGAATTAACATAAGTAAAGAATTTATACTTTCACCGTTCCAACGATAATTGAAACAAAGCTTCCTCTATGAGGCAGCAAAATAAAAATGTACATGGGTCACTTATATAAAATAATTGATAGTAAATAAATTATAAGATAACTAAGCAAAAGAAGTGTATTTGAAAGTAATGTAAGGTGCCCGCCTCTGAGCGGGGAACGAAAATGAAGGGCTTGTCTGTTTGATAATTTGTTTTCTTTTGTTCTATCGCAAGTAGGAAGTCATACGAATCGCACGCGCAGTTACGTCGTTTTATCGCCAAGTGGCAATAGAGCGATCCTCGTTTTCGTGCTGGGGAGAGAGGATTTTTAGTGGGTTTGGCAGTAATTTGACTTCGCTCATCATCTTTGCGCTGCTAATCTTGATTAGTTCTCGTATCGTTACTTTGAAAAAATATACGTATCTTTTTCTATATATCTCGTGATTTATTTATTCATCGTTATTTTATAAAAGTATCTTTCATGGTATACAATTTCGTGTTTTAATTTATTAGGTAGTTATGTTTTGAATTGATTTGTGAACTGCATTTCATAAAAAAGTTGTAAACAACGAACGTAACGAGTACTGAGCGACGATGAAAATAACGATCGCTGCTTCTCTTCGTTACATTTATTTCGTATAATTCTTTTAACGAAATTCATGGCTAAACAATTTTCTTAATGCCTTTAAATATAATTAAAACATGCAAGTCAGTTTTATTCCATAATGAATAGAATATAGATCATGGGATAAATAGAAAAAGTGTGTTTTTAAATAAATGGAAAGTTCCTATCTCTGATCCTGCGGAACCATTTTTTTTTTCGCTAATGTGCTGTCTTCGAGGGGGCACGTTGAAACAACATCGCTCGTCGCCTTCCCTAGTACACAGAGCAGACCTGACCCACGTAGATAAACACACACACACACACACACACACACACACACACACAGGAGGTACAAGCAGATCCAGATATTATTCGTGTTTGATCAACAATATAAGGAGACAGGTGTTCAAGAAAATAAGGGTGAAGTAGAAAAAATAAAAACGAAACAAAAAAGACCGAGGGGCGATAATAAATGATGTTTTTTTTGCTGATCTGTTATCGATTGGACCGCCGATCTTGTACGTGCGTGCCCTTGGTATAATAATTTTATTTTTTCCATTGTGGCGTGTTGGACGGTACTTACATTTAGCCCCGTTCGTCGAGACTCTCTCGTATTAGCCGCAAAACCGTGTATTACAGTTCGAACGGTTGATATAATGGTGCGGTCGTTTAATAATGGTAGGATCTTAATAACAGTTACGAACTCAATTGTTTACATGAAATGAGGCAAAGAGGAAAACTAAAACAAACACCTCAAAATATATCTAATATGAAATATACTAATGCTGCTAACGTATTGGTGAAGGAGTTTTCATTTCCTTTCATTGTCGGTAGTTATGCAGACAGGCGTTTTTTAGAATAGTGACCTCGATCACGTGTGTAGCTTAGCAATAGTGGTAGTAGATTAGATTGTCCACCTTAATCGAAACCACAAAAAGAAATTCATTTCCCAAAATCGTCGTTCAGTTTTAAACAAACTCAGATTAATAATTTTGGCGAGCACTCTTCATAAATATTTTGACCAAAGCGTCAACGAAAACGAAAACAATATTATACTTTTGCACAAGTGTTGAAATAATTACGCACACCTGTATTGACACACACCTATATATTACGTATTTTCCATATAAATGTAAAATGGAAAGTAACGTTTTCCATCATTCTCAAAGTATCATTGATGAGGAATATATGATTTTCTCCGAATCAAATGGAATACGAACGTTATTGAAGTTTGGGAATGCTTTTAGAACGTTCATTAACACCAGGACTGCGACCGTTCCATTCCCTGTCAAATATATTTATTTATTTGATCCATACATTATTAAATATTCTATTTTGCTTCTAAAGTGTCAGTAAGATATTTAAATATTTTATCGCAAATAAAATACAAATGGGGTCCCATGAAAATTCGTGAAAAAACAGATGGACAATGAGTAACGAAAAAAGTAATAACCCATTGCCGAATTTTCGCAGAACTTTTTGTTGTTGTTTTTAGTAAAATGTCCAGATACTTCATGTTGAATATAGGTACGTTGAAAAGTAATGGGAGGGTTGCAATTGCGATTGGCACACTATTCATCCAAAAGCTACACATCACGCGAGGACAAAAAAACGCACCGAAGAAACCCCTTAGTGGATATGGAAAAGTGCACACTCGCACGAATAATTCTTGTAAATAATCGTTTAATAATGATGAGGAGTATTGTAAGGGAAAAATTAGTGTTAATCAACGTTGTTCTTATATGTCTGCTAATCGATCGATAGTGTTGTAATAAAAAAAACTCTTCAAATCACAAAGTAAGGGGACTTGATGAAACGAATGGCAAAAATTCGCTGACAATTATCGATCGCCGCTGTTTTACAAACGTTCAGTGCAGAGTAGAGAGCATGAACTTTCTAGAAATTCACAAAGGAAAACAATATTGAGGCATGCTCCCTCCCTCTGTCGGAGCGTACGTGCTACCATCTACGGGGAATACCGCGAATGTAAGGACTGATGTTTTTTAATACTAACCCTCTCCCCTGACCAACATTTCCACCCTCTAAGACTGACTGGTTTTTCGATTAAAAGGGCCATTCTCGGTATCTTACACTTTTTCTACACTGCTCCGAATGGACTAATATGCGGGCTAAATACCTAAGGGAACATTTGTAGACACGTATAATAAATTATGTATAGGCGCACTAATATACCACATCGTTAAATATCCAGTCAACACCAGAGTTATGACTTTGCCATTATTTTTTAATCCAATAAATTTATTTCTTCCATACATTTTCTTTAAATGCCGTATCTTATTGCCAGTGAAATATCTAAAAACTGTACAGAACATATAAAACAAAGGTTTTTGCTAAAATTTCAAGAAAAAAATGTCACGAAATGAAAGTAATGTGAAATGAGTAATGAAAAAGTGGCTCATTACTTCCTCCAGTAATATAGTTTTCGTAAATTTTTTTAATGAATTTTCGCAGGAATTACTTTTTATACAGTTTCAATGAAATGATTATATATTTTACTGTCAATACGTTAGATTACTTGAAATGAGAATAAATATGAAATAATATATGGAACAAATAAACAATTGAAGTGATGGAAAAGTCATCGAAGACAAATATGATCAACATTTGTCTCCGGGTGATAAATACGAAACTGGATGTTAATTCTTCACGTTCACGAAGTTTTGTAGTCATACACATATACACATTCACGATGCTCACGACCGATGGTGGCGCTGCGAGCGACTCGGTCTCCTGGGCTGAAAAGAGGGCTATATTAACCAGGCATATGACATTCGTCTTGACTGACATCAGGATTACCGAATTTCTGAATTTTTATTAACAATCATATAATTGTCACAACAATGCGATTACTCAAACTTACGAGTTTCTGAATGATGTTATGCATAGTCGAAATATGAATGAGGTCAAGGAATTATTGAAATTCGGTCAAGCGATTGCGGTTGACTATCCCAAATCGCGTTAGAGAGAGCGTATTAAAAAGTTGGAATTGTGTTTTGATTATTTCCGATGATAAGTATACATTTCCGAATACATAGTCACTGCATGCTTTTGAATGCCCAACATCCGGCTTTGAACAAGCATTGCATCTGTTGTTCTGCTACTCCGTCATGATCAATTTCTATTATTCCTTTGAGAGCCTGAGAAAATGTATTGTGAACATTTATTTGTAAAAAGATACCAGTATTTTCATTCATAGAAGAATTTGTTGTGACGTTCGTTGTACAACAACTAATGAGCACCCAAGCACACTGCAAAGGACTTTGCTCGTTTTATGGTTAGACCCAGTAGGCCGCGGCACTTTTTGCTTCTGTCATAGAAAATTTTCGGGTTATTGAATTATTAAATAATTAACATTACATAAATACTATTAAAATTATGCTTGAGGTTACAGTAAAGAAACGTATACTTACCATCTGACATAACAACATGTATTATTAAATCACGATTTAAACTTTCTAATACATTCTAACCAACAAATAAAGTAATAAAAATGACAGCTCCGCATACAAAAAGAATGCTACTGCCTGATACGACCTTGTTATGAATAGTTACCAAAACGGTTCCCAAAGCGTATCACTGACTGAGCATCCCGAATATAATCGAACGATAACACATCAACCGTTAAACCGAACGCAAGAAACGACAACAAATAATATGTTGAACGGTTTTTACAAAGTTGAATCATAGTGACTCGTTATAATATGGAGCAGATACACTCGCTTTTTGTATTGAAAGTAAAGAGGGTAGTGCGCTGATGTATTAATCGATAGTAAGTTTAATTACTCATCGACCGAAGGGGATGGGAATTCTTAACGATGCAGATTAGATTGTGACGATATAGTAGATAATTTTTGTGTTTAACTCGGGTACAATAATCGGGAGGGCACATACAAGGAAGCATTTATGAAGATATAGAGCGAATAAACAAAAAATATTTGGGTGAGTTTTCATCAGCGTAGGTTTGGGTACATTTTGCGGCTGGGACTTGGAATCATTCCCATAATTATTGAAATAATCTATATGGATGATTAATCCTAACTTTATGCTATCTCTATTCTTCTACCGATTATATTTTTCTATTACATTTGTACGTTGAATTGTAAAACTCTAATTGACCAGACACTTTCGTGCTTGATCATGCAATGAAACCAAAATAATATTACAAAATGAGCAAAGGAAAACTGCAAACACATTAAACAAATAACAAAGTTATTTTAGTGATGAGTAAACGTGCGCCTTTGAACTTTTCGTTATGTTTCGAGGAATTACGTTTAGCTACATATTTTTTTAATATGAAAAATAACGTTAACTTACTCACAATAGGTATCCATGATTTCGATTTTTTTGTATGCAAACTTCTGTCACAACCCAGCTTGATATCTAGTTTCTATAAACTAAAACATGCCAAGCACGTTCCCAAATGAATTCCATTTTTGCACGGGTTTTTAAAGATAAGCCATAGCTTATTAAAAATGAATCATGTGGCGATTCATCAGTTTATGTATTCGTACGGCCCCTCATGACTACTACATGACAATCCTATATAAAGGACCTACCTAAATTTAAAGGAAATAAGTAGATTATATTATATTACCGATATACATATTACTATTCCTATTATTATCATTCTTAAATATGACAAATTATTTATAATATGGTCGAATATTATTCACTAACGTTAAGTAGAATTTTGAGGTGAGATGATTGCAATTGTTAAAGAAAAAAGGCTGACTTTGACGAATCAAATTTACATATTTTGCGAAAAAGGAGAAAATACCGTATACCAAAAATGTAACGACAACCAAAAATATAAAAAAAAAAGTAAATGTATAGGTTGGTAAGTGAGAAGATAAGATTAAGAATTTAATATTAATAAGTACGATTTTCGAACTCGTTGGGAACAGTAGTCACGTGACTTGGTCCCTCGACCGAGAATCCATGAGAAATATTTCCCAACCCCTAATTGCCGATTCAAGTTTGTTTGGTTTTTAATCTCAGAAGTTTCTATTTTTCCAGATTTACGATTAGGGAACCATTGATATTTATAATTCTGTAATTGGAAAAGGAAAAATGTGCGCCATAGAAAGAGGGTGAGAGAGAGAGAGAGGTGCAACGTTTAAGGGTAATTATTATTAACGGATCGATGATTAAGTCGTAATTGTAAGTTATACACATCGCGTTACCGATACTGTACTTATTATATTAACTGCTACGATAAATGCAAGCCAAAGAAAAAGCAAACAACGCTAATACAAATTCACGCACGCATGCACGCACGCACGCACGCACGCACGCACGCGCACACACACACACACACACACACACACACACACACACACACACACACACACACACACACACAGAGAGAGAGAGAGAGAGAGAGAGAGAGAGAATACGACTAGTTGTAAAACATAATGTGACGTAAATACAGAGAGTGTGAAAAAGGGCTACCATTTTTTTCCTTGTTATGAACTAAGTGTGCCTAGTCAATAGATTATATCTGGTCAATTTTAATATTATATATTATAAATATAATTATAGTGATTATAATATTATTTCATAACTTAACTACTATTGCATATAATATTAACACTATCGGACACATAACAAAATGACAAACTCATTATTAATAATAATAATAGTGATACGAAAATGATTGTGCTGTGTTGTACTACGAAATGTTGGCCTGTGACTATATTTATAGCATATATACGTGCATACGTGTAATATGTTGTGTGTAAGTGATGCCATTTTTTGAGAAACGGTTATGCCAGTATACATATATGTATACCTATGTTTATCGATTATTGCGACATTATTATCTAGAAAGACTGCATTCTCTACCACTTGTCGAATGCGCGTTTCTCTTGGTAATATGCATTCCATAGTCGATCGTGTTGTTATTGGTGAGATTCTCCGCTTATTCTATTTCTTCCTCGTCCCAATTGTTGATTAATTATTTATTATTTTCATAATTAACGAATGTCATTGCATGGGCATAAAAATCGATCTAGCGCGACTTTATCGCAAAGACTCGAACGACATTCGAGGATGAAATTGAATTTTCACAAAAAAACGTTTGTTCGATCGATAGATAAGCAGAAAAGAGATTCGCACTCGATAAAATGAGATTCAGCGTGCAGCAAACAAATGGAGATAGTTGCGCTCTTCTGCTTCTACCTACCCCCTTCCTCAGACGAGCAAAACAAGAGAACCGTCGGGCATAAAAAAAAGGATATCGATAGTGGAAAGGCCTCATATTTTTTCTATCGAATTTGACAGATCCGATTTTTCCTCTATTACACGTGGTATCGGTCGTCTTTAGAATATTTCTTGCGCTAATTTTAAAACTATGGAGAAAAGGACAAAGAGCGAGGGCGTAAAAGAGATTTGCGATTGTCATATCAAGGCTGGTTATATTGAAGTAAGATGGCTATTTATTAAGGATTCACTAAGTCGTCTGTTTTAATGTGTCACGGGCTACACGTACTGTACTATAATATGTAACAATAAAGTATTTTGTTTGCTTCAGTGGTGATTTGTAAAATGAACTCTCCATCCTCTAATTAGTATATACACATATGTGCCCTTAAGTATACTTATTACCGATATTTATTCGTGATATATCATGAATTATTACCGTCTTCCTATATATGTACTTGCTGTAGCCCCTAACCGTTTCTATCCACATCCACATTGTAAAAAGTGCGGTGTTATAATGAACACAACTTCAACACCATTGTGTCATCCCAATAGACCCATTATTTTGGTGGAAATATTCGGTTTGAAAGAGTAGTGCAAGAAAATCGATGTAATCGATTAAAACGGAAAAGTGTAATACGAAATAGCGGAGGTAAGGACATCATTTCGTGCGTACTTGAAACCGTTGATAACATAAATGAAAATGTGGTAGGTGGTTAAATTTACCATTCGTTGGCGGACATCACAGAATTGTGTAGGTTTCTAAACAAAGCACCATTGATCGTCAACGTGGTTGGTCTTATCATTTGTTGTTAATTTCGATTAGATTACACCCCATTACTGGTACATTATGGCCGGTGTACTTTAAAAAATGAAGTAGTGTTAATGTAACACCGATTTTACCACCACTCACACTAGTATGCGGTCTTGGCCTGATTCTCTGCCGCCGACGACCCAGTGTCCGAACACTGACATGGCAACACCTACCTAGTTGCCGGTGCCAATGATGTCCCAGCATTGGGTGCAACTCGCGAACCAGTACGATATAGAGTGGTTGTAATATACCGAACTGATAATTATAAATTAAAAAGGCTTCAATGAGGACAGGAGAAAAAAATATCGAACACGATATAGTTTAGTAATAAAATTTTTAAAGCAGCAAAATAAATAACAAAAGAATAGCTTACTGGTACTTGATAAATTTTTTTTTGTCATTGTCTTTGTACGCGCTTGCCAGAACTTCTGCAATAATGGGTAGTCGTTCAAATTTTCGATTTCTTCTATATTCCTATCTTCCATAACCAGTTGAGAATCGACGAAATTAGAATCGACAATATTACGATATAAATTCGATCGACAAAGCCGAACATCTTAAAGATATTTTCCCTTTTTGTTAATCGGTCCTGCTGCCGACTGCTCAGAACATATTCCAACTACATAGGCATATGATATCTATCGTATAAGATAACGGCTGCTACAATTCAACGAAGAACTGGGCCAACGCCACCAAGGGAGTATTGGCCTAATGCATTTTTGAAGCATTCGCCGAACGCTAGCATGAGACACCGACCAGCTAAGGCCCGAAGTTACAAACCAACGTCGGCTTCCAGCATCGGGCCAGTGTTAAGCCATATTTCCAGCGTCGGCAAACCCTGCCTGGGTACGTTGCTCGCTACCGCTTCCGTGCGGTACAGTAATTCGCGGGTACTTATAGGCCTATCCAATTAGAATTGAACCCGGAAATAAAATTGAAGAGGCTGCTATAAGCGTGAATCGCTTTATTTTAGGGTCCGATAAGTGAGACTCATTTTTCTCCGAAAAAAAACTGGGAATAATTAGTTACGAACAATTTTGTAAACAAAAAACGCGATTTTTTTCGATTTTTCTCAGATATCTGGAAAAATAACCGAAATAGAGCTTATTTTTCTTTATTGACGCGAAAAATTATACAAATTTTAACGAAAATAATGATGCGCTCAAGTTGCAAAACTTTGCCCATAAAAAATCGGCGTTCGTTTTACGAAGATAACACAAGAGCCATTATTTGTTGCAAATTTCCTCCCGAACAAAATGCACATAATGAGATTTAGATGAGAGTAATCTGTGTACGCCTTTGCTCCATCCTACTCCTATCCCCACTTCTTCCCCTACCATGCGGCAACCCCCACCACCCCACTTTTCCACCGCCGCGCTACCCACTCTGCTTAAACAGTGTCGGTAACGTGGACATGTTAAAGTGGGGTGGTGTGGGTACTCTGGTGAACGAAGAAGTGTAGAGATAAGAACAGGATAGAGCAAATGCGTACGCATACTTGGAAAAATGATAAAAATTGAAGACTGACCGCCTGCGCGGCAATTTGACACTCACTGGTACACGCACGCACATTACGCTCTCCACCAAAATCACTCAACACCAAAGCGCGTCGCTTAAAACCTGCTTGCCGTATCGCGGATACATATTGTTTTTTGATGTTTGCGGGTAGGATGCTAAAGACAGACGGAATGCTCAGGATGCTGCTAGAGGGTAACATGGGTGTAAAGATAACAACTTTCTCTGAATCATAATCAGGAGTCCACCGATGTGGTACCCACCTACCGGTCTTCTGAATCATTCCCATCTCTCGTGGCCGGTTGGAAACAGCTTCTTGACTAACGCCCAATTGCTCGGCGAGTTGTTTTTGTGTTTGTGAATCATATTCGTTTAACAATGCTTGCAATTCCACATCTTCGTATTTTTCGGCGGCTTTCCACGTTCCTTGTCTGCAACATTGAAGTCACCGCTTTTGAAACGCCGAAACCATCTTTCACAAGTATCTTGCGATGGAGCATATTCACCATAAGCTTCTCGAAATAATCGGTATGATTCAGTAGCAGTTTTCTTCAAATGAAAACAAAAAAATAATGTTGTCCGCGAATGCTCTTTGTTCGGTATAAATTTTAACATATTGAATACTATGCACACACTTTTCCAATTTATCATTCGTGCGCGTCTGACACTTGGTGATAACTATAAATCTTTATAGTACAAACTGTATTCCTGCGTCATTTGTTGTTTGAAATCCGAATTTCATACTTGTACACCTGATATATGCAACATTTATTTCACAGCATCTTCGATCGTGTCGTGACTGCATTTAGACGATTTCTCCTCTTTCTTGTTCCTCTTCGTCTGCCGACCAAACATCCATGTACGATTCTCTTTTAAACGGGTGTTCGCGGAGCCAATTTTTATTTAGAAAGCCTGCCGCATTGCACGGTGCGAAGACGATGTATCGCTTATTACAGCGTGTCTCTAGCATTTTCGGTATAAATGTGTACGATGGTGCGCCCTCGTCATCCTCCGGGTTTGAAATTTTGCGACAAATAATATCGCGAAGAAGTATAGCCTTTTCATGACCGCGTGTATATACCTCTTGATTTTCGCGAAATTTCACGCAAGTTAGCATATGCTTGTTTACAGCTCACATCACCCTCGTACCATTCAAGCCCGTGAAAAAATTTCGAAAGAAAATTATTCTGGCTCCTCGAACTCTGTGGTAGTTCGGCAAGGTGGCACAGTGGTGCGACGATCCAGTCTTCACCACGCATTCCCTGTATATCCGCAACGATATCCATTTTAACGTCTAATCTGGCAGATGCTAGAGTCGACTGATTCGCTACTTACAAAGACGCTTCTACGCTGCTTAACACGAGACAATTTTATCCCGAAATCAGCACATTTTTTCGCTTATCGGGTAAAATCCACCATTACGTAACGAGAGGTGTCGGTTTGAAGGCGTTAAATTCCAATTTGAATTGCTGTTCACCGAAAGATCGGGTGTCAAATCAAAAACAAACAGACGGTAACCATCGCGATAATTGTCGCCATCGATCGAATTACCATTGTTCAAGGAATGTATTCCAGTTCCGGAAAACAGCGTTTGCAAAGCATCCACATACAGATTATTTTTCGTGAAATCCGGTTATAACGGTTTAGGAAGTATTTGAGCACCATCTACAAACAATGAGAAATAATTTATCTTGTAATGTTGAAAATTGGATGGGTTCATACTGAAGTCGCCGTTAAACACTTCGTTATTGACAAGAACCGATAATTGTACGCTTCGGCAATTGACCTAGTACGATATTACCGATCATCTCCATGAACACCGGAGTGTATTGAAACGGCCTCTACCTCGACTCTCGCAAGAGGATATTTTGCTGTAGATTTTGCCAGATTTTTTTGTTCTACGAAAGAGAAGCGATGCCTCGAGAATCTTTAAGCCGCATTGACCATTCATTATATTTGCCACAAGATAAAATAAATCTCTAGATCACAACAGCGTAGACGCATCTCGACACTGTTTCATAGGAACCGGTCCTGATTGAATATAACGCAATGCAGATGGTCGAGCAAGTCTACAGTTTTTCCGACATTTAAAAATAGTTTTCTCTTTATAAGACCCGCATTTCTCGATGTTATATTATCCGTTTTTCCGGGAGTATCGTCGTACCAGAAAACGCTCGTGAGATGCGAATTTTTGGCAGCTGGACCGTAATTCAAAAGTATTTCTATGTACGCTCGATAAGCGTAGGCATTATTTGGAGGTGAAACTAGTTTTTGATTCAAGTGTACATCCACCTGATTAATCATAAAATGCAAGACATTGTTTACAGGGCCAGTGCTTACTTTTTGCGTTGTACCCGTAGCAATTTCTGGAGAAGGAAATGTTATTTTTACTTTCAGACTAAGCATAGTATGCGCGAGATCGATATACTCATCGCCTTGCTCTGGAATAATAAATTCAATGGGTGAATCATCTGTTAACGAAGAAATTGGTTTATAATACATTCAGTTGGAGCCTCCGATAGTTAGTGTCGGTGGGAGTGAAAAATAATTCAAGCTCTGACTTAAGGCACTTCCACGAGTGTACATGTAGAAAAGCCATCTTGTTTCAGCTATCCAAAAAATATCTCAAACCGTTCGTTGGCGGGTCTTCTTTTTCTTATTATTCTTCGTCTTCTTTGTGATTTTTCTCTATATTACGCTTTTATTTTTATGGAAGATATGTTACAGTTTACGTTTGTTCAGTGAATGAGCAGTTCGCGGAATTTTCCGTTTTTTATAACCGGACCCCTGCATGAGAGTGTCAATTTTTTCAGAGGTCTAGCGTTTGAGGTTACTGCGGGATTCTCGCTCTCCTTCCCAAATAGCATCGTTCACAGCTATATTTCTATCTACAGTTACACCCGCACGCAATGCCTCTTTTCCAACTGCTTTAGCACCCTTCTTTAAGAGTGGCGATACTCGACAAAACAGGCCTCTGTGAAAGATACCGATACCGTGTCCTCGTTGATTAGGCGTTCCGAGCACCGGTGAGAGGTGCAGGCCACGACCTAGTTTATTCACAATGCGGTTCTATCATTACAGATCTACAGGCCTCTTCCTTGAATCCGAGTAGCCTTGCGATGGCGGGCGATACGCGAAAGTCGTGATATCGTAGATCGTCGCATATGCGTGCCACTTCTACCCGACCACTCGGAATTGATTCAAAGCGCAGATGATCGGCTACGTGGGGTAGCTTATTCATACTCTTCAAAAGAGCGTTTATTGAGCGATATACACCAGATGAAACTTTGTCTCTACGCGTCTCCGTGCTAATATATTTAAGTCCGATAAATCATAATCACCATCCTCAAAAGATATGAGATTTCCTACAGTAAGAACATATGAAAAAGTCATCGGATAAGCAATTTCCACAAGAGAAACAGACCATTTTCCATGCAAACGTATTTGACGTGGCAGTTTTGTTAATAAATTTCGTCGTCGTATTATTCGGAGAATACTGCATATTACTGTTACTCGGTAGTACAGCAAAGATAGAGCTATCGTTGGAACTCATATTTATCAGTGACGGTGATTCCGAACGCTGTTCCTCTACTTTTTCTTCGTCTTCTCAGGTGATAGTGGCACTTGTACTCGCGATAATTTTGCCTCGTAGAAAAAAACCGTCGATAGTCTCGTTGCAGATCGCGTAAAATATATACGAATGGTTCTCGATTCACTGATATTCGTTGAATCTTAAATAACTCGTTGTTCCAACCGCGCTCATATCCTTTCGCGAATGCTGCTTTAGCTGTACTGATACGTTGCAAGTCGCCGACACTGTATTTAAACTTTTTAGTTTCTTTAGCGTTACGCTCGTAAGGCTAAGCTAGATTTTCTCGGGCTATAGAGGCGTTTTCGAGGTTTACTTCGCTCGGAAGAATACGCGTTCCGCTGTGTTTAGTGTGGTTATAAGCATATACACATTTTGGTAAACCCTCGGTGTAACGCTTATTTCGCGTTTATGTAAAGTAACGCCACATTCGCTTTTTCATCGTGCGATAAAAGCGCTCGGCAATCGAGGCTTTTATATTGGAGTTGTTGTACGCCAAGGCTGCGCCACAGAATTCTCCAGCGGTCCCCTTTCACATCCGTTCATAATCTCACATACATACACCGCAATACAAACATAACGTTAACAGATACTCACCGATATCGATATACACCGATATCGATATACACTGTACTACAGGACTACCTAGTATATAGCAGCGATCGATATACACGGCACTACAGACACACAGCACCAACTGATACTCACCGATATATACACCGAGCATCTCACGATAGACTCACTGGACTACCTGGATAGCAGCGTTCAATATACACGGCACTACAGACACACAGCACCAACAGATACTCACCGATATATACACCGAGCGTTACGCGATAGACCCATTGGACTACCTATATAGGAGCGATCGATATACCTACATGGCACTGCAGACACACATCTTCAACAGATACTCACCTCACCGATATACACGCCAAACGTTACGCGATAGATACACCCGTATACCTATATAATGCGATCGTTATTTACATTAATCCACGCATTCCGAGCTTCTCTCTGCATACCTATGTATCCCCTAGTCCTAAGAGTCAGCCGCGAGATGGTTACCTGTTTATCGCAAGTCCCATAAACACCTGCTGTGAATATAAAGTGGTCAAACGCGACTGAAAATCAGTAGATTCTGAGGAATAAAAAACCCACATTTGTGCCAGTCAAACCGACTACCTTCAATTGATAAAAAGGCTCCCACCTCCAACCTACCTCTCACATCCACTCTCATCCACTCTCTTACTCTTCGTGGTAGCTGTTGGTTCGCCCTTTCTGCTCCACCCTTCTCTTACTCTTCGTGGTAGCTGTTGGATCGCCCTTCCTGCTCCACCTTATTCTTACTCTTCATGATAGCTGCTGGTTCGCCCTTTCTGCTCCACTTCCTGCTCCAAACGCTCAAGTCAGCGACCCAGCGGTGCACAACCTCTTCTTCACCCCCGAGTGGCGGCTCTTCAGATACATGTTATTTCATCTCGGACCCCCTCTGAACCAGACATCATCTGCATCCTAGAAGAGGTTAAAAGACCAGAGTCAGTCACCAGCCTTCCGCCCACCCCGGGGGAGAAAGTCAAGAATCTTACACTTGCCGCCGCACAACGTCGAAATCGAGAGTTCAACACCGATTCCGCTCTACCTCTTCTGATATCCATCGAGATCCAACCCGTCGACTGCAGTCGTTACTCTCAAGCGCCCTGCAGAACCGATCCTCGCCGATGCGCAGCACAACTGAACGAACTCTTCGGGAATAACTAGCCTCGTGATCACGCCACCGGTCCTTTTCAGGACCACTACAAAAACCCCGCATGTCTCGCCTCTTCAAGGTTTGCCCCTTTCACCGTGAGAAAGGATAGCAGGGTTACGAGCGGCCCGAAAATCGATATTATTTTCTTTAGAATTTGTTAAAATGGAGCTCCTATCGCGCGAAGATCAGCTAAATCAGTCTCCCATACGTCGTCTATATGTCGCACGTTGTACGTACGATGGGGAAATCGGCGTCGCACGAGACGTTGCTTCATATATGAATCCTGTATCTCGAGCCATAGTAAAACATATTTTGTCGCCACTCTCCGATCCAACTGAGCCGATTTTTTTGCTCGAGAATAGGATGCAGGATGAGTGTAGCCATAATCAATTTTGTCAAGAATTTTCAGAATTCGAACGATGACCAGTTGAATGGATTTTTTTTCTTTTTTTCCTAGCTTTCCGGGGAATGATATTCGCTGGGCCGATATTGGCTCTCTACTTGTGTGTTGTTTTTCAATTGTTCTTCCTCTTCTTCTTCTACCTTCTCCCCCTAGACGTTGTCGTTGTCCGCCGTGAACATTAACTCTCGGCATGAGTCTGCGGTCTCGCCCTCGTTGGTGCTGCTGCTGCTACTGCTATCACTATCGCGTGGTAAAATGAGACATCGCTGCGGCGTCCAGGATGATGTAGGTGTAGGCTCGAGTAGTAACTCGGGATTGTCGATAAATTCACGTAGCATCTGTATCGTTCGCTGTATGGACGAAGAAGAAGAACTAGAGGAACAGTGTTCGGAATCACCGTGTTGGATAATCAGCAGGCGCACGGCGATCGATATCCGCCGTGCGTCGACCTGTTGCTGCGGTGTAGCACGCTGCGTTCGTCTGCACCGGAGATAGCCGAGGCAGGCCTCGCTGAGCCGAGGCTGTTGCTCGCATGCATGCCGCGTCGAGCGAGAGGTTGTCTCTCTCGCTTGACTCCAGCGCTCAACGACGCTTTCGTATCACGCAGCCATGTTGGAAAATTAGACACTTTTTCGTTGAAGCCACTGGACAGCGCACGCATCCTCGGGACTCTCGCATTTTCACAGCCTTTTCACCGGACCTTCTCAACCTTCTGTGCTTACCAGGACTCAAATTAACGGTAAGCGTTCACCGTCATAATTTAACATAATTCAATGTCGGTGAGGAGTATTAAATAAGTCGGTACATCCTCATGAAGGTCTAATTCCGTGGCGTGTTCTGCAGCGCTGATTGCATCACGTTCACTGCACAAGGCAAACACAGCACACAATTAATATAATTGTGTGCTTCTCAAGTTCTGTGATTTAAATTCAATTTATATTCATTTGTATTTTGTTATATGTATTTTTCGTATTTTGGAAGTAGAATAAACCACTTTCTCGGTATACCATCTATGTGTCTGGATTTTTTCCACCCTGTCTTGAGTGAGGTTTCATGATTTTCAATATCTTCGCAGAGTCATTTCAACCACATCTGGACGGATTTCTCAACACATCGTCACTGATAAATTTGAGTTCCAACGATAGCTCTTTCTTTGCTGTACTACCGAGCAACAGTAATATGTAGTATTTTCCGGATAATACCACGATAAAATTTATTACAAAACTAGTACGTCAAATACGTTTGCATGGAGAATGGTCTGTTTCTCTTGTGGAAATTGCTTATCCGATGACTCTTTTGCATGTTCTTACTGTAGGAAATTTAGTATCTTTTGAGGATGGTGATTATGATGTACCGGACTTAAATATATTAGCACGGAAATGCGTAGATAGAAACAAAGTTCCATCTGGTGTATATCGTTCTATATACGGTCTTTTGGAGAGTATGAATAAGCTACCCTATGAGGCTGATCATCTGCGCTTTTAATCAATTCCGAGCGGTCAGGTAAAAGTAGCATATGCGACGATCTACGAAGCGACGACTTTCGCGTATCGTCCGCCATCGCAAGGCTACTCGGATTCGAGGAAGAGGCCTGTAGGTTTGTAATGATAGAACCGCATTGCGAATTCAAGAGGTCGAAGCCTGCATCTCTCACCGGTGCTTTGTCAGGTAGCATGTTTTTATATAGCGATATCTGCAAGAGCTGTATTACAGGTGATGTACAAACCCTCCTATTACAAATCGTCGCCATTACAGCTCACGACTTTCCGTACGGTTCGATAAAAATGAAATCGTCTCCGGCGTTGGGACATATACCTCTCTTGCGCAACAATTTACGGAGTATCCAGATCGATATAAGAGACGAGTTTGGAAATCATATACCATTCGAACAGAGAAAGTTGACTGTGACACTACATTTCAAAATGTCTCACGACTGATTACTTCGCTATGGATGATATTGATGGGATGCAGCACGCGTGGGATCGTCGCGGGTTCAGCGGCATTTGCCATGTTTATATCGGAACGCCTAATCAACGAGGTATCGTTAGCTTTCTCGGGGCGCTGTTTCGTCGAGTGTCTCCACTTTTAAAGAAGGGTGCGAAAGCCGTTGGAAAGAGGCATTGCGTGCCCGTTTATCCGTAGCTGGCGATAGAAATATAGCTGTGAACGATACTATTTGCGAGAGAGTGGGATAATCTGGCAGTAATCTCAAACGCAAGGCCTCTGAAAAAACTGACGTTCTCATGCAGGGGTCCGGTTATAAAAAGCACAAAATTCTGCGAAATGCTCATTCATTGAACAAACGTAAACTGTGACGTATCTCCCATAAAAAGATAAGCGTAATATAGAGAAAAGTCACTAAGAATAATAATAATAATAAGAACAATAAGGAAAAAAGACTCGCCAACGAACGGTTGCAGATACTTTTGAGGATGGCTGGAACAATATGGCCTTTCTACATGCATACTCGTGCGAGTGCCTTAAGCTGGAGCTTGAATTATTTTCACTCCCACCGACGCAAACAACTATCGAAGACTCCGATTGGGTGTATTGTAAAACAATTTCTTCGCTAACCGATGATTCATCCATTGAATTTATTATACCAGGGTAGGGCTATGAGTATACCGATTTCGCGCGTACTATGCTTAGGCCGAGAATGAAAATAACGTTTCTTTCTACGGAAATTAAAGTAAGCACTGGCCATGTAAACAATCCCTTGCTTTCTATGTTTAATCAGGTGGATGTATACTTTAATCAAATCTAGTTTCACCTCCAAATAATGCCTACGCTCATCAAGCGTACATAGAAACACTTTTGAGATACGGTCTAACTGCCAAAAATTAACATCTCACGAGCGTTCCCTGGTACGACGATACTCCCGGAAAAACGGATGATATGACATCTAGAAATGCTAGTCTTATGAAGAGAAAATTATTTTTAAATGTCGGAAAACCTTTAGACTCGCTCGGCCTTCTGCATTGCGATATATTCAATCGGCAGCGGTTCCTATTAAACGGTGTCGAGATGCGTCTACGGCTGGTGCCGTCTAGAGATTGCGTAGAGGTGCGTGGGAGATACAAAGAATGGTTAATGCGGCTTAAAGATTCTCGAGGCATCGCTTCTCGTTCGTAGAACAAAAATAGCTCTTGGTGTGCTGCTCTCGCATGCTAGAACTCTGGCCAAGTCTACGGCAAAATATTCTCTTACGAGAGTGGAGGTAGACGCCGTTTTAATTCACTCCGATGTTCATGGAGAGGCGATCGACAATATCGATGTAGTTTAATTGCCGAAGCGTATCATTATCGGGTTTCGTCTATAACAAAGCGTTTAACGGTGATTTGAGTATGAATCCATTCAATTTCCAAAATTACAAGATAAATTATCTCTCATTGTATGTAGATGGTGCTCAAATACCCTGTAAACCGTTACAACAGAATTTAACGAAAAATGATCTGTATGTGGAAGTTTTTCAGACGCTGTTTTCGGGAACTGGAATACATTCCTTGACCGATGGTGATTCGATTAATCGCGATGATCACCGCGATGGATACCGTCTGTTTGTTTTTGATTTGACACCCGATCTTTCAGCGAACAGTAATTCACATCGGAATTTAATACAGCATGGTAGTGTGTGAATAGAGGTACGATTTGAGGAGGCTTGCTTTAACGGTAAATTGTATTGTCTACGCGCAGTACGGTTCTCGAAATCGACGTCTCTCGCTAGGCAATGGTGGATTTTACCGGAGATGTGAAAAAATGTGCTGATGTTGGGATAAAATTGTCTCGTGTTAATGTCTATGTACGTAGCAAATCAGTCGATCTTGAGCATCTGCGTGGATTAGGCGTTAAAATGAATATCGTTACAGATATACAGGGAATGCGTGGTAGAGACTCCAAATTTATTCCGGAAGAAAATTTCGTGGTAGCGGTGGATAGACCGTACGCTGCCCCCACTGGACTATCACCGATTATACCGCAACATCCCGCACGGCTACGAAAAAACTGCAAGTTCTATCGGTACGGCCTCAAGCAACTGCAGACCTCTCTCTCTCTCTCTCTCTCTCTCTCTCTCTCTCTCTCTCTCTCTCTCTCTGTTTTTCTCGGCAACAGCTCTCAGAATCAGCAACAGCAACAGCAGCAGCAGCAGGTAATCGAACATGGATGTGAAGATATACTGGTTGGTGAATGCAGACAAAGAAATAAAGGACGAGGTTGCATGAAATCAAAATGATGATAAAGCAGGTAATCCGGGAGGAGTTGGTGACCGTCAAACAGGATCTAGAAGAAATGAAACAAACATTTCAAGAGAGTTACATGGATGTAGGGGAGTCGACAAAAAACTTATAGTGAAATGGTGGAAGGAAAGAAAGAAAGTAAACTGATTGTTAAGCCGAAGGAAGCGCAGGAGAGTGAAACAACCAAGAAAATAGTAAAAGAAAAAGCATATACTTGAAAACCCTATGGGAACAAAAAACTACTACGTCCACATCGTTGTTTATGGGTAACGCTAAAAGTAGTTGTTAACTTATTGATAAACGAATACATGCTTTCGATTGCAGCGCCATGTGTAAGAAAATTTAATATCAACAATAAAGTCAAATCAATGGATTTTGTCATGGAAAACAAGGAAAAAATAGGGTTTTCCAATCACGATTTTGAAGCAACTTCCATTTTCACCACAATGGAGTAGGGATGGGGGGAGGGTGGATCGAGTTTCGTATCGCTGAATAGCTTTTTGAAAAATTAAACATGTTTTTTCTTTTTTCGGTCCGGTTTCAATCAGGTTTCTTGCGATTATAGCGCCATCTATCACGAATCGAAAAAAATGTTCAGATTATAAACTTGGCTCAGATCGAGAGTGTAAATATATTTGGCTGCACGCAATTTGTGCAGAATCTGACTCATATACGGCAGCAGATACGCATCTGTGTTGGAGACCGCGTTGACTTCCCGGAAATCGAGATAAAACCGATAGGTATTATTCAGTTTCTTAATCATTGTAATTGGCGTCGACCAATCACTGCACGAAGGCTCTATAACTTCAGCCGCCAACATACGGTGGACCTCGTCATTTTAACCTCACGCATAATCGGTGTCACGGGATAGTAACAATGTTTAATCGACCTTGCGTTGCCGACGTTGATTCTATGTTCAGTCTGGTGCGTCAATCCCGGTGCTTTCTTAAGCTTTGGCAGCTTTACCTGGAGAAACTCTATCAAACGTTCTGTTTCTCCCCGCTCGAGATCTGAAATTTCCAATAAAACGCTAGCGTATTCCTCCTTATCGCATTTAACGAACTCGAATTCGCGATCTCGCTTCACGCTAAAACTCCACACCCGACATTCATGATCGACGACTACCCCTAGAGCTTCTAACGCGTCCAACCCGAAAAGCAGGGGTGCTGGAAACGCAGACAACTCTACCTGACACGGATCTCTCACGATACTCCAATTTTATTGGGAAATCGATTTACTCCGTGTATAACATTTTCTCCCCGTTCGTGATAGTACTCGGGCGCGGAGGAGTTGCCCGACGAGTTAAACCTAACCGTGATGCAGCTAAAATCCCATCCTGGCCCAAATAGGTATGCGTGGAGCCACTATCTATAATCGCCGGTAAAATATACTGCACCACGAAGATAACGATAAGAGTAGTTCGCGATCGCGCGGTATTTAACGGACTGCACGAATATTCCGCAAAATCGACAGATGTAGTCGGTAATGGAGGTGGAGCTTTTCCGGAGGACGACGGAATCGCCACAGCTCCTACTGGCGATCCCCGGAAGCGTTTCCCGGACAATTATGGGCAATATTCGTGGTTACATCCGGCTTACCTCATTTGAAACAAAATCGAGTTCGGGGGGCCGTACACCCAATGGATAAGTAATCTGGCTTCCGACAATTCCAATAAATATTTTCGTTCCTCAAGTCGCCACGTCTAACCCCCGATGAACCAGAGTTTTTCCGGTTTTTGGGGGTGGCGTGGGAGCTAGTTCCGCGGGTCTAGGCGGAATAGGAGGACGGGGTGCAACATAAGACGCCTCCGAGAGCGACCTACGTGGTGCTTGAGAGGATGCACCTCCGGGGGCGGGGTCGCTGATGGCCGAAACGGCGATCGATCCCTACGCGGGATGCTCCCGCCGCTCTCCCCAGGAGGAATGTTTCTGTTCGCGGAATCTCGCGGCGACGGACTATTTAAGGTGGCATTACTCGTTCCGTGGGTTGACGACAACCCTGCGGGTACATGTTACGCGGGATTCGGGAATAAAGAACGGTGCGGTCGCGGCGGCGGACGATAATACTGCTTCGCCAAATAAGTGCGTTTGATGCGCGCCGCGATGCGCTCCGATTCCCCGAACGAGTGCACCTCGTGTCGCTGGATCGCGACTTGTAATCGCGGCAACATATTGCGATGAGCGTAGCTCAGCTGTTCGCCGGCCGAAAAGGGTGATATCACGCGATCCAACAACCCTCGCAAATACATTAAATAATCCGATACTGACGCTTCTTCCTCCTGGGTACGTCGCAAAATTTCTTCCCGTAACGCGAATTGAAAATCGGGATTGCCAAACCGATCGCGCCACGCCAAACGGAATGACTTAAAATTCACAAAGCGCGGTCGCTCACTACGGAACTACACTAACGCAATACCCGACAGGTAAAACGGCAAACAAAAAAAAAGTTCTTCATCGGTAACGGAAACGAGCGCGCGACCTTCCTCTAATCGCGTTATAAATTCTTCCGCGTCCTCCCCTCGCGCTCCTATAAATGTTATACTTAATTTCCTCATCAATTCGTAAGGTCTCGAAGCCGGAAACCTTCCCCGCTCTTGCATATTGGTGTACGGGGGTGCGTGGTGACGACTGAAAATTAGGGATCGCTCGATCCCCACGCGGAAACGGCATTGTTTCCCCAAAATTCATCGTAGGATGGTCGCGAGAGGGTAGCGGATAGGGTACCACTCGAGAGCGCAACTTGCTACGCACCGGTGCACTCCGCGCAGCTATTGGAATCGAAGCTGCGTACACGTTACCTTCTATGACAGCCGACTGCATCGCAGGAGGAGGATTCGCCGAGCTATCCTCACCCAAAATCCCCGTACGGAATGGATTCGTGTCAACTACTGGAGGGGTGCTACTAAGGGTTTGCACTCCCGACAATAAAGATTTTAAAAGCCGCTCAAGCAGCTCGAACGACGCACCCCCCGTGGATAAACCACGCTCGTGTAATGCAAGACTGATCGAGATGTCTTCCATTGTCCCTCTTCCCTCGTCCCCCGAGCTTGCCATTCTACGCGAGAATCCGTGCCGATCGACCGTACCTACTAGCTACATCGCTTCACGCAACGCTAGAGCGTCCGCTGGTACCTGTAGTAGTCCAGTCATTTGATAATTTTACCTGGAAAGATATCCGGGAGTTTTGAAAATTGGTGATTTTATAGATTTCGACGTGCTCTTTTCGAATTTTCACTTTGCCACCTCGTATCTTTGCCGCTGGCAACGCCATATTGGAAAAACGGCGCCCAAAAACAGTTTTTTGACAATATCTCCTTTCCAACTCATTTTACGATGAAAATAATTGTGTAATAAATTAAACTAGAGAAAATTTCCTACAATTTATGAAGTAACCTTTTCTTTGTAGAATTAATAGTTTTAGCGTACGAGCGCTGCAAAGTCCACTCCAACACGCATTTTGGCCAAATAACTCATTTCCACACCAACATGAGGTAGAGTAAGTGGCGCGTTTTTTTTGTGGCATTCCCAGTAGGCCTAATCCTCTTGTAATGCACTATTATAAAATTTAGCGCGCTCTCCTTCGCTTCGCTATCTTTGATGGACTAGGTTTTGCGAGTTCATCGTCTTCAGTACCGAGCGAAATGTCACAGATAGAAATTTCTTCCACGTCATCCGTGATGAGATCATCAGCTTCGTTGTAATCCTCTTGTTCCTCGATTTCGTCATACGTTTGCTTGAGAATAGTCTCTGTTGCTTCCTCTTCATCGCTATCTTGTAGTGGAACTTGCGAATTATCACAGGTACCATTGCAATTCGTGTATATAACGGAGCACTTTAATCCAGCCTTCCTGCATCCACAGGCTCCCCGACACCCCTTTTTGCATTTGCAAGAAATAAGTTTTAACCACGTTTTCGGAGCTCGGGGCTCGAGCGTGGTGACAGGAATTAGCCCATTCTTGCTTTTTTCCATCCCCATTGCTCTGCATTTTTTTCAACTCCATACCACTGCTGAACCTGGTGGTAGGTTCGGAACTAATGTTGTCGTGCTGCTGCTTCTGTCGGTGGCAGTGATGCAATATTAAATTTATTTTTATATGCTGATTTTGTGAAGCATGTGTATCTATAGTTGTTTAACGACATATTTGTTACGCCACTGTAACCGTACAATGCAAGGAGGAAGCCTTCTCCAGCTTCAGCAATGATCTTTGGATAGGCATTTTGGTTTTTAAATACCTGGAAAAGCTTGTTTAAATCTCGGTTTTTTCGGAGTCCATTAGCACATTTTATTTTTCCTTGATTAAAGAGTGCTGATGTTGTATCACAGCCACTGAAGGCGTGCAAGCATAATATGTTATCTGCGGCTGTTTTATCTATGATACTTTTTGTTGAATATATTCGTTGCGAAAGTTTTCTTTTTTCTGGTTTGAGAATATATATGTTTGAACGCATAGATAGAGCCGTCAGAAGAATAAGAAGATCTACATCTTCGCCGACAACTATTACGGAATCGAATGTAGATGAAATGCTGATTACCGTATTGATTATTAGCGTATCCTCATCTTCCGTGTCTTGCTTGACCATGAAGTTCGCAGCTTCAAATTTTGTCTTCAACATTCCAATAAGGCGTTTCTTGTTTGCATCGTTGCCCAAGAATTTATCTTGTGACACAGTTGGGATCATTGTCTCATCAAAAACTATGTCTACTGAAGCATTTTTCCGTGATTGTCGGGATCGCTCCGCATATTTGGTATTACGGTTTGCTACATCTTCCGGATATCCGTCAAATACGACAATGGCATTGGATGTATAGTTTGATCGAACGAATGTGACGTAGTTATTGCAAATGGATGAAAACGATTCACCACGATGCCAAACGACTCGGTGCAATAAGTATCCTCCGTCAATGACATACTCGTACATAGCGTCTCCAAAATTTACATCTCCAGAATATGGTTCAAATGCCTTATACATAAAAGATTTGACGCACTTGCGGATCCCTTTGTCATTGAAAAGGGATAACGGAAACGGTGCAAGTTCGTACGTAAGAAACTTTTCAAGTTCCTTGTCAGATTCTTTTGCAATGCACATTCTTTGAAAAATTAATAAAGGAATAATCGGGATAATGTCATCTTCTATCCGCATCCTTGCATTCATAACGCCAAGTGCTTTTACTCTGTCATTCTGTTTGAATTTTACGGTATAGAAATCGCTGCCAATGATTATTGAAATGCCAGTACTACCAATTTCTTGAGATATGTGACAGTTTATCTTGTTATCTCCGATAACTCCAGTGCTTATTAACATGAGTTCCTTTACTTCTGGTAAAGGAGAATGTTGGCACAACCAATCCATTAGTTTTTTTATGTCGTCATTGTCACGATTAATCCGCGAGCTTCTCATTTCGACATGCTGCTCCGAACTGGAAAAAGTTACGTTGCAAAACTCGCAAACATTGTGCAGGAATACCATTCCTACAGTCCACTTGGAGAGCACGCTGTCCTTGACTCCTCGTCCATGAGTAAGGCCGCCAAGACATTTTATCGTCCTCATCAACGATTGCTCAATCGTCATATCTGACCACGTACCACACCAACATTTGTCGGAACGTCTAATTGTAAAGTATCTTTTAGTTGCGAAAAATTCGTATTCTTCAGCTGTCATTCTTCCCTTCAAATCAAACATATCTTCCAAATATAAGTGGCAAGACTTTGCATATAAGAAGTGGCCACTGGCATGAAAATAAGGCAATATTTTCTGGATAGTGTCAAGATGTACCAGGTCTATAAATATGAAACCGGAATTTTTGTATAGAAAATACACGTTTATTGTATGAAAATGATAAAAAATATTTTATTCGAAGTATTGCCCATCGCTAGCTATACATTTTTCCCACCTGTCATCGACAATTTTCGTACATTTTCGTAAGAAGTAAAGCGCTGCTCAGCAAGTGCGTGTCCCATCGATGCAAATAAGTAGTAATCGGACGGAGCCAAGTCTGGTGAGTAAGCCGCATGCGAAAGTATTTCCCAACTAAACGCCTCAATCGTTTCCTTGACCAGTTTTGCTGCGTGTGATGGTGCATTATCATGAAGCAAAATCACTTTGTGTTGCCTTTTTTGATATTCTGGTCGTTTTTCACGCAAAGCTTGATTCAAATCGATCTTTTGTTGTCAGTAGCGTTAGGTATTAACGGTTTCGCCAGGTTTTAGCAGCTCATAATAGATCACACCCTTCTGATCCCATCAAACACAGATCATTGTCTTCCGTCCATAGCGATTTGGCCTTGCAGTCGATGTCATTGGTTCGCCTGGAGTTACCCATGATCTTTTACGCTTAGGATTCTCAAAATATATCCACTTTTCATTGCCAATCACAATTCGATGGAGAAATGGCTTTCTTTTGTACCTGGCGAGCAGCATTTCGAAAGTGGTTTTTCGGTTTTCCTGCTGTCTTTCATTCAGTTCATGTGGAACCCATTTTCCCATCTTCTGGATCTGTCCCATGGCTTTCAAACGTATGGAGACGGCTTCTTGTGTCACATTTCATTGATCCGCGAGTTGTTGTTGCGTTTGAGCGTCATCCTCATCCAACAATGCTTGCAATTCGCTGTCTTCAAACTTTTTCGGTGGTCTTCCACGTTCTTCGTTTCTCACGTCAAAATCGCCACTTTTGAATTTTTTAAACCACGCAAAGCACTGTGATTTACCAAGAGCATGCTCATTGTAAGCTTCGACAAGCATTCGATGCGATTCTGCACCAGTTTTCTTGAATTGGTAACAGAAAATCTATGCTGTCCGCAAATCGTAGTTTCCAGGCACAAAATTTGACATGTTCAACGCTATTACAAGCTATGTACAAACTTGTATTGTTGTGAGTTGAAAATCTTTGTCAGAGATGTCAACAAGGAAATGGCGCCAATGACGCGGTTTGACGGTAACTACATTGACAGCTAGGGCCATCTATGGGCAAATTCCGGTTTCATATTTATAGACCTGGTAAATTCCAATTGCCCATTCTTTCTGCCTCGATGAATTGTTTTTCAAGCGTCACCATCCAGAAATATTGCACCCATAATTTCGCTGTAGAACCACATTGTTTAAATTTTATCAGTTGATTCTCAAATTTCTCAGCAAGTTATTTGTAGCATTCTGCCTGGTCCGCCACGAGCACCACTGACCTGTCGAAATTGTATAGAATTCTTTCTAATTCTGCACTGAGATCGGGTGCTCTCACATAGGTCAATACACCTCCAGTTCTACTGTTTTCGGTATTACTTCGTATCATGTTGTAATTGTCAATACTCAATTCCGTATTTATTTCTTCTTTAATGTGCGTTTCTGTTAGGCATATGACCTTTGGTTTGTTTTCCACGATTAGAAGTTCCATTTCATCTTTATTGTGTATGAATCCTTGTGAATTAAGTAGTAACATGAATGCATTATGGAGGCGTCTATCGTCATCTACTAATTGCTATTCATCTTCGTACAATATATTTCTCCTATTTCTGTCTACCATTTGATTATACACTTTACATTTTAAATCAGTGGCTTCATGATTGTTATCAATATCTTCTAATTAAAATTTTTCAATTGTCTTCGTGCAATTTATGCACTTTTTTATGGTCGATGAACATTCTCTACTACTGTGCTTGTCTCCACATTTTCTGCAACATTTTTCATTTCGGCATTCGTTTGCAAAATGATTATATCCCCAGCAATTAAAACATCGGGTCACACTTACGTAGTCGTACACTGGGCGCAATTTCCAACCTACTTTCATTTTTCCTCCTTGAACTAGCTTTTTGTGTGTTTTTTGATCAACTTCTAATATTATAGTTGATTAATTTTCTCTGCCTTTGGTTTTCTTGACTATTTTCATTTTATTTGAAGTTCTGTCACTCTCTATACCGTAGAGAGAGAGAGAGAGAGAGACGGGGGAGAGGGAGAGGGAGAGAGAGAGAGAGAGAGAGAGAGAGAGAGAGAGAGAGAGAGAGAGAGAGAGAGATTTATTAGCTTTCTCAGCTATTTAATACACAGTGTTACATATTTTTCTTACATCTACATACATCTTACTTTACTGTTGACACAACATGCTCCTTTAACATTCGTTTAAACTGTTTTACTTTTTCGCAACCTTTCAGTTGAGTTGGCAATGCATTATATATTTTCACTCCTTCATAGTACATACTTTTTTGTGCACTTCTCGTTCTTCTAAATTGTATTACTATATTTTCCGCTTGCCTTGTTTCCCTACCACTCTTCGTTCCTACTATTTGTAGCCGATTTTTAAATTCTTTTGGCAGTAGATTCTTGACGGCTTTAAAGATAAATGTACAAACATTATAGTACAATCTTTGCCTTATGGACATAAATTATACCGCGCTCAGCATATCTTCTACCTTCGTATAGCGGTTGCATTGTAATATAACCCTCATTGCTCTGTTCTGCGCGATCTGCAGTTTCTTCAACTCTGTTTCACCCATAGCTACTAACAGTGTTGCACAATATTCAAAGTAAGGTGCTATGATTGCTTTATATATCACACATCGCGTATACGCAGATACATAATTCCCCATTCTGTTTAGAAAGCTCGTTTTTTTCCCTATTTTTTTTAACATATTGTAACGGAACGCAATTAAGGCGATCCGCTACTATAACCAACAATCTTAAATTGAATCTAACAAACCAATCCACACCAACTAAACACAAGACACATGACATACCAAAACCAGACAAAGCCAACAAGTAGTTATCGGAAGACAAAACACTCCATAACATCTCAAAAGAAGCACCCACCGGACAAGGAGAACAGAAGGGACAAGTAGGTAAGCACGTAGACTCATAAGTACACATGTTATGATAATGAGTGTGAGTAAATTATATCCGGCTCGAAGGACCAAAAAATGTTATGATAGTGAGTGTGAGTCTGAGTTTGAAATTATTTTTAACCTGTCGACTGGTAACAAGTCGATACATTCACACGTAGCATGTCGAGTGACAGATGCGAATAGTAAGATTAAGGATCCTGGTGACAAGTATAAATAATTAAATGCACTCAGTAATTAACAATAATAAATTCAATGTTTATTTAAATTATATAACAGTGATTGCATAAAAAATACCTGGTGAATATAACAAATATATACTGTGATTTGTCTGGCCTGCGTGTTGATGTACTGGTGGTGAGTAGGTTCTCAGGCCTCTGAGTTGACTTGTTGATTCCGTGTGGTTGATCCTGGTGATAAGGTCTGGTTGTAAAGCTCTAGTAAAGCCACACGGCAGGCTGGTGAGAGTCCTGACGCCAATGAACGGTGCGAGGCAGAATGGCGTCTCTGCTGCCAACGAGCGAACCAGGCCGTTGACGGTTATGTGAGCGCTGCACTAGTCCTGTTGATTTGCTGTGATTCGCACTGACACTGATTTTACACACGGGTTATTTGATCAAGAATGTACTACACTATAATACTGAATGCGTACAAAAGTGAGAGGAACGAATGAATATCTCTGTGAGTTTACGCGGGAACGTGTACTGCGAGCGACTCGAGCGAGAACAATGGCCACATCCGTCGACCACGAGGCAGAGTATCAAGAAGGCGGACGTGCGTCACAGCTTGCTTGTGATTCGCTGTCAGCGATGGAAAGCGAGCCTTGTGAGTGGTCTTGCCGATGGGGCCACGCTAACAGCGTTGGCTGCTTGGGTGAGCTTCGATCGAGGATGTGAGCAGATGGACATTATGCTTAAGTGCGCGGTCGATTGGTCGATACAGCATACCTGCGAGCTATACCATATGACGCGAGGCGTCAGATGATTGTGTGTGTAGCGTGTGCATGAGTTGAGTGTGTGCTTGGTAGGCGTGAAAACTGAACAACACACCTTAAAAACAATGGCGTGAATAAAAGGCCCGCCTAGCGTGAAGACCACCATGTAAACAAAACAGAGCACGCAAGGGGAACCTCCCCCGAACGAAGCCAACTAGACAGGAGGCGGAACAGCAAGCACACGCCGGGCCTACTAGACCAGCGCAATAGCCCCCGCCCTATACGAAGACCGGGCCAAGCCTAACGCAGTCGACACTACCCAAATAGACCATACTACTCAAAAGGCGAGAACACCAAGAACGCCACAGCACGGCGAAAAGAGAAAATAATTCATGAAACTCTTGAAATTCCACAAAAAACCGAGACAAATCAACAGGGTACCTTCGCATGAAGCTTCGCCACGTACCCCCACTCACAGATAAAACATTAACATTAAGAAAAAGACTTTAAACAAACCTATCTCTCACAAATATTAATAAACAAATAGAGAACAAGACAACCCTTACACAGGAGAGTACATGGAAACAAGAATAACATAGAAATCAATGAGAAATCCATAGAAAACTCCCAAAAAAGACTTAATTAACAATAATTAACGATTCTCGGTAAATAGTCATCATTAGAACAAACAGGTGACTACACGAGAGGCAATAAAGAATTTAAACCTACAGCAGGTAGGACTATAGCATTAGCTGACGAAATGCAACCTCGCTAGAACCGCGTCTCAAACCCCAAGGGAAACAAAGAGCGGGCTAAATATAGAAATTTAAGGAATAACGGAACACTTACACGTCACCCCGCACCTCCCTCACCTAGTGATTGAAGTGCGACAAACATCACGTGACTTACCACAACACCCCCCCCCCCCCCGGGGGTCCATCCACCAACCTATATAAACCGCGACGGGACAAGCCTCGGGGCTCTTGTCAAAATTAATAAGTCAAGACGAAGTGCTGCTCGACAGCCTACCTAGCATAGTAAATCACACGTAAAATCTCCATGTAAAAGATACGCGTTCTTTCGATCAAATCGATTACCCTGCATTGCGCTTGGCCGTCGTTTGACCGAACGAACCGATAAATAACAATAACTAACAGCTTGGGACACACCATGATAGAACCAGTGTTCTTTTTCTCAACTGATTCTCCTACACTGCGCTTGGCCGTCAGTTGAGTAAACGAACTCATCAGGATACTCTGTCAGGGGTAAGGCTCCTCTGCACTGCGCTTGGCCGCCCCTACTCACAGCGTCATGGCACACTCCACTAACGGGTCCCCACGCACGGCGTCGTGGCTACCCGTCTCTTGGAGTGTGAAGAAGCATGAGTGACATAAGGTCAAGGGAGTGGCATCCTGACTAAGTGCACCACGCGCTAGATTCATAGGATGTACCTGCGTGGGTGGGACCACGTCAGGGCCAGCACCAGCTACCACCTGTAACCTACGAATACCTCGGCTGCACAATCATTAAGAAAACCAAATCGTAAGCCTCTTAATGGCACGATAAGGTGGCTTAATTGATCGTGAATAAAGGCTTCAATATCCGGGGTACAGGAAGAGTTAGCTGGTCATAGCTGCGAACCCGGTGTCCTGTGCGAACAGCGAAGCTATAGCCAGGGACCCAAACAATAACAAAGACGAGTAAGATAGGTAGGTAAATTCACACACACACACACACTACCTCACGGTACGACACTCGCGATTCCCCTATAAGCTCACCGCGTAAACATCAGTAGGGCGGAGCCTTGAAAGGCAAGTCACACGGTTACTCCTATCTATGGAATATCGAAATAATAAATCACCAGTTAAAACGTCCGATGATTCAAAACAAAGGCCGACCGGTACGTCTTACGACGGTACCACGGAACGCCCCATATGAGGACAAGCACAGGCAGTAGTAACTAAGCAGGCCCCACCCCCCTTTAATATCAAATAGACACAGGTAGAAACGAATACACCAATGAACGGGAAGCTCCGCATAAAATGTATCCTGAATGCACATAATTAACCAATCAAATGCACGTACGTAGTTTTAAGAAAATCGCACATTAGCAAACGCGATGACCCCCGAATTAATAAATTGAGTGTTAAGCTCCGTAAATGCGATATCTCATCGCTTTACGAATAATAGAGTCACAACCCGATGTAACCAGAAATCAATCCGCATACGTAATTTTCAGCATCGCGTAGATCAAAACGCGTCAACCCAAAATTGAATAAATTGAGTGTTAAGCTCCGTAAATGCGATAGTAGTATGTGTACACCTTTGCTCCATCCCACTCCTTCCCCCACCACGCGGCTACCTCCACCACCGCACTTTTCCACCACCGCGCTACCCACTCTGCTTGACCAGTGTCGGTAACGTGGAGATGGTAATGTGAGATGGTGTGGGTACCTTGGTGAACAAGGAAGAGTAGAGACAAGAGTAGGATGGAGCATAGGTGTACACATACTTGGAATAAAATTTTTAACTCACCCTTGTGTTGGCGGCATCTGCGACGACTCTCCAGGGTGACGGGCACAATATTTATTCCAATATTCCATGGCACACACATATGCACACACGCACTCTCTCTCTCTCTCGCTTTCTCTCACTCACTCACTCACTCACTCAAAAACCACAGCTACGTGCCCTAGTAATGCTAATTACCCGCACCCATGGAGCGCTGGTACCGTCAGGCATAGGCATCCGTATTCCGATCAGTGCATTGTTACCGCACGTATCCTCGACCCGATGTAGTTCTCCGTCCTCGTCAATTAAATGTTCGAGGCCGAATACTATGCACTTCACGAGCATCACCGTTAACGCACTAATCGGCGGCTCGGGGTAAAATAGCTGCGACCAGTCGACGTATATCGATTCCTCGAAATCGACCAGCAGCACCTCGCAGCACCCGTCATCGCTCACGTCGATGATATCCCCGCGCATGGCCCTTTGATTACGCACAACCACACAGGACACCCCAACGCACAAGTCATCGGTTAAAAAGCGTCTCCTCTCAGAGCGCTCCTCGATATATAATTTATATAAATTGTCCTCCAGTCCGCACAATGCCGCGCACATTAGCTCCGACCGTAGACACACACAGTATTATTGTCGGTGCTGCATATCACCCGACACACAAAAGCTGCCGCTAGATCGTCGCCTAGATTTAGCGGATACATTTTGCGATTTTTCTATTCAGACTTTCGTCGCGCACTGCTAAAGACAGACTGGATGCTCCGGATGATGCTGGCGGGGATCACAGCGTTTGAAGATAACAAACGCCCCTCTGAATCATAACCAGGTGTCCAGCGCTCTGAATGCAATGTCAGCGGTTTCGCATGGGCGTGCCGCTTTGCGCTGTGCTTCTCGTGAAGAGAATGCTCTGCAGTAAAAGACGCAGAATATGATACCGTACCGCGAGAGACCTCGATTATAATTTATATATAATTATAAAATAAGAGACACATTAAGCCGACGTATTTGTATTTAATTAATCAATATTTTATTTAAATCACTTTATACATATTTACCGTCGTATGCAGCATCGCTGCAAACACGGTAATCTTCGCTCGGAAACTCCTCCGCCGTTAAATTTATTTTTATCACTGCCTGATCGTCGAGAGGCAAAAGTATTGTAATATTCACGTAATAATCTGTCGTTTTTCATTACATTATCGCTAAAGAGATTATTAAATTGTGACATGGTGAAGCCGCACGACATAAGATGTAGGACTACGATGCAAAATTGTCCACACACATCCGACGTATTACTCTGTAGCTGCTTGAGGCCGTACCGATAGAACTTGCAGTTTCTTCGTAGTCGTGCGAGATGTTGTGGTATAACCGGTGGTAGCCCGTTGCTATCAAAGTACATTCCTTTTCCATGATGGTTAACGTACATGGCGATCCAATGCTCTCCAGATCCGTTGTATTTATCCGTGTTAACTACGAGTCCGGCAGGTAACGACCATACACGAGGAATTCTGTCAGCTGGGTATACGCCAACGGTTGAAAGTGGTAGATTCTGCAGACTCTCGTAGATTTGTCTAGTGTTCATGCTGAACACATAGTCAATGAATAAATGATGACCGATACGCTTTGAAAGACGTATATATATGCAAAATTTATTTCACAGCATCGTCGATCGTGTCACGACTACATGATGAAGATTTCTCCTCTTTCTTATTCTCTTCCTCTTCGTCTGCTGACCAAACATCCATGTATGATTCTTCTTTAAACGGGTGCTTGCGAAGCCAATTTTTTATTTGGAAAGTCTGGCGCATTGCACAATGCGAAGACGCTGTATCGTTTATTATAGCGTGTCTGAAGTATTTTCGTAAAGATTTCGGCATAAATGTGTATGTTGGGGCGCCCTCCTCATCCTCCAGGTTGGAAATTTCACGACTCGTGATATCGCAAAGAAGTATAGCCTTCTCGTGACCGCGAGTATAGATACGTCTGGATTTTTTGGAAATTTCACGCAAGTTAGCGTATGCTTGTTTACAGATCACATCGCCTTCGTACCATTCGGGACCGTGAAAATATTTTGAGAGAAAATTATTCTGGCTTCTTGAGTGCTGTGGTAATTCGGCAAAGTGACACGGCGGTGGGACGATCCAATGAGCAGAGTACGGTCTATCCACTGCTACCACGGCAATTTCTTTCGGAATAAATTCCGAGTCTTTACCACGCATTCCCTGTATATCCACGACGATATCCATTTTTACGTCTGATCCGTACAGATGCTCGAGTTCGACTGATTAGTTACTCGCGGACACACTTCTACGTCTCTTAACACGAAATAATTTTATGCCGACATCAGCACATTTTTCGCTTATCCGGTAAAATCCACCATTACTTGCCGAGAGGCATCAATTTCAAGGATATTATCATATTCCGCGTAGACTACACAATTTATCGTTGAAGCAAGCGCATCCTCAAATCGTACCTCTATTCTCACACTACCGTGCTTTATTAAATTCCAATGTGTATTGCTGTTCGCCGAAAGATCGGGTGTCAAATCAAAAGCAAACAGACAGTATCCATCGCGATAATTATCGCGATCGATCGAACTACCGTCGTTCAAAAAATGTATTCCAGTTCCCGAAAACAACGTTTGAAAAGCATCCACATATAGATGATTTTTCGTGAAATCAGGTTGTAACGATTTTGAAGGTATTTGAGCACCATCTACATACAACGAGAGATAATTTATCTTGTAATTTTGAAAATTGAATGGATTCATACTGAAGTCACCGTTAAACGCCTTGTTATCGACAAAACCGATAATTATACGCTTCGGCAATTGACCTAACACGATATTATCGATAGTCTCCCCATGAACACCAGAGTGTATTGAAACGGCTTTTACCTCGACTCTCGTAAGAGGATATTTAGCCGTAGATTTTGCCAGAGTTCTAGCATGCGAGAGAGGAGCTATTTTTGTTCTACGAACGAGAAGCGATGCCTCGAGAATCTTCACGCCGCATTGACCATTCTTTGTATCCCCCACAAGACAAAATGAATCTCTAGATCGCACCAACCGTAGTCGCATCTCGACGCCATTTAATAGGAACCGCTCCTGATTGAATATATCGCAATGCAGATGACCGAGCAAGTCTACAGTTTTTTCGACATTAAAAAATTGTTTTCTTTTCACAAGACCCGTATTTTCCGATGTTATATCATCCATTTTTCCAGGTGTATCGTCGTACCAGAGAACGCTCGTGAGATGCGAATTTTTTGCTGCTGGACCGTAATTCAAAAGTGTTTCTATGTACGCTCGATAAGCGTAGGCATTATTTGGAAGTGAAACTAATTTTTGATTCAGGTATACATCCACCTGAATAAACATAGAATGCAAGAGATTATTTACAAGGCCGGCACTTACTTTCGACGATGTGCCCGCGGCAATTTCCGTAGTGGTAGGAGATGTTATTTTCACTCTCAGACTAAGCATAGTATGCGCGAGATCGATATACTCATCACCCTGTCCACGAATAACAAATTTAATCGGTGAATCATCTGTTAGCGAAGATATTGGTTTGTCATACACCGTATTGGAGCCTTCGATAGAAGTTTGCGTCGGTGGGAGTGAAAATAATTTAAGTTCTGACTTAAGACACTCGCACGAGTATGTAGAAAAGCCATCTTGTTTCAGCTATCCAAAAATATCTGCAACTGTTCGTTGACGAGTCTTCTTCTTCTTATTGTTCTTATTATTTTTCTTCTTCTTTATTACTTTTCTCTGTATTACACTTTAATTTTTACGGGAGATACGTCGTGGTTTACGTTCGTTCGATGAATGAGGAGTTCGTGAAATTTTGCGCTTTTTATAACCAGAACCCCGCATGAGAGTGTACATTTTTTCAGAGGCTTTGCGTTTGAGATTACCAGGTGTATGCATAAGTTTTTTCCGGTTTTTTGGTAAAAAAAAACACGTAATTTAGGGAAATTAATTTTTGTTTTATTCAAAATATTGGCCATCGACTTCTACACATTTCGCCCATCTTTCAGGTAACTTATGAATACCATGCCAGAAAAACTGCTTGTCTTTTGCGGAAAACCATTCGTCGAGCCATTTTCCAACTTCCTCGAAATTGCTGAAGTGCTGCTCTGGGAGCGCGTGCCCCATTGATGCGAAGAGGTGATAGTCAGATGGCGCCAGGTCTGGCGAATACGGCGGGTGCGGAAGGATGTCCCATCCAAGCGATTTCAAGGTGTCTTTCACTGCTTTTGCTGTGTGAGACGGCGCATTGCCGTGTAACAAAATCACTTTGCCCCTATTCTGGCCCATTCCGGTCGTCTTTCGATTAATGCGTGGTTTAAATTAATAATTTGTTGGCGATAGCGTTGTGTATTAACGGTTTCGCCGGGCTTCAAGAGTTCATAATACACAATACCGCTCTGGTCCCACCAGACACAGAGCATGGTCTTCTTGCCGAAGCGATTTGGCCTTGGTGTTGAAGGACCGGCTTCGCCAGGTGAAAGCCACGATTTTTTCCGCTTCGGGTTTTCAAAGTAAATCCATTTTTCGTCACCTGTCACAATTCGATGCAAAAATGATTTCCTTTCCTGGCGTTGAAGCAGCACTTCGCAAGTGACTGCGATTTTCTATTTGACGTTCATTCAAATCGTGTGGGACCCATTTACCGAGTTTATTGATCTTCCCCATCACTCGTAAACGTCTGCTGATTGTTTCTTGTGACACATGTAATGTTTCTGCTAATTGCCGTTGAGTTTGAGTTGGGTCATCATCCAATAACTCCTGCAATTGCTCGTCTTCGCATTTTTGTGGTCTACCAGAGCGCTCACTGTCTTTCACATTGAAATCACCACTTTTAAATTGTCGAAACCATGTCTCACATGTTCTAATCGATGGAGCGTGTTCACCATATGTTTCTACCAGTAAACGTTGACTTTCAGCAGCCTTTTTCTTTTGATTAAATAAGAAAAGCAATGCGTGCCGCAAATGTTCTTTTTCAGGCACAAAACTCGACACGATCACTGAACGATAAAACAAAGACGCTAGTTTTTGGCGGACTCAACTTGTGTGTGTTTGTAGGTTAATGTCAGACGAACAAAATGACGTATGTGTCAAATTAATACGCTGCGTACTTTTCGCTGGCGCCATCTCTTAGTTAAACCGGAAAAAACTTATGCATACACCTGGTACTGTCTGATTCTCGCGCTCTCTCGCGAGTAGCATCTTTCACAGCTATATTCCTATCGAGGATATCACCGGCTACGTTTACACCAGCGCGCAACGCTTCTTTACCAACTGCTCTAGCGCCCTTCTTTAAAAGTGGTAACTCTCGACGAAACAGGCCCCCGAGAAAGCGGCCGATACCGTGTCCTCGTTCATTAGGTGTTCCGATATAAACATGGCTAATGCCACCGTACCCGCGACGACCCCATCCATGCTGCACACTGTCAATATCATCCATAGTGTAATCAATCGTGGGACCTTTTTATCGAACCATACGGACAGTCATCAGTATCAATGGGAACGACTCGTAAGAGGGGTGTCTGTACATCGTCTGTAATATAGCTCTCGCAGATATCTGTGTATAAAAACATGCTGCCCGGTATAGCATCGGTGAGAGATGCAGGCCTCGACCCTGTGTATTCGCAATGCGGTTCTATCATTACTGACCTACAGGCCTCTTCCGAGAATCCTAGTAGCCTTGTGATAGCGGGCGATACGCGAAAGTCGTGGTAGCGTAGATCGTCGCATACGCGTGCCACTTCGACCTGCCCGCTCGGAAGCGATTTAAAGCGCAAATGATCGGCCACGTGAGGTAACTGATTTATACTCTCCAAAAGAGCGTCTATAGAGCGATATACACCAGGTGCTACTTGGTCTCTATCAGCGCATCTCCGTGTTAAAAGATTTAAACCCGATAAATCATAATCACCATCCTCAAAAGTTACGAGATTTCCCACAGTCGGAACATGTAAAAGAGTCATCGGATAAGCAATTTCCACAAAACAAACACACCATTCTCCGTGCAAGCGTATCTGACGCGGTAGTGTTGTAATAAATTTCGTCGTCGTATTATCCGGAAAATACTGCATACTACTGTTGCTCGGTAGTACGACAAAGAAAGAGCTATCCTTGGAGCTCATATTTATCACGGACGATGATCCCGAGCGTTCTCCTTCTTTGTCCTCTTCTTCTCTTTCGTCTTCTCAGATGACGGAGGGACTCGTACTCGTGATAATTCTGCCTCGTAGAAAATACCGTCGATAGTCTCGTTATTTAGATCGTGTAAAATATACACGAATGGTTCTCGATTCACCGATATTCGTTGAATCTTGAATAATTCGTTACTCCAACCACGCTCATATCCTTTCACGAAAACTGCTTTAGCTGTACTGATACGTACCAAGTCACCGACGCTGTATTTAGGCTTTTTAATTTTTTTTGCGTTACGCTCGTAACGCCGTGCTAAATTGTCTCGGGCTATAGAGGCATTTTCGAGGGTTACTTCGCTCGGAGGAATACGCGTTCCGCTGTGTCTAGTGTGATTATAAGCATATAAAAAATTTTGTAAAACATCGATGTAACGCTTATTTCGCGTGTATGTAAAGTAGCGCCACATTCGCTCTTTTATTGTTCGATTAAAGCGTTTGGCAATCGAGGCTTTTATATCAGGGTTACGAGCAGCGCGAAATTCGATATTCTTTTTCTTGAGAATTTGCTGAAACGGAGCGCTGATAAATTCTTTGCCTCGATCAGTTTGCAATTGCTGCGGGCGACGATTGTTACTGCGTGCGAGTATGCGTGTGAGACCGCGGGCCACGTTTGCGCTCGTTTTGTCACGCAAAGCCTCGACCCACGCGTATTTGCTCAACACATCGATAACAACAAGCAGATACGCGTACCCATCGTTGTACGTGGCTATCGACCGAAGATCAGCTAAATCAGCCTCCCATACATCGTCTATATTACTCACGCTGTACGTACGACGGGGAAATCGTCGTCGCACGAGGCGATGCATGTTATATGGATCCTGTGTCTCGAGCCATGGCAAAACATTTTTTCGCGCTACTCTTCGGTCCACCTGGGCCAAAATTTTTGCTCGAGAATAGGAAGCAGGATGAGCGGTGTCATAATAGATTTTTTGAAGAATTTTCATAATTTTAGCGATGACCAGTTAAATGGATTCTTTTTCTTTTTCTTTTCTAACTGTGTGGGGGGTCGATATTCTGCTTGTGCGATGTTTTGCAATTTTTCGTCCTCTTCTTCATTCCCCTCCTCCCCCTCGATGATGTCGTTTTCCGCCGTGAGCATTAAATCTCTGTTTGAGTGTGCGGTCTCGGCCTCGTCGTTGTTGTTGCTACCGTTGCTGCTGCTGCTGCTGCAACTATCGTTATCGCGCGGTAAAATAAGATGCCGCTGTGGTGTCGAGGATGATGTAGGTGTAGGCTCGTGTAGTAACTCGGGATTGCCGATAAATTCGCGTGGCATCTGTATCGCTCGCAGGAGTTTGGCAAAGTGAGATCGTCCGATGGGTTTCTCGCGTTTTCTAGCTCGAATAGCATCGTTAACAAGATCAATGATATTGGAATTTGAAATTCTTCTGCCGTCTATTGAAACAACACCGTTACGATCCCATGTCATTTTTTTACCAAAGGCGCTGCGATGCAAATTGCGAAGCAACGATATTGCTTTAGATTAAAATTTTTTTGGTACGCTATCGATAATAAGTGTGTCATTCAGTCGAGATTTAACTTTGTTCATTAAAACGTCGTCGGATTTATTCTCGTGGCTATCGAGTATTGCTACTTTTCGTTTTGATGAAATATTCTCTCACTCGTGTACGAGTGAGAGTTTAGAATTTCACTCAGCTCAGAGTCGAGGCGCGATAATGGCGTACCGGTAGTCTATACGGAAGGCAACGGGTCTGCACTAGTAGTAGTAGTAGCAGCAGCAGTAGTGGCGAGTCCAGCGAGACGATGTATGTTATCATGAGAAATAAGTATCATCTTTCTGGCATATTCCATGTCTCGTGTAGGCCAAGACAGGCACAAGAAGCAATTTCCCCTTTTGGCGGCTAGTCGTCGAAGAATTGTCGCGTGCCTCCGAAGATGATTCTTTTGCACGTTGTTCAGACTCACGTTTCCCTGTAAAACGTTTAGAGCACACTCGCATATACAGCGTACGAGCGTTACATCTGCTTTGCGCAAAATTGCACGTCGTTGCTCTTGCTTCAGATAACACAACGCTTGCAATATAATTATCTGCTTTTTATCGAGAGGTCCGCGCAACGCCATTACAAGCGCATTACTGATACATCGCGCGACGCATCGCGAACTTTTATTGCTTTTTGAGGCACGTAAATGTAATGGTATTGGTCATCGGGAAATATACAGGCGCGAAATCGACAATTATCAGGCGTTGATTGTTTCAAGTCGAATAATAGATAGCCGTGCGGTGCGGCAGTTGCATCGAAATATACTTCCTGCATGAAACGCGGATTCTTGGGACATACCTGGCGGGATAGGTGCTGAATTTGCCCGCGATCTCGCGGATTTTTGAAGACAACGATATAATTAGCGTTTAAGGAGATATCGCGCTGCCCGTGACCCTGATGGAAGAGATTTTGCGTGATGAAAATGACACTAAGATTTTTATGATGGCTACCCTTGGTGAAAAGATCGACCACAGTATTGTTGGATGCCTCGCGCATTAGATCGTCAATGACCACAAGTTTAGGTCTTGCATCATTCGAGTAGTCTACTGCTTGCGGTAAACCCTCGCGAAATTCGATTTTATCACCGTACTCTGAATACACGGACTGCCACTCTGAGTAATAAAAAAGTATACGCTCGAACGGGACATCCGTCATTTCGTGCACGTATTTAAAGAATTTTTTTACAAAAAATGTTTTACCACAACCCGTAAGACCGCTTATCACAGTTGTCCATGGATGTTTCCAACGTGTATCCATATCGATCAGTGTCTATCAAAATCAATCAGCAGACTCTTAAATAAGCTTATACCGCGGCGGCGGCGGCGGCGGCGACCCCGCGGCATCAGCTATTTTCGCGGCCTTAAAGAGCTGATAAGGCACGGCGCGCCTGCACTAGCTGATGAGGCGCGGGCCCGCGGTATAAGCTGGTGTTTACGCCGTATGTAAATAAAATAACGATAGTTTTTATATTTCTCACAAATAAAGCAATATTTTTATTTCACTATGCATACATCTCTATATACAAATTTTACGAATCATCAAATTCTAAGCAGCAATATTATATCCACGGATGTAGCACGAGAAAGTCAGAACAAAAGGAAACACTCGATAAGAAAGACGGGACAAAAGGAATCAATGATGAGAAAGTCAGAACAAAAGGGAACGGTAGAGAGATAGCAGCTACTGCTACGAATAGCAGCACAAAAAGAACGAGCCGACAATGGTTTTATACATAATAAATCAATTTTTTTCAATGTATTGTACACAGTAAATATGATACATGAAATTAGGCAAAAAGATTATTTTAAAATATCGCGAATTCAACCGTAAAACTATATACTCTTTTGCGTTATACTAATTAGCGTATTTCACAATAGCCGTATGGTACAGTAGAGTACATCCCGTGCCGTTTTCGCTTCGTGTTAACAGGTTCGCATGATTTCGTTTCTTTACGCGTTACTACATGATTAAATTCCGTACGTCGAATAGCGTCGAATTTTTAAATAATAGGTACGCTCCTTGCTCCTATCACGAAAGATCGTAATGCGTTATAATTTACGTGACGGCTATTCGCAAAGTTTAGCGTGATACCCTTTACTTTACATTTTTCAATAATCGTACCGTCGGGTTTACGAACAAGATTTGCGTAAAATTTTGGTCCACCCGAAACGAACGAAGTTATATAACTACCAGGCTCGTATTCGCTTAATTCATCCGTAAGATCTCCTAGAAATTGACCGATTGGCGGCTCATACTCGTTACCACCGGGGCGGCTCACGTAAATACAGGAGTCCGTATCGGAGTACAATATTCGTCGCCCGAGCCCCTCAAGATAACTGTATTATTTTAGGCGTGCCTGTCCCGTCGTGTATGCTGCAATCACGGCATTTGATGTCGGGGATGGTTGGATAGCATCGCGGTTGCTCACATAGTTTACATACATAATCTTCTGATTAACCGGTAGCGTCCCCGTCACCTCAATATCCGGAGTCGTTAGTAAATTCATTAGTTCCGCGCGCGTGAAAACGATAACGGTTTTCGTGAGATTCGAAAAACCAATGCACCCACAAAGAGTGACTGTTTGGTGCGGTTTATGGGCTGGCGGCATCATCGGGCCGTATTTTTTCCAAAATGAGGCCGGTCAGGCAGTTACTGTGAATGGTGTTCGCTATCGTGAGATGATAACGAACTTTTTATGGCCCGAATTGGAAGATATGGATGTGGGCGATATGTGGTTTCAACAGGACGGTGCCACTTGCCACACAGCTAACGAAACAATGGCTATTTTGCGCGACAAATTCAATGGCCGTGTTATCTCACGTGGTGGCGATGTCAATTGGCCGCCAAGATCATGTGATTTGACACCGTTGGACTTCTTTCTTTGGGGTTATTTGAAAATAAAGGTGTACGTCGATAAGCCAGCAACAATTCAAGAGCTAAAGGATGAGATAATTCGGCACATTAACGGCATAGAACCTCAATTATGCCTAAGCGTCATCGAAAATTTGGACCATCGGATGGAGGTGTGCCGCCGAGGTCGCGGCGGCCATTTGGCCGATATTTTGTTCCATACATAATTGAACCATATCATATTATCATAATAAAAAGAATTGACAGTAATTTCCTAAATAATTTGTGTTCTAATCAAAATCAACATCGGCCCTTAAAATTTAACCACCCTTTACAATGCTATAAAACGCTATATTGCTTCCTCGTCATCGTTACACTCTGTTGGCGGTCCACTCGCCTCCTGTTTCATTTTTAGGAAGGTATCGATGTTCTCGGCAAAATGACCGCCTCGTCGCGTTGTCGAGTCATACTGCGTAACAACGTATTGCCAAATTTCATAGATACACGTCACTTTATATCCGAGCGACACAGCTTTTCTCAGTTCGTCCACGACCCATGTGCCGTCAAACGCTCGCTCAGTCGTGTCATCTTGTGTACAAACCTCGGATGTGTCCATATCTGTACAGCACGTTCTACACAGGGGGAACAGTAGTTTCCCATGCATGCGAACAGGCAGTACGGGTATATACAAATCGCGCGGTGCCACCACGGTACACTTCACGAGACCTTCGACGACACTTAGATTGTTTACAAGTCCTACGAGTTCTCGACACTCGTCACCTACGTACAATTTCGGGTGTCCAACGGGATATTTTCCGTTCTTACACACTCATGGATACAGCGAGCAAACATCCACATAGCGTATCTGCTCCCCATTTGCAACGTCGTACAAGCTTACAAAATTTTCCGTTCGACCGCCAAAGAATGCATCGCGTGGTTCGAGAGGCGCCTACTTGACTATGGCGTGATTTTTCACGTATATCGACATTTCCTCGTTATTCTCGAGTAATCTGTCAAAATCGCATTCCCATATTTCGGTTAGAGTGTACCCTTTCGATCTGATTCGCCCGGAAATAAGAACGGTACGCTCGTATCGCTCATCCATTGTATCGCCAAATTTAGTTCGAGCATCTCTATTCACGCGATGACATCGCGGACAACCATGCCAAAAGCAGCCGTGAAATTGAAGAACGTGATGGACCCCCGCATCCACGTAGTAACCATCGACAGTCGGTAGGCCGGCCGGAGGGCGATACTCTCTCGTGCGTCCAGCATGAGCGATAACGCAGTTGAGCTCACGCTCAAGCCATACGAGCCATACGACGGCCTTGCACGATTGCTTATCGCCCCAGCGATACCCCCCTGGTGGTAACACCGCAATGCGATCTTTCTGTAGAAAATTCTTTCGAAATACTCTCATACATGCTGATGCTATCGTGCATGCTTCTGTAAAGGGGCACACGCTCCCACAACGTATCAGTAACTCGCGAAAAGCTAAACACGCTCGTCTCAAAACCGTAACATCTGTACGGGAATATTGCACAAATTGCATCGCAAAATCAAATTTATAATCTGCGCGACTCGATTCTTCCTCATACCATTTTAAAAAGCGCTCGCGATCCGCTGAGAACATAGTATCGGGTGAGTAAAAATGCAAAGCCGGCAGAGGACCTGAGTAATTCTCATATTCCGGTGTGTTGAATAAATGGGGAAATGTACCTTTTGCCACCTCATCAGCGAAACCAAAGGCCTTAGGTAAAGCGCTAAGAACCATGGGTAAATAGTTTAGACTATTGAGAAAAACGACATCGCCAATTTTCATAGAGACAATCTTCGTACCATTCATAATCAGAGAAGGCAGCTGTGTTTTTTCACCTCGATTAAATACCGCAGAATAAATTGTGCGTCGAAACCTCTAGCATTATGGGCGATGCAGATGGTCTTTTTAAATTTTTGCGATAATGCCGATTTCACGAGCTCCCCAACAGGATCATCGATAAACACGAATTCACGTTTACCACAGTTAGCACAATCGGCCTCTATATCTGTGATATCGAGACATGCCATACATACGCATTGTGCAACACATAAATTCGGCTCGTGAATTCGTGTCGATTTATCATCATGCAATTGCTCGTGTTGCTGCGTCTCAAAATCATAAAATAAAAATCTCGTGGAAGACTTGTCTTTTTTCTTCTCCTTTTGCGCCTCTGGTTTCTTAAGAGGTGCTATAAAACACGCATGCGTCGTCGGCCGCGTTTGTTTCCATGTAGTACAAAATGATATACCACATACATGCATCTTTTTATCTGTGGTTTTAATCATACGTGAGCAGCCTCTACAGATTTTCAATGCGTTACAGACGCTGTACCGTCTATATTTACGAGACGTGATACACGCGGAGCCCTCACCCTTGTGATGAGCGAGGCAAAAAGCACCAAAGAACGAACGATTACAGACTGCGCAATACTCAGGCTAAGAGTCTCTATTGCCGTTGCAATAAGTGGATTTACATCGAGCACATTGATAGCTACATCGATGCTCGAGTACTCGAATATATTTGGAATTACATTGTGTGCAGAACCCTCGACTACCTAGCGCACCGGCGAGATTTAATATCGGTTGATAGTGATGAGAACGCTCGTAATAGAGAATAAAGAGTGTATGATTAATTTTACCTGTTGCGGTGAGTACGTATTTTCGCCCATCGTACAGAGCCGGAACGCGTTTTCCGAAGGTGAGAAATTCATAAACAACAATCGGTATACCCTCGTGAACCAAGTACTCCTGAAAGAGCTGAATTTCGCGCGCACCACACCCCCTAGACGGTGTCGTTACCACTGCATTACGCGTGAGCTCTATCGCTGCTGTATATTGCGCACCTCGAAGCCCGTTCCGAATTTGACACCATCGTCTGTGTAGCACGCCCGCACGTATTTGACCGCGTTCGGCATGCGCTCGGGCAGTGACAAGGAATCCTTGTAGACACAAATTATCGCGATTACTTATGCGTAAAATTGACTTTTTTGCTATAGACTCGTGTGTAAGCCTAGTGCCCCCACCAGCTCCTTCGACGTCTCGTACTATACATGTCGTCATTCTACATGTACCAGCGTCTATTCGAAATTCGCGCGCGCTCTGAGCTACACTATTAATTAGTCGCCATATATCGTCGGGAACGATGTCACGAGCTGGTCGAAATGATAACCATACAGGTCCTTGCGCCAAAGACGGTACGCTCAGAGTCATACCCACATAATCATGTCCTTCGCACACTTCTGTAAGGCGTGTGAGAACATCTCGTACACCTCCCTCGAACCATGTCAGATGATCGATACCGACCGGTGGCTGACGAAAATAAAATTCTGTCTCTCGACCCTGCATCCTAAAGCGTGGAAAATAGCGTCTCTGCTCGTTGTCGATACCGAAACGTTCACCAGGAAGCAAAATATCACCACCCCGTGCAGCAGTCCTTCCATCGCCAGTCTG